>OZ017799.1:1862607-3073258 GCA_963969395.1 Pseudoscleropodium purum
ATCCAAATGCCACGTTGTTTAGTGTGTTGGAACTTCCTTTCACTTGCCAAGAAGAACATATGGAAATTTGAGCAATTTAAGAATAGCAAATAGGCTCAACAACAAAAAGTGGAGGTTTAGGGAGTACCTACCTTAAGGTAAACTAGTATGACAATCCAAATGCCAATCAATCCATCACATGCAAATTTGTTTTAAAGATGCCCATTTCAAGAATTGAAATGTACACCATCATTACAATTTTGCATTTGATGGGTTGGCTCCCATTTGGGTTGTCATAGGCAAAATTATCTTAGATCTAAATGTTATTAAGCTGTAGAGATCTCAATTGTACAATCTTATAGCGTACATATTGTAAATGATGTGTATCAAATTTGGAGTCATTTGATCGCATGGATTGTAAGATTATAATGAGTTTTAGTATTGAATAAGAATACTGAAATTTTCCTAAAAAGAAATTTGGAGGCAAAATTTGGTTTTTGAACCTAATCAAATGAAAAAACTTAAAATTGTAAAGTGATTCTAAACTAGCATACAAACAAATTGGTGAAAAAAATATCATTCAATTGATTCATAGTGTCTACAAAATGGATTTGAAATATCAAGAAACAACATGAAAAGTTGAAAAAAACACATCTAGGGTTGAACCTCCTACTAAAAGGCTTCTCAGTCACTCATAACTTCTTGGATTGATATGAAATTTTAGCTATACAAACTGAACTAGTATGTACAATTTTCCTTTTTTTTAATTTATTGAAAATGAATTTTTTATGAAGAAGAAAGAAGTTGCTAAAGTTAGTCATAATTCAAAATGTTCAGATTTTAAACTTTGAATAGTTCCCAAACATTCAAAATAACTTGGATTGACATGGAAATTTTACCACAATAACTAAACTTCAAGGAGAACATAATCCAATAATTTTTTTAATTATTGAAAACAAACATTAGATGATATAGATACAAGTCTCCAAAGTTGGAGCCATCTAATGCAATTTAGTGGATTAATATTGAATTTGTGAACTTTGATTGGCTTCAAATTAATTGGTACATCTTGGATCAATTTACACTACAAGAAAACAAAGTCTGAATTGACATACAATATCCAAGTTAACAAAAAAAATCTCCAAATTGACAAAAAATTGACAAAAAAAGAGTCCGAACTGATAGAAAATGACAGCATTCCCTTGTAGTGTTAGAAATCTTACCACACAAACTAGAAGAAAGAATGCACATTTTCCAATAAGTTTCATTGAATTTGGACATTGGATACAAAAGTTACAACACTTTAAATTAGACTTAAGACTCTCTAAGGATACACTACAAAAAGTTTTTGTCTACAGTGATAGAAAATTGAAAGAAAATAGATAGAAGATTGTCAATTGTGCTGTCAATTTGGATATGTTAATTTAGATGTCCAATTGACAAATTTCTGTCAATTTTTATCCACATTGTAAAAAAACTGATGATTTCTAGTCTCATGGCCCAAATTTGCCACATTGTCCCTAAACAACCAATTAATTAGGCTTTACCAACTAAAAATATTTTTTTATCAAAATTGGGCTTCACATTAAAAAAATACCTTTAACAACCTTTCATCACAAGCGAGTTCAAAAATGAAGACAAGGGCTTTATACAAGAAGGGTAGTGGTAGGTAATGCAAATCATATGGAATATATAAATTGTGGGGATTTGTTCAAAGTGAAATTTTAGACCTCATTTAGGCATAGTGGTATACATTTTTTTTGAAAACTTTGAACTAAAAAAAGTTGGGGAATCAATTTTAGTTTCACCTCCAAAAATTTGTTTTAGATTGTAAAAGACGTGTCAAAATTGTCTCATTTTGGACTTGTTTTGTTTGTAGTGAAATGATTTATAATCACATTCAATTTCTTTCACCTTAAAGTCTATCACTTCATTAACCAATACTATTAGATTGTTCTAACATGAAATTTAGAAGAAACTTACATGCAATCTTGCATTCAATTTCCTTGTGGTCATGGTTTAAAAACACTATTTTCCTATTTTCATCTATTTTCATCATCTAAACTCAAAAGTTTTTCCTTCAATGTGAACATTTGAAAAAGATTGTGCTAGAATTTTGTTCAAGATAGATGAAGAATGTATTTTTAAAATTTGTATAAGGCAAACCAAAAGAAGATGATTTAACAAAGAAAAGTACAAAATTCAAAGCTCATATCAAATGAAGAAATATTGAGTTTCATGCTTTATTTTATTCAAGATTCCTCTTTTGGTTACAAGATGGATGGAAAGGACTCCAACACTTTAGAAGGGCCTAAAAACCAAATATACTTTTATACAAGTTTGCAATTAATTTACAAAGATATTATTCATTTCATTTCTCACACTACTTTCAAAGTTACATGAAATTATCATTAACTTTCAACTTGTGTATCTCTTATTCTAAACCTCCAATGCTTGAATTGATGTAAAAATTGAATTTGCAAAGATTCAATTAGTGTAAAATGGTAAAAATGTACTTCACTAGTTATTACATACACTCACTTATTTGAGATCAAAAGGAAAACAAAAGTGACCATGAGCACTAGAGAATGGCTAAGATGATATTCTAATGTAATTACATCTATTATAGACAAGTAAAAGTCTTATGATCTAAAACTTTCAACACATTATTTTCATTGATTTAAATATTGGTATTATCATATTTTCTATTGCAATTAGGTTAGTATCATAATTATATTTTACTATGTTATTACAATAGAAGTTTACAAGCCCAACTATAATATATAAAAAAGATGTTAAAGCATTTATGTGAAGTTCACACTCATTTATAGCCCAACCAACAACTTGTATAAAGAAAATTTCATTTGTGAAATTAAAACTTTAAGAGACAAACACATTCTTTGTATACAATTTGCAAGGTATTTTTCATAATTGACTTGGTTCTCTTCTTCAGGCTAGTATTTGAATCATTTGACCATCTTTTTAATGACATTTTTGAATATATTGCACACCTATAGCGCTATCATTGCATTCAAACCAAGTGACCTATAGGATGACTCTCTTCCAAGCAATCAAATTAATCTCTAAAGTCCCAAGGCCTTTTTTCATCAAAAACAAAGCAAAACTATTATTGCTATTGCAAAGACTAAACTTGTTAATCCCTTTTCTTTTTTTTGAATCAAATTGTACAATCTTGTACCAAACTATTATAAAAATGTATGGAAGAAATTACCAAAACTTTAAGTGCATAGATTGCAAGATACTTACATTTAAAAAAAGTGAAAAAATAATTTTTTTGCACCTTGTTTTAATTAGATTTTTTAGTTTTAAATCTTCTCAACTTAAAATTTTTGTACAATTGATTTTGAATTTCTAATTTTTTGTATCAAAGAATTGAATTGAGAGCCAAGGGAAAAAATTCAAAAAATATACACTTGATTTTCATTCTTAAGAAAATTATTAAATAGAAGTAGATACAAGATAGAAGTAAAAACTAAATTATCAATAGTTCTAAGATGGAATTGAAGTACTCTAATTTTAATAGTGAGATTGGTCTAATAGGCAAAGTCAACTATATGGAGCTTTGTTTTGAAAAATCATAAAATTGAGTTCATAAATAAAAAATCCTAGAAGTTATTTTTTCTTGATGATGCAATGATTGCTTGAAAACCAAAAGTTCCATAATTTTTACATTACTAATTCAAATAGAAAAAATCAAAGCTTCACATGTAGAAAAACAATATAATCTTTGAATTCTAAATAAATAAATAAAATCATTTTTGTGGTTTTCTCGGTATTGCCTAAACAATTGATTTTGGAATTTAGGGTAGCATAATTAATTTCATGAACACAAATTGAAAGAAAAGTTATATTTTTAAAAAGCTAATATGATTTCATATCTTCAAATTTTTTTTGAAAAAATCATGTTGAAAATTGAGGTTATACAAGCCTATTTAAAATCTAAAGAATCTACCAAAAGGGACCTTGGGACTTTTGAACTTTAGAAAATAAAGGAATTAGAGTGCAATAGAATGGGCTACCTATTTGAAGAAAATTATTTCATTTATAAAGTATATTTTTTTTTTTTTTTGGGCTTTTGCTCAATGAAAGAAAATTCGTTGCAATAAAGAGATTCTACAACCTTTTAGGGTGGCAAGATAATGTCCTAAAAGCACCTACACCCTAATTTATTGAAAAAACTCCATTTGGAAGAAATTTAGCATGAAATTGTATATATTTTCAATTTACATGCATTTTAGCAACACTTAGTGTTGAACACATTACATAGAGCTAAGTTTGGATGCTGCTTGAACTTTAAGAAGATAACATAGACTTAGGAATTGTGATTTGTATTTTTCACATTGTAAGAAGATTTTCTAAAAATTCAACAAATCTTAGAAAAAATGGAATTAAATGCACAAAGAGCTGTTAGAAAGTTTTGATTGTGAATTAGTCACTACTCCAAAAAATCTTCAAAGTCAAAAGAAACTATATATATCATTTAGATGTATAGAAATTGATAGAATTGTGAAATATATTAACGGAGTCTTTTCTATAAGTTCTATATATGTACACTTCATATTCATGTATCCTCAATTTTTTCTAAAGAGAAGTAATAAGCCATTGGAAGAATGTTGTGGTCCTATATTGTGATTTCTACATTGAAAGCAATCAATGAAGAACCCAATTCCAAAACTAATAAAAGATACATTTAGCTAGTCAAAATCTTTTAGAATGTTAAAAGTTAACTATTGTCATTGTTTTAGTACATATCTTATAAAAGAGACAATATAGACCAAAAGAGGGGAGCATCATCTAACAACAGTAAAATAAGATTTGTCAATCTAAAACACTTTACTGAATTGGTGAAATTGATTGAATGTAATGATGGCAAATTTCATTAAAACAGCGGTATTTCGTTAATTTAGCGGTTTTAACAGTTTAGAACACGCATTCTGAAGTGTTTTTTTTGTAATAAAATCAATATTAGTTCTAGATTTTTGAAATCTGCAAATCTCTTAGATATTTGAAATCTATACCAATCCTAGATTTTTCAGATTGCTTGGTCTAATATCTATGTTTGTCCTAGATTTTTGACATCTTACATTGACCTAGATGTTAGCAATCTAGACTTGTCCTAGATGTCAAGATGTGAAAATGGCATTTGGAATATCGCCAATTTAACAAAATTCGCCATAATGGTGTTGACAAAGCTTTTGTTATTGTCTCCAGTCCCCCTTCCTTGCTCTTATTAAAGTAGACTAAAAAATATCTGAATAAAAAGATTACTCTTAACAATTCATCTATTCGGACCTCGACAAGTCTCAATGAAGCAAAGTTGGATATGTAGTTGTTACAAGGAAATATTGATAGAGCTCAACCACTCTTCATTTGATAGCTATTGAACAACTTAGGAGCAAGGAGATTGTGATTTTCCATCTTTCTTTACAATGATTTTGAAGAAATTTGAGTATATCAATGGTTCATATTTGAAGTTTTCTATTATTATTGGATTATTCATTAATATGATATGGTTGTTCCCTTCATGTCTACTTGAATTAAATAGTGAGTTTTTTGAAGTATTAAAAAAACAACTTGTCTACGATTGTCATCTTGATTGCCATCAACTCTAGGAAATCCTAAAATGAACTAATTCATCCATAATTAACTTATGGTCCTTCTTCTCTAATTTGGGTACCCCCCAAACTAGCACTTAGTTTTTGCTATTGTGCCTAGCTAGTAACTATTACAAACTAGTTGAATTTCCTTCGATTTTCTTATTGGCAAGTGAAAGGAGGTTCCAATGCACCAAAGAACACGATATTTAAATACTATATGCAAAAATTATGAGGGGTCAAATTTTTTTGGAAGTAAATGTTCTAAAATCAGTTCTTCTGCATACATACATGTTGATTTTGGAGATGTACACACAATGATTATGGTAAATTTAGACATGGTGCGATTTTGGGTGTACCACTAGAAGAGTTTTGTGGGGTCCAGAAGCCTGTTTCGGGCTTGTTCCCCGCAGCGAGAAGAATGGCCCATTGTCAGAATTTTCTTTTTCATAAAAATAAAATAAAATTGTAGTCTCCAAATGCAAAAAATTAAAAAAATTAAAAAAAAATTGGTCAATGCCGTGGTAGAGTCTCGGCCACGTCAGACCGCTGTGCCGAATTTGTTCCTTGCGTTGGCAGGCTGTGATAATTCACAGGCATCCGGAGGCCCCCAAAATCTTCTAATGCCACCTTATACCAGAACCCAGTTGTATTTTTTTTTTTTCCAAATAATTTGGAAATTTTGGTACATTTTTGTGTACGAAAGGTGCATTATGTGACTCCATATCTACTCCACATCTACTTGCTCTCCAAGATTTGAGGGAGTTAGCTGTTCAGTTAGGTAGGGTGTTGCACATGGGCACTCCTTCCTTTCACTCTGTTCAATTTTTTTATTTTTATTGGGAGACAAATGAAACGGAATTCCATTGCCAAATATAAAGTACAATTGAAGGGCACCCGTGCAGCCACAAGTGGCCTCTGTTCCTCCATCTGGTAGGCAGACAGAGTCTCCTTCAATCTAAGTTAAAGTCAGACCGAGGTGCGCAGAAAGTACTTCAAATGCACTTCTGCAAGTCGAAGCAATTGGTAAGCTGAAGGTATCCAAGTCAGATTTTGTGAAGAAATGGGGGTGATTGCGTGCCTTTTCCTGGAAGATCAGGCTCTTGGGATTTGTAGCTGTACAGTCCCTTCCCCTTTGAAAAAATTGAAGTCTTTGGACAAATCGAGTCCACACTTGTTACCCATATGATTCGTACTCTCAAAACTTGAAAAATGTCAGTTCCTCTCTCCTCAAACAACCCCTGAATATCTTAACCCTTAACCCTGTAAGGACGGGCTAATCTCCGAAGAAATCATCATTTTCTAATACCTTGGGAATCAATCACTTAAAAAAATGGAAGAGTATTCATTGGAAGTCAAACTACCGTAGAAGATGTTCCCTTTTTACAATAAAACTCTAAGGATGAACAATTGCACTTTTGTCCTACATAGGAGAACTCTTTGTCATCCATCAAATACTTTGTGTACACGGTAGCCTTACAGGGTTAAAGAAATGAGCTTGTCACAGTGGAAATCATGTCTTTTGGTATAGTGTGAATTTATTTGTTGGCTTAAGAATATGCAAAAGTACTCATTGGAAGTCAAACTATTATAAGTTAGATGACCATCCCTTTTCACAAAAAATTTGTCATTCATTAGACACAAAACAACCACTGTATTGTTTATAGCTTAACTTAGTCTCAAACTTTGCAATACATGCAATATGAATAGAGAAAAAAATCTTACGTGGTTGCTAGAATGTTTTTAGGTTGGTCTAAAAGTGAGTGAAAATTGTTGTTGCAATGGATGTGACTAAACAAAAAAATTTGTCCATTCTCAAGAAGTGCCACACAAGAAATGTTATTGAGACTTTGCCATGCATTGGAAGGCAGAAGAAGAAGCTCTTGATTGGAATGGGATACTTGGATAATTGTTCAAGTGGCCTTTCCGCAATCCAAGTAATTGATGCGGTAATTAGATAATTACTAAAAGATTTTAGACTAAAGAGTAGGATCACTTGCAAAAAACATTTCTTTCATATATATACTAAGAAAAGTGCCTTGCTTTTGCAAAGGATTATAAGGATTGGATTGTAGAGAAGTTGAAGAATGCCATTTGGATAGAAGAGGCAACCTTTGAAATTGGCAAAAACTTTTGGCAAATTCATGCTTGGTGTACCAACTCAAAAACATATCAGCATGATTGTTTAGTCCTAACCTTCAAAATTGGAAAGACATCAATGATGATATGGGGTATTTTTTGCATCAATTTGAAATCCACTTTAGGAAGGTGAATTCTTCATGATTTTCTAGAAGTCGTTTGTGAAGGGGCTACTAAAAGAATTTCTATTATTGGCCCCTAGGACAATTCTCATGGAAGATGGTGCTCCAATGCATCATAGTATGGCACCAAAAAATTAAATGGAGAGGAAATTGAAGATTGCAAAAGCTAAAATGGCCAACACAATCACTAAATTTGAACCCCATAGAAATGTTTGGACCAAAAAAGCTCAACAACCACTATGAGTGTTGAGGATATGAAGAAAGTTGTACATGAGATCTAGGAAAGAGTTGGACATTGAAAAACTCCAACCCTTGGTTACAAGTATGCCTACAAAACTTATCATAGTGATAAAAGTCAAGGGAGGACCAACATGATGGTAGATTTGGTGAAGGTGCAAGATACACCTGAAATGGACCTAAGCTCTTACAAATTGAAATTGTACATTTTTGTCAAAGAATATATAGGGTTCCAATATGCATACAATCACAATTACATGTACTTAGGTTACCACAAGGAGACATATAGCAAGTGCCTCCAATGGTACCCTACACAATACAAACTCCTACACTAATATGAAGATATTAAGGTAAACTACCTCCATGACGGGCAAAATGGAAGCAAGTCCATTGTAGGCAAAATTGTAATGGTGGTGTAAATTCTTGTTTTGAAATGTACACCACCTTTACAATTTTGCCCGCAATGGACTTGCTCCCATTTTGCCTATCATGGAGGTAGTTTACCTTAGTGCATGTCAACCACGGAGTCATGCAAGAATGTAGGACACATCCAAAAAGGAACATAAGATGTTTTGTTAGGTGCTTGAAAAATTGATTGTTGACATATGAGACTAGAACTTGGTCATCTTCGGTCAACTTACAGCAATGACTTGGTTCTAACTACCAATGTCAAATTGTAATGTACAAAAAGATATCTTTGCATTTGATGCCAGCAGTGATGTTAGCAATTTGAATCCAATCTAGAAGTAGGTCAAAATTCATTCTAAAGACCCTCAGCAACAACACTCTTTAACACTAAGTGAGAACATACCTAAAGTTGAAACTATCTCTATTATAAGTTGCTTTCCTAATACTCTTGGTCTCTGTTTTCGCTTGTCTGTTTTGCAATGTCACTAAGTCCAGGAAACACAGGCAGATTCAGTTGCTTTGCCTTTTGACAACAGGGGAAAAAACCGCAATAGAAAAGTACGGAAACAACGGCTGCAAGTGCAAAAACACCAAAACAGACACCAATGGCAATATATTTGGGTGCGGAATTTGTGTGTGTGGGAGTGCTGCATGCATCACAGCACGCAAGGTCTTGGATGGTACTCTTGGTGTCTGATTTAGTGCACAGCCCCAATTTCGAGGGTGGTGTGGGGATGCTTGGACATGGTAGAGCAGGAATAGCATCCTGAGGAGGAGGAAACAACAACAATTGATCAAGTTAGTTATACAATCAACCCTAAGATAGGTACACCCAAATGTGCCACTCACCTTAAAGTGCCATCTACATTGTGTGTACATCTCCAAAGTCAGTTCTGTACCTATGTGGAAGAAACGCTTTTAGAATCAAACTTTGTTCGTTAATAACTTTTGCATCCAATGTCCAAATGCCACGTTCTCTGGTGTGTTAGAACCTCCTTTCACTTGCCAACAAGAACATATGGAAATCTGAGCAATTTAAGAATAGGAAATAGGCTTAGTAGCAAAAAGTGGCAGTTTTGGGAGTACCCACCTTAAATGCATTGCCCAAATGCGCAATTGAAGCAAATGTTTTTATATTGTACGCATGAGTGGAAGTAAAAATCATTTTAGAAGTTTTAAAGAAGGTAACAAAATGTACCAATTGAAAGGAGATTGAATGATCATATGATTGTGCATTTTTTTTTTATTATTTAGGCATTTCATTGGAGACAACATTTTAATCACAGAAAAGTTCTTTTGGAAATGAGATGTTGCTCTTTTAGTTGTTTTTTTGTTTTTGTTGTGTTGAATTCAAGAGCTCTTGAAGTATTCTAGTGCAAACAAATGACCATCAGGATGATAAAAGAAATTTTGAATTGTTTGGTCATTGCTGAACTCACTTGAATATTAGCTGTGAAATTCACTTTGGTAGGATCAAATGCTTTTGACATAGTTCTTGGTTGCACCGCTTCGTACACAGGCGCAGTCAAGTCTCCAAGCTCGTCCACAAAAATGTTAAGTCCCACAACCCCCAAAAGAGTTTGATTTTCACCAAAGACTGGTACAGGAACCACAAAATTCATAGCATCAATTGAAAAGGTTTGCATTTAGAACTGATTACAAAGAACTGATCTAATCTATGCTCTTCGGTCTAATTCAAAGCGACATTCTTGGACACCGAAAAAAACAAGGACATTAAATGGTGTGTTAAATTAACCCTTTTTGTAAGTGCATGCCCAAACTACAATAGTAATGAGTTGAATTTGGACTAGGTAAAATGAAAATTGAAATTCTTCATGAGAAAACAACATTTCAAAGCAAAGCATCGAGAGCGATTAAGGATGTTATTTTCCGTAATGAGGCTTTTGAAGTCTTCATCTTGTGTTTAATTACCTAGTCCATAACCTCATTGATTGAATTTTAGTCAAACATGTTCAATCAAGAGTCTAAAAAGGACATCATAACATTAAAGAATAACATAGTTATGGGACTTGATCATGTACTTTACTTCCTATTTAATGCTTGGCTGGCATTCCTAAAGAAATGAAATTCTTTGTGGTTCTAACATGGATAGTCGATATTAATAACAACTTTTCAAATACATTTCTATCATCCCTTCAAAATGAAGGACATATCAATATTTCTTCTTTCTTTTGAGCCAATTTTATTACCTTTGATGAGAAAACCCCTCCTAAATGATTTACTTCAACTTGTGTAGATGATGTGGAAGTGATTACTTTTGACCATTTGATAACTTATTTAAGGGTTAATATTTGGTTGTGCATTGACATACCTGGTTTGGTGATGGAAAACACTTTATTAACAACATGTTCGAAATCCTCATATATACTACTGTAGTCCGCCGAGGAACTGATATTTACTCGGAAATTGGCCAAAAAAGAAAAATAGGGTAGTATGCTGTACAACGGATTCAATGCCTCCATCGTTGTTATCACATTAAAGGAACCACCAATGTTGCGTAACTGGGCCAAAAACGCCGGAGTTTCTTCGAGGAATTGGTTGGCATCGCTGAATTGAGGCAACTTGAAAATAAAGACTTTTGTTTGATTTCGGCCCACAAGTGTAGCTAATGCTCCATCTTTCAAATTTTTAGCATCACCGTCGGTGAAGGCAACAATGATCTACCAAGTGACAACCCATAAAAGAAACAATTAGTGTTTAATCAATTAATGAAAGCACAAAACCATCCTCTCCCAAGAGCTCTTGATTGACATGATCAGAAAAGTTGGATTAGATTCTTTCTTTGTACACAGGTTGGCACCAAATTATCTGGATAACATTTCAATGCATCATATTCACATTCCCTAAGATTTATGATATAGTGACTTAGTGTCAATGTGTCTACAAATAATTTAACAAGCCTTGCATCAAGAACTTCAAGGCATGTGAATATGACACATTGAAACGCTATCAAGAAAATTTAATGCCAAACTTCCATGCCGACTCAGTATCAAAGATGACACTAAAATGGCATTGAAGTATGTCCTCTATTGTAAAAAAGGCATCAAAATAATCTAGTCCAACTTTTTTGATGTGTTTCTTTTGCACAATTCAAACTACTTTAGCATAAGCAAAGACAAAAAACTAATTTGTGAAATAATTAATATGTACAATTTTATTAGATATTGCATGCCATGTAACATATTATCCTCTAAAAAGGGACATCTATAGGTCTTATGAATAAATGAACCACTTTTGCAAATAAAAAATAAATAGATAATTAAAAATATTTGGTTCACCCATCCACCATCTAAAACAAAAACAATAACAATTTTGATATGTGTATGACAAATGGAATATGTATAGAATACATATGGGTATGATGTATGGAATACTTATTGATTATATGGAATATTGATATGGTATCACACATGGGTACATGCATAGGGAATAGGATATAGTTGTTAATCACATGTCAATTGTAATCTAACATGTTCAGAAGAAATATACATATTTGGGATAATAAAAAATTATATTATTGAAAAATATATAGGGGGGAATAATAGGTGTGTGTTTGTACTATGTAGAACAATGGACTTAGTAGTACAAATAGACCTAATTTTCATCCTACAGTGATATATGATGAACATGTGAAGAATTGACATTTTTTAAATGACATCTTTTTATGTGGAAATATACATGAAGAACTTCAAAAGCATTGCTTGGTTTAAACCTTCCACCAATCTTTTAGGGCCTATTTAAACAATTTTTTTTAGGTCGGAACCCATAAAACATAATATTTTGATTGGAAGATAGCTATGGTACCTAACTTTGGGATTTACACCAGATAGAACTTGGGTTGTAGCCCATCATTTTTTCAATGGATAAAAATCCTTGTTGAAATCCTATGTGGATATTGACTTCTTTGATCTAAAAGGAGTATTTTTGGGAAGGTCTCAAAGGTAAATTATCATACCCAACAGTGAAGGCTAGGAAGAATTTAAGGGAGACTTTTTTTAGTTAATCATTTATATTTGTTTACTACTTGTTTCCGAGCCATTTTTGGCTGTATTCTTTTTGAAGAATTTTTTGATGGATAACTCTACTTAAAAAATTCAACCTAGGCACACAATTGGCTATGACTCAATTCTTTTGGTTTTGCACTAGATGTTTGGGCCACTACCTACTTATAAGTCTTTTGTTTTAGGCATGGTACTCCACTTACAATGATCTCATCCCTTGAACAAGGTACCACTTGGGTTCATGGATTGGAGCCCAAGTTTTGGGTGTAAACAAGCCCTTATGCTAAGAGATACTATAACAACCAACTGTATGCACAAGATGCTATTCCATTGAAAAGCAAAGATGCTAAGAAAGTTTGTAACAAATGGAGGTGATTTAAAACTTTTGATAAGTCTAAAGAGCTATGAGATGCTACAATGATTGTGAATGGAGGTTCTATGAGTATTTTGTGTTGAATGAAAAAACACATTACAAGATAAAGAGGTGTTTTAAAGTAATGACCCTTTAAGAAATTTTTAGTAAAATTTTACTAGAAATTGATGTGTTTTCAATAAAATTTTACTAAAAATCTCTTGAAAGATCATTACTTATAGGATTATACTACTAGAACTATACTTAAAAAACACACCTTTTTCTTTTTCGTAATGTCAAGTGAATGGTGGTGGTTATAAGATCAAAATAAACTTTGCACAAACATTGCAAAAATGTTGTTTGATTCATGGTGTGTTGAGAAACGTGATACTAACCTCCATGGCCGATGGATTACGAAGCAGATCGTAGTTGCGAAGAGCTTCTGCAATTCCTAACGAGATATTGGAGGGCTGAGGACCGTTGTCCTCCAAGTTCAGATCTGTCAGACTTGTCAGGTTTGCTTTCAGCAAATTTAATTCTGGACTCGCTGAACCTCCAAAATTGTTTAACAGAACCTTCACCTGAAAATGAAATGACACCATTGAGTGAGTATCAATTCCTTGTCGACTGAATTCAAGTTACAGTACCTCAAATGGACTTATTAGTAAGATTTTTCTTTATGGTGTTGCCTCAAAGTTCTTGTAATGATCAATAAACTTACCCCCCCCAAAAATATAAACTCATTTCATTCAACGTTAAGGAGAAGGGGATGTGGGATTTTGATTACCGGTGAGGACGCTAGCGAGGTGGCGCTGATGCTGTTGAAGGTGATGACGTTGACATAATCCTGTGCAGATAAAGTATTGAGCAGCGCCAGAGCAATGGTTTGCGAGACGTTGAAGATCGAGCCTTCCAGAGGTGCTGGAACCTTTCTTCCCATGGACTCCCCGACATCTAACAACACCATCACCGCCTTCGTTACGGATGCCGAAGTGCAATACCTGCGGCACCAACACATTGTTGTCAACGATCTTCTTCTTGGATCATCAGACACCCTATTAAACATCAATTTTGATTGCAAAGCATTAAAAAAAACCACCCAAATTGTGACATTGAATAATAGGGGAAGCTATACAACCAACACTAACATAGACTAACATAAATTTCCAGAAGCCCATCTGGAAAATGACAATGTAGTGAAATTGGGCTATTATAACAATTATTGATGTTTTGTTTTATCATCAGCATCCTGTAATGAAAATTGAGAGCAATTTCCATTTTTCAAGAAGAGTTTGCTTTTTTAAGCGGAGATTTCAGTCAATCAAACCAATACTAGCTTGCTGCATGACTGAGATGATCCTCATTGTGTTTAACAACCTTTCAAGTGCTCCATTGAACTACTCACCAAGGTCTGAATCGTGGATCATATCTTTCACATTCCTCATCACTCTGGTCCTGCATATTGAGATCTCACTCAGAAGAGAAATCAATAATTGGATCAATGAACGAGTTCAGGTTACTCTAGTAGGACATAAAATCACTTTGAAAGTTAAGTAATGTTGACTTAATGCTATCTTTATAGTCACCAATGTAATAACAAGCTGATAACATTAACGTCTATTCCGTTAAATTGGTGGTATTCCAAGCGCCATTTTGACAATTACGGTAGCTTGTGGCGTCTGAAGAAATACATACAAATCAATATGCATGTTGAATTTCATCCATAACATTGTGAACCACCAAGCTAGTATTTCTCTGGACTGATAGATTGACATTTCAGGCGAGGCACCTTCAACCAGCCAAAGTCTTGGAATTCTGCCAACTTACCGAAATTGAGTTTTCCAATATATAGTTACCTTAACATTAATAGAGCTGCGAATTCCAATGAGGGGAGACTTTAATTTTGCGTCCAGTTTACATACCGAGCCTGGAAAGTGCATGTACGTGCCGTCCACACTGCCGAAAAACGCTCGAGAGTGAGATGTCGAATTGCAAATGTCTTTAAAGACAATGCTCAGCTCTCGTTGAGCACAAATGGTGGTCGCCGTTTCTATAGAACTCTGGTCTGTGGTGTTTGCTATCCTGCAAATAAATAAATTCCAATAACGAAATCATCCCTTCTCGAATTCATTGATGTTCATTGATATTCAGAGAACATCAAAATTCAGTGAAATTGTTAATGCTGATTATCCCTTGTGGAATTCATTTAGAAATTTTCAGAGAAATTCTAACTGCTGACAATCACAGAATCACTCAGAACCTCGATGGTGCTCGATCTTATTTCTGTAGAGGTGGCAATCAAGCATTTGCATTTGGACAGTATGATCTAGCATCTCATAATCTTGCCCTTCTTCAGGGTTACGCTGTCCATTAGGATTACAGTGACCTTCTTTTCAGACCCTTGATTGAGCATGATAGAACAAGGTTGATCCAACCATTACTAGGGTCATGTCTGGTACAGTGAAAGCCAAGCCTAGTTATGGAAGTAATATTTCCTCACCACTCATGTTTCTCATCTTTCGGAGTCGTTATCAGGCTCTACATTCACTTTACATAGTCCTTTAATACCTGACTGTCCATAATCTACAGTATAAGCTTAAGAAATCTCCCCTAACTAGCACGACCTCCATCACACGGTCCAAGTTCAAGTGGTAAGATTCAGACAGGCTTGGAAATATGCACAGAACGGACCTGACATAAGGTTTGGTGTAGTCGAACTTCTTGGAGGGGCAGGCTCCCGCTGCAGGGGCAGCACAATACGAATTGCTCTGCACTCTCTGGCAAGTGCTGCGTTGCACGTCGTCCACCATTGGCCAGCAAGACCTCCGAGAGCAATTGGCAGGAGCACAGCTTGCTAGCAGTTCTTTCAATTACGAATTCACAAGAATAGTGTCTTAGGATATGCAAAGAATGTGCAATTAAAGAGTACAACCATTGCAACATTTTGCAATAACTCCCCCGTTGCATATTATTTTCCTTTTGTTTGTAAAAATCTGGATTATCAGAACTCTGTTCCAAAGAGTGCTTCCAAATTTTGGATGAGAATGTGACAGGATTAAGTGACGTTGTGCACTTAACATAATACAAAGATGCTCGGCACCCCACCTACAGAACAGAGTCCTTACACGTACAGCTTCAGAACAGAGTCGTTTAATAGAGAGAGAAGTCCGCGCCATAGTTTACCTACGAATGATTTGAACAAAGAACTACAACGAACTAGAGTCGAAAACAGAGTCGGCGAAATCGGAGTCGAAGATGCAATCATATTTACAATTTTCAAATGGAATAAAATAGAAGATTCTGTTTTCTGGTAACAGAAATGGCGGAATTCGGCAACATACCGCACTGGCGAAGGTGATTGCTTACTACTTGCTGCTGCAAGCGCGTTACTTGAGCCTCTTTGATATCCAGAAAGTCCTCTCCTTCGGTCTTCGCAGGATTCACCCATTGCATAGACAGAAAGAGAACAAATACTATCAAATAAATCAATACCCCTTTCATGTTCCTAACTGGAAGATTTCTCCGCACCAACCTGCTCAACCTACTCACTTCCATACATCGTCAGAAAAGCCCGAAAATAAAAAGTAATTTATCGAGTCGTTCAAGCGATGTGCGCACAGCTACTCCTCGGTTACAACAACTGGTGCAGCTTCAAGAAGGAATTTGATGCAAACTAATTTCAACGTATGAGCTCCTCTCATAGTCACCGCTAGCTCGAGACAAACATAACTTATATAGCCGGCGTGATTTGGTAACTAGCATCTAGTTGTTCTCTAATATATTCACAATCGCTTCAACCTGAGCGGAAGGAAAACCGAACTATCAGTAAAAGTCGGTAGAGCGTGTCCGTGCACAACGGTCCACAAGAGAACACGTACAGACTTTCCTACAGATCCTATCTAGACCTTGAATGTACAGAAAGGTCTTCACGAAGATTAGATTACTCCAGTCTATGCCGATTAAATTAAACGTCCTTTCGCACAAATTTCTTGGTGAGGAAGACGACCTATATAATTATATATGCAGCCTTGGTGCACAGAATGTGAAGAGCGCTAGTGAAGGATCTTCTTTGGGGAATATCTACGGAGATCCCAGAAAACAGTTTGTCTGTAACGCATTTGAACTGGTCTGACCTTCATTATTACAGACAGTGAGTCAGTGAGAATGAAAACGCGTGTGGGCACGGAGTGATGAGGTCATGTAGCAATTTTATAGTCAGTGGTAGCAATGACCTGTACCGACTTGCAGTGCCGGAGAGTGGGATCGTTCAGATGAAAAGACAGTAAGTTAAGCTCAATTGAAAACCATCATGACTTTGTTCAGTTCAGTTGCTATAAGAGGAGTATTTTAAGTTGACTAAGTTCAGTTAGAGAATATCCAAGCTAGGGTGTGCAGCTTCAAAGAAAAGGACGAGAACGAACAAAAGCTGTTGCACGGAAACCATCAAATTGGACATCAGATTTTTTTGGGGAAGGACACGGTCAGTTTTCGAAGAAAAAATAAAATTCGGACATCAGTTCTGGAAATATTGAAATTCATCAACTTCGGAATTGACTTTTTTGAATCTGTCTGTAATCTCCAATCGATCAGAGCAGCTTCGTGATCCTCGAGCTAGTGACTCAGCCGATTCCCACTCCGACTGGGTTGATCCCAAACTGTAATAATTGTCCTCGCCAGGCCACTTGTGGCTGGCGAGTTGTATTGTGTTTTTTCTCTGCAATGAAATCCTGTTTCGTTTGTTTAAAAAAAACAAAAAACAAAAAACCCTGTAATAATTAATTAATATACTACGAGATGCGCATCATGCATCAGCCTGCCACTGCCATACATGTAACTGCCATCCAGTACGTGAAGGTCTGATTCGGCACTTCAGGTGCCGAAACTGAATTTCCATGTCAAATTCTCAGGGGTTCACGTCTCCTCACACCATTCCCAAGATGGCCTGCGGCACTGTTTTCTTACAAAAATGACTTGAATTTATGTATCCAATCTGACCTTCACGTACGTAAGGTATGATGGATCCCTACACTAGCTGAAATTTGTATGATTGGTTGTTTGGTGCAAGCTTTAACGTAACTTAGTACATTAATTAATTACTGACTTCATTGAGATCCTGCACTGCAAGCCAGGGCGGAGGTGCCGAGGTGTTGTTGCAACTGGCTTGTAATTAAGTTAGCAGGCTTGGTCATTTAATATATAGAATCGAAGACTCTGTCACTTGTTAATTATTTCACTCTGCCAATTGGCATGCAATATAATAAGTACCTGGACTCCTAGCTAGAGTGTAGCTACTGCATGAAGAGTCTGGTCAAATAAGGTCCACACCCGGAATTCTGTCGGAGGATAATAAGATTATTGTTTACTGTAAGTTCTACTGTGCAGCTAGTTCCGTGACTTCCGTCCGAGGGTGACAGTGAAGTCGTCGCCTACCTAAAATACTCGTCTTTGCCACTTATTCGGGAGAATCCAAGAATCGACGAAGTTGGAGCAATTTCGATCTTTGCTTCCGAGTACAGACATTCACTCCGGGCATCTTTTATTGTTCCAGATTTATACTAAATAAGTTGGAAGTTAAGCTTAGTTCAAGACCTCAAAGCGGATTGATAAGTTAAATGCAGGTGCGCAACCATCCCTGTGGAACACAGTAAATCCTCCTATTAAATTAGGCTTTTTGTTTTGTTTTGTTATGTTGAGATCTCCCAGACCGTGCGTCTCGTGTTAGTGTGTTTGATAATGTCGGAAAGCCCTTGGTGAGGAGGGGTGCATGGACTTGGTTTCGTGGCGTTCTAACATAAGGCATGAAAGTTATTGAATTTTGAAGTTTTTATGAATTAAAAAAATAAATTTTTTTTTTTCTTTTGTTTTGATCATGGCAATGACATGGGGCACACTAGTGTATATGAAAGGTATAAGATAGTTTGTCAAGGTTGGCATTTTCATGCGGAATGATTAATTAAAGTTGTGAAAGGTGGGGGCAATCAGTTTTAGATTTAATAAAACTAACAATTTTTTGTTTTTATTTATTTTTAAGTTAGAATGTTTGTAGGCTTTTTCTTTTATTATTGTTTTTTTCAACCAATTTTGTTTGAAGTAGTGCAACGAGCCTCTTGTAGAGGTCTAGCCAAGGGTGAGTAAAAAAAAAGATCTCCTATTTTGTGTTGTATCAATTTGATTGATAACACCTCTCCTAAATAATTTGGTGACTTCTGATTGCAAATATGAATTTAAAATTTGAAATAAAATAGAAGGTTTCTCATGTTTTTCCTAGTGGTAAAACATAGGGGCAAAACCACCTCTATAAGAGGCTCATTGCATTGCTTTAGACTCAACCATGTCAACCTCATGTCTCCTTTTTATGTTGTGAACAATGCTTTGATAGCATGTCACTTAATCCCTAAAGGACCAAACTGCAATTTTTTAATTTATAAACGTAGCAATTTTGGGTAGCTCACTATGAATGGAGTTCTTATATTTTTTGCTGAAATTTTCACACAATATGGGGACAAAGGTTTTCTTTTAAAGCCCAACAATTTTCATAACTTTTGACTACATGGTTAAAAAGTTATTGTATAATATACAATTTTTTTCACTAGACAAGTAATCTAGGCAAATTTTTAAAAATCACTTTTTTAGATTTATATATGTGTGGAAAGCTTTGAATCATTTCATTTCAATCAATGAGTCAAAAGTTATGAGGATTTTTAGTTTGCAAGCAATGATGGATTATCTAAATAAGCTCTCAAATTATTTATTTAACTCAATTTTCAATATTTTTGGAAAAAAATAAAACCATAGGATGTAGATTGCTTATTACAATATTAAAACCATTGGATTGGCATTTTTCAATTCCATAACTAAATTATTAACAACTTAGTACTTTGATTCATGCTCACTTTTTTTCTATTTACTATTTTTTCTTGTATGTTGTACAATTCCAAATGATCTGAAAATTTTCAAGCATCTTGCCAACTTGCCTTGAAAAATGAATCCAAAGAGTTGAAACCATTTTGGACATTTTTTTCATACAAATAAGACCTTGTGAAGTGTAGTTGCTCGTTTTTTCACAACGCCAAAAAAGGTTGTTTGTCAATTCAAACATGAATATCTTGCAATCTACATGGTGAAAATTTCTGAAATTTTTTCCACATCTTTTGAAAATTAGCTTCCTGCAAGATCCTCTAGTTGGATGTGTCCAATTTTTTGTTTTGTTTTAAGTTTTTTGGTACTTATCCTAAAAATAGTAGTTTTGGTGAAAACATCGTCAAGGAACTTTAAGAGTTAAATTTTTGTTTGTCATATTTTTGGAAGTTTTCAACATGAATGTGACCCATTTTCTAATAGTTAGGCATTTGCAACATTAATTTATTTGTTTTCATCTCTTTCTCAAAGTAATTTAAAAAAAAATTCAATTATTATTTTTTAAATAATTTTTGCCACCGTTCATAGCTAGGTATGGTAGTATTCTACCCTAATTATTCATAAGCCTCATTAACCTTATAATTTTTATATTTCATAAGGTGATTGAACTTTAAATCATTTCAGTAAGCATTCGAGTATGGTTCCAATTATTAAATTGCCTAAACTTTTGTTGGATCTTGTTGGAGGTCAAAAGGAGATTTGAAGTTTTAATTATATGCATTTTTTGGGCAATAGATGATTTCACTATAAATAATGAAAGTGTCAAAAATATTTGTACCTACAATTGACTTTGGCTAGCCTTTCATGTTGAAAGTCTTAAATTTTAGGTAAGAATCAAGATGGGACACTTTCACAAATAGGTCATCAATTCACAAGTAGCTAGATGCAATTACCTAATTAGGAATGCTTGTCCAAAGTTGTCTACCCCTTATAGAATGCAATATAAATTTTTTAACAAAGGTAGGTGAAGTTGCAATTGTTAATACTTTGTAATCACATTTGTCTACAATGGCCCTATAAAGTTGGATATTTTCCTTCAATTAAAGTGCATAGATTACGGAGTCTTCATTTGATAATTTTTGCCTAAATACCTTGATGATTACGTTGCATCCTTTTAAGATTAAGTTTGTTTTGGAGAGCTAACTTTGTAGTTAATAGTAAAGCTACAACTCCAATGCCCCCTTATTTGCGTAATTCTCCATCTATACATCATTTTCTATTTTTTGAAAAGAAATGAAGAGATTTCATTGCAAGTAGTAGCACTATAAGACCTACAATGTACATCAATTATAGTTTGTAGTTCTTTTGAACAATAAGATGACTTCAAAGATGGTGGAGTCTATCACTATTAATTAGGATTTGCAAGAATAAACAACGATTGTCAAACCATGTTTACTCTCCAAAACCTTATTTTTGTTAAAAAATACTCGTTTATATGCAATGACTCTTGAAAAAACAACACCAGAAGAAAATGAGGGGTTTTGCAACTACAATGTGCAACTCGTTGTATAGTGGCATAGGATGTTTGCAATTAAGTGACAATTTAGAGCATGTAGTTGTAGTGAACAAGTTGCATTTGTTGTAGTCTAATTGCATTTTTTTTGGTCATTTGACAACATATAAAGAATTGCATCTTCAGGTGCAACTTGTAGATTTGTAGATTTTAAAATATTCATCTCAATTAATTTGTAGATTTCAGAATTGTATATCTACCTTCTTTTCTAGATTTTAGAATTTTAGAACTACCTTTATTCTAGCATTCCATGGAATGCTATATAATTTTTGTCAAAGGCAATCCACGTTTTGTCATTTTTAACATTTTGCAATTGCTCATTGAAGTTTCCCTAGCAATGCAGGAAGTTTTCTTTTAAACATTTTTCCACTTGCCATTGCATTCTCTTGTCAACCTCTAGATTTGCAGACGTTGGAGCAGATGGGACGTGGGGAGCAATAAGAGGGTCATGTCAGTGAATGGAGCTTCAGAAAGGAGAAAGAATGAACTGAAGCCCACCACAAGTTCGCTGAGAAGTAGTAAAACACCCGTAAGTCCTCTCAAGTCAGGTTGTAACACAAACCAGCATCCATTATATCATACATGAAAGGTGCAATGCTCCATTTGATAGTACTTGTTTGTGATCTTTTTGTCTATGAAATGGTTGAATCCTGCGAGAACGGCTGGAGATGACTATCTGGATGACAAGGAGGCTTAAGCAAGTGAAGCGCATTGTGCTGCAAGTAGGAAGCGGTCACCTTCGCCAGTGCGGTATGTTGCTGAGTCTATTTTGTTGCTGAAATCAGTCATTTCTGTCGCGTTAATCGGGTCTCAGGTTACCAGAAGTTTCCAGTTTATTCCATTCTCTAGTTTCACTTCTTACTGCATTTTTTAAAGCATTTTTGAATCCGTTTATCCTGACTCTGTTTTGAACAAAGAACCTGTTGGAAACTTGGAATGCAACACCACCAACAAGGTATAATTGAGAAAATATTAGTTAGTCACTAGTACTTAGCCAGAACAAATGAATGAAAAATTGTGACAAAAGTTGCATTTACTATAAGGGGTAACTTTGCTCCAAAGACCAGCACACATGAAGAGTCTGTTTTTCTAAGTGTGCCACATGTTGGGTGCTACCTTTGACAAGGGCAGTCAGGAAGCCAGTAACCCCTACTAGACAAACCAAATTGAAATGTGTACTTCCTCCTGGGGTAGGCATGTACACTGAGTTACCCCTTCGACATGCTTGTTTAGACACTTTCAAATTCCTCTACCCGGGGGTAATGGATTGTCAGGCTCCCTGTGTTTTCAGGGGTACTTAACCTAAGAAACGGGCATGTTTCAGTTTTTTTTTTTAGCACTCTGTTCTGAAGATGTAATGACACGTGCTAAAACTCAAAAACGTTCAGATCAATCGCAGGTAAACTAAGCTTATGACAAGAACATCAGTTCACAAGTTGTAAGTACACACTCACAAACATTCAAATCAAGAGAAATCAGAGAAGCAGAATAGAACGTCTAACATCTATTTCGTTCAATTGGCACGATTCCATCAAACTAGTGCATATTGCGCACCCTAAGAAAGAAAGGAAATGAAATGATTTAGGGAACCGGAAGAGTAGATGATAATGGAAAATCTAACTTAGCAATGCACGATGTTGTGGGTGAAATGCAATTAGCACAACATGCTAATGTGATTGTCCTAATGATGCATGAAATACTGCCAATTTAACTGAATTCACTTTGTTTGGTTCTTTTTTCCAATAACCAAGTGCCAGGGAAAAATCTGGCAGGGTTATCAAGCAGGTCGTGATTCATATTGATAAGTCCTGAAGTAATTAAATAGCAGCTGTGTATAATTACATTGACAAAGCTATGGTCTTTGTGGGTCGTGATCCAGTGTGCACCAAAGAATTGGTGATCATTCCTTTCGTATAACTGCATGGCTTGCGGGTGGAGCGGCACGAAATCAGCTGTCATATTTTCATCTTATTAATTGGATCTCATCCTTACACATTATCATCTCCAAATTTTGGAAACTCTCTTGATTTTAAAGTCCAGATTGATTTTGAAGTTCAGATTTTGACAAACAAAGGAAAATATGCAAAAGGGGGTGTGCTTGCAAAATGGAGTAGGAATCTTGAAATTAGAGGCTTGGTATGAGAAATAGCAGGCTAGCTAATGGCAGTTGCAAGAGAACCGACGTTATTTCTATATCGAGGTTTGGGTTTCATGTTACCTGACATGACCTGAATTGTTGGATCTTGTAACGTCAATTTTGTTAAAATGGCAAAATTCCATTACTTTGGCACAATTTAGCTAATAAAACTCATAATCTATAAATGTCTTAGTTTGTGGTCTGAAATTAGACCTTTGTGAAGATACATGTAACAATTGTTTGTCTTGTGGAATATATCACCAATTTTAACGAAATTGACCTTTTATTCAAGTATGCTCAATCAAGGGTGGGTCTAAGGAGAAGGAAGAAGACGTTATAACCCTAGAGAAGGGTCCACAAGCCTAGAAAAGGCTAGGGTTGTGCAATGTAATCATTCTATATGTATCTAATCCTTCGTTGCCTCCTCTTTAGAAATGGAAAACCTTAAAAGTTACATAATCGTAGACCTTCATTGTGAGAAGTAACATGTTGAGCCACAAGAGTAGGTGATAGGAATTTATTTCATAATGTCAATGTAGTTCATTTACGTAGAAGTCAGTCACAATGAAACATTGAATATGAAGAACATTGTAATTGGTGACAATTCTTATTGTGAAACATAATTGGATATCCAATGTTGCATGACAATTCTTATTAAACGACAATATTAAACATCTCTTCATATGACAATTCTTATTATGAACATTAAATAAGAATTGTTTCATTGAACAATAAAGATATGACAATTCTTATTATTGAACATCTCTCAGAATGGTATATGGACATGCAGCAATTCATTATCACACGAGGAGATTCAAGTTCTCAACTAATCAGACCAAATGCGGTTGTCGAAATTCAGGATTGAATTTCAACCACATTCTTCAAGCCGGGTTTCTGAAGTTCAATATACGAAAGTTCTTATACGAAAGTCCCACGCGGCCTTGCAAGTTAGTGGCATTTGTGTACTGAGCAGACGGTTCACTAGATAGGTGCGTTCCCACTGTCTTGGAGTTTGTTAAATCTCGGTATTGAAGATAAAACCTGCACGAAAATATGGAAAGATTCAGTTTATACGAAAGGAATGATCACGAAAGTTTAGATGGTTTTGATTGAATTGGGAGCCAATATCAATCCTTCTATCGTCCACCACAAAATTTTGATGTTCAAAATAGTGAGAGCTGTGGCATGGAATTCTTCTAAAATCCGGGAAAACTTGAAAATTCATGGAAAATGGCATTGTAATTGTGAAGCTCAATTGTTAGCGCATCAAGATCAAAACTAGTTTGCAAGCATGGTTGTTTATGGCACATTCTCATTGATCACCAACAATATATGGAAGGTTTCAATTTGAAGTAGTATTCCCTTGAGTTGAGGGGAATTACAAAGTACTAGAGTTGATGAAATTTTTCAATATTGAAAGGATTGGAAGGCTTTGCACACAAACTCTTGCACATTAGGCACCAATTGTAGCTGTCTTCTGCTAATCTTGCATTATTAATTTTCAAAAGCAATTGCAATACAAGGAGAAGATGCTTCTTAGAGAAAGGGTTTTAATTCAATATTCTATAATTGGCCTCAAACCACAACAATATGAAACACACTATCAAGGACTTCCAATCTTCATTTTTGACTTATTCAATATTTTGAAATACCTACCAAAACTTATGGGGTTGTCGACAAATAGTTTGTCAATACTCTATTGCAAAGACCTGCCACAAGGGCTATCCTATAGGTTGAAAAATACCAAATAGAACATGTGTGAACAATAGAAAAATGAAGAAGCAAAAACAATATGCAATACTCTACTATGAGCAAGTGGGAACATACCTTATGTTCACCAACCACAGTTCATAAAAAAAACATTTACCACTTATTAGAGTTAATCGTAAAGTGAACCTCAGTTTTTGGAAGGGGTGTTAAAAGAAGGTTTAACTAAGAAAAGTACAAAAGAGACCCAACACCAAACTGACTCCATCAGACCAAGTTTGGGTGCTTCAAGGAGTTTCATCTTGTGCTTTTCTCAAACTCCGGCTCCTGGTCCATCGTTGCACACACTTTACGATTAACTCTGTTGATCTTAGAATTTTCAACAACCAGGTCTGTGGTACTTGTTTGCTTGTGCTTTTTGTTTTTTCAGTTCGGTACAATAGTTGCAACTATTCCAACGGCAATTCAAGCAGGTCTCGTTACAATAAATTGGAAAGCAATTCTTATATAAGTATTGACCAGTACTCTAAGAAATCAATATCATGCAGCATTAATCTATTAAAGTATTAGACTCGATGCATTACAAGAGCATTCATTAACATGTGAAGAGATTCCATACCAATCGACTGCAATTTATACTGGTTTCATACTCCCACGTAAAGAATGCCAATGCTGCAGACTTTCATTACCTGAAGCTTACTGCACTGAAGCCCTCCACGGCCAAAACGCGAGGTCTCGGGTGTGGTGGCGAGCTCATGGCGACAAAGAATTCAAAGAATTTTTTTCTGCTATCAAACAAAAATCCAAAAATCCAGTCACACAACCATCAACTAATGTTCGTTTCCATGCACCGGTTGATTTCTTACCCTACTGACTTTCCTCCCAATTTTTATGAAACCGTTTTTTTTCCAATTCTATGTTTCCAAAATGAAACCGTTTCTTTCCCTAACTTTGAACTAGATGCTGGGTTTTCCCGGCCATTGTGACATGTATCTTATTGACTCTGATTAATTCCTACACAACATTACTTTGGTAAGGTAGAACTAGGACAGGATATATAGGTTATAATCGAGTGATTCAATTGTCGTTTCATTTTTATATGTATTCAAAGTATCCGCCATATATCTTCAAACGCACGATTTCGTTAAATTGGTGAAACTCCACTATATCGACACTTTTCAGGGCGTGTTCAACTTATGACATAAAGGAACAGCAGTCCTAGTTTTGTACTTTCTAGAGCATTGCGTCCTAGTTTTTAGAACATTCAGTAGATGAATGTCACCGACAGTTTTTTGACCCCCAGAGTCGAGGCAATCGAACTGAAATTGAGGATTCCAACAGTCGGCACTTGACATTACATAATTTATTAGGGAGTTCACTCATCTTCATGAAGGGGCAACTACAGGTAAAAATCCTTGAAATTGTCTCCACTTTTAATTTGTTCCCAGAAAAGCTTAACTTTGACAGAGAGTGACGGTGGACCAGCTGTTCATCCGAACGCACTGGTGCTCACTTTCTCCACCTTTACTAATTCAATTCAACTTCAGTATGTATTTGTCATCCGGGATTTCAATTCGCTAGTTTAAGCGGCGACTTGATCTGAAAGTTTGAATGCACTGGAGTGTAGCTAGTCGGGTGCTCGTAGTAGAGTACTCGGACAAGTCAAATTGGTAATTTCGTTGAATTGGCGCAATTCTAGGTGCCACAATTTGTGACATGTATTCGTTTTCATAAGCTCTAATTAAAACTATGACTGGAACAGATTTACGTTTCAAGTGTACTCTCTGAAAAGTGGCGTTTCAAGCAATGAATTGAATCCTCATGCGCACGTTGAATAAGATGAGACACCATCATCAACTTCTGAAAAACTACTCTAGATACTCCGCAATTGAATCTTTGCTCCCACGGTTACATGCTTTGGGACACGGGTGGATTGTATTTTTCTTCTTTTCAAAGAAAGACATCATGTTATTCCAGACTGGACTGATAAAAGGAGCATAAGTTACATTGGAATGTTCAGGTGTAAGCTTAGAGTGCAGACTTCGGAGTCTGGAATCTCACCAGAAAACTAGGCTCAAATCTGGGCATGCTGGAAACTGAAGGGAGGTATGATACATTTCCAGGTTTTGCATTTGGAAGAGCAATCAGCATTTCTTACTTAGCCCTGTGAGGACGGACTTTCACCGTGGAAATCATCAGTTTTGGTACCACATGAATCATTTTGCTTAAAAAACAACCAAGAGCACTATGCACTGGAGGTCAAACTATTGTGCAAGGTCTCCCCTTTTCACACAAAATTCCAAGGATGGACATCTACACTTATGTCCTAGATATAGAAGGATTTTTTTGTCATCCATTGGACATTTAGCACTCACGGTAGCTTTTTAAGGCTAATCCCACAACCATTGAATGAGATAAGACTAAGGAAGGCACCTCCCAAAATGCAACTTTTTGCTATTCACTACAAAAAAATGATAGTTTTATGATTGTGAAATATGACTGCAGTGAGTCACAAAATCAAGAAATGTAACTCAAACAAAACTCATTGTAGATGACTCATGCTGAGTCATTCACTTTCAATCATATGATTGGTAAGTCATATTTGCAATCATATAGATTTGAAAATATAATAAACCATTTTTAAACGTATTTTGTCAACATGGCGTATATATTGACTATCCTTGGAGGCTTGACTTTTTCATGAGCTGTGTAGGAAAAATAAAGAAATCCTATGTGGAATATGATTGCAATGAGTCATATTTTGAGTAATATGGAATATGATTGTAGTGAGTCATGTTTTGAATCATATTTTAAGTGATACGGAATAATGAAATATGATTGTAGTGAGTCATATTTTGAGTGATATGAAATATGATTGTGGTGAGTCATATTTCGAGTGATATGGGATATGACTATAGTGAGGCATATCTTGGTTGATTTAGCATATGACTATAGTAAGTCATTTTTTTGTTCAAGTTAGTACTAAAAGATAGTAAGAAGTAAAAGTCAAGATATAACAAGAAGCAACAAAAATCAAAACTAAAAACCAATAAGAAGCAAGAATAAGACAAGTTAAAATGCAATAAAAGATAATAAGAGGCAAGAAATAACAAACAATAGAAAATAATGTCTATAAGACAACAATTAAGCAAGAGTTAAGATTCAACTTGAAGCAACAATCTTAAAACAACCTTGAAGTAACAATTTTGAAGCAATAATTAAGAGACAACAATTAAAAAACAATAACAAACTAGCAACAACTTTGAAGCAGCAACAAACTAACAACAACTAAGAAGCAACAACAAACTAATATCAACTAAGAAACAACAACAAATTACTTAGCAACAACTATGAAACAACAACAAACTAAAATCAACAAATTAGCAATAACTACAAAGCAGCAACTATGAAACAATAACAAACCAACAACAACAAATTAGCAACAACTATAAAACAACAACAAATTAGCAACAACTATAAAACAACAACAAACTAGCAACAACTATGAAACAACAACTAAGATATAAGAAGTAACAACATATTAGTAACAACTAAGAAACAACAACTAGAACTTCAATAACTAAACAAAAACAACTAAAACACAACAATACAACAATTAGAACTTCAGAAAACAAAAGGAGGAAGAAGAAACAAGAATTAAAAAGCAATAAAAAACAAAAAAGATGAAACAAATGAAGTGGCGGCTAGGGTTTTAAAACCCTAAAAAATGACTGCTAAGATTTCAAGATCCTTAAAAAACAATGGCTAGGATTTTACAATTTTGAGCAATAATTTATTTACATTTTTTTTAGGTTGCCTAAAAAAAACTGCCAAAAAAATATGAACCTACAAAAATGTGACTATAGAATATGACTACATGTAGTCATATATGCAAAAATATGATTAACAAATATGATTGGTGTTTCCATAATACGTTCCCTATGACCCTATAATTCCCTAAGAAGTATTTTGCCATTCCCCATGTATGTATACTATACACCCATAAAGTACAAAGGCAAAATATGACTAGCAATCATATTTGCACTCATGTTTTTTCCAAATGTTGTGAAATTCAACAATATGACTACGAGTAGTTGCCAATCATCCTCAATCATATTTTTGTAGTCATAAAACACTCAAATCCTAGTAGTGATTGTAATAGTTATTATTATTAGGCTGGTCAAAACTTCATAGTTTTTTGTTGGAAAGTGAAAGGAGGTTCCAATGCACCAAAGATCGAAACATTTGCATACCGTATACAAAGGGTCAAAGTTTTTTTGTAGGTATTCTAAAATTGTTTCTCCCACATATACACAAAGTGATGATGGCAATTTTATACAAGATGTAGTTGGGGAGTACCTACCTTAGAGCAAAGAAAGGCTAGGAAAAAAAGTGTCATTTTTCACTAGTGATAAGTGACTTGAAAGTTGGATTATGCCACCATACTTGTCTTCGCACATGTTCAATGCTTTGGGCACCACTATTTAAGGTTTGATGTTCTATCAATTCAAACTAGTACAAACTTAGGCCACATATATTAAAGAAATGATCCACAAGAAGATGCATATGACAAACTTGAGCTAGTAGATCTTCTCAAGTCATTTTCCTAGTCTACGTAGTTCAAGTTTCCCTTAGTGTTAGTTTGTGGTGAGAATTGATGCAAATTCTTATAGTGAATTAGAAACTACACTATGAGAGGCTTTTCAACCATAAACATTGTCTTGCTACCAAGTAAGGTTATACTTGGCTCTCCCAACATAGATAGTGCACGTAGAATATTTTGTTTGGATTCAAAAAACTAACCTTGTGTATATATAGGGCACAAGTAAATTGAGTTTTCTACAAATTGTAATCAATTTTGAGAACTCAACTAGATAAGAGAATAAATCATCATAGCCCTTGAGTCACTATTCCACTTCAAGATGCTAGTCACTATTGCAACTCAGTTCATTTGAATTCCAACTCCATTACTATTATAAATTTGCAATAAATGTATGGACTTAAGTGGGAATTTTCTCCAACTCAATTGCCCTACGCCCCTACCTTAGTGCATTGAAAGAAGGCTAAACAACTTCTTGTGTGTAGTTGTAAGAAAGGGTGTGTTTTTTGTAGCGTTTTGCTAAAATTGTAGTTTCTGCATTTAGTACTACGAGTATTATGAGTACTACGAAATAGAACAATGTCAACTGTTGATAAAAAAAAATCGACGGCTAAGAGTACCATTTTGAGTACTCTGAGTACTCATAATACTAAAATATTACTATTTGAAAAAAAATTCAAATTACCACAAAAAATAGATACAATGAGGTATAAATTAATAAAAAATTAAAAATCATGAAAAAAAATTTAAAATTTGGCCATTAGTGAGGATTTGATAGTAATCAGATTTCATCAAAAATGAAGCCAAAATCATCTTCATTGCTTAAAAATGCGCATGCAACTCACATGCATGTGGATGACATAAAATAATATTTTTTTAAGTTCTTTTCAATGGGCACATGCCTCTTTAGTGTGTAAATATCCCACTAAAATTTAAGCTCTACATCGTTAAATATGCATACTCCATAGTACTAAAACCTCTTGAATTGCAAAGTGTGACAAATATCTAATTTGGAATTTAATTATAATTTTTTTTTGGAAATTTCTGAAAAATAAAAATTCTCTTCATCAACAAGTTGGTCATCTTCAATAAAAAAATTCAATTACATTGGCTTCATTCTCCAAATGTTATGGCCAAACTAAAGTCCACAACTTAAAGTGTGATGGAAAATAGGATCACCCTTTATTGCAACTACCCCTACCATGTAGCTTTTTTGCAATGAAAAGTCTATTTTTTTTGTTCCAAAGTCAACAAGTTAATTGTGGGAGTGTATTTCCAAGCCCTTCCACAAAAGAGACGATAAGTTGATTAGATGGAGTATGGGATATTTTTATAGGAAAATTTTAGAATGTGATTCATTTAAGATATTTGATTAATATTCAACATGATAAAAAGTTGTTCTTTAAGTTGTTTTAATGTCGATGATCCTTTAGTATAGTATGAGAGTTATAAACCTGAAGTTTGTTGAACACTTTTCATAGTGTCTTTACCTAATTTATAGATGTTGATGAGACCCTTGATATATGACTATTCACAACATTAGTTTACACCCAATTCTATGTGTAGAATTTTATTGAGCCAATTGTAGTCAATTGTGTCTAGTTTCAGCCTATACTTGTGGTCTCAAAGACCCACCAATGCCATCAAATAGTAATGTAACCTTCTACTTAGCAAGTAATTAAAGATTGGTTCAAATGGTTTCAATTTAAATTTAACTTCTTTTGCAACAAATTTTCACAACTCTAATAGACTCCATTTGAATACAAACTAACAACCTCTCATTGGATGAGGAGAAGTATGTTACTTCCATGATGTGGTTCATTTATTTTGGGATGTTGAAGACCTTCACTTTAGACCCTTAATTGAGCATAGTTGACCAAGATCCAACCATTCATCCATTGAGCTCATACTCAGTAATGTGAAATCAAAGTCCCATTTAACCTATAAACAATACGAAACATGTTTTTTGTTTGATGAATGATGAAGAATATCTCCATTTACAATGGAAGTGCAACTATTCATCTTCCAAATTTTGTGTGAAAAGGGGTGGTCATCAATCTATAGTAGTTCAACTTCTAAGGAGTGATTTTGAATATTTTTAAACAAATGATTCACACAATACCAAAGTACATGATTTCTAGAGTGACCTATTCATCATTTAAGGATTAAAGATTAACTTATGAGAAATGAGGGAAACAATCTATTTTTTGACCACTTAAATGGTTTCACGTATTTGGAAGGTGGTTTTCTTTAGTGGGTAAATTTTTGCATGTGTAAAAATAGTCATTGAGAGGTTCTACAATTTTTTTGATTTTTTTTTCCCAAAACAAAAATTTCCATAAATTTTTGAATGGAAGATGGACTTTCTTCCATTTTGCAGATATACCACTTAGACCTTCCTCTTTCCAATCAAGGGCTAGTTGCAGAATCCACCAAAGATTGGTTGCAGTAAGTTAGAAGGTTCTAAAAGTGTACAAGTTCTATAAATGTCCACCTCCTTAAATGTATATTGCATGTACATGTTCCTTTTTTATAACCTTCAGCCTTGTACAAATAGTGTACATTTTAGGAGGTAAACGCTATTAGAGCCCTATGCCATTTTAGCTTCAAAATTTCATAACTAATTCCACAAAGCTCCAAAAAATAGGAAACAACTTGGATTAGATCCCAATTCTACTTGTCTTTCAAAGAAAATTTACTGAAAAATATTTGAAGAACTTTCACCTCCCCCAAAATCAGTTTTAACTCTTAAATTATCAATTTATGGACCTCCTACCTTATTGAGAGTCTTGTAGCCAATCACAATGTGCCACAACTGTGCCAAGAACCACGTCATAATTAATCATTGCTCATCTCTTGTGTAGGGAAAGAGAACACCGAAACAGAACAGCCAGAATGGGGCGTCGGTCAGGAATGGGTTGCCTCCCATAGCATCCCTCGCCAGGCGCCACTCCCATGGCTCTGCACGCTAAGATTACTTCCCATAACAAACGTACCGCTCCCGTTTCAAAGTACCTCCTGGGGTCCTCTTCATTTCCGGTGTGCCCAAACCACAAAAACAAGATTGAATTGAATGGAGTTCAGTTGCATTGAAAAATCCGTGAGTGGCTGTCCAAAATCCGGAGACTTCGACAGAAGGGCATCAAAATCTGGAACAGTGCACCATCATGAGATGGCGGGCAATTTATCGAAACGCGCCAAGTGTCCATATTCTGGAGGGACTACCATCCGAGCAATGGCTTCAACACCTTTTTTCATAAAGTAGCCAATTAAGCGAATAGGATTGATTTCTCTTTAGATGGAATCATGGAAAAGACGGACGAACTTCTCCACGTTATTATTAAACTATGAATTATTTGATCAAGGAAGAACTGAATCAATGGAAGAGTCTGGATGCTCAGGTAACAATCAGCCAATGAGTTGGAGTTGAGAAGAAGAGTGGCAAGTGTCCTTCCACGAAAAATTTGAGCCAAACTCCAAGCCATCGATGAATACGATGAGCCAATTTGACTCTCTGAAGTTATATTTTATTATTAATTCTTACTGTAGTTTTCCCGAGGTTGTCATTTTGGTTTGGCTATTAGGGAATCGGCTCATCTTTTAGCTACGGATTCTCGGCCTCGGTGACCCAAGAGTCTTCTGTAGAAATGAACTCGGTGGTTGGTTTGTTGCAGATTACAAATTGCGGAATTCTGTACTGGCTGCAGGTTGAAAACACATCGCATGGTTGTTATTTTTTTGCAAAAAAAGTTACGGTAAGTACTGTGTAACGTGGTCCCAGCGTGCATGCCACCTGGCCCGAACTTCGATGCAGTCTAATGAGTCTACTGTGCTTCATAGCCCGGAATCTAGGGAGCTTACTACGGTATGAAGTCCAGTAGACTGCATTGAAGACCGGGTCAGCAAGAATTGCAACTGCATTCAAGAGCAGAGAGCTTGTAAAAAATAAATTGGTAACTTCTCAAGTGCTTGAATGTTTTGTTCAAAATAGCTTTGTTGAAATATGACAATTTTAAACTTCCCATTCCATTTCACATGATCACATCATATATACTTTTAGTTCTTAGTCGTCTCTACACGACAAGCGGCGTCTCCAAACTGCATTCCTAGAGTGGTGGAAAGCTTATGTTGAGCTGAACACCTTGTGTTGCTCCGATCCTTGAGCTCAGTTTCTTGTCCCCCATTCTACGAAACTACGACATCGAACTTCATCAGCTCTAACTGATCGAAGCAGGCTTGCTGGGCTACTGTAGTGTGGCCCCTGGCATGAATGAATTGAAGGTTTACTGACTTCAATTCCAGAATCGAAAAGCTTCAACTTTCTAATGTCAACACTGACACCGTCGCATATTCGTTCCCCTTTGAGCCGTGCATTATTATATGCGAATTACAGTCCTGTAGATGACTGATTGCAATTGAATGCGACTCCGGCAAAGGGAATCAGTTCATTACACATGCATTATTCTGTCAATCGCAACCCAAGTACGTACAGTGTGTCGCTCGATCTTGTCTGTGCATTGATTTCCCGGTCCCCGTGTTAAGTTATACTGCAATGCACACATTCAATTCGGAAAGGCAGAAGGCGTACGTAGTACATGCTACGGACTTCTACGAGCATCCCAATCAGCTGCCTCGACTTCGTAGGGAGGTGGGGAATGTGCAAAGGCTTTTGGGGGACCGGCTTCGATCAGTACGAATTGCAGGCCGACTTTGCATAATAAGCTCGCTGCAAATCAATTGAAAAATGAGTTCGGTACTGCTTGCATGCTGAGTTAGGTGCAGTTCTACATGATTGCCTGTTCTCCAAAAAAGAAATCAATGTTCCCATCAAAGGCCAAAAGAACATTGATATCGATCATGCCACGGTCACACTCTTTTCACAAGCTTGATCGGCAGCTAACAGATTGAAAGTAAAATTCATTTTTTGGAAACTGTGGAGCTAGACAAGAGCTCGTTCAACGTGAAATTGGCTTGATTCTCCAATCAAGTTGATTTGCGATTGCTGAGCTTTGGTGATTGTTACTTAGGTGAACCAGCCTATTGCCACCCTCATCTCAATTCTGCACTTGCATATCCAGGTAGCTGCAAGAAAGGTGCAAGAAAGGTGCAAGAAAGGGTGTCCGTTATTTTAGCGTTCTGCCAAAATTGTAGTTTTTGTGCTCAATACTACGAGTACTATGAGTATTATGAAACAAAACAATCTCAACCATTGATAAAAAAAATCAATAGCTAAGAATATTGTTTTGAGTACTATGAGTACTTGTAGTATTGAAACATTGTTGTTTGAAAAAAAACTGAGATTGTCCCAGAAAATAGATATAATGAAGTATAAATGAACAATAAATAAAAAATCATAAACAAAAAGAATCTAAAAATTGGCCTTTGATGGGGACTTGATAGTAATTAGACTTCATCAAAAAATGAAGCCAAAATCATCTTCATTGTTAAAAGTGCACGCGCAAGGGACCATTGTTTGGATCCTAGTTGTCATAATGAACAGCATATTATTGTTCACGAACGAATCGGACCGATTTGGGTTGACCGGCTACCAACTTTGAAGCTTTGTAACTTTTTCAAAAAGCACCCAAATTGTGCATATGAGATGTTTTTCGGCATCTATAAAAACTGCAGATGTCGAAAAACATCTCATATGTCCAATTCGGGTACTTTTTGAAAAAGTTACAAAGCTCCAAAGTTGATAGCCGGTCAATCAAAATCGGTCCGATTCGTCCGTGAACAGTAATATGCTGTCCATTATGACAACTACAGTTTGGATGCATGTGGATGACATAAAATAATATTTTTTTAAGTTCTTTTTGGTGGGCACATAGTTCTTTAGTGTAGTAATATCCTACTAAAATTTAAGTTTTACATCATTAATTACGGTTACTCTACAATACAAAAAAACTATGAATTGCAAAATGTGACAAATTAGCTTAATTGAAATTTAATTATAATTATTCTTTTGAAAAAATCTGAAAAAGAAGAATTCTCTTTCTAAACAAGTTGGTTACCTTCAATAAAAAAATTCAAGTACATTGGCTTTAGTCTCTAAATGTTATGGCCAAACTAAACTACGCAATTCAAAGTGTGATGGAAAATAAGACCACCCTTTCTTGCAACTACCCACTTATGGAATACATTTCATAACAAAAATGTACACCACAAGTACATTATTTAGGGCAAAATTGTAATTTAGGTGGTAATAGGTTGATTCACTTGGGTAGAACTTGCTTGTGGTAAATTAAAAGTTCAAGCTATGTTAAGCATGAGAGTATGAGATCCAAATATCTATCGTAATTATAAGTGGTCTATCAACCAATTTACAAGTTTAGAGTGGCTAGGCCTTTAAAATAAACTATATTAATCAATGATGGTCTTCAAAGAATTGCAATAATACTATAAATGGAATTAAATTTTCTAATGAATTGGATCCAAAATAGAATGTAGGATAGGAAAACTTTTAATCAACACATTTTTTAATTGAATATTAGACAATGATATCTATAATGGATAGTTTTAAGGTTAACTAATCCAAATGCTATACATCTAAGAGCTTGATTTTTTTAATTATTTAGATTTTTTGTTGCCATCAAATTTGTTTTGTAATAAAATATTCCTACATATATTCATTTCATTAAATTATTATAGATTGTCATTAGTAATAGAGAAGGCACAAATCTTAACACATCTAAGAGGATTTGCCATTTACACTAAGATAAGATTAAGTAATTGCTCCATTTCTTCAAGCTGACAAGCTTTCATTGGTCAAGATAGATTCTTTGTCAAAGTTGGATTTACACTTATACCAAGGTCTCTCTTGTTCTTTTTTTTTTTTTTTTTTATAATGGAGAAGTCCACTTAGAATCTTGAATGGCCAAAGTTGATAATATTATTTTATTTTTGGAAGAATTTTATTTTTGCATCTCTTTGAATTAGGCTCTTGTCAAATTTACATAAGTTGTTCTATAGTTAAAACATCCCATTTGATGTAGGACTTAGGTGAAAAGTAAATTGTAAGAATAAACCAATTTTGAGTCATAAACTGAGTCACAAACACATTTGGCACTATCTTTCATATGCTAAGCACTACAAACACTACACCATCCAAACTTAGGAATATACTAGCTACAACTCTACAAAAAATATGTTTCATCAAATTGAAGCAAAAGTTCATTGATTGAAGTTGTGGAGATATCATAAAGATTTAGTAAAAACGGATGAAATTGTGAAAAAAATCATGACAAAATTTTTGACACAAAAGTGATAGTGATGGATGAAATATAACATAGGTTGCATTTACAATAATACATAAGTTGGTGTTGGTTTGCTAATGCCTTGGAGATTAGTATGATATGGTGGGCACCCCAAAATGTGCCATTGACTCTAAACCATCATCTTCACTTTGTGTACATGTGCAACATCAATCATATACCTATGTGAAAGAAATGCTTTAAGAACCAAACTTTGATCCTTCATAACTTCTACATATAGTATCCAAATGTCATGTTCTTTGATGCGTTGGAACCTCCTTTCACTTGTCAATAAGAAAATATAAACATTTGAATAGTTTAATAATAGTAATTAGGCACAGTACCTTGGCAGTTTGGGGTTACCTACCTTGTATTCGATCCCAAGGCCAAAGCAATTTCTACACAATTGCAGGAAGAACAAACCAACTTGCATCTTTCCAAGTAAATTCTACAACCAGATTTTTTCCAGGCACAATGATGGCTCCTGATCTCAGACAATCCTTCACCATAGATTTTCCAGCCAGTCAATGTGGGTGCACTTGCCACGAAAGCCCGAGGCAAGAGCGTGCTCAACAGCTCAAGTAATTTAGAATGGAAAGGATGAAATATCTATCTATCTATTCAGAATATTCAGAATATTCTTGCTCACTAGAAGTCTAGATCCACGAGGTTTCAATCTGCGGAAAAGCCGGCAGGATTGAGTAAATTTGAACTTGAATGTCCATGTTTGGATTAGTTTTGACTGCTCCGCAGCCCTAAGAAACAGGATAATGTAAAACAAAAAGGAAACAAACCATTCACAAAAAAAGTACCCATTTGCACCGATATCTGATCAAAGATTTGCACAAAGATACCAACGACTTCGAAACCTACAAATTGCCTGTGCAGTAGTAGTGTCATCGAGTGCCATACGTAAAACTTCAACCGAGATATTCATTTACTCCCATACATTACACACTCAGCACATCTCAAGTGGATACTTGAAAATTAAGTACAACTCAAGAGAGTCAACTGGCCACAACTGTTTGCTTCACTGATAGCAAAGAAGTCACTGACATCTGGCAGGACCATCCATCCATCCGCATCTTCACCGAAAAATCAACACCAACACTACCTTACACAGAATTCTGTTTACATGAGGAAAAAAACTTAACTCGAAGATTTGACTCCCCCTCTCGAAAAAACTAGGCCTTCGTATTCGGAAAAACCTACATATTAAGTTAAGTTCGATCAACCAGACAAGGCCTCAGTTACAGAGCTATGCCAGATCTCGGACATAACCCTCTCCCTCTAAACTAGATCCAGAGAGCGTCGAATCTTGAAAATCTACGACTCTCTCAAAGAGTGCGGGTTTATGACTCTAAACTACCCTCCAATGATCCCATTGCGCCTCATGGCAATGCCAGGAAAGAGGGTTATATGAAAGAACCCAAGGTCCAACTCTCGATCATCAAGGCACATCACAATTGGCACTACAGTTTGCCGAGGAATCGTTGTACTCGGCTAACTCTCTACGTTCAAAGGATTCATAGCTTTCCTCAGCCTCCGCCTTCACGCTCTGTTGACACCAAACGAAAAAAAGTTAAATACAAGAGATCCCAAAACTAGTAATAATGTGGTAATCAGAGAATATACACCATTAATACAAAATCGAAGAAACCTAGAAAATCACCCATCGTTCAAATGCTCACCGGGTTGCCTCGGAGATAGAACGCTTCCGTTGAAACTACACACACATAAACACACAACTTGAATTAACAGGAAATACTTTAACCATACCATAGTCGCAGAATCAAATCTCAAAATAGTGATCTCTTACGGCGCCAGAAACTGTCCTCTACACCTGTAGAATAGAATCCCATCTTAACGAAAGAATTTCAACAAAGTACACTAATTTGTTTTAATGTCAGAAACAAGGAAAAACTCTTGCGTTCACACTAATTATCACACAAATCTGATCACTAGGTCACACAATTCGCCATAGCTGGGCTTCCACAGAAAAAACAATCCTCACAGCCCTAAATCACACACACATCTGGTGCCCGCGTCTGGTGATGCCAGTGTTGTGACAGAATCCAAACATCATACTCACCCTAAAAGTTTTCTTCTACCGTAATCAAACACTAGAGAAACATTGTTTAAAGTTATAGCAAATTAAGCGGATTTCGAAGACACACACTGCTAACCGATTCGCAAGGCTGGGGTACTAACCGACGACTCCAGGTTGCCTGTGGAGAGCAGCAGTGACATCCGCCGTGAGAAAGCAGAGGATCACAACGCTGCAAATGCAGAGATGGAGCGCCGGCACGGAGTACTTGCGACTTGAAGTCGCCATAGCCACCAAGGAAGTACAAACTTCGTCAATGCGTTGGGAAACAAAGATGGACGCCACTCTGGTGAAGCGGTGGTCTGGAGCGCACTTTCCTGTGGGGGGCGATCAGGAGGAAGACTTGGTGGTGCCGCACGTAGCACCCGGGGATGAATTTAATACGAGTTCTTTTCTTCCTCTTTTTTGGCACATGGAAGTTTATTTCAACGGAAACCCATACAACACCACCTGGAGAATACGAGTTCTTTTGACTTGTGGAGGCCTGGAGGAGAGTGCCTCGCACAGGAATTTAGTGCTACTATGGAATTATATGACTAGTATACTCTTGCAGGGGCAGTGTCCCCATGGAAGTGCGAAATGGTGGTAAGAGCAGGCGCAAGTTTCTCCATTGAAGTGTGAATTCGTTGCAGGGGCAGAAGTCGCCTGTGTCCTCATGGAAGTGCGACTTTGCGCTTGCAGAGGCCCCAATGAAGTGAGAATCGGTTGCAGGGGCAGTTGCAGGGACCCCATGGAAGTACGAATTGTTTCCTAGAATAGTTCCAGTGTCTCCATTGAAGTGTGAATTCGTTGCCGGGGGAGTAAGTGGCTGGGTCCCAACATGGGTTGCCGGGGGAATTGCAGGGCCCCGTCGGAGTGTGAATTCGTTGCAGGTGCAGTAGCTGGGTCTTCATGGAAGTGCGAAATCGTTGTAGGGGCAGTTGCAGAGTCCCCATCGAAGTGTGAAATCGTTGCAGGAGCCGTTGCCTGCCGTGCGTCCCCATCGAAGTGCGCCTTCTTTGCAGGAGCAGTTGCAGAGTCCCCAGCGCGAAGTGTGAATTTGGTTGCAGCAGTGTCCCCACTGACCCGGAAGAACGGGACCCAGATGCCGCACGCGGGGCTTGCGGATTCGTTCTGTTTCCCACTAGCGCTTTGCTACTGTACAAACTTCAAGTTCTGGAGGAAAAATATGTTACAATCATTTAGCCAGATGATTGCCCAAATACAATTTCGTTGAAAATTTGTTGTATATTGCAAGAAACTGTACTACAGCTACCAAAGTAACAACAAGATCATGCAAAATTCGGTAGCTCCAACCACATTGAGAACTTGAGAATCATCAAAATCTAAGAACTAATTTGACCCACATCTCTTCTTCTTCTTTTTTTTTTTCAAAAATGTATTTGGACACCCAGGCAAGTAGCTTGATTGTGATTCCGTCCAGCTGCAGGTTCGCGATCGCCGGCCCTGACTGGCGCGAGTCTTGTAAAGACGTCAACGCTGGAGGCATGATGGGCGGCTTCCATTTCTTAATGGCCGGAATGGAAAAAGAACTAAGGATTCCACTTTTGCATTTCCAACCGTGCTCATCATCATTCAAGTCAATTTGGGGTTGGATTTTGAGCATCTTTGGAAGTTCGGGAAATTTTTGGTTTTGGGGTGACGTGCTTGGCTCTTCTTGGAACAAAGTCAAAACTTGGCTTTTCAAATTGGTAGCATCATCAAGGTCTAGCTTCCCCTATCATCTTTGAATTCCTTGAATTTGTTGTCGCGATCTCTTCTTTCTTACTTTCACACCGAATCATATCCCTAGTATTCTCATAGCCTTGGAGGTGGGGGGTTGGGGGGTCACACTCTAAGGGACAAAAAAGTGTGTGATGAAAGGCTTTCAAAAGTGGATGGAAAAACAAAGAATGCACTTCTTCATCTACAAGCAGAATGATTTGTGAATGACTATATAGGTTGGAAACTAAAAAGCCTTACTTTTTTAGGTTTGATCATGAAATACATTTTTTGCCACAAAGGACACCATGAATTATTGCAGATGCAAGATTTTGGACAAAAGATTGCTTGATTTTTCATCCAATTTATTTTCACATTTTCTTGTGAATGAACTTGAAATAGATGATGGTGGTTCATAGAAGTATTATTGACCTCTCTACAAATGCTAAAAATAATGGATGACAAAAGATGCTTATTTGATGTAATTTTGGCAATGTATATATTATGCTTGTAATATTAATTTGTACCATTAAAATGATTTTTTTGGAACTTGAGTCCTACTTATGAAATAAAACTTACTAAATCTATCTTCTAATTCAATTTGAAATTTGAAAAATCCAAAAATTGAATATTTTATTGCAATTTGAATTTTGAACCTATTACCATAATTTACAAATTTTCTAAAAAGAAAATGACATAGAATGTTGGTATACAATTTAATATTCTATACACTATAATAATTTCCATTAATATTTAATAAAAAGTAGAACATACAAAACAAAAAATATTGAGGTTGTAAATATGGTGTTAGGGTACACCATTTAGGGATTTTTCCTAGAAATTGATGTAAAAAAATTTGTCTTGGATTCAAGAGAATGTAAATGTATCATTGTTCATCTGTGGAGACATGCACCACTAAGGTTGTAATCTATACATATATTAAATACAAATACATGACAACTTTTATTATATCTTATATCTTGTATCGATGAGAATTATTTTGCATTTACTTTGAATACATTTGATACAAATGACTACATGTATTTGTACATGGGTATACACCTGCTAATCCAAATTAAAAAAGATGTAAAAAATAACCAAGTTTTTGTGATTATGAAGAGGATCTAACTTTGCTTCCAAAATAAAAGTAAAATAACCTCATAACTATTGCAATACTTATCAAAATCGCATGAAATAGAGCTTGGAATGAAAAATATGATGATTAGAAGCTACACTAGAATTGTCAAAAATAAATAAAAAATTCATAATTACTAAAATCAAGAACACAAAATACATTTTGATATATGAAAATCTTTGAAGGGGATTTAGTAAATGTTTTAACCAATCAATGCCTCTATAACAAATTTTTTAGTCATGAAGAATCATGAATAGATCTTTTTTGAAGCATTGCAAAAGAATAGAAGTCTTCAAAAAAGAGCATACAACATTTGAGGCCATCAATTGCAAACTTCTTAATCTATCAATCATCATTAACTCATTAAATTTTGAATTGAAGTAGTTTTAGAGATAGGCCAATGAAAAACACAATTTTTTTTTAAAGTAGGATGAACAAGGGACATTAAAAAAAACCTTCGAGAATGTTATGTCTATTATTCAAGATTATGATCATTAAATGATAAAGAGGGGGGATAAGTGTGCAACATGATTTGCAAAAATATGAAGAGGTGATTAAAGATTATGAAATCAAGGGATGCATTCAATACTTTGAAGTGAATTTTCAAATCATACTCAAGAAGTGTTTTCATTAGATCTTATAGAAAATTATTGAAATGTGCATTAGATGATTTTTTTGGCTACTTATTCATAGTGTTGAATTTATAACAAAAATTGAAGTTAACAGAATCATAGAAGTATAGGAAGATCACCTAAATCTAAACAAAATTCATTAACAACCATCATTGTGTGTAAGTGAGATTTGATTTTCTAAAGTAGAACCACCTATACCCAATCATTTAAGCAATTTTTTTACTCATAATGAGAAGTATGAGGGGATGCATATTTTTCCTCTATTGGAAAATAGGAAATATAGGAATTGTAAATTTTTCAAAATTTTATTCCCAAAAATAAAATTGTTGTGAATTTTTGGAGCCAAAAAGTGCTCTTTACCAATAGCCAATGTCTTGAGCCTTTGAATTCCAATCATTCAAGAACTCCATTCTTGCTCACTACTTTGGGACATGTGTCATTACCTTATTGATCCCGACCTTGAAAAAGAAAAAAACACACATTTCTGAGCTGCAGTTGGAAATTTGTTCGAACCTTTGTTGAAAATAGATGCATGCTACAAGTTGAATAAGAGTCTCCAATTGGGTATATGTATTTCTACTTTAATTACATATACAAAAAAAATTCTAAAAACATTCCAAAGATGAAATTTATATATTCAATTGAAAAGTTACAGAGAGTTAAATGTTCAATTGTTCTATGATTATTCAAAATTAATGTGCTAATCTATTTATTGTATTGAGCATTGCACAATGAACATCTATGTATTATCAAGATTAATTACGCACCATTTTTGAAAACATATTTAGTTCTAATTGATCCTACCTTAGTATACACAATGACAATTATGGTCAAAGTTGCTATGAATCAACTATTTGGAACTTTTGTATGTGCTCATTTTAGGGAGAAATGTTTTCAATGATAGCTTATTAGAGCAATGACATAAAGTTTTCTACTTGTCCAAAAAATAATAGAGCTTTTAAATGTGATAGAAGCTGGTGAAAATCATGAAAAATTCTAAAACTACAAATATATACAAATCCAGAAGGTAAATCAATCACAATAGTTTATGAAATTCTATACACTTAATTTTACATTTAAATTTCCTAGGTTTTTATTTTGACATGATTTTTGATATTAGATTTTATTAAAATTTGTTAGAACTTGTTATAGGGACAAATTTTAATAGGTTTTAACATAATAATTCCCAAAAATTCATATTCAATTTTTAATTTCATTCTTGTCAAATTATTAAAAATAATATTAACTAAATTAGAATTATCATATTGCTTAGCTTGCACTAACATGATGTATTAAAATTGTGTACTAAAAACAAGGTTGTAACACATAATTCTTATTAGACATTATTACAAATTATATGTTGCACCAGTGATTAATCTATGTAATTTTCATTTTTATGTGATTATCATTAGACAAACCACCATGAATGCAAAACTATGTGTCAAATTGAAAATAATTTTACTTTAACCCCTAAAGTTCCTTGACTATGTTTTCACCAAAAACACTCCAAAACTGCCATTTTAAGGACATGTACCAAAAAAATTTTAAAACATTTTTGGATACATCCAACCATAGGATCTTATATTATGATAATTTTAGAAGATGTAGAAAAAATTTCAGAAATTTCCACGGTCTAGATTGCAAGATATTAGCATTTGATGTGACAAAAAGCTTTTTTTTGCCCTTGCAAAAAACCAAGCAGCTGCACTTCACAAGGTTTTATTTGTATGAAAAAATGTCCAAAATGGTTGCAACTCTTTGGATTCATTCTTCAAGGCAAGTTGGCTACATATTTGAAAAATTTCAGATCATTTGAAATTGTACAACATATAGGAAAAAATAGTAAGTAGAAAGATGTAGAGAATGATTCAAAATACTAAATTATTAACAATTTATTTATAGAATTGAAAAGTGCCAACCCCAATGGTTGTAATTTTTTAATAAACAATCTTCACCTAGTATTTTTATTTTTTTCCGAAAATATTGAAAATTGAGTTCAATAAAGAACTTCAAAGTTTTATTTTGGTGTAGAGAATCTATAATTGCTTGCAAACTAAAACACCTCATAACTTTTGACTCATTGATCAAAATGGAATGATTCGAAACTTTCTATGTATATATAAATGTAGAAAATTAATTTCAAATTTTTATTTTTGAAAAAAGTGATTTTTTCAAATCTACCCAAATTGCCCGAGTTGAGAAATAAACTACATATTAGGCCATAACTTTTGACTCATATTTTCAAATGTCTTGAAATTTGGTGTACATGAAGATATTCCTTGTCTGCACATTCTATTAAAATTTGGGCCCAAAATATGGAAATCCCTACTCATATGCACCTGCCCAAAAAAGTTATGTTGCCAAAAAATGCACCTTGGTCCTTTAGTAGTTAATTAACTATTATTGAGTGATAAATTTATGGTTTAGAAACTTTATTCAATTCTAATTATTTGAACAAATGCCCCTCAAAGGCTTAATAAATTAATTAGAAGTAATAACATAACAAAAATGAAGAAAAATACAAGTAAAAATGATACAAATATTTCTACAAAATGATCAAATTGTAATATTGTAAGGTTCAAAGTCTCAAGTTGTGTAAACTTTCTCATCCCATGTCTCTATTTTTTAATAAATTTTTTGATGAAGTCTTTTTAAGCATATCTTTCATGGTTTTCATTAATGAAGTATAAACAATATACATTTTACAAAGTTAAACCAATCAGCATTATCTATAATTATTATCTCATTATATTTTGAGGATAAGCATATCTTTTAAGTATTAGTAATTTTATATGAGATACTTCTATTTGGCATTTATTCTTTTGAAAGATATTTTTCACATAATTAGAAGTTTCTAAAGAATTTAGTAATGGACCTTGTTGAATGTACTAGGATGACACTTAGTATACAATGTTGTTAAATTTGAGGTTAAATTCAAACACATTATATATGTATATTATATTTTATAGAAAATTAAATCAACCAAGGGTTCATGTTTTTCTTTTGTCTAACTTAAAGGACCAAGTGATTATGCAAAATGTATACAAGAAATCTTAGGTAGTTGCTCATTAAGTCAATTTTGATTGGATGTTCAAGAAATTTTGATTGAAATGATGAACATATATCCCTTTGGTGAGAATATTTTTTTCAATCCTGTACCTAGATAAAAAATTGTACTACCTTGAAATTTTTGGATATTCTCATTTACCATCTGTAAAAAAATTTTATTTTTGACATTTGACAAGTATTTAACTAACATGATATAGGATGCAATTGTAAAAAAATCATACATAGTGCAAAAATCTCACTATAGGAGGACATAAAGTTTGCTAACCTACTCATGCAAGGTAAAAAAAAACTTTTTCTTCTAACTTCAAATGTTATAATCTTCAATTCAGTATAAAATTTTTTGAAATTTTTTCTATACAATTCCCATAGTAATTTAGTAAAAATTTGTATGGCTGAATTTTTTTTAAATCATTTTTTTATTGTCCTAGATAAATAGTTGGCAATTTGTGACAATTTATGCTTGAGATGTGTCTTGGTCCTTTAGAGGTTAAATAATTGTTTATGAATAGAAAAAAAATTAGATATGAACATATCTAATAAGAAAATTTGAGTTCATAGTATTCTATATTGATCATTTTTATATTTTTTTAACTAATCAAATGAAAACTTATGTGCAAAGACTAAACTAGAGATTTTGAGTGAATTTTTGAAAATACATGCATCTAATTGATTGATTTGATAAAATTTTATAAAGATTTTTTACAGTCCAAAACTACTTCAAAATGCTTGTCCTAAAGCCAAGCTAAAATCTTCATCTATATTTGTTTATTAATAAAGTCAACTATAGGATCATTTGGTTAACTTGTTTATGTACATTATTCCAAAATTTTAAAATGAATATCTAGACTAATTGTAAATTCAATGTACCTAAACTTTAAAATGTAAGTTATTCTAGCCCTTCTAAAAGGTGAAGTTTTGTTTTTCAAAATTTTTAGAAAAAAACACATATTTCTCATAACTTAAGTATCTTAGTCAATATATTGAAAATTTTGTTGATAATATATTAAAAAATCTTTTACCAAAAATAAGTTCATATTTGTTTTAGAAAGAATTATAAAGTAAAAAGAAATACAAAATGTAAGAAAAACTAAACTACTTATAACTTTTACAAAAAATTAAGAATTATTAATCTTAATTGTGAACAAATTTTAGTAGACAATTGGTATCTTTAATTTTTTTTATTTGAAAAATTTCAAAATTAAGTCTGTAGAAAGATGTTGGAACCAAATTTGGATTTACCCAACTAGTATAGTTCGTTCCGAAGGAGGCTAATTAAATAGGATTTGACTCTAAATTTATGCCTCATAGGTCATTGCAACCAAGATTTGTAAAAGAAATTCTTTAACCACATGCAAATTATTATCCTCACAGTAGTTCTAATTGCCAAATTTTCCGCTCTACTCTTAAAGGCCACAAGGGTTTAGATTGCTCCCAAATAGTTATTCCCTTATCCTTTATATTTTTATCTTTTTCTTTTCTATATTCTTCCCTATCTTTTACTTTCTTTGTCTTTGTCCAATATTCGTTTTATTCTTCCAACTCGCATGCCCAACCCGGATTTGATATACTTTACAACAGGACGGCCTTCACCAACTCGGAACAACCATCACAGGTATAAGGGAACCAACTCTCCACTTCATCACTTAATCCTATCTGCCAACTGGAAAACCAACAACTTCCTGGCTCATAGTACTATTCTCTTATACACCATCTCATACACCTCAAAGTGCAATCCTATTTGATTAATTATTACGCACAGTCACCCAATGAACCAACTTGGTTTGGCAAGACAACATTCAAGCTTTTCACAACACACCGAATTGGATTCAACCATACACTTCACTTACACCATCCAGCACACATAGCCACACAAGCCATCTGACTGATCTACAATTTGGATCTTATAAAATTACTACAATGACATCCAACACACACAAGAAGACAACTTGTAAATCAATTCCATTATATTCATCTTCCCAAATTGGTGATCAAAATCACCAATACACTTTGAAAGTATTACACTAAACTACTTTGCTACACTTGGGCTCTTCAACTCCCCAAATAGGATCTTATCATTCAACTAACAAATCAGCCTTAACATTCATAATCCTTTCCCAGTTGCTCATCAGTTAAAAATATATTCTATTAAGTTCATTCCATTTCCTCCAAGTATTACAATTTGGTTTTAATCTCTACAGCACTTCAATCACTCAACTACCAGATTTAACACTTCTGCACAGATTTCTCCGAATAGGATCCATCAATTCAACACAACTACTCATCCAAATCCGACTAATATAAGTCTCCGCACCAACTTGGACTATCACACATCCACTGCATTCTAACTTAAATCACAGACTTCAAAGAATTCACCATTCAATACACACCTCCAAGCCTTCACCCGACTTGGAAAAGTCTCTATCAAACTCCTGCATAACTCTGCACACTTTCCCACTGCCATACACTAGCCAAAACACACTTCCCAATTGGAAAATCACACGCACTTAAACACAAACACACACAAGCAAACAAATACGCAGCCTACACCGACTGGGACACACATTGGACTTGCTCGACAATGGGTAAAAGAAATGACCGCAAAAACGACCCAAATAGGAACCAAGGAAGACGACACTCAACTGCCCAACCAACTCAGTAGCTTCAACTAGAGCAACTGACATTCCTACTTGGACCTCTCACACTCCTCGACTTGCCAACTCGGATTCACCAAACAGCATCCTAATGGGCTAGCAGACCACCAACCAACCATGACCAAACTTCCGACTTGGACTTCAAACCACACTAATTGACCCATTCTACTCCAGATTGGACACCATTCAATGCTCTAAAACAACCAAATAGCACTCCCAACTAACCAACTGCTTGCAATAAACTGCAAATTACACTTCGATTTGTACAAAATAGAACCAAAATTTATCACCTATTAGACTATCTACAAAGTCCAAAAAACAACTTTATAAATTTTTGTTCTACCTCCATTGTCTACAAAATAAAAAACATAATTTTCATCTCATCGTTCAAAATTGAATGATTCAAATGTTTTTGAGTCGGTATCAATCTATACAAATCCTACAAAATTAGTTTACCTATTTTAGAGGATACTTTTTGTTGTTTGGTTTGATATTGAAATTAATGAAAACCTTCTAACTTTTGCAATATTATTAGAATGACATAAAACAAAGCTTTGCATAGATTGGAATGATTAACATCCATTGTAAAAATATCATGCAAAAATTCCAAATTATGAAGTCATAAAACTGCCTTAATTATCAAAAAATTCAAAGTACACTCCTTAGTCCTTTAGGGGTGAATGAAGGCTTTCAAAAAAAAGATGTAAAACAAGATCTATAGATCATATCCACACAATTAGATCAATTTCTACTCAAACTAATATTATTCAATAAATTTTAAATCAAAAGTTGAAAATTCTTTCTAAATTAGATTATATATTGAATATTTGTAATTTTCATAAGAATTTTACTTTTGTTAAGTTTGAAATGTTAAAATCTAATTATAAAAGGATCATTTTTTGCAGGGTTGACAGGATGGTCGGACGTCCGGGACGTCCGGACGCGGATGCTGACGCTGTGTCCGCTGACATTCGCAGACGCCGTCCACCCTGTCCGCCTGTCCCCCCGTCTGCCTTCCGATGGCGGGAGGGACGTTGCGTCCGTTGGCGTCCGGATGTTCGGGTTACGGACGCTATTTTGGGGCGGACGTACTAATTTGTCAACCGTGATTTTTTCAATTGAAAATGTTAGTTTTGACATAAGATATACTTATACCACTTAAATTGTAGAATATTTGCGAAGCAAAGTTCATACCATGTGATTGTAAGTGAATTAACACAAGATTCTACAAATATTTAGATAGATAAATATTTTTTTCTTGATTGGGACATAATTATTTTCATTCATCCATTGTTCAAAACATGAACATTTAGTCCTTGGAAATTAATGCATTAGAAAAAGAATGGGCTTCAAGAGGGCCACCAGATCTTGACCAATAGTGCTAGCAATACAAAGCATTTTTTTTATTAGATGCCACATTAGATTATTGTCTGTAAAATTTTAAGAAAATGAATTTCTTTTATTTGTACTATTGGCACAAACAACCCCAATCTGACAACCCTCTTGACGCCCCATTCATTTTCTAATGGAAATCTTCAAAAAGTGGAAAAAAAATCATATGTCATAGTATATTTAAATGAATTTTTGATGGATTTTAGGAATTTATCTTGAAACTTGGATAGAACCATACAATTGTTGATCACTAATCAACATGACTTGATCTTATTGATATCCCTCCAATTGTTCAAAAATAGTTCATTGAAAGGGTAAGTAGTACTTTGTGTTTGGAATTACACAAGTTTCTATCTAAGAAGGTGCAAAATTTAAGGATAGCAAATGATGTCCCTCACTTATATATGACAATTTTTTCCTCCTAGTTCTCTAAGGTAAACCAACTTATGACATGTAGAATGGTTGGTTTGCCTAATTGACATTTTGAAATTTTTTTTACGAAAATCCACACAAAGACAAACATGAGAAATGCAAATAGAACTTAAATTTTTTTTGACAAAGTATAAATTTGTTATGAAATTTTGAAGTATGATGCCCAATTGGTCTAAGACACTTTTAATCCCCAAACCACCAAAAAGTGTACCCATAATGATCATTTTATCACCTAAAGCAATTTTAAGATTTCCTAACATGGCCACAATATTTTCTAACGAGGCCATAACATAAAGGAATAAAAAAGTTAGTTTGTGTAATGAATTTACACCAGAAAGGTAGAAGTTCCTAAAGTAGCCACTAATAACTCCATGATCTTCACACAAGGCATTGATTTTGTCCACTTACCACCCTAATGAAGTCCTAATCTCATTTATTAGCAAAATTTTGCTATGGGGTTGATGTAAGACTATAATGGGTGGTTATTTTTTATTTATTTTTTTGAACAATTGGCAAAGCTATTGCATCACAAGAAATAGAGGAACAACAACCAAGTCCTAGAACTAGACAAAGAGAGGAAAAAAAATCCAAAGCAAAGAGGGGATTAAAGAAACTAAAACAAAGCAAGATTAGCCTGATTCCAAATAATCTCTGAAGAGGATCTACGTGCCAGACAAGGGAAATGGATCTGGAGTTTGTCGAACTTCAACCAAATATTAGAGGCTTTGTCTGGATGGTTTTTTAGGTGTCCGCATTAAGCAGTTTGTCTATAGTAGGCTAGTTTATCTTATCTAACTTTTAGCCATAGAAATGATTACTATTGAATTTAAACTAAACTAATGAAATGAACCTTTGGAAGACTAGTTTTGTATTTAGTTAGAAAGTTTTGGAAAATTCCAAAAATCATCTTATTTCTATTTGTATTTGGGCTCTATGACCACATTCTATTGAATTTTTTAATAGTGAAAATTTGACCCTAGGGTAGACATTTGACTTTCTGCTAATGTACAAATTCAAGAGAATTTTTTTGCTTTCCTTTATTTTTTGAATAAAAATTGAATTTTTCTAATCCCATGTCCTATGTGGCACACTAGGTGACCACATGGACCAATTTGTTTTTAAATTTAATTATTTTTTTATTTTTATCTACAATTATACATTTTCATGCAATCAAACAGCCTTACGTAGGGGCCAGATTTCCTATAATGTTTAAATAGATTTATATTTGATATGAATTTTCTTCAATTTCTCAATTAAAATTCTCAATAATTTCAAATTTAAAAAACAAATATGAAATTTTATAACGTGTAGAATACATGATATATATATAATTATTTTAAAAATTCATTTCATTTGTCTTGTTGCAAAATAGGCCATATAAATGAATTGATGGATTTGGAGTTATGGTCATTCATCCTTTGTTGTAAAGATTAAAAGGTTAAGCACATGAATCATTTGTATATGATCATTCATCCTTTTTTGAAATTCTCTAAGGCCTCACAAAGGTTGTATTCAACATCATTAGAACCAAAGTCAAGCAAAAATTTCATTTTAATGTACAATTTGGAGCTCCACTATATGCTCTCTCAAATATGAGAGTATCAATATACTCATCTAACCAAATTTCAATAGGGCACTCAATGGGTTCATAAGGTTGTTCAATCTAACATATAAGATCATGATGAAAAATTAAATTTTGAAATCTACAAGTTAGATACATAATTCAAAAAATTCAAAAGTGTCTTATTAATCAATTAATTGATTATTTGAATTAGTAAAAAATGTTGAAAAAATAATGTGGGGCAACTTTATGAGAAAATTTGCCCCAAGCTAAAAAACTTATATTGTACATATGTATATATGCAAAGGAGGTACATGTCTTCATATTGTTTACAAATTTTATAACCATTCATTTGGCATTGACTTGGGAAGAGACTACCTCAAACTTCCAATTGACATTCAACAACCAAATTATTTTCTTAGAGGTTAAGGAGTAGAAGTCCAAACCCTAATTTAAGTAATTATGGTCTTATTTACAAATTATGGACTTTCTTTGCAATTGAGAATGTATTGGTATTGATACTAATCTATATTTTATTTTTTTAAATTCCATTTGATCTGAAAAGATGAAAGCTATCCATTTTAATTCAAAGATTTACATTTGGACTATATGTAGATCATATTTTTTTTATCATTCATTTGTAGATGCGATGTTATTTCTAAACTATGAATTGTCCAAAATTAGTTAAATCAAGGTTTTTTACTTTTTACAATAGATGTTTTTTTCTTGACTATTAGAAAGTTTCGACATACGTGTAACTAAAATGCTATGAATTCATTAAAAAAATGTGCTATCACAGAAATAAAAATGGGATATTAACCCTAGATAAATGGTGATATGGACATTTTGTGTCTAATGGATGACTTTCCAAGCGTCTCTAGTACAACAATGACGATGCATTTTTCACCCAATTTTTTTAGGAAGAGGGGTCATGCACTGCATCTCGTTATACTAATGATGGTATTTAGTGTTATGTTGTAATTAGCGTTACCTACACTTTTATCCCACCAACCCTAAACTCCAAGTAGTTCACATTTAGTGTTACCTCACTCCGTCTACCACCTCCTTCTTTGGCCCTTTGTCCCCTCTTCGCACCCTCCCCCCTCCCCCCACCTTCACTTCCTTCTCCTTGCCTCCTGCTGCCTCCCTCCCTCACCACCTTCCCTTCTTCCCTATTCTTCCGCTTCTTTCCTTGCTCACGTCCCTCTACCTTCTCTTCTTGTCTTTACATGTGTAGACAACTTTTTTTCAAGATTTCTTTGCTTGTCTTTTGGAAATATAGAATGCTAATTTGCAAAGGGTTTTGAATTTCTATTTAATAGAGTATTCATTGAAATAGACATTTGTATATTTAGGTTTATATTTTGTACATTGCAATTTGATGAAATAATAGATAACACTAAATGTAAACTTGTGAAAAATTGATATCTGATAGTTGACAAAAAGTGTCAACTATGATATTTAGTGTTGGTAACATTAACAATGTTGTTGACATTTAGTGTTGAGCTTCGTAATTAGTGTTGCCAACACTAAATACCATCATTAGTGTAGTGGACTTTCAAATTTCTTCTCATTGACTACTTTGGGTTTTTGCTGGAGTGAAAGATTCTCAAAAGAACTCTTGAGTGCAGATGAGCCGGCAATCACTCACCGAGCCCTAGCACTAAATTTTTTTTGTGAGGGCCCATTCAAATCCTTTCAATTCGAACTATAGATTGAACTAGGAATCATTTTGTAGAAGTTCAATTGTTTACAAAGAAGCAAGGTATATAGCAACTGATGCAACATATCATTGGAAATAAGCCCTCCGTATTTTGGTATACAAAGTAAGTCATGCAAGTTGTGTTGAATAGAAGTTCATGGCTTCCTCCAATTTCTTGTATATGACATTACTGCTCATGGAACTTTGATTGGATCGATGTTGGCATGATCGACATAGTGAAGTTAAGTGTAGCAATGCCCATGATTCGATCAAGCTGCTCAATCTAGCTATTTCGGTTGCCGCCAGAACTCTCTTTTTGCACAACTAGAGACTTTGACCATGTGATCATCTTCACAACTACTTTCTTATCTCGAACATAAATTCTCGCATACTACATACAACTACAAGCTTCAGATAGAAAATCTAATTAGCAATTACTTTGCAAATTCACGGCCTTCTTCACAAATTAGCTCTAAACCGAACTTTACGGTTGGAGGAACCTACTCCAATATATTGTCGCAATTGGTCCTTTCAAGATTAACCATGAAATTCTTAGTTGGTTAACCCTTGGAGGATAGTTTTGTTACAACCTTACATGAAATTTTAGAATATGGACAAGAATAATTGAATAGGTTGACAACTAAAGAAAAGTGATTAGTCAACCTAGTAAGGCAAATGGGGAAAGGAGATTTCTTTGCTAGTATACTATTCATTGCTACTACTCTACATGGAGAATGTTTCTAGGCTTATTGTATATGATCCAAACCGTGGATCAAACAATCTCCTTTATATAAATTAAGAAATTTGAGTTGTATTGAACCAATGCAACATATGTGATCCATGTGCAAGTAAGAAAACAATAAGCTCGTCCAATCAAGAAGTTTGAGGGTGTGTGTGTGTGTGTGTGTGTAATACTACGCTTGGGGTTGGATGGAAGGCTGGCCAGATTTGCCTTCAATCCGGCCTTCAATTTGGCCCCAGTTTTTCCATCCGATCCATCTTAGTATAAAACCCTTGGGCCAAAATCTAGGGCCGAATTTCCAATTCATGTGCTCATGGATTTTCTCTATGCTCAATTAAAAAGTAAATAAAAACAAACATGTTTACTTTCTTTTCTTAATTAATTAATTAATTCTTTTCTTTTTCTTTTTTGTTCCTACTTGTTCTATTTCAAAAATAGAAGAGAGAATGTTTTTATTTTTTTGGAAACCTTTTCTTTTTTTCTTTTTCTTTTTTCTATTTGAAAAAGGAGGGATTTCTTTGACTTCTTTTAAACCTTTTCTTTTTGCTTGATGTTGAAAATAGAATTGAATCCTTAGAGTAGTTGTCATTTTTTTTCATGAGAATTTCAAGAATTTCAAAAAATAAATAATTTTAGTCTTGTCACTGGAGGAGTTTGAAAATAATCTTATAGCTAAATACACAATTTGAGAGAACACCTCTTTTTTTTATCTCTTTTTTAAATCTACCTTTTCTATTTTATTTAATTTCTTAAATATAATTTTTTTTATTATGAGAACTTGAATAAATTCAATGATAAATGTAAATCAAGTTTTATTGTATATGTTTCTATTATTGTAATCTTTCTCTTTCATATTATTTTTTCAAGTTTTCAATGTTATCAAAATTGGTAAATTTACAAATCATCTCATAGATGTTAAAATTTAGAGCATACCTTCAACAATGGCTTCTATTTACACATTTGTGACTGACAAATAATGTACCCAAAAATTGTACCAAATAACCCTTGTTCTTAACCAAATAAACATTTCATGTAAAGGGAACAAATTAATAAATGGAACCAAATTAATATTACATGTTTAGATAAGCAAAATGAGAAATGTATCAAATTTATTTATTAAGCATCTCATATTATTGTGAGAACAATTATACAGAACAATAGTTTATAATACAATTTTTTATTCTAATATTCTAATATTAAAAGCTTAAAATTATTTTTTGTAATAAAAAATTTAAAGATATTCTAATATGAAGAGATTCTTATTTTAACTTAAGCATATAAAATATTGGAAACACTTATTTTTAATTTTATTTAATATAATTTTCATATTTAATAAATCAAAATAAATTAATTACATTCAAATTAATGGCAATTTTGAAAGTGCAAAGTGATTATTATTAATGAAAAAAAAACTCCTTAAGTATCATTGTGATATAAGCTTATGGCTCAGCATTACCCCAGTGCATGGGTATGCCCCTAGCATTAGCCCCATGCATCCAAAGCTTTCAAAATAAATAAGAGAGCAACTGGGATTAAATATTTATCCAAAAAAAGATTTTAGTAGACAGTGGAGATTTGTAGAATCCAATGGTGGAGTCCAATCCAATTCCAATCCAGCCCTAAATGGGAGTTCCGGCCACCAAAAACCTTGATTCAATTGCTTCCCTAGGGCCAAAAAGTTTGGCGCCAAAACCATGCCACCTAAGCCGACACATAGGATGAGTGGTAGTTCCATTTGGTCCCAAGTATAAACGCCTTGGGCCGGATTTGGAGAAATTAAGTGATCCTATTGGTTCAAACTTGGAGAGTTCCAATTGGCCCTCCATCTAGCCCCATGTATAAACCCCCTTGAGTTAAAATGCACCAATAGAGTTCATGTGATCTATGTACAAGTAAGAATACAACAAACTTGTCTAATCAAGAAATTTGAGGTGTATTGCACTAATGCAATCTATGTGATCCATGAGTGAATAAGAATACAATAAGCTTGTCCAATCAAGAAGTTTGAGTAGTATTGCACTAATGTAACATACGTCATCCATCTGCAAGTAACAATAAAACAAGTCTATCCAATCAAGGAACCATTGACTAATACATCAATAATCTTGATCATTCCAATGTAGGAATGAGGCTATAAAGGTTTGGAATTTGGAAAGGTCCTTTGAGTATTAACCATGAAAATTGGTTACAAATTTTTTGGTGACATTACCATCTAAAGGTGATGGGTCATGGGTAGTTTGAAAAATGATATTACAAGTTTACCATGTAGTTTATATGTAACCAAAATTTTGCTAAAATAGCAATATTCCATGAACTCGATACTTTTACAATTAGATTGTGTATTCTAAAATCTATAACAAACCTAGGTTTTAAAGATAAAGAAGGAAATGAAATGAAAAATGGTCTATGAAATACGGAGTACTACTATTGTAATAAAATATTCTATATGTTGTATAGGTACATAGATTGTACTAATCAACCAATTAATAATTCAACTAATATGTGGTTTATTGGCTTTTGCCTTTGGACACAAACTAATGAAACTTTGGCATCTACATTATAGAAATTCTAAACCTAGCAATGGGCCATTTGACTTTCTAGAGTTGTGCAAATACAAGAATTAAATTTCTTTTTTTTAAAACAATTTTTTTATCTCGTGGGCATTAAAAAATATATTTTTTAAAATTATTTTGTTAATTTTTTTCTTCTATAAAAGAATATTTACATATCAACAACCCAGTGGTGGGTTCAGATATTTTGCAATGACTCTCATATCAACTATCTCAGTTTTCATACAACAGCATTCGCACTACACAAGGCAATTCGGGTTTGGTTGGTGGGGGTTCCATGAGATGGTCACCTCCTTCTCCTACTGATCCCTCCAGGGCCGGATTTTTGTTTCTTTATTTTCCATTTTCATTTTGCTTGCATATCATGAATTCAATGTTTTCTTTGTTTAATTTTTCAATAAACTTGTTTTATTATTTACAGCTTTCATTTCACGTCCATGTTTAGTATGCAAAAATTGGTTTACAGAGAATTCGCAATTCCAGGTGTTCCGACTTTTTTTTAGCGAATGCTGGTACTGTACACCCTAATATTACACAGAATGTATTGACAGCTAATTTATCTCCAATTCCGGACATTATTGCGGGCGATGATTTCCAAATACATTTCGAAAACAGAAATGGCATTCATACACGTAATGACTTCCAAAAAAGCTAAATTTCAAGATTAGAACAGTTTGCATGCAGGACACTATTGAATATTACAAGCATGAGTTGAGGATCATGGATCCTCTCAGAATTTCACGAAAGAATTCCATTCCATAAGTCATCGTCTGCTCCATTCTTCAACCAGAAATCCGCGATTCCATGACATGAGTTTGTAAAAATTCTGACCATAGTAAATCATAATTATCGACATGCATAAGGTGAACCACATTCAGAGGAACGACGTGGTCGTGGATAGGTACCCGTAGAATGATTCCATTTATGGATAGGAGCAGCACTGGAATTTGCGGGCGGCCTTGTATTTCACATCACCAAAGAATCAAAAGGCAGTCACCACTGTTCACATCTTCATGTTGATAGCCAACAGTAGTGCCGCCTGCATCAGTTAAATTCGGATCATATTCTTTTGATTCCAATGGCACTATCGCAGTAGCGACAGGGCACGCCAAGATTAGAGCTGTCGATATCCGAAGTCAAATCGACGGCACAGTTCTCCATAATTTTAATGAATGCATGATTCGCATATCGATCGAAAAATGACGGGAGAATCAAATACGTGACAGACGGAACCAACACTGACAAGCATGCATCCAGACGCTGAATGAAATGAATTAAAGTATGTACACTCCAAGACCAAGTTCACTGCTGCGGACCACTCAGAGCAGGAAGACAATGCAGGCGGAGCTTCACTACATTGACATGATTCACTAAACTTTTCTTTTGACTGTAAAAGACCTCACTCTATGGTTGGAAGCAATGGCACTTGATGTGCACCAAATTCTTTATCAGGCGGCAAACAGAGGTATCAGCGGGAAATTCAAACGACATGATGTCTAGGCCCGCAGTAGATTAAGAAGCAACGGAACATAACAATAGTGCATCGCCGCTCTAATCGTACGCATACGGTTGTCGCTAACGTCGATGGCACGGCTTAGGCCTGCAGTTCGGCCCGGGAGTGTAGTCGTTGACATCCACCGTGGCGAAGGAGTCGGCGCTTCCCTCGGCCGTGTCCTCCGTCAACGGAGTTCCTTCGGTCATGGCACCGATCTACAGAAACATGAACAGTAAATTAAACGAAAGAAAATGTCTTACATCCAAAAAGTACATGAAAAGCGGTGTATTGAGGGATAAAACACTATCATGAAAGTACTACAACTGTAGGAGGAAGGCATGCTTACCGTGTTGCCTCGAAGGTAGAATTGCTGTGTGGTTGAGCCTGCACATCCACGCGAAAGGCGGAATCATCAAGTTAGTCTACAGAACATCCTCCTCTCAAGCTCTACAATACCTGAGGCCACACTAGATTAGAAAAACAATCTCAAATCATGAAAAGCAGAGGTTAAGATTGGAGAAAAAGTTGGCGCCAAGAGCGCCGAGTCGCCGACACTCTTCTAACAGTCCAAGAATTCTCATGCATTGCTTTCAAAACACATTCACATCCTCAAACCACAAACCTCATCGTCTACTGCCTCTACTCCAATCCTGCACTACCACAAACCAAGGCGGTGCAACACTCCGAGAATCCCGGCTGCGACCAATCACAACCTCGCTCCAGCTCCGGAGAGCTAGAAGCTCGCTTTTCCACTCGAAAGGCCATCGCGATTCACACGCCATTCATTCAACACGCTTCTTTCCGCAACAACATGAACGTCTCCACTCACTACCGCAACAACCGACGCAAACGAACAGAAGCAAGTCTCATTCCGTGATTATACCTGCATTCTCAGCCTTGACTTCCTGTTCTTGCACAGCGCTCACATTCACCAGGAGCAGCACCCCGATGCAGACGCACAGAAGAGCCACGAAGCTCCGAGAGAAAGCCATAGCGACGAGACGAGCAACCTCGAAATCCTACACTACTGAATCCTTCTTCCTCAAGTGGATCACACCAAACAAGCCAAGCCAAGCCAAGCACCCTCCAACCAGACAGCGACCACCTGTTGTTGTAATCAACTTTCAATACAGCCTATTTGACTTCTCTTAAGTACCGGTGAGGAGCCATTAAGAAAGCCCCTTCCGAAAGTCGTCTTTTCATCCACATTCATCCACTCCCATCCTCCAACCGAGCCCCATTCATCCCGTCCGAGCCCAGGAGAGCCCAGGAGAGGAGCCCGATGTGCCATGATACGTGCCGGGAAATCTCCGAATCCGGCGTTCCGGAATCTCCATTCCCTGTTCATTTCCAAGCCAAGTGGGACGTTGAGAGCCGGGGATCTACGGATACGGTGGAATTGAGAGAGTCAACTTGCGAGGCGATCCATTTGCCCTATTTCGAGCTCGGTGGTGTGCAAGGGAGATTCCCATTTATTAGCAGGGGGTATATTTGGTGTCCGTGGCCCTAGCAGCCGAGCTTCTCGCGTGGGTTCTCGGAACTTATATTTGGGGGGGAGGATGATTCGCAGGCGATTCGTAGATGTTTCCCCCAGTCAACCGGGGTTAGGTGGCTGGGTTCATTTTGGCAGAATATAGCGGGGGGCCGGGGGTCTCCTCAACTGCGGTTTAATTTAGCGTGGGGAAATTCCAGTGATTGGACGAAATTGCTGAAGGTTTCCGGGTTTTTCTACAGTGCATGAATGGATCCGTAATTAGTAAAGTTAATTATGCTCGTGCATGGGTTAAGAATGGGGTTAAGTTAAGCTTAGGGGGACGGACGGAGGTCTTGACTAACTTAACTTAGGGCCGGCAGCTTCTCGCAGGAGATCAAGCCAAGAGAATCAGAAAAATTCATGGGGCCAAAAAAATCAGAAAAATTCTAATAAGAGCACCTCTGAAGGCCAGGGAGGATTGACCCTCTTATTGCCCCCGGGAATAAACACTGGAATTTTTTATTTGCAAACACTTGATAAAATTTGGAAATTCAGAATTTGTGTTTGCAATTGAAGGCCCCAAATTAGTGACGAGGGGGAAAGAAATACAAAATTTATGTAGCACGAATTTAAGGGAGCAATTATTACATTTATCCTTGGTTGGGAACATTTCAGGTCTCCAAAGGGCCATTTCAATTTTGTTCCCGAAACTATTCCCAATACTATTGGTTGTTATCACGCCAACAATTACCAAAAAAATAATAAATAATAATAAATAATAAATAAAAGTTTGGTCCTGAAATGCAAATAAATAAATAAATAACAACGTGGCACTCTCTCAACCACATTGGATTTGCATTCCTACGATAATTTTGGCATTTCCAAGGCTTGATAACTCATAGTCTTCCAGAGACCCCAAATTTCTTCTAATGTGGTGGTTACTTTTCTTGCAAAGAAAAGCAAATGTTTTTGTTTGTTTTTTTCTTTGAAAAGGTGAATCATCTCTAGTTTCTTTGGTTTATGGGAGTGTTTAATTTCTGAATTTTTTTGGCTTTACTTGGTCCTATTTGGAAATAGCTTTTACAACATCAAATTCATTAATTATGAACATGACAAAAAAGATTCTTCTTCTTCTTATTATTTTCTTCTAGAAGAGTAGTAATTTCTAGTAGAAGGGGGAAAAAGGGAAAAAGAAAACAAAAATTAGTTGGGGGCTTGGACAATCTTAGAGACAAGATATTATTCAACTTTTGATTGATGAGGATTGTGGAATTAAAACTTAAGAATACCATATCTTTTGAAGTGCAATAAAAATCAAGTAAAATAGACATATGCATAGTTAAATTTTGGATTTAGAAAATTGACTATTAAAAGCAAGTTAAACACACAATTACAGAGGTGAGAACAAATCATTCTCAATAAATAGGTAAAACAAATAGTACAAATATATTCCCTAAATTCTTTTATTATTTGCATTATTTAAAAAAAAATTGTAGGCTTATTTAGTTGTCGCCTCTATAGTTTTTGTCTTTTAGCTTGCTTCTAATGGGGCCTATTTTTTTGTTAGGCCACTTTTGTCATTTGTATTCAAGAAGACGAGGAATTAATTTAAAGATTCTCTTAGACTTGATTCAATTTACTAATAGCAAACACTAGGACAAAGTGTAAACATACTTTCATTTCATCCATATTTTGTCAAAATTTGATTAAAGATATTATAAACAACTATGTTTGGGGCTTTTGAACAAATAGATTCTTTACATTACAATTGTTTTTAAAGGTTCATAGATTTTTTTTATTTGTTACATAATAAGGGCTCACAATAGAAATCATTAGAAAAAATTTCAGCCTTGTGGAGGTCTACGAGTTTTGGACCCTCCAAGTGCACTTAGGGAGTTAGGGAGGAATTAAAACTGTTTTTTATTTTTTATTATTTTTTAATGAAAGTAGTTGACGTGGCACTACTTGTGCCACGTCAGAAACACGTCAGATTTTAATTTTTTTTCCAAAAAAAATTTATTTTTTTGTTTTCTGTTTTTGCACCTCAAGGGCCGAAATATTTATCCTTAATGGCCCTCCCAAGGGCTCAGATTTTTCCTAATGCAAGTTTTAGGAAGAATGTTAGGGCATCCTCAATCTATACTCTATTCAAGGGTTCAACATTAGAATATCAAAAGTCTTGTTGAAAGCCTTACAAGGCTCTAGGGAAGTGGTGTTGCACTCAACCTAACATAAAGTCACCTTCAATAACCTCAAACCAAGTTTTCTATACGAAAATGTAGTTGTAGGGTCAAGAGTGGAAGAAGCATATTAACATCAATTGTAGAAAAATAGATCCAAGAGCTCTAAAATTGGTAGCAATAAAGACATGGTCAAAGAATCATTGAATGGAGCTAGTGCCAACTTCTAGACTCTCTAAAAATCTACAAATTGTTTCCTTAAAGAGTCAACATGGAAAGCCTTCAAAGAAGTAGTGGTTGCATTAAGATGCTTTTTTGATTTGCCCATAGGTACCTTCTTGTTGGAACTTGACATTCCAATCCCATTGAGGATGCCCTTAGTAAAGCATACAATACTTTTAAAAGTAAGTTCTAATGTGGACTTAACTCCTAAAGTCTCAAGGATTATTTTCAATCAAACAATCACTCAAAACTACCATTTTAGTTGCAAAAAACAAAAAAATTGTTTTTTCTACATATCTAACCATAGTATCTTGCACTAGTCTACTATAAAAATGCATGTAGATTGCAAGACATTTGCATTTAAAGTGAAAAAAAATAGATTCTTTTGCACTTTGCAAGATTGTAGAAGAAGACTTTGATTCTTTTTAATTTAAAATTTTGAACTATAGATATCAAATTAAAAAAATTATGTTGAAGAACTAAATTGAAAGTTTAGGAAAACAACAACTTGATTTTTATTCTTTAATAAATTGTTAATTAGAATTAGATTCAAGATAGAGGAAAAAACTAAATTGTTAATAGCTTGAAGATGGAATTGAAACAAGTAGATGCATCATTTGGTGTCTCAATAACCATGTCACAATGTTGATTTCAAGGAGGGGTATGTATTTCAAAGTGAATATTGCAAAAATATATAAAAGTTTCTATGCTATTTTTGGATTAAAAACACAAAAACTTGATTAAAAAAAACATTTTTGTATTTTTTTTGACAACAAGATTTATCAATATTGACTGATTGACTCATGAACTTTTAAAGATAAATGCATAAAGTACCACAACAGTTAAGTTTTATACATATAAACTTTTCTTAAATTAAATACATAGAACTAGTTTATGGTGACAAATGTGAAAGTAAATGAAAACATTCATTATCTAAAAGTCAATTTTTTGGTGCCGATATCATTGTATTTCATATAGTTATACTCTTCTACAAAGTGAAAATTAGGTCCAATCTTTGGAAATCATTTTCTTATGGATTTAATTTTTTTTTAATATTTTCTTTCCTTTGTTTAGTATATTTGAAGTTCTAATTGTGCATATTTTATATAAAAAAGAAATTAAAACACTTATAAAGGCTCAACCACTTAAGATTGTTATGAAAGCTCTTTTTAGATGGTTGATTTACTAAATCAACTAGTAACAATCATTGAGACACCAAATCATGCATCCACCCAAAACACATTGATTCTAATGGTGAAATTTTTTCAGCGAGCACATTGAAAGTTATAAATTTTTTTCTCTTAAAATTTTTAGAAAGGAATTGAAAAATGAATCCAATATACTATTTTTTTAAGAAGAGGCTATGACTTCATCCAAAAAAAGAAGCTATACAATTTTCAGATCACTAATTCAAATGGAATGAATAAAAATAAACTTAACCTATGTAAATCATTTCTCAATGAATATCTTTTTAAGCTTTAGAAGAATTGTCAATGAAAGTTTTATTATACTTAAGCTAGAATTCAACCAAACAAAGCAATGAATGTACTTACTAATAATTCTAATTCGCGCAATAGTCAAAAATCAAAAAAGAAATATCTATAGTCAGTTTTGAACTATGTAGAATAGTAGATAAAAGAACCACAATGATTTTGACGGCAATTTTTTTACCAAATTTTGCTACAGTAATTAATCTATCAAGCTAGATAGTTAGATTGTCAAGTTGGATGGCTAGCCTACCAAGCTAGTTTGCCTTCAAAATTGTCAAGTTGATTGGTCAAATGGTTGAGTCCATCTAGATTACAACTATTTTCAACCCAATTTTCCATCATGGTAATTAATTTATCCCCTTGAATCTTTCATAGTGAATATTCTATCCTATCGAATGTTAGGGTTGAAAGTTGACCTTATGGTGGATATACTAATATTGTGACGTGATCTAAAGAACCTTGCAAGGGGAAAGTCTTTGTCATCTGAGTTCTCTACATATGGCTATAATTCACATCCTAGGAGAAAGACACTGCCCTAGCTAAAATCAATGCACTAGTAGAAAATGGGCTATCAATAAATAACATTGATGATTGCAAAAACCGATCATTTAGAATTCTTATGACTAGACAATGCTTCAAGTTCAATTTTGGTATTGAGTCATTTTGGACAAGTCATTGATTTTTGGTATCATTTATTTTGACAATTTCATTCTCATCCGTTTATTGATGTTGAAGTTTGTAAGCCTCTACTATTGACAAGGTTGTTGATGTAAACGACATTATTGACTAGGCTGAGCTAACTTGATTTGTGGCAAATGATGTATTTGCTAAGGTGGATATGATGGATGACTGACTAATGATGTGGCTTACAATGTCAGATGTGGTTATGAAGATGGACATAGCTATTGATAGGGAATGACTGACAAGGCCTGTGCCTTCCAAAGTCTCAAGGAAATAGCCAATCATTGTTTAGTCATTTATAAGTTTGATGTTGTTTGTGGGACCTGCTTTTGTCGATGTGGAAAAAAGTGATAGGTTGTCGTTTTTTGGCTTAAATGTATTTTTTGAATTAAATATTAGTTGTTTCAATTATGTAGTAGTTTTGTATATAACTACTACAATCATTGATTAGTTATTTGGTAGTTGCAAACACACAAAAATAGAAAGTAAGAGGATTTCAACTAAGTTGTTTGGAGTCTTTTTTATCTTTATTATTAGAAATGACTATGATAAATTCTATAACTACAATATGTTTCTATGATTGTACTACTATTTATTTTTCCTAAACTGTAAATTCCTTTTGCTTAGTCGTCCATTGAAATCTACAACCAATTACAACTAAAAATGAATCAAGATTATTAGGCCCTATTCACATTTACAAAATATTAGAGTTTGCTATTTTTTTTCTAGTTATTTCATTAAATTTTTGTACTTGCCTACAAGGTTGTTTGTAATTAAAACAATTGGCACTTCATTGATATCATTACATTGTGGATTAGGTAACCATCTAAAGGAAAACTTTCCCTATTGATGACATTATAAGGCCCTTGTATACTATTCATATTCTCCATTCTATTTTTGTCATTGCCATTCTCTCACCTCTTTTTTTGTAGGTTTTACTTCTCTCACTAGTAGAATGATGGTGGTGTAAGACCAAACCTTAAGGCTAGGTAGTAATCAATCAATAGTCCTCTTAAAAGATGCATCTGCCATATCCGATTTTGAGGAGTGAAAAAAATGAATTCATATTGTGCACTTACAATCCATAAATACAATTTGGAGACCCACAACAACTTGAATGACATGTTCATTTGATATGCCCAAAGAGATGGTTATTCTAAGTGTCGAGTAATTTCAGATCAATTTAGTTCAACAAGCAAAAATTTGGGCTACATATTCATTCATTTCATTGTATATTAGTCCATTAAATTAGGACTCATCCATATCCCAAGACAGATCCATTTATCATATACCAAGACATTAATTTACTATATTTGTAGGATTCAATACATGAATACATAATTATTGATTTTTTACAAGTTTTGACATCATATGTAACATGTTAAGTATATAAAGTTATAATGCACATTTGTTAGTGCACTATCTGACTTGTTTATTTTGAGATTTTCATGTTGAAGAATTTTTGAAAGTGATAAAAATAACTTGTCCAAGACAATTATTCTTTTTAGCACCCATCATCTTTTTCCATTTAGATTCAAGTTTCCCTCTTCTTTCAATATCTCTTGATGTTTCATATCACCATGATTGAGTTCTTGTGGTTTTCAAATTTGCTAATTTGATCACCTTTATCATTCAAAATGGAGGTAATAACAATATGTAGTTGTAAATGTGAGTACAAATGTTTTGATTACCCTCATAGTTTACATTGGTGCATGTCACAATGAATTTTTTTGATGTCCAAAGCAATAGCGTAATAGGACCTTGAAGCAATTTGATTTCAATCTTAAATTTTCTCTTATAATCTTCTAAGTCTAAATATGTTATGGTAATGAATTGACCCCTATTTTTTGATGTAAGATGAAATAGGAACATCTCACATTTCCCTTCACCTAATTCTCAGTAATTTTACATATGCCGAAACCATAGTTGGATCATTTGCCAATCTTGGTGAGACAAATTAAAGAAAGTTTATTGAAATTTAGAGGTTTGAATTTGATTTCTTCATCTTTGTACTTTTGTAGACACTTGCATTGTATAGATATAAATAATTTTTTTATCTGTTGAGTAATATCTAATAATGTTTGCATTGGGGTCCTTGCAAGAAATTCCCAACTATAGCCATCACAAAGTTCCTTTGTGGAATTATCAGACAATACTAGAGGTGGAGTAGGGGGAAGAAAGAGTCTTGTATGGATCAAGTGTGGAAAAAAGTGAGGACTAATTGGTGTGACATTGCAAAATTCCTTAAATGTGTGAAAAAACAAACTATTAATCCAACTTCTTATAGAGCACATTGAGTAGAAATGCTTTCAACTGGGGAGAAAAACGTAGACCTTTTAAGAAGCCTTGTAACGATTGATGCATGTTTATAATCACTCTTTTGGCTATCTCATTTCTCTAGGCCATTTTAGGTTTAGTCCATGCATTAATTAAGTTGTATGTCTTCTTACTTTTCAAACTATCTAAAAAATCAATGCTATTTATAGCTAGGATTGTTGATAGTGCAATTGTGTCTATGCAAAGCTAAGTAGTTACAAAACGAAGGACAATCTACCATGCATTCCATCAACTTTCATTAGAATTGATATTGTATTGTTGCATCAAGAAGGTGTTGAGAATATACCAATAGAAAGTGTCTATAGTAGTCTTGGAAGAATCATGGCTTGGAACATTACCTTTATGAACAACTTTTGAACATTATGTTACCATGAGCATGCATTGAATGTGGGGTCAATATTTTTCTATAACAAAGTTTCTTTGAGATATGTACACATTTAAGTGCAAATAGTTTTCATAGATTCCACAAGAAAAAAATCATCTAGGATTTCTTTGTTATTCATTGACTGGTAGTGAAGTTGACATCTCAAATTTTCTACAAATATAATTGGAGAAGCTATGTGGTGGCCTTTTGGTCCTTTAGGGGGTTAACCCCTAAATGTCTAAAGCCTTTTTTTCACCTTCTTAGAATTTGGTCTACATTGAACAAAAAGTCAATATTTTAATAAGTTTTATTAGTTTCTTTTAGAATTGTAATTGAAAAATTAAAACTAGAGATGTTAAAGATCACACAGGAAAAGAAAATACAAATTATCACTGATGGATTGAAAAATTATAATGTTTGATCAAGAGGGTGTTAAAAATATGAAAGTAATTTGAAGTCTTTCAATCTCTTTTCACAAGTCAAATTTAAGGAATCAGTTACCAAAAAAATATAAGGTTAAAGGGTATAAAATGCACAATCCTAGTCAATTTTTGGCTTCTCAAAATCTATCCTACATTCTTTTTTAGTGAATTTCTAATACCATTTTTCTCCAAGATTTAGTGTATTAGGGGCTCATTTCCAAGAACTCTTAATACTAAAAAATCAAGATTTACAATGGATACCCTTGTACAAAATCTTGAATAAAATAGTTATAATAATTCATTTTCAAAATCAAATTTTTGATGCTAAAACTAGACTTCAAAAAGAAATTTTCAAAAGTATATACTAATAAAAATAGTAACTTGGTTAGATTTTATTTTAACTTCAATGAATTATTAAAACCAAAATTTGATGCCTCTTCATGCCAAGCTAAATCAAACTTGAAGAATTATGCCAAAAATACTCCAAACTCCAAAGTAGTTCTAGTTAAGGGAGCCAACTAATTTTCTAATAAGGTATTCATTTTTGTTATATAAGCTACACTTTTTCCAATCAACAAGAAAAACCAAGAAATTAATTATGGCACAATTTTCAATGGAGTTGTGGCACATTACAATTGGTAGAGTCTTGGTTGATTTTGCAACCAACTCGTGGTTGAAAATAGGAAGACCTATATGACAAGAATAGGTTGAATAGAATCTTCAACTAAAAAATTCATAGTAATTATGTTTGAGAAATAAAATTTCAAAAAATTATAGAATCCATCTAAACTCTACTTCTGTACGTGGAAAAATTTCTCCACTCAAGAAACCTGTGCTCCAAACATGCATAATTGCTTAAATGGTCGGAAATGTGGATTCATATAAGTAATTCTGATATACATACACTGTTGAAACCCGATTCTATCCAGCCTCTGCTCCACAATAAGTATATCATCCTCTTATGCGGGTATGGGCACACCAGGTATGCATCGAAATCACTCGGGTCCGGACTAGTCCCCCGACGGGTCTGTGTGTCCCAGTCGTCGTCGCGACGAAGGATGGTAGAGAGAGCCCTTGGCAACGAGAGAGCTTCCCAAGCAGATTCGGAATTGGACCCTAATTGATCGTGCGCGTGCTTCCGGCTGCTGGGCGGCGATAGCCATGGCGGGCATGATCAAGAATCTGCGCGTGACGCAGACAGGCGCGGGATCCAAGTCGCTGGCGGAAGCGCAGCAACGAGCCACGGATTTCTTCCGAGAGGCTTGCCGCGCGCTGCCCTCCATCATGGATCGCTACAACTTGTACGAAATCATCACGTTGTCGGAGCTGCGAACCAAAATCGCCTTCGAGTTTCGACGACACCACCACAACACCAACATCAAGGTGCGTCAGGGTCCGGATTCAGCTTCGATTGGAGTTTTAGGGTTCACAGTTGTGGTTTTTATGGTGGGCGTTTCGTTGTGAGCCGTGGTGCTTTGGCAATTTGGAAGGGATCTGCATTGCAATTTGAATTTCCATGAAGAGTGCGTGGTGCAATTGGTGCAGGTGATCGACATGTTAGTGTTTAAGGGGCGAGAAGAACTTCAGTACTGCATTGACCATTCGAAGCAGAGACATCATCTGCTGACGCAATACATTGTGGGTAGGGAGGGTTTGACGGGAGACGTGTTGAAGCTGGGCGAGGCATTCAAGGGCGAGTCGGAGTTTCTGAAGACTTTCTACCGGGGCAACAACTGAGGACTCTCCAATTGGTGTGGTTTCTCTCCCGTGGGAGCTTTGCATTGTCTTTTCTGGCGCGCCTGTTCGATTTCAGTTTCTTAGGGTTTGAAGGAGTTTTGCTTCCTGCTTACTGAAATTGGCGATTTGGAATGGGCGCTTGTGTACGCAGATGACTTCCCCTCTGAAAGTTAGGTTATGCCAAATTCTATGGGTCTCATTTCTAATATGGGCTTCATGGGATCATTTTTCCGTGAAAGAAAGTATACCTTGGCTTAACGTTTGCCGTTGGATATCCTTTAACTTGTATACAATCTTGAATTTTTCAGACAATCAATGAAAAGAGTTCTGGGAAAATATTTTCTCTGGAAAATTTTCGTTCTAAAGTCTTAAACCCTTGATCTCCAGTTTCAAATTGAGTCGCGGATTGATCTTATTGAGTGTCAACTTTTGGATGGGTATTTTATTTCTGTAGCTCAGGTGTATTATCTGGGGATTACTCATTTATGAACTAAGCCTTAGACTGAATCTAGAAAGTCAGTCACGATTCCAGCGCTGTGACCAACTAAGAGCTCACATAACACTAAATGGAGGACGCTTTGTCCAATTCACTGCAGTGTCTGAAACATTGCACCTTGAAGCTTTATGTTATGCAGAATTCCTGATGATAAACCTCGAAACTCAACAAAGTGTTGTTGGGTTCCTCGCGCGTGTCAGAATTCGCTTGTCGTACTCTTTTAAAAAACCAAACATTGTACACCAGAGAACGAGTAGGGATGGTCTGCAAGGATGGGGAATGGGTCGCTACCAACGTCCACAAATTTTAGGGAGGAGCTGGAGTATGATGGTTCAGTGCATGATTATAAGGGAATTCTTCGCAAGTGGAAAGATTGTAGCTACTTCAATTGACAAAGTTCAGTGGTTCACATTGGCATTTATATTTCTTCGAAGTTGTTCAAATACTATTATTTGAACATGGAGTGTTAGCATAGTAACATACATATTAATGGAACAATCCTAGAGACTTTATTATATGTTGATTACGTGTATGTGCTAAAGCATTCTCATCTGAATCAACAATCTGGATATTCTACATTCAGTATTCCTTGGATTCAAAATTCTCTAGAAAGGACTTATCCAATACACATGCATGGCACCAAACTTAACCTCTGTAGTTAGTAAAATACTAGCCAGACCTATATATTGGGACAATTGGGACAAGGCAAGAGATAAGGAAATCATGTGCATGATAAATCACAAGAATGCTTGTTGTGCTCTAGGTTTTCAATTGTAAATGTCAGATGAAATAAAATGATTGGATGATATTTCTCCAAGATGAAAATGTGACAGATTTTGTGACCAGAGTTACTATGACAGGACTTTGCACATCTATAGTTCAAACTTCAAAGAGACCAACTTTAAATGTACCAATTCCAAAAATTCTGCAGTATGCGTGGGCTTGAGAACAAAGCTGAAATCTCTTTTCGGTATGTTGTCTCATTGACGATTAAGGAAGAGAGTGAAACAGCAATAAACTAGAGAAGATTTCAATACCAGCAATCACACAACAATTAAGACTGTGCAATGAAATGTGTAGCCAGGCACGTGGAGGTTGAATGGTGGGAAACCATAATTTCTTCAGTCGCCTAATTAATGGACTCGTCAAATACGACATCTGTAATTCATATCCATCAATATATCCACATTTCAATGAATAGAAGTGAGAGTTACTAAAGGGTTGAGTGGATGTAGTTGCTAGAATGGCTACCTCTTGTTTCGTTTGCAAGTGGATTTCTCAGCAGTGAGCAAGCAATACATAAAGCGTAAGGCCATTGATTAGACTGACTCGAGGACTTGCAGGCTTGAGCCCTCCACAGACATGCAAGCCTACAAGGTATTGAGCTGAAATACCGTAGACATAGTAACGAAGAGACCCAGTGCCACTCAACCGCTAGAATATATAAGAATTATGTAACCAATGAACCTAAGGATCAGGACGATACATCATTTCACTGCATATGCATGTAACAAGTGCAATCCCACGGGAAAAGCTATTCTTGATTGCTAAATAAAAACCATCTTCCATGCGATTGCCTACACAAATCGTGATTGTATTAAATTTGAAGAATGTTCAGCAGATAAGGCTAAGCCAATGTATACTATTTTACCTGGAATGTACTCTGATCAAGTCCATGATCACGATACCCAACTGGCAGATCCGAATGTAGTCTAATCCGATCAGATGCAATCGACCCTGAGGGGGTAATACTATTCATTTGCACTTCAAAAGCGCATGCTTATTGTAGCGACCCTTGCAAGAAATAGACTCTTTAGAATCTGCATTGAAGAGGAAAAATCACATGCCATACCCAGAAGAATCTCAACTACAATTCTTAGCCACCGAGACAGAGAGTAAAGGCATTCTTCATACAGGTTCGAACATGCTTCAAGATTCTGTGAGCAGGAAGCAAAACTCCTTCAAACCCTAAGAAACTGAAATCGAACAGGCGCGCCAGAAAAGACAATGCAAAGCTCCCACGGGAGAGAAACCACACCAATTGGAGAGTCCTCAGTTGTTGCCCCGGTAGAAAGTCTTCAGAAACTCCGACTCGCCCTTGAATGCCTCGCCCAGCTTCAACACGTCTCCCGTCAAACCCTCCCTACCCACAATGTATTGCGTCAGCAGATGATGTCTCTGCTTCGAATGGTCAATGCAGTACTGAAGTTCTTCTCGCCCCTTAAACACTAACATGTCGATCACCTGCACCAATTGCACCACGCACTCTTCATGGAAATTCAAATTGCAATGCAGATCCCTTCCAAATTGCCAAAGCACCACGGCTCACAACGAAACGCCCACCATAAAAACCACAACTGTGAACCCTAAAACTCCAATCGAAGCTGAATCCGGACCCTGACGCACCTTGATGTTGGTGTTGTGGTGGTGTCGTCGAAACTCGAAGGCGATTTTGGTTCGCAGCTCCGACAACGTGATGATTTCGTACAAGTTGTAGCGATCCATGATGGAGGGCAGCGCGCGGCAAGCCTCTCGGAAGAAATCCGTGGCTCGTTGCTGCGCTTCCGCCAGCGACTTGGATCCCGCGCCTGTCTGCGTCACGCGCAGATTCTTGATCATGCCCGCCATGGCTATCGCCGCCCAGCAGCCGGAAGCACGCGCACGATCAATTAGGGTCCAATTCCGAATCTGCTTGGGAAGCTCTCTCGTTGCCAAGGGCTCTCTCTACCATCCTTCGTCGCGACGACGACTGGGACACACAGACCCGTCGGGGGACTAGTCCGGACCCGAGTGATTTCGATGCATACCCGGTGTGCTGATACCCGCATGTGAGGATGACTCATCGGGAACTAACCCCCCCTCTTTGACAGTACTGTTGCCATACTGTTTCAACGGTTTCCCTGCTTTCACAGTACAGTATTGAAAGTGTATTGTTGCAGTACAAAAGTAGTATTGCAACAATATAATTTCAATGGAAACAATGCATTTCCACTGAAACTACATTGTTGCAGTATTGCTTTTATACTGCAACAATACACTTTCAACACTATATCATTAATCCTTTGCAACAATATTGTTTCAATACTCGGTTACTTTCTTGATGGATATTCTTAGCACATTGTAGACGTTACTTCAATCCTCAATGAGAATAGACCTCCTCATTGCCCCAACCAAGGATAATTCTAAAAAATTACCCTTACTTTGTGCTACATTTTTTTGTATTTTTTCACCACTCCAATATAATTTGTTGGGGTCTTTGATTGCTATTAGGAATTCAAAAAATTCCAAATTTTATCATGTGTTGCAAATAAAGTATTTCAGTATTTTTCCCAAGAGCAACTTAGTGCAAGGCAATAAAGACAATTTTACCTAGCCTTACTTCGATCCATCTTATATTTTCAGGGTTGACAGGATGGTCGGACATCCGGGACGTCTGGACGCGGATGATGTGTCCGCAGCGTCCGCTGACATTCGCGGATGCCGTCTGTCCGCCCCGCCCCGCCCGTCCACCTTCCGATGGTGGGAGGGACGTTGCATCCGCTGGCATCCGTGCGGACGGACGTCTGACCGTCTGAACATCCGGGTTACGGACGCCTTTTTCGGGCGGATGTAGAGATTCGTCAACCCTGTATATTTTTGACCCCTTTAGTATTGAACCAAGGGGGATCATGGACCAAATTTAGATGTGCTATAGAAGGCTTCTTTTGTTATGCATTATGAATAGAAATGATTTACACAATCCATTTTTTAAAAATATTTATATTTTTAAAAATCTATTTCAATATGTTCTACTTTAGAAATTTGCCAAAATTAAAATTTTTTGATTTTAGTGTGTGAATTTTAGGTGATTGGATAAATTTTTATCTCACATTGACCATTGTAAATAGTCAAAGATTTGATCTTGAGAACATCATTTAGTTTCCTTAATAGTAAAATTTAAACAAGTTAATATTCTTGTAGACTTTGAGTTCATTTCTTAACCCCTAAATGATTGGAGTGCATTTTTTGGCTATATAGAAATTTTGGGTAGGCCATTGTGACCAAAAATTTGCATATTTAAGGCTGAAATTGTATTAGAAGTTCTGGAGGAGAAATATATTTCATATGCAACAAATTTTGTGACATTTGAAAATAGGAGTCAAAAGTTATAGCCTAATATGTAGTTTTTTTCTCAACTCGGGTAGTCCAAGCAGATTTGAAAAAATCATTTTTTTCAACAATCAAAATTTGAAATTTGTTTATTAGACTTATACATACAAAGAAAGCTTTAAATCATTCCATTATGATCAACAAGTCAAAAGTTATGAGGATTTTTTGTTTGAGGGCAGTTATGGATTCCCTACTCTAAAATAAACTTTGAAATCCTTTATCTTACCCAATTTTCAATATTTTTGAAATAAAATAAAATCCTAAGATTTAAATTGTTTATTATAACATTTCAACCATTGGAATTGACATTTTTCAATTTCATATTTAAATTCTTAATACTTTAGTATTTTAAATCATTGTCTATTACTACCTACTTACTATTTTTTTCCTATAAGTTGTACAATTCCAAATGATTTGAAATTTTTCGAGTATGTATCCAACATGCTTTGAAGAATGAATCCTAAGAGTTGAAATCATTTTGAACATTTTTTTATACAAATTTGACCTTGTGAAGTTCAACTGTCTGTAGGGACAAAAAAATGACTTTTGTCACTTCAAATGCTAATATCTTTCAATCTACATTGTGAAAGTTTCTGAAATTTTTTTCACATCTTTTCAAACTAGTTTACTACAAGATCCTATGGTTACATGCATCCAAAAATACTTTTATTTTTTATTTTTTTTATTTTTTAAAATTTTGAAACTTGTCCAAGAAATGGTAGGTTTGGAGCATTTTTGGCAAAAACATAGTCAAGGAACTTTAGAGGTTAATACAAATTTGTTAAGCAATAGTGATATCAGTTTGTAATAGACCTATTTAAAGATAATCCATTTTACTTAGCAAAATTTTTTTATTGAAATTTAGGAAAAGAATTCATCCTCCCTAAGTCAATGCCCAAAGATTTATTGTGTATCTAGCATTCAAGGTTGGCCAAAGAATACTTCTAAAACTAATACTAGAATTTTAGGAATATATTATATTTTTTAAATTGCATGGTGAAAACAAATGATCTATTTTTAGATATTTTGCTAATCACATCTACCAACTTTAATTACTTATTTGGTAGAGAAAGTTGAACCTAAGCATGAACACATTGGTTGTGTTGGTCATTAGGAGTTAGAGGTTGTTGTGAAATATATGTACAACTGGTGACAAAAAGATCCATTCGTCATTGAGACTCTTTTTCACATAGTCAATTCTTCACCAAATTTTAAAACTAACTATATATTTTGAAAGTTGTAAAAGAAAGAAAAGGATTTAAACTTTAAGGAATATCACACAAAGATAACTAGTAGTGAAAGAATTTCAAAATAATAAGCCTTAAAAGTAATAGTTAGAAGGCTCTAGAAGTTGTTTGAAATCAAGTAGTCCAATCTACTATCAATCAACCACCTATTTAATACTAATCTCTTCTCAATCTACATCATACTTGCTTAATTTGAACCAATTTCAAGTTCTAAAGAGCAAGCCAAGCTAAAACAATGTTGATGGATGTTGGAATAATTGTCTACACCACAAATTTTAATCCAATTTGTTTCATTTTCTAAACTTCTAAAATATATAGTTAATTCTAAATTTGGTGAAAATTGACTACATGGGAAAGGTCCAAGTGAGGAATGGATTTTCTGGTCTACAACTTTTTTGTCCATAATCTTTAGATAGTGTTTGATAAAAAAAAATTCACAAATTTATGCATAAATAAATGAAACATTTTTCACTTGAAGAATGTTTCATTCTTTAAAACAATGTCGATTGAATATGTTTCAAAAGCCATTTTTGTATAAGAAGGAATTCAACATTAAAATAGTGTGATTCAAATACTTACACTACATTATAGCTTAGCATGTGAACATATAGAAAATTTGAACAAACCAATATGCATAAATCCTACAAGGTGTTAACCTATCATCTAATGATAATTGAAACCCTATTAAGGCAACCGTTCAATTGCATTCATTATAAAAATACCATCAATAAACATATTCAACATTTCAAATTTGGCATTTATAAATTCATACATGTTCTTTATTTGAATGAATAACTTTGCTCATTGCAAAACTTCAAAAAATCTCTATTCTTTAATATAAGAAATATCAATCTTTTCTAGAATAAGAATTAGGAATAGTGCAATTCATGACAAATATTGTATGTAAAACAAGCCAAAAATTAGTTCCATAAAATGATTAATCAAGAATATGAATGAACTCAAATGTGATTCTTTCATAAAATGCAATTAACAACATATCCATGCCATTAGAGCCAAAAGACATAATAAAGCAATATGGGAATTTTAAAAGCTCATCATATCCTACAAAAAACTTGATACTATATCCTAATGAATGCTCGTACATTTAACAATAATCCACAAGAAAATACTATACCATCATGGCTCTTATCTTACTCTTGTGAAGGACAAAGATGTCACTATAACACTAAATTAAAAACACACATCTTATATGTTTAAGGATTCCTTTAGCAAAATAATTTACTAACTAACCTAGATAATAATCTCACTATCCAATTCATAGAATTCACATATACTAATGATAGATTCTCACATATAACAATAGATAATAAAATCCAAAAATATTCATCACTAATTAATAACATCATGGCCCAAGGATGGAATGTTGATCCACTTTTTGTCATCACAACAAGAACTAGAAGAACAACACATGCTCCATCAATGAAAATCCTTGAAACTAAACTCAAACTATCCAAAACCACTCTAAAACACACTTTTATAACAATTAACACAATTGCCATACAATATACAAGATCTATTATCCTACACAAAAAGAAAATAGAAAACAACCAACCACTCCCAATAGAGTAATATAAAATTTTAAACATCAATCTCTGTTACACTTATGATGCATACCCTCCTACCTTTTAAACCTTGGTTACTTTTAATGTGGTGGCTTGAAACTGAAGTGTCTATTCTTGAAAGGGAAGAGTAGTTTTGCATCAATAACCCTTATCTGTTGGAAGAGACTTTATTCATGCCGGCCTTCTATGAAGACCGAAGTTTTTATCCATCTAACTGATTCTTTCATAACACAACTAAGTTTTGCTGAACGCAAAATGCTCTAGAAGTTAATGAAAAGATGTTCGAGTTAGAAAAGATGAGTCCATGCAGGCGACCTCAGTGAACAGGGTAAATGTCCCTATGCAAGAAACTTCTGTTGATCGTTCTGGATAGGCATGCCAACTCTTTGGGTTTTCTGCACATCATCAAGAAATGTGGAAGGCAACGCCATTGAAAGATCTTTCATTTCAAGTAAAAAATAAAAGATGAATCATAGTAAAAGTGATGCATGACGTTGGATTGATCATATATGCGGATATGATATAGCCAGAGTAAAGCCAACAAATACAACAGGAGTTCCACTTGGAAACGGTCACCCACATAGTTCATGAATATCATAGATTGTAACATTACCTTAAACGGCCATTTTCATGCGGATCTGTTTGTGAGCATCATAATTGATTAGCTCGAAGTCAGCAGCTACGAATGAGTCGATGTCTCGGTTTGAAGTTTTGATTTGCACACGCTGCAAAATTATCAAGACAGTTACTAATCCAGTTTTAAGCAAGCTTAAATCCAAACCATGCATCAACAAACCCTTCCTTCACAGATTTGAGAATCCGCAATAATTCAGCAAAAAAACCACCTTGAAGTGGTGAAAATCATTCCTTTGACACAAAGATTATGTTGAAAAAAGAATGGATCGCCTGTTGAAAGGAAGGACACGTGATAACCTACCGGAAATGGCTTTGGAACATTTCTCAGTTGCTCTTGTAGAGGTTCTACGTGATTTTTGTACACATGTGCATCTCCCAATATATGAACTAAATCACCAGGAACTAAATCTGATAAACCAATAAAAATGAGCGATCATCAATTATGAACATCAGAGACCAGAAAATACGGAAGAGGCAAAGATTTGCACTGGACTCATTTTATAAGGCGTCCGAGGGTGCAAAAGAATACAAAATACAAGGCCCAAAATATGTCTCCTTCAATAAGTTTCCAACATTGCTAAATTGATGATAAACAACACGAGAAGTTCCTATAATGAGAACGTACCGCAGACATGGGCGATTATGTATGTGAGAAGAGCATAAGATGCAATGTTGAAAGGCACCCCCAATCCCATGTCACAAGATCGCTGGTACATCTGACACGAAAGCTCCCCGTTTGCCACATAAAACTGCATTAAAAAAAGTTGCATGTCAACAAAAAAAGGGATGAAATTAAAAATGCACAAGAACAGAATTTTTTTTGCCCACAGCCATAATCCACAATCTCTCATGTGGCCGAAGTGTAAGCTGGATACCAACAGTTTGCAGTGGCTGCTTCAGGGGACTGCCATTAACCCCTAAAGGACCAAGGATTCATAGTTTTGAAAAAAACAATTTGACAGATCAAATTGTGAAATGTATGGTGCTTAAGTTTAAATCACTAAAATCAATGAAGAACATACAATGAGTTGGTAAAAGAAAATGGACAAAAGAAGATATCCACACGGCTCCTTCAAAATTGCTTGAAAGAACATATGGGTCAGTTTGGGCTTCATGGTCATTTAGGGATTAATTAGGGCTGACGCTGACCTGAGATAACATGTGACAGGGTGGAAGAGCCATCAGCTTCAAGTCATCTGGATTCCAAGCTGACAGAATAATGCGGCGATCATCTGGATCTGTTTTGATTTTGTGAATGACATCTTTCAGCTGGTCAAAGCCTTGACCGGTGTAGTCTGTATGCATGTCTACATACCTGAACATTGACGAAAAACTCAATCAAGTGACAAGCGTAAAATAGAATCATCATTACTAAGAGATTCCATCGTGTCATTAAGTACTGTAGTTTGCACAAGTGACTCCTCCATGAAAAAAAAAAATTGAAGTCCGGTCAGCTTAGAAACTAGTCACAATGAAACAGAATCCCAGTACTGATGATAAGACGGATACAATACATATAAGATACACGACATCCTGCAAAAGATTGAATGAAGCGAATGCTCACTTCGCTCCAAAATGGCGCCACTGAAATCCATACACAGGGCCTAGGTCGCCTTCTTCTCTGTCTCTCAGTCCCAGTCTGTGATTTCAATTAGAAAGTAGGTTGAGTATGACAATTTACATTGAACCTCAAATTTCAAATTCTTATGCTTGCTCTCTCGAAACGCAGGCAGAAACATTTGAAGATAATTGTTTGATACTCAAGTTTACTCAAGGATTATGACTCCAGATTTACATCCAGTACCAAAAATTAAAAAGTGCCATAATTCGGTAAAAGATTGCAGACTAAGTAATGATCCCTCGATTATGCAAACGATTAGGTGGCTGACTCTTCAAATTCAAACGGTACCAAACCCAGGCCTATAGTCACAGTGTTATATCAGAATCTACATGCAAAGAAATTGCTTTCTTCTTTCATATTGAAAACAGGGATGAAACAGGAATATGAAGATAATTTACGTACTTGTCAAGGTACTCCCGAGACCCATTTTCATCCCATATATACACACCCTTCTCGTGAAGCACCTGCCATTGATACACAGGAATATACCGGTATTGAGTGTCAGATATTACACGACCAGAAAAAGAAATCCAACTTCCAGTGCAGCAATACCAACAACATCCAAAAGAAAAGAAACATTGGCAATGCACATACCTTGGCATTTGTAGACCCACTAATGAACCACAGAAGTTCTTCCACAACTCCACGCCAGAATACACGCTGCCAGCACCCAAAACTAATGACACCAAAATCACGTGAACAAAACAACATACTTTGAAAATCCACAAATTAATAATCTAGCTGTAAATTACTGAAGAAAAAACTAGAACTTCGTTACCTTGGTCGTCAGTAGTGGAAAAGACTTGCGAAGATTAAACCGCATCTGCACATAGAATGTCACACATAAGTTTTAAAGAAAATATCATTATCAACAAGAACCGCCACCAAACGTATCTTCTAAACATTGTTCTTACAACATGCTTCCAGACTCTTGAAGTTAGAATGTGCCAATTCTTAACCCCTAAAGGACAAAACCCCAAATTGGACCTCATGTTTATTTTGCAGTTTTGAGCTGAGACTTTCAGTTGTCCAATTAGATTTATCCTGTGACTCAACACAGTTACAGTTCCTCACTCATATAAGTTTTTTTGTCCCATCTGACTTTTCACAATACAATTGGTCATTATGAAATCAGGAATCCTTGGTCTTTTAGGGGTTAACTCAGAAGCTAGAGGAATACATTAGCTTGAAGATCTGCTACAGTAACAATGCACAACAAAGTCTGCACCTGGCACCCAAACTTCGAAATGGTGCCCGTTCCAGTACGGTCTCCTTTCACCGCCCCCGTTTTGATAATGTCGTCGATCAATCCCAGATACTGATACTCCCCATGAGCTTTCAACACGGACTTGGACAGCAAGCTCTGGACAGGAAGCGGTTTTCGGACGTAGGTTTCAAAGCTGATGCGCAACCCATTCTCCAGCAAAGGAATGGAGGCAGCCCAGAGACGAAAGATGTCCGTGTCCACAGCAGGCATGAACGTGTCGCACTCCACATCGCCGTCAACTTCAGTGAGATGAATGACTTGGCACAGCGGTGACGCCATGGCTTCCCTGCATTGCAGCCAAAAACCTCAATCAGATACTCACATCCAAACCTGAAACTCAGAATGTGAGAGAATTCACCACAGCGGTTCAGTAAACATGCCATTCACCACATCCCAAGCTTCTAATAGCTTTAGCAAAGCCAAAATTGCGTTAATTGACTTGAAACTTCTTACATCGAGCCTTAAACCTTGCACAAGAAAAATGGTTCAAGAATTGAGTACATCCTGCGGTTTATGATGCATTTAAGGATGAACATCCAAAGCAAGTACTTCCTCTTCATCCCAAATCCACCTCACACAGTCACTTTCACATGCTTAAAGAGTAAAAGCTGGTCATATAATACAACAAAGCTTCGAGCAATTCTACAATTGATAACTATTTGGATGAGGTGCAGAAGAAGGGAACCCACATTCTTAGGATACGAACGAAAATTTCTTGTGCATGGAGAAGGCAAATTTTGCATTCAAGTGTACATGCATACTCGATTCGGAAGATAACGAAAGAGCTTGAGTCCTAACCTGTAAACCTGACCTCCCCCGATGACGAACACGGTCTCCACTTGCTCCTTGTAAGGTTCACTTGCAAGCACTGCCAATGCATCACCGAAGCTCTTGCTAACCAGAACTCCCTTCGGTGGTGTCGGCGTAATGATCCCACTCCGAGTGAGAATCACATTCAAGCGTCCTGGCAAGGGACGGAACTTCTCCGGAATGCTCTCCCAAGTGTTCCGCCCCATGATCACGGCGTTCTGCTTGGACGACGCAGTGGTCGACGACGTCACCGTCTTGAAGAAGCGCATGTCCGTCGGGAGCTTCCAAGGGAGAGTCCCTTGCTTCCCGATGCCGTGCTCTTTCGTGGCCGCCACGACGATTTGAAAACCTCGAGGAATTTCGCTTGGAGGATGCTCACTTTGAAGAGTGCCACTCTCATCGGGGTCCATTTCGTAATTTGGAGTTAGCAATGGGGAAAACGATCGGGAAGGGGTTACAGAGAATGAGACTGGTAGATCACGAAACGATGAAGCAACAATGGGAGACGAGTTACACAAGATGCGAATGCCAAAGCTCAAATTACGACGAAATCCTGTTGTAACATGCAATCTCGGACAGTGAAAAGTTGGAAACCTTGTGGGAAGAGGATTGGTCCGCACCGATATTGTGATAGATCCCTCCAGAGCTAAACATCTAAACATACATTTCCAACCGTGCGAGACGAATTTCATAAGATTTGCCGACAGTTGGACGTTAGAAGAGCTCTATCACTTAGGGATTGTTCCTAACCACGCGTCACGTTACAAATAGCAGAGGCGTCTAGAACTCTCCAAGCTTCTGAATCGCGCAAACCCACAATTGATTCAGCTGAACCACACAGCTCGGCTGCATCAGATATTGCGCGGACACCAAAACTTTCGAGATAGTCCTCCACAATTCAACTGGGATAGTCCTTCCGAACAAAAAGCGCGCGAAGAACTGTGATATTAGCGAACGTGATATTAAAGAGGTTCGGGAACAGGCCTGAAATGCTAAAACCCTAATTCTCTAAACCCCTGAACCCAATACTGTAGGCAGGACGCTAAATCGAGCCCATGAAGAGGGCTCTGCAGGGTAATTTTGAGGTTCACTGGGGTAAAAGTAAAATAAATAAAAACTCTACTTTGAGCCGTGTTTAGGGTATGTTCTAGAATTCACTTTGCCAATTTGGGGTCTTTGATTGCAAAATATGAATTCAAAATTTGCAAAAAAAAATTTATGTGAAAAATAAAAAATTTAAGTATTTTTCATAGGGTAAAAAATCCTACGCTCTCACCCTTCATGGGATGGGTTTAGAGTCCCACATACTTTAGATTGTCAACACTTGCTTAGGATTGTCTAAAGCATCTTATTTCCAACAATTATCCTTTACAATGTTTCCCCTTTTTATCTAATTCAAAATTTGGGTCAAGCCTTTCATTAAGAGACTCCATACATGATTTATGCCCTATGATGCAAAATGATGGAAATGAGAATTGAATCACAAAAAGTATGTGTTCTCTAATTTTTTTTATTACCAATATAATAGACAATGTAGTAATACTACTTTTGCTAAGCTATAATTTATTTTTCTCTCTTGAATCTCAAATCTTTATCCACTCTCCCATGCTTGTGTAATTCCAACGAGTGCGAATCTCATTACCAGGTACCTTGAGATCCTCATAACCATGTTCAAAAGAGACAATATATTCATTGTCCTTGTACATTGTTTTTTTAATATGTCCTTTCCACCATGCACCAGTATGTTGTGCCTCTATTGCATCTCCCACTTGTCGACGTCTTGGTCTATATGTCTCTTTTAAAATATCTTCTTGACGATTGGGACAAAGAGGACGCAAAAGACTTGGTTTGACCACTTCTACCAAAGGTGCACTATCAGGTTCATCAGTTTCAAAGAAATCTAGATATTCTACGTGCACTTCATTGCACCTATTATTCTGAGTGTATTTGAGTGCTTTAATCTTAACTAAAAACCAAGAACCTTTGTAGCCATATTGGTTTGGTCCAAGCTCTACCATATTATCAATCCTCAACCAAGGGTATAAATGAGTCATGGTTGCTAATTTCAAATACCTTAAGTTGATGATTTTTGGCAATAAATTGCAAAATAAGAAATTTATAAAAAATGTCTATATATCCTCTATATGACTATATATCCTCTATATATCATTTAAGGTTTGTGATTTTGACAACAATGTAAAATGGAAGCAATCATTATAAAAATATATTTATGAAAAGAACTTGAATTCTATTTTTAAATATATAAATTTAGATAATCATTATTATAAATCTTATATACTATAATTACATTTAATTCCAATCATTTTTGATGGTTTTTATTTTACTTTCTCATCCCAATTATTTTTGATGATTTTTATTTTACTTTTTCATTCCAATCATTTTTGATGATTTTTATTTTACTTTTTCATTCCAATCATTTTTGATGGTTTTTATTTTACTTTCTCATCCCAATTATTTTTGATGATTTTTATTTTACTTTTTCATTCCAATCATTTTTGATGGTTTTTATTTTACTTTTTCATTCCAATCATTTTTGAAGAGTCATTTTTTGAATTGAAAAAGTTAACTTTTGATGCCAAACCTACCAATGTCCTTTGAATTATCAAATATTTGCAAAATAAAGTCATTATAATCTATATTATACAAATATTAAAGAACTAACTTAAGAATCTACAAAACAAAATCAATAGATGAAACAATGGTTTTTTGTATGCTTGAGATGTGTTTGCATTCATCTATTGTTTAAAATTTGAATGTTTAGTCCTTATGATATTAAGCTAATATCAAATCATTTCTTTTGATAAATAATTTAGATTGTTTTATTTATTGAATACAAAATATTAGGTAATTTTTTAGTATTTGTCTTTTTGTTTGTTGTTGTTGATGTTTGTATTTTAATCACTTCAATATAAATTCCCATACACAAGATGTACTATTAACTACTTTAAGGCTAATTACAATGAGTTTGATACAAATAAAGCTAATATATATTATAAATCAAGAGTGTATATCTCTTATCTATGTGCATGTTATTACCAATGTAGATGATTTGCACAAAAGTAAAGATTTGGAGCTCTTGTACAAGTTTTCATTTCTTTTTTATATCTTTTTTCCAAAGGAAGCACTTTAAAGTTTATGCATCTTTCTATAATGTCAATTTTTGACTTGGTTCTTTGAAAAATAAGTAAAAATATAGGTTATCTCTTAGAAAATATAATTTTTACTTCCATTAGTGATCAGAGCAAAATTGAAGTCACTCTAAACTACAAAATTGTTGAATTTGAGCAACAAAAGAATCCACAAAAACTTAAAATAAAATTTTCAAAAATTTGTTCTTGATAGATTATATTTTTGTTAATGTGAAAGATTTGGTTGTTCCTTTGCATAAGTGACAAGAAAGTTATAGAACATCTTCTTTTGCAAATGTGCAATTATTGCAACTTTTTAAAAAACAAACTTATTGGATTCATATATTATCTCTATTTTTTTGGATTTTTCAAAAGAAAAAACTCTATGGGATTACCTTTACTTAATAGAACAATCTTGCTATTGAAATTCTTGTATTTAAATTCCATGCTAGAATTACTAACTTTTTAATTTTTTCTTCAATCTTGTACCTAATTCTACTTAATATTTTCTTTAAAAGTGAAAATCTTTTTTTCTATTAGAATATTTTTTATTATTTTCTCACCTCAATTCTTCTATATAATTTGAAAAAAAATCTAAAATGCAATATTTTTATGTTATGAAGATTCAAAGTCTTATAATGTAGTTTGTTAAAGATACCCAAACCTACATTTTTCTTCATTTGAAATGCAAATATCTTGCAATCTATGCAGTCAATGTTCAAAAAATTTCTTCTACACACCCTCATACTAGTATATTGAAAGATTTTATAGTTAGATATATAAAAATAAATTAAATAATCTTTTACATTTTGCACTAGAAAATGATAGTTTTGATTGTTTTTTCAATTAATGCATCCTTAATCAAAATAGGAACTTGTACTAAATGCAAAATTATATAAATTTATATTTGAAGATTGATAATGCTAAAGTTTGAAGTATTTTAGGAAAAAACAATGTAATGTAATCCAAATATAAATGTAACAATCATAGAGAATCTTGTTTTGTGGGTGACCATACATTGTCTTGAAAATACATACATTGAATTCAATTTATACTATTTTTCAAAAGTAAAGTTTTAGAAGGTTTAAATTCTTACTAGAACAAATTAACATTTAGATTGGTTTGTTTTAATTCTATCTTAGAGTAATTAACAATTTAGTTTTTCTAGGTTCCATCTTATAACTACTTCTTAAGAAAATTTCAAAAATTGAAATTGGATTTCTTTTCATCAATTTCTTTGTAGTTCATAACTCAATTTTTTAACATAAAAAACTAAAATCGAAATTTGTAGTGAAATTTTTTGAATAAAGAGGATTCAATTTTTTATAACTTGGTATTACAAAGTACAAAAAACACAACCATTATTTTCACTTTAAACGCTAATATTTTGCAATCTATGTGGTCAAAATTTTGAAATTTTGTCAATGCTTTCTACACAAGTCTAATATAAGATTTTGCAGTTAGATATAGAAAAGTATTTTCAAAAATCTTCATTTTTTTTACTTTGAGCACTATATTTTTTAGGAAAAGGAAAATGGTAGTATTGGAGTGGCATTTGCTAAAAATATATCCTCAAACATTAGATACTAATTAATAGTTCTAAAAATCCAATTTGACTACAAAAAATTTAAAATTTTGATATTTAAGAAATGTATACCATGTTTATTGAATTTTGCATTTGAATGCAAACATTTATAAACTAATTTTGAAAAACTTATAATTCCATTGGAGAATAGAAATATCCAACTATAGCTTCAATAAAATAAAATTGAAAATTATAAATATAATTTGATTGATTACTCAATGTAAAACTTAAGCTCCATTGCTCTCCATGTTACTAGTAACACCCATAGAAGAAGTAAATTTTGGAGCCCCCATTTTGGGCTTGGAAGACTTTGGCAATGGAAATTTAACCTTCACATGATTGTGGGAACTTGAAAAGAGTGATCTTTGGCTAGGTGATGCCTTCCTATGATGAACAAGGATGCAATGGAATAACAAACTCAAATAAAGCATGAAATAAAAGTCACAATGATCATATGTGATGATAGATAAAACAATTTTGATTGGAAGTGATCATCGTTTATAAGTTAATTTTTTTTTTTGCAACACCATTTTGTGTCACATGCAATATTTTCTTCACAATTCTAAACAAAAACATTCAAAAGATAGTAATTACACATCATAGTAAGGTTCTTTTAATTTCCATCTTAATGAAGGTATCTTAATAAATTTACTTGATATAATTTACTAATTTTTTTATTTTATTGGATGGATTGATGTTTGTTCAAAACCTTTGATCTTTTCTGTTTTTTTATTGCAATTAATTTAATAATACCTAAAGTCCCAAGTTTCCCTTAGGAAGACAATTGAAGGTTTGGTTACTTTCCTATGCTCTCCATTTTCTGTATAGATTTTTGAAACATTTTTTAAGATAGGAAAATTAGATATATTTTCTAATAAAATATTTTTTATTTAAATTGATGTATGGGAGCAAAGTTATGCCATACAAAGTTCAAAATAATGGAGCTTTAGTAGCCAAAAAATTCACAAAATCTTAAAATAATTTTTTTTATAGATTATATTTTTGCCTATTTATAGAATTATTGATTCATTAAATTTAGATTAGTTTTGTAAAAATTATGGAGCATCTTGTTTTGAGGATAGTCTTAGCATCATTGAGGGGAAATAATATATTGAATTCATTTTTGAACTCCATTTTCACAATTTTTATTAAAAATTTGCACAACCTAATATAGGTTTTGAACTTCGGAGGTTAACAAACCCTACACAATATTGATGAAAACTCAATGTAGTACTCATTCTAATTTGAACCTATTTTTGTTTAAACAAATCACATGAATTGCAACCTTCTCAATCTCTTCAATGACACTATTTCTTGAGTGAAAAGAATTTCAATACATTGTAATTCTTTTAGAAATTGATATTAGTAACTTAATACATCATGATCATAATCAAAGACACACATAGCAAAATTTAACAAAAATGAATCAATAGTATTGAGAATGGAGCACAATATATAAGATAATTAAATGTTAACTTAAATTGGATTGGAAATTGCATGAATGATTTAATGTAGGCACAAAAAGAAACTTATCAAGGTTCAATTTTATAAACCTTTTGGAGTTCATTCCACGCATAGAAAATCCAAAGGTGATGTTGAAGATAGTCTTCAGTATATTATGGTTTTTATAATGAATTGTAAAGGTAATTTCAAAATATTATCCAAATTTTTTTAGTTAGTGATTATCTAAATGACTAAACCCTAAGAAATAAAGCATCTTTATTCTTATCAATGGCAATAATAAAATACAATACAATTGTACAATTTTTTAAAATAAATTTTTAATAAATTTGGATTTTAAATATATGAGTATTTTATGCTTTGTATGATTTTTTTTCATATATCTCTAAAACGGAAAAGTAGAAATTTTTTCTTAAATAATATTTTTTCTATTTTCTAAAACTTCAAAAATTAAACCATGGGAATTTGTGTAATCTTTCATCAATCTTTTTTTGTACTTAACTTGGAAAATTTCCTTGGCCTAACTTTTTGGAACTATAGTGTTTTTAGGCTTGTAGTTTTGTACTAAAATTTTGTTATGTATGTATTTTTTAATTTATAAAAACTAGTCATAGAGTCCTAATACTTCATAGATTACCTAATTTATCTCCATTTGGTACAAAATTGGTGGATGTTTCTTGCAATGACTCTAAAAAAGCAAAGCAGCAACCAAGCCAAACTAGTAACACTAATAGTAAAAAAAACTACTATATGTCATTAAATGAAGGTTTAATGATGTTTTTGAGGTGTCATTTATCTCAATTTTTAAAATTCTTTTACTATAACTATAGTGAGGACAAAATTAGTGTCATGCACAAAAGTAGTATTACTACAACTATTAAAAATTTGGTACAATATAGTAAAATTTCATCTTGTACTAATTTAAAATAGAGTGACTTTGATACCTATCTTTTGGTATAACATTAGTAGCCTTGAAAAGCTTTGACTTGAGTCCTTTGACATAGATGATTCAATGAATTCTTAATTACATATTCCTATAGTGGTTACTACCGTATTTAACTCTTGAAGGATTATAAAGCCACCAAGTGGCTTTGGCTCCAACTACATTGGTTGAAAATTTGAAATTTGAACCTCACTAATAGTCTATGGATAGTAAAGAGGCCTTGGATGATTTTTTTTCTTGAATTTGTAGGTACAATTCAAGTAAAAAATAGTTGATTGTGTAGTTTTGTTGAATTTTTAGACAATGGAGAAGGCACTTTGGACTATTATCTTACATCTTCATATTTGTTTTCTACATCTCAAAGTGATTTGAAAAAAATTATACATCAAAATCATCATGATATGTGATTGTAGGAAAAAAATAGAGTTTTTGCCTTTTTGGATCACTTTTTTAACATTTTGATTTTTGCAAATTAGTGATTTAGTGTACATGCAAGGGTCATTATAAGAAACATTTGTCCTTTTTCTTATCCTCTTGGCCTTAGATAGGTGATTTTTTGTTCATAACTTTTGCGTAGTGTGTCCGTTTTCTATGAAATTTGAAATTAATGTATATGTAATAGTTTTTAGACATTTTTAAATTTTTTTAAATTTTTTCTAATTAATTTATTATTTTTGAAAATCCTCCAATTGGATGTCTACCTTGGCCCTCTTTCCAACCCAAAAATACAAATTTGAAAGTCAAAATTGGGATACAAAGAGTTATACTAAAATTATACAAAACTACGAAGAGATTTAAAAAAAATAGAAAGGTGTCCACCTTTCACATGTGCATAGCCTTGGTACATGTGGAGTGAACATAATTTTTATTTTCCAAAGATGCAAATGGTTGACAAAAAACATCTCCAACTTCAAGAAAAAATGGCTTTTAAAATTTGAATTATTTGAATTATTTTCAATATTTTCCAGAAATCAAATTTAAAAGTATCTATTTTCTTGCTTTTTCCATCATTCTTTTGTTCTGTATCACTTTTAAAGATAATTTTTCTCAGCTTGAATTTTTATTCATGTACTATTTTAAATGCTTTACAAATTATCCATATATCATTTTATTTTTAAAATTTTTATTCTAAAAATCAAAGCATTCCAATATAGAAGCCATTTTGAGCCAAAAATGGCAAGTGTTTCTTGCAACTATCCACAAAAGTACAACATTCCTAATTGAACATCTTTTATCAATCTTGTTAATGACCCAACACATTAGAAGAGTTTTGGGGGTCCAGCCTGTTTCGGGCCTATTCCCCACAATTGTTCCCTGCAGCGAGGGGAATGGTCTGCTGTTAGAAATTTTTTTTCATAAAAAAAAAAAAAATTTAGTCTCCAAATGCAAAAAAAAGTTAAAAAAAAAAAAAATTTGGTCAATGACGTGGCAGGGGCTCAGCCATGTTAGACCACTGTACCGAACCTGTTTTCTGCGTTCGTAGGTTGTGATAACTCGCAGGCATCTAAAGGCCCCAAAAATCTTCTAATGATGGCATTTTCTCAAAAATTGTGCAATTTTTGATAAAAGCTACATAAGTCTTCTTTCATTTCAAGAGTGACAATCATTACAATTATTCCATGCTAATGATAGATTTATATTTGTTTTAAAAGCTAGTCAAGAAAATAAGAATTATATATAAATACTCCTCGTCCTTTACTCCTTTAGGGTTTACATGACACATTCAATTTTGATTATTGGCTAGTTTTAATTTATTGTTTTTTAATACCTACTTTTTATTACTACTTGTCATTATCACCTTCATTATTGACTGCGTTTGATGCTATTTACCATTGTCTTGCTTAATGACATATACCCTCATACTCTCATACTCTCATAGGGCCAGGGAGGATTAACCCCTCTATGGCTCATGTTTTACCCTTTTACAAAACCCTGAAATTTTTTTATTTGCCACATAAGATAAAATTTTCAAATTCCGAATTCATATTTACAATCATAGACCCCAAATTAGACAAGAGGCATGATGAAACACAATATTTAAGCGGCTCAAAATAGGGGGCAGTTTTAGACTACATACCGAAAGACTGAAATTGACATCATGTTCCGCATCAGGACTGCTCTCTCTTGAAGAACAAACATTCATGTGAGCAAACAAACAGGATGTGCACAGTTATTTGACAATCACACTCCCAGCAGTTTTGTATTTTCAGCACTCTCTCAACATGGAAGACCCTAATCAAAGGTAAATTGTCAACCTGGACACGATCACCTTCTAAGTCTTAATATTTCCACGTCTGAATCGAAGCTGTGCAAAGCAATAACAAGGGTTCACATTCACGATGTGAAAACCACTTCAAATCGTCTCTACTGTATACCAAGCAACAATTAAGAGCCTGCAGCATGTCTACATCAATTAGAGGAGAGTCCGCAGCATTTACAAAATGATTGACAGTCCAAGCCTCCAAGCCATGGATGGCACAATTTATTGAACACTAAGTTACGTGCTACAGATTTTGAATCCACAAGGGACATAATCGTAACACCTCCTTGGGCACACTCGAAGCATCTCTCAAGAGGGTACAACACTGCATTACCAGAGAATATTAAAAGTAAAAAGAAGGAACCTACAATAATAAGCGTAAGGATCCCTATCTATGCGGGATTCTCCATCTGTCTAAGTTTACACTCCACTATGGTTCCAAAGCCGGGTCGCGGGCCGCTCCAAACCATGCCCATTCATCGGGAGCCTCGCCGCGATGCAACTCGTTTTCTGCACCCGGAGACTCACCACCTTAAACTACCAAAATCGAAAGACAAAATTACAGTCTGTAGGATGAGCATGTGGAGGCCGCGATCGCTGACTTGGTTGCAACTGAATGATCGATGAGAACCACTACGATAGAACAAGAATAAGAATACTGAGAGGAGTAAAATGAAAGTCTAGCTGTTGCCAGGGGAAGTTCTACAATTAATGCAGCTAAGCCACGTGCAGCACTAGGACGCCATTTGCACTTTGGAAAACGTATGTACTGCCAGGTCCGAAGTAAATCGGAATAACATGATTAGTCACGTACAGCGTAGTATCTGTTCAGCTTCGACACCACCTTGATATCAAACGGACCCTTGAACGGTTTCCCATCGTAGAGTTTTACAATGTACGCGACGTGAATATGTCCATAAGGGTAGCCAGCACTAGTACGCCATTTGCACTTTAGAAACGTATGTCGTGCCAGGTCCGAAGTAGTTCGGAATGACATGATTAGCCACCGCGTAGTGTCTGTTCAGCCTCGACACCACCTTGATATCAAACGGCCCCTTGAACGGTTTCCCATCATAGTTCTGGAGCATCCAGTTCGCCCCCCAGTTGTGTTTCATGGGCTGGAAGTAGTACTTGTTCGCCATCCGGATGTACACGGCTCCAACGTCCCCAGGTCCGCCCACGTACTTCACTAAGAGGCTGAGCCAGTACGGGCTGGATCCCGGGTCCACTTTGAAGGCTATGTTCTGGCCTTTGTACCTGCACGGGATTCGCTTGTAGAGGAGGTTGTACAGCCCACGATTTCGCAGCTGGGCGGCTTTGCCTGAGAGAGCCAGAGCGTTGATGGCCGCGCCGCTGAAGTCGAACGCGGGCTTGCCCGAACTGCAGTAAGTGCCGCCTGGGCAGAAGTCCGTCACCACGACGGTGGTGCCGTAGCTGTTGCAGAGACGGGGCTGGGACTTGCTGTCGGTGCAGCGGATCTGGTAGCATTGGCCGCAGCCCAGACCGTTCTGGTAAATAGCCGGACTGCCTGCAACAATCTTGGGCCCGTACGGTGTACCCGACAGCTTTGTGTAGCCACAGTTTCCTCCTGCATACATCACAAGGTCCAAGATGTTCAGAATCACCAGATGGTCTGCTTTAATTAATTGCAACACTTCACCCTCGACATCACAGGAATTTATAATACCACCTGGACCTTCAGGGGATAGTGAGCTAGGCCACAAGGGATTCTTGCGTAATGACCTGTCTGACTTTCCCGTGTGTACACCTTCCCTTTGGATGAACATTCGAATGATCGAATTTTTATCAAAGCAACTGAACGTCGTTCAGAAGAATGTTGTTTGGTACGTCCACAACACTCCAGATGTCTAGAACATCAGAACAATGAATGTGGTGAGGGATGTTCATACCACTAAACACTAAAAAATCAGATCGATGACGAAAGGAATGTGATTTAATACATTCTGTTCATCATTAATTGTAAGCTGCAGCAAGTGCATAACACTCATATCCAAAAGCATGTGATTGGTAAAATGCACTGATATATATACAAGTTCAAATTCATGATTGCAATAATGATTCTGAGGAAGTGGACGAGAATGTGAGCGCAGTACTTACCACTTGAGCCTTCGCCGTAAGGATCGCCATACCAGGTACCTTGACCGAACACCCACTTCTCATTGTACCCTTGGGACGCCAACCATCCAGCCTGAGCAACAGGCAGGCTCAGGAGGCTCAACAGCAACCACATCACAGCCATGGAGGTACACTTCTAAACTCTCTGCACTCAGCAGTTTCAGATTCCTTCAACGAAAACCAGGGCTAGAGCGTCACAGGAACCTGCAGGTCAGTCGCACTCACTGCTGGAGTTGCTCTAGTGCAGGAATTAGTAAGACATAATGGCGATCAATAGATCAGGTGGACTATATAATGTGTGGTAGTTGTGGCGGGAGTGGATCGATGTGATTGCGGGAAGGTTCGTAATAAAGTGTTATAATTGTCATGGAGAGCTTAGTATTTTGACTCAGAGAGCGCCAAGTAGAAGTTACAAATAGTCTTCGGGTGGAGAATCCAATCGTCCCTAAGCGAGACCCTGACTGCCGGTTAAGATGCAGTAACAGTGGTTGACCGACTGCTTACCGCCGGCAACGCGGAACTAGCCCAGAAATAACCGAGAAATGCCTTACTTGCGGTGCAGCTATTTTGAGGTCCGAATATGCAGGTCAACTTTATACTTTTTTTTAATCTTTTTTCGTGGTACATACCCAGTTGCAGATCAACTTTTTTCACCCACTTTTACTGACTCCTGGCAGAGCACATTTGAAAATTACAGAGATGGAATTCGAACAGCGGTTTGCGTCTCGAGGAAACTTCAGCTGCAAAAATTGCCTGGGAAGGTGCAGATTGCAAAGACTAATAAGTTACCGACTGTCTAGTTCTGCACCTGTCCTAATTTTCAGAGCTGTGGCCACTTGGACACGTAAATTATGTGAATTTAAGTCCATATTTGAAGTGAAATTTGTGATTGAAGGGATGAACTTTGATCAGGGTAACCGTTTTCAGTAATAAAAACATTCAATGGTAGTCTAAGTAGCGTTCTTACTTACATTAAAATTACAAATTATAACGAACCAACTGATGAAACTATATTTAAGATGTGCGCAAACAGAGAAGAGTCATGCTGCACCTAACTTAAAGCTCGGACTATTTGCAATATAGTACAAGATAAGGGCAAGAGTGGATCATGTGGTGATCCATTTAATTACATATCCTAATTTGGATTATATACTACTACTTCTGCAACAGCTTGCACCTCCTTCTTGCTTAATTTTTCCAGAACTCGGTGATTCCATGCAGAAGCCCAAAGGAAAACCGAGTCTGAAAACCAGAACTGTACAGGCGTGTTGCAACATTGGTTTGGGAGAAGCAGAATGTCCCTGTTTTCCATTTTTGTTCCGGTGGGGGATTTCAAGGAAGCATAGTATCGAAAATTGTGGCTAACATTCCTAACAATGCGTACGTAGTGGTCAATGCTTAAGTGGAAACATGTCGACGCAGCAGCTTGTCTGCCAAAATTAGGGCTGATCAGTTATTCCAATTTCATGTTTTTCAATCCCGTTTCAAATGTGCTCTGCTTCAATTTTTGGGGGGACAGAAGTCACTAGAGAGTAAACTCATACATGATAAGTTTAATTTACATATCAACTGTAAATGTCCTATCCACTCACAAACCAGTTGGTAGAAAGGAGAATTGCCAGATTTCAATGTTCAGAAGCCCAGCATTCCGGCACTCCCTACCGACTCTCAGGAGTTATAAATGGATTTGAACTGACTGAACGGAGGAAGCTCAACAAAAGATGTGGGGATTAAAAACCCTTGGACAGTAGGAGTCTTGCTTTAGAGAGAACTGCCGGTTACTAATAAGTTCATTGTGTTAGCCAATGCCTTTGGGAAAATAACTGGTTGGAGTGTGAGAATGGAGGATCCTGAAGTGGACCAAAAATTGAAAATAGAACTAGAGAAGCAACCAATGGGTGTGCAAAAATAAAAGGTGGATATGTTGCTGCCACTTTCATGAAAGTGTTGGATTTTAGCCCCTTGTCATTTTGAATCCAAGGCTAATATTCACGTTTCTAAAGGCAAAATTTATGTTCTTGGACATGTGTGTATTGCTTCAAGGTTAGTTGTAGCAAACAACCCTGTTCCATCATACATGTGTGCTTGATGTAATGAAATTTGGAGTTAAGTTTCAAACCTCAAGGAATCTCTTTGAAAGAAAAGGGTTCTAGCCTTTACAAATTTGAAGTTGAAGGAAATTGACCACTGAAAATTTGATACTAGAGGATATGAACCACTAGATTTCTATAAGGAGAAGATACAACCAGTGTCCTTGAAAAAACCCAACTCCTGAGAGTACAAACAGGAGGCAAATTAGAGGGGTAGCTCTAAAAACTTCCCCAACTCTTGAAGTCATCCCACCAAACTCCTGCCCCATTTTTGGGTTGGGGTGAACTGACCCCCTCACTCAGCCCCTCCAAGTCATTCCACGGGGTGCAAGTAAAAAAAAAGCCCCTTGTTGTGTGCTTGAATAAATTACCTACAAGACCTCTACCTGCTAATTTGCAGCCTCTGATTGCAAATATGAATTCAAAATTTGCAAATTTTATCATGCGTGGAAAGAAAAGTTTCACCATTTTCCTGAGGGGACGTGCGATGGGGTCAGTTCACCCCAGCCCATTTTGGAATCCAGGGCGGATACTATCAACCTTTGTTGTACTTGACTGTACTTGCTTCAGTACTTCGGAGCCCATCTGCACTGGACAGCAGGGCACCATGCAACAACACAAAGCTCGCACTGCAATGATTCCCACAATCCCGTTGATGTCAATCGTCAAAAGCAAAAAACATGGAAAGCAAAAATTACAGTGAAAACTTAAGAAAAAGAAGCACTGCAGTACTGTACAGTACAGTACTGTTCCATTCTTCATCTCCCCCAGAAATGGAAATAATTCTCTTCCCACCCTTGGGAAAAGTTCAGTGAGCTAAAGGAAGCGACGACGAATATTATTACTATTAAGACTTCACTCAGTACTTTGTCTCCAAAAAGGGACCCTCCCGCCGGGGACGAGGTCCTCTGGTTCTGTGTCCTGTTTCCCCTATCAATGGAAATTGTCCATTTGTTTCGGCCGGGGAGTGTCCGCCAGGAGAGGCCGACGCCTTTGGCTTTCAGCTAACTTAGAGCGCCGTTCACACGGACAAAAGGAAGCGGAAACTGCGAAAGAGTGGGAACGAAGTCAACGCACTGAAGCTCCCTGCAATGAAAACTCTCTGCAAACTTGCTGAATTACTGAGTTCTCTCTTTTGCTGTCGGACCTTGAGGTAGGAGGTCCATAATCCGACCATTTAAGAGCTGGAACTGATTTTTTTGGGGGGGAGGTGAATCCTCTTCAAATATTTTTGAGTGAATTTTCCTTGAAAGACAAGTAGAATTGGCATCTAATCCAAGTCGTTTCATATTTTTTGAAGCTTTGTGGAATTAGTTTCGAAGTTTTGAAGCTAAGTGGCATAGGGCTCTACTACCATCCACCTCCTAAAATGTACATTGTTTGTACTAGTTGAAGGCTAAAAAAAGCAACATGTACATGCAGTGTACATTTAAGGAGGTAGACGCTTTTAGAACCTGGGCGCATTTAGAACCTCCTACCTTAGTTATTGATCATGGATTCATGGCGTTCGTCTTCTTGTAATATCTTAATATTTTTTGAAAAATAAATGAGATCTATTGTGTCTCCTCTATTTTGAGCTTGGTGTTTTGATTAAGTATGGTCATGTTCTCAAAGGAAAAGTTCACGTCATTTTGCATTTGAAAGACAAATAAACAACTACCTAGTAGAGTAAATTGTAGAGTGTGTTAATGAGGGACTCGGAGCCGGAGTTTGAGGAAAAACATATAATAGCAGTTCATTTGAAGCATCCAACCTTGGTCTGATGGAGTTTGGTGTTGGTTTTTTTGTACTATTCATAGTTTAACCCCTATAGGAACTAATGACTATTGAGCATATGCAAAGTAATCTCAAGATTGGAGTAGGTGCGTATGAAGTTATTTTTTTGATGGATATTCTTCAAATTTTGATTCAACTCACTCAAGGTGTGAATATATAACCTCCAAGTGATTGAAGTGAGAATATATATTTTTTTCAATTAGGTGCTTAGATCAAAAGTTATATTACTGTGAATTTTTGGGGTAGCTTGGGCAACTTTGGACAACATGCACAAACTCTTCTAATTTTGAAATTTGGTAGGTATATTATTCATATGATACAAGATGCAAATGTCCAAAAAATTAACCATGTGCAATTATATGTTGTGTAAAATTTTTCTTCTAACTTCAAACATTATAATCTTCTAATTTGTGAAGTTGAAATTTCTAAATTTTTTTCCATGCATACCTATAGTAGTCTAGTACTCTAGTACAAATTTGGATGGTTGAATTTTTTTTTTTTTTTAATTCATTTTTTTGTCATTGCCTTGAAAAGTGACAATCCTTCACAGTTTATGCTCTAAATGTGCCTCAATCATGTAGGGGTTATACCTTCCTTTGAAATCCCTTCAATAGATTGGGATTCACTTTACAAATAACTCTACTATTAGTTTGTTACACTTATTATGTAACTACACATTCAATTTGAGCCAATTTAAGATTTAACTATATAAAAGATGTGAAAATAATTTACTTTTTGTTGCTTTCTACCTTTAATACGTTCCTAAAGGTTTAAGCTTGACATAATGTCTTAAGCAAGTTTGAACACTCCAATGTAAAATTGGAAAAGACACTTAAATATAAGCATTCCAAGTAATGACTAGTGTAGATTGTAGAAACATGATTGTGGAATAAGATTTTGCTCATATACCAAGACCATTATTTTCCTCTCTTTAGTTGTTTGCATTTGGATCATTGACTCTCTACATAACATTCCAAGGCCCTTGATCCGGTGGACATTGGCTCATTGTCATTACAAATAGATACTTTATTCACATGGACTTTCTTCAAAGACTAGAATTTCTATCTATCAATCTGCAACATTCCATGCCAATTGGGTTGCTATTGCTACATGAGTCCCTATAACAACAACATTGAAGACTTAAAAATACGTACACTAAAAAGTCAAGAATCATGTTTTGCAAATGACTTGAAAAATAAGCACTTCATCAAGTCAAAAGGACTCTCTTCAAGTTACAAAGGACCTTTGTACACTGAACTAGTCAATAATGTTATGTATCTTGACTGATTTTAGTTGAGATGTTTGACATTCCTTCATTTCTCCACACCTAATTATTTTTCGCTTGTGTAAAATAAAAAAATAAAATATATCATTGTTCAGTTCTCGCTACCGAATTTCTCATTTTCGAGAATTTCGAAACTTGCAAATGTTAACTTGGGTTTGAGAACTCATTTGAAAGTCCACTGTGATCAAGCCCATTTATCCCCTGTGGCAGTGCAATTAGACAATTAGAGAACAGGAGGTTGATAATATATTAAAATTCATCAGTTCAAAAATCGAATAAAATTTAGAACTAAAAAATAGAATAGTCGCGAAGGTGGAAGTGGAACCACCCACCGACCGAAGAAGTCTGTTACCCTCCTCAAAACACTCTATAATTTCCTGACACAACTGAATCTCCTCCATCTCCACCGGACTTCTGGAGCTCCCTCTCCCAAAATCGACGTCTCCATTTCAGTCTCCGCCTTTCTTAATCTTGGGTGCCCAACATTTCCATTTTTATATTTCACCACGATGAGAAAGTGCTCGGAATCCGTTCACGGCTAGCTTCGTCAATCTTCACCTGGCTGTCTTCAGAAGCGTTGATCAGGCAGTCTCATCCCCTTTTTCAGATGATTTTTCAGTTGATTACACGCAACCAGTGAAGTGGGACGAATTCGGAAACATTTACGGCGTACATTTTACAACTGTTCCAGTTAAGAAACTGACCCCGCTCTTTGTGCGGAATAATGAGCTTTCGGTCTTCAAGTGCATGTTCTATAAAAAATTGATTCCGCTAAGTCGGGCTGATTTTAGGGTCTAGACTTGATCGAGATGCAATGGCGAGCGAGCATTCGATTCGATTGCGTGAATACGTGCATGCTCTTTTCAATCGTTCCCAGAGTTCGGAGTAGATAACTAGGGCGTCCAAACAGAGAATCGATCGCCTGTAAGTTATCGAACAGTTCCTCGAGTCTGGAGTCCGAACCTTTCAACTCCCGGAGCAAATTTTGGAAAAACTCAACACACTACAGGATTTCTCTGAAGAGTGTTTTCGACTATCGAACCCAAATATGAAAGATAAAAGATGGGAAGTTGGGAACGTAACCACAAGACCAGCACAATGTTTGATGTACAGTATCGACTGGTTTGCGCAGGAGAAGACGCTGACAGCAGTTGTGATCGATCTCGGTTCGGTAAAGGACTGGGAGCTTCCCATGGTTGTGAAATTAATGTACGTATTGCGGTGCCATCAGTTCCTTGCGAATCAATGAAAAACTTTTCGTCGTCTTGACTTGCATGACTGTATTGTCAATTTCTGGAGCAGTTACTGCAGATCTCGTGTACAAGTCTTGAGTTTTTCTACTACTTGTCCAGCAGTGCTACAACCACCCAATTCGTGCAGGATGTATGGCTTTCCCTCCCTCTACTTTTCACCGAGAAGGAATTTTATAGCCTTTGCAATTTCTATGAAAAGTGACGTGGTCATTATTAAACGAAACTTACAGGGAGTACGATTCAGACCGGCTAGCTGCCGAGGGCGGACCAACGGTACTGAGGAATTTCTTAGGTCATCACAAGCAATTCAGAACATTTTGAGAACACCAGTTTTACCGCCATCGCCTACATTGAGGGCTAGAGTGCCAAACTTGCACACTGGAGCGGGAACCGACAGAAGCACTCGGCGTTTCAGTTATTGGAGCCGCCGATGAGGTCAACGTAACTCTATCAACCAAGAAAGCTAGCTGGGTCCTAAACTCATCTTAAAAATAATCCAAAAGGATAGAAAGTTCGTTCTAATTTCTTTGCGCGTGATCGACGTGAGCTGGCTGAATCTGTGCAACCTGTAATAAGAAACGTCCTGAGCATGCACATGCCGAACTTGTGCAACTCAAGTCACGCATACAAATTTCAGTAAGAATCAAGGCACGACGTTCCTCACACTAGCTCGACTCTTTAATAATATTCAGGTCCATCAAATTTAACGCGCTCTTGGAGATTTGTGGGCGGGACATACAGCGCAAGCCCTAAATTTGAAGAGTTTGTTCGTGAGTAATAATGAAGAGAACCAAGTACACTAGAGTTGACCTTACATCCTTAATCCAAGGAGTCCACCCCCACCATCCTCGGAAGTTCCCCAACGTGACACGCTGACTTCTGCTTGGCGTACTCCGCCGTTTCTCATCACTTAAGCTCAATCAGACTACAAACACGGTCTATTAAGTCGATGCTCCACCTTTCATGTAGTTGTCTATCATCAGTTGCTCCTGGAAGTTTGGCAGTACTACATGCAAGATGGCAGCCTGTCAAATACTGATGTTGCTACTTCTGGGTCAGCTTGTAGCTCTTGCCGGATCTGAGAGCATCAACCTCGCTGCAAACGGGTACAATGCGAACTGGCTGGCCGGACATGCCACTTGGTACGGTGATCCCCACGGTGAAGGATCCAGCGGTAAGCATCTTCGATCCTCAAAAATTACATGAGCATTACAGCATTTTTCTAATCAGTTTTGACGTACTACCAAATGTCTGAAACAAAGACATGCAAAAAAAGTTCAATCAGATTCTGCAAGGCAGTGTAGCTCATGAACGCACAACTCTTTGTTGCGAAGAGCTTTTCCGACTTCAATGCCCCAGATTCATGATCGAAAACAATGATCAGGGTTTTAAAGAACTTAGTCTTCCTCTTGTGATGAACGTATTTGGTTGTTGTGTGCAGGAGGGGCATGTGGCTACACCCAGCTGACGGGAACCCCGATCGGGAACAAGATTGCAGCAGGCAACGCGCCCATCTTCCAGGGCGGTAAGGGATGCGGCCAGTGCTACGACGTGAAGTGCTCATACCCGAGCTGCAAGTCCACGCCGACTCGGATCGTCATCACAGACTTGTGTCCGGGCGGCACTTACTGCAGCACCAACCAGCCGGCCTTCGACTTCAGCGGGGCCGCCATCAGTGCCATGGCCAACCCTGGCCAAGACGGCGCCCTGCGCAACATCGGCTTGTACGACATTCAGTATAAGCGAGTACCCTGCTCGTACCCCAACCAGAACATTGCACTCAAAGTAGACGCGGGCTCCAGCAACTATTGGCTCTCCTTCACCGTCAAGTACTTGGGCGGCCCCGGCGACATTCAGAGCGTGCAGATCAGCCAGAACGGGGGCTCCTTCCAGCCGGCGCAGCACAACTGGGGTGCCAACTGGATGCTCATCAATTACTCTGGTCAACCTTTCAAAGGACCATACTCGGTCAAAATTTTTGCCTTGTTGAATGGCCACACCGTCACCGCCAACCAAGTCATTCCTCAGTACTTCCAGCCCGGCCAGCTCTACCAGAGCAACGTGCAGTTGAAGTACTGAAGTGGCATTCCGGTCCATGTTTCAAGGACGTTGTGGAAGAACCCTGAGAGTGCAAGTTACATATTGCGTTTAGGGCTTACTTTACAAACAGGTGAGGGGAACTAGTATTTCAGTAGAGCCAGCATGATGCCAGTGATCGGAATTACGCCGAAGTCACATGATTCTGGAGTGAGAGTATCCGACTGCAACTTCGAATTGATTTGTTATGGCCAGGGAGATCAGTGAGAGGTTGTGGGTCAGTGAAGCTCCGTAATTGCAGAGTATGTGGAATGCTTACACAGTAGGTCCGGCTTCAGGTGGATATATGATTATGAGATTACATACAGTATTGAGCGAGTTCTTGAATATATGCTTCCAAAGGGCGAGGAATATATTTACTCTGGTGTTGTCCGAAGGTTGTGGGGAGATCAAGTGATGAAATGCATACGTATACACAGGATATATGATTTTAATGAATTTCTTGTATGTGATCGATACTTTCTAGAATGTTCCTGTGAATAGTGGTTTTGCGTACATTGAAAATTGACACTGACAGCTTGAATTGATTACAAGTAACATGGTGAAACTCTAGACTGATCACCTGGATTGCGTTATCGGTGTTATGCACATCAGCTTAGTATTAAACACTCTCTTTCAATTGGCTGTAGCAAACTGTGAGCCTTGTTCTTGAGCAATAAGGCTAATTCAATGGAAGTTTCAACTTTCAAGGAAGATAATATGGATTATTTTTCCATAATTAATTGACAGGTGTCCAGAAATCCCTAGCGACCCTAAAGCATCTTAAAAGCCCTAGAAGACTTTTGCCAAAATATTAGCTACTATTTATAATAATCTAAAACTCTATATTATTCACTCCAAGAACAAGTTACCATTTTTTTCTCATTCATTGATTCATGAAGTGTTTATAATTGTATTTTAATTTTTGGAAGGGCTTTTGATACAAATATTTATTGATATGATTTTCTTATGTTGATCTTTTATAAGTTTTATTATTTAAATGAAAATGAAGAATACATAATTATTGTTAACTCCTAAAGTTCCAAGACCACTTTTCTACCCTAAACCACTTGAAACTACCATTTCTATTACATTCATAGGTGAATGCAAAAAAGACCAACCATTTTGAGCAATTTTTTCCACAATATTCATGATTTTTTGGGGAGTACTATATGATTAGAAATTTTTTTTAAATGAAAATTATGTTTAATATACACACCTTTAAAAAGAAGTTATCCTAGGAAAGAAAATCATAGAAAATTTTTCTAAGTAGGAGAACAAAAAAAGTACAAATTCTCATGAAAATAGATACTTGGACATTTTAATTTGTAAAAAATAGGGAATTTTTTTCAAAGAAATTATAAATTGACCATTTGAGAAGATTTCGTGGTGTAGAGATTTCACCAAAAGAATCATCTTAAACCATTTTCAATATTCATAATTGTTTATATAAGGGAGCCCTATTTGCATGAATATAAAAGATATAAATTTTTTTTTTTCTAAATTCTTTCTTGTAGATACATGCTTCTCTAGTGTAGAAATAGCCCACACAAATTTCAGCTTTAGATCATTAATTTTAAGTATCCTCCAATACTAAAAACCTCTAAACTACAAAATATGACAAATTAGCTAAATTGAAATTGAAATATAAAATGATTTTTGAATTTTTTTTGAAAAAGAACGTCTCTAATAATTGTCTAGGTAATAATCTTAAAAAAATTCAAGTGCATTAGCTTCAATCTACAAAAGTTATGTCTCATGACAACTCCAACATTAGAAGTGTGACAAAAAAAAGGATCAATCTTTCTTGCATTCACCCCTTAGTACACCAAGCACTCCTTGTTATCAAACACTACTATTACTCTATTAGTCCCAAATTCGCGATTGCTCTAACAAAGAGAAGGTTGAAAGAAAGTCTAGACATCATATATATTTATTTCATTATGAGTACCATAATGATAGTACTCTTATCTTCTACAAAGAAGACTGGAAGAGCTGTTTGCCAATAGTCTATACTATGGCTAGACTTATAGATATCTCTAAGCTAAAGAACTAGATAGAATTTGTGCTAAAGCGTTGACTGCACACAGAATCTAAAATCCATGATGTCTTGTTGTCAAAATTTGTATCCACACTTCCACAATGAAGTGTTCAATTCCACTTAAGCATGCATACATGTCATTTGGTGATGCGATTTTGGTGTTGGTTTTGAAAAAGTCTCCTTGGAATAGTGGTTCCCACAAGAACATTGTTTCTTTAGTGAAGATAAATAAAGAAAAGGAAGAGAAGACAAGGCAAATAGAAGGGAAAGAATTAAGAAGGATGGGAGACTAGTTGGAGTTAGGATTTAGGAGAGTGACCAAAAATCATATCAACATCCAATATACCAAAAAATTCAACTAATCACCAAGGGCAAAATGGCATTTAGGAGTATATTGGAGAGGAGCCTTGAATACATACTACTTGTGGAGCTCTAAGTCAAGATAGGCCATTAGACCTTTTTTTTCATTTTCAATTATTGTAATTAGCACGAACCAATTAGGGCCGAGGCTTAGGACTAAGGAACATTTTTAAGATAGAAATTTAGTTCAATTTTAGTACTAGAACCATAGATTACAAGTCTAGAGTGTTACGGAAAAATTAAATACATTAAAAAACAAATCATAACAAGCAAGATATGAGCAGATGAAGTTTATAGATTAGACCAAATCACCACAATTGAGTAATGTTAGTACAACCATGTGTTAGTATAAAATCAAACACCATAAATCAGTACTAAACATAAAAACTCTAGAAGAATCCTCAATGCAAGAGTTCTTGCTTAGAGGGTTACAACGTATAATTTACAAACTAGAAGTCCCTCAAAGCGGCATTACCAAGGTATGATTGAGAGTAGTTCTAAGATTAATATACAAAGCTTAAAAAAACACCAACAAAATAAGTACAAGTTCAAAAACACATGCAAATACAAGGCAAGTTTGAAAGGACTCCAATGTCCTTCAAAAGAGCTTGAAACAAAACAACAATGAAGCAAGAAGTTGCTCCAAAATCACAATTTTAGCAACATGGCCTCCAAATGGTCAATATTCAATTTAATGAATCCAAAATAAAATGGTGCGATTCAAAATGAACCTAAGGGTGATTTGAGAAAGAAATGAGAGCCTTTAAATATTCTTCCAAGGGCTTCATCCCCCCCAATTCTTACAAAGTAATCTTATCATCTAAGATTTTCATTCTAATCCTAAGATTTTTTATTTTTTACGTTGGTTCTAATCTCTAACTTTTGGAGGAATATTTCAAATCACAAAAGGATTGTGCCAATGGCTTCAAAAGGCCATCTTTAATCTAGGAAACTCCCCAATCCCTTGTCCAACCTCAAAAACCCAAAGAATCCTAATATTGACTAGAAATTCAAAACGGGATAAAAACCCAAGTTTTGAAGTTTATTTTTCCAGCCAAAAGTAACTAGCTTAGGCTTCTAAGTACATTCTAGGGAGAAAGAAAAGATCCTGAGTTTATTTTATTCTGACCTTATGTGCTCCCGATACGTCAGTCAATTTCACATTTGACATTTAATTTTGCCAGTTTTGGAAGATGTTGCTAATTTTAGCACCTCCCGCTATCGAAATGTTACAAGATTTGTTGGGAGCTTTATGAATATAAAAGAAGCTATAAAAAATTTTAGTGAGATTTTACCACACCCCTAGTAGTTTCTATAATTTTATCATATCAAATTTTAGTGGTTGACTATTTGAAAAAAAATCTTTGAATGATTAGAAAACCCGAGATTTTTTAGAGAATCTCTCATGGAATTACTTAAGAAATGTGAAAGTTTATATTCTTACCTTGCACATGTGAAAAAAGAATACAAATCTTGCTATCTTCTTTAACTTTTGACGAAGAAAAAATCTTTCACAAAGAAGAAAATCTTAGCAAAGCGATTGCACCATTGGACTCCTGGCAAGACTTCCTCTTTAAATCACTATACTTATATTTAGATGCCATTTGTTGCTCTAGTTTGATTTTTCTCACCTGTAGGCTAACAATTGGGGATTCTACTATTTTGTTGATGGAATGGGAAAATTGAAATCTATCACAGAAAATCTACTTTAAAGTACTCACAAGGTTTTCTTAGACTAATATAACCAATTTATGTCACATTGAACGAATAGGTGTAGATAATCGGATAGTTTCTATTAACACGCTTACTATTTATAATATGTAGGTTTCTACCTTATTTACATTTGATTTTGAGGTGTATTTAAGGAAAACTAGGTATAAAATGACCAGGTATAAAATGACAAGGGCTATATTAGCATGTGCAATACTAATTCTAGTCTAACACTCTTTAGGTATTTTAAAACCTAAAATTACCCTCAAAACATATAAGAAATTCAAAAAATAAATCCTGAGTCCCGGATGACGAAATTGGAACTCATACCAACTTATAAAAACATGTTGATATATAATTTTTCTTCTTCTTCATCATTATTGTATGAATTTTATGAATCCAATAATATAATATAATAAAAAGACTAAATGAGAAATAAATGTAAAAAACATATTAATATATAATTAGTCTTTCTATTGGTGAACAATGTGGTTTGTGAGTACAAAATTCAAAGTGAGTCTATAACAACCAGACTCCCAAATCATCCATTAGCCAATAGGTTGCAACATAATCATTTAGAATCAAGTTGCCATACACCACAATCTCCACCAATAGGTCTACTTAAATTGTATTCTTGGTCCCCTTCCACACTTGTTGGAAATAGGGTTGACACGACGTCCGGACGTCCGGGACGTCAGGACGCGGACGCTGTGTCCGCAGCGTCCGTTGACATTCGTGGTCACGGTGGACGCAGCGTCCGCCCGTCCGTCCGTCCGCCCCGCCCGTCCGCTTTCCGACAGCGAGAGGGACGCTGCGTCCAGACGTCCGGGTTACGGACGCTTTTTTCAAGCGGACGTAGAGATTCGTCAACCCTGGTTGGAAATCTACTTCTAAAAGGATCTGGTTTAATTAAAAATTGTAAATAAAAAGAATATCTGCCAATTGTAAGTATAAGTTTGCTCTATATTGTTTACAAGTGGTATGTAAGAAGATAAAGCCAATAGGCCTTAATTGTTCATTTCCCTTTTTCTCGACTCCAATAGAGATTCCTCTTCTTCATCCATATCTATGCTCTCTTTCCTTTCCCTATCAATTAGTTGGTGAATGAGCAGTTCTTGCTCCCGCTCTAGTGTTTATAATTGATAAGCAAGCTCCTCAATGTTCTGTTTCTGATTGACCAAATCCACTTAGAGTTGCACATGCTTTGTATTCAATTATGCATATGTTACCTTCTGTGCCATAGCCCCTCAATTGGCGTACTCCAGCTGAATTGTAAGATTCACCAATTGGCCTTGTAGCTCTCTAATATCATATTTCTTCAATTGGTTCACCTAGATCTGCACCTATTGGAATTAGTCCTTCATTTCTTGATATTGTTGTTGGAGATTTGCATAGTTTTCAAAAATTGTTGGCTGAGCCATTAACTTTCCCAATCAAATAGCTTCATCTCACATCTGCTACCCTCTTAAAGGGTGATTGCAAGAAACACTTATCCATTCTATGTGTCCCCTTAGTCTCTTAGAGGTGTTTTTCCTCATAACTTTTGCGATTTAAGTCCGTTTTAGCTGAAATTTTGAAGAAAGGTGCATGTTGTTGATTTAGACATTTAATAATTTTTTTAAATTAAAAAATAATAATTTATTATTTTTAAAGTAGCCTCGATTGGGTGTCTACCTTGGCTGTTTTGGAGGTTCTTAGTCCTATTTGGGGACCAAAAATGCAATTTTAAAGCCAAATTTTTACCATATTGTAGGTAGACTAACATTTTAAAGACATTTGATGAGATTTTTGGCAAAGAAATCGGTGTATGGGTTGCTTACGGGTTGAAAGTGGACACTATTTGCACAAGTACTATGAAAAGGGGAAAAAAATTTATGATAATTTTTTTGTTTACATAGGATTAGAGAGAAGATTAGAAAAATCGATTTTTTTTCTTCTAATTTAAAAATCTTTTTAACTATTATCTAAAAATCAAATTCAAAAGCATCTATATTTTTGCATTTTTCTAGGCCTCTTTTGTTGTGCATAACTTTTAGAGATAAATTTCTCTAGGTTTGAATTTTCTCACATATACTATTATAAATGCTTTAAAAATTATTCATAGTTTATTGTATTTTAAAAAAATTATTCCAAAAGTCATAGTATTGTAGAAATAAGGCCATTTGGAGCCAAAATGGACAAGTGTTTCTTGCAATCACCCTACAATATTCTTCTCTCTTCATTCCTCTAATTACAAATGAACTTGCCGTTTGGACACCTTGCTGGCTTGCTCCTCATCTTTCGGCTTCACTATAACATCAATTGGATGCATCCCATCAAAAATCTTGATCAGGTAGTATCCACGACAAAATGTCTTCTATGAGTTAACCAAGTTAAGTTTGATATTTTTTACCAATTGATAAAGTTGCCTTACCAATGGTTTTGCCCAATTAATAATCATTCCTCTAAAAAACAACGCCACTACCGCCATCACAAGACCAAATTCCACATGATTGGGATCCAAATTCAAAAATAATCATTGATGTAAAAATTCCACCATGGACCTCCACTCCTTTCTCAATTGAGTCTTCAAAATCCTATCGGAGGTCTTTACATTTGCTCAAAATTGATTCAATGGGGCTAATGTTGAAAACACTCACCAATTGGATAATCTTCTTCTTTCAAGCTTGAATAAAAAATTCTATGATTAGATAACTTCAACGCCCCACTCACTACTTCCATAGTCAATTCCAACCATTTTTTCCGCACAAATTTAGCTCTCACCATCAATTGATATTTCTTCACAAACTCGACCACATCTGCATCTTGGACTTGCACAGGAACAAGAACCGCTAAGAGAAATCGCAACACTCCTTCCAATTCGATATTCTTCAAAAAATTTGGTTGATGATAAAATTCCAATTATTTATCCAATGTAGGCTAGGGCACTAATTGGATTTGAATAACTGGTAGTGGAGTTGTCACCTCTCTTTCCACTAACCCTAACTATATGCCCTCAACCCCTCAATCTTCGATTTCTTCAACAATCAAAGAAATTCTTCCAATGAGTGATCACCTATAGCTAAAACCTTCTTTACAAATACAAAATCATTGTCAAACTCTTTGCATTGCATCCCCATTTCGCCAATTGGTCCTCACTCGCTTTGCTTGAACCCATGGTCAATCCTATAAAAATTCCACACTAATCACTCATAGTTAGGTGCCACACCCTTGCCACTCCAATCGGTACTCTATAACTACAAAATTCCAATTGGTATCACCAATGTGGGAATTTCCTTACACAACTGCTTTATCCAATTGGTATTGTGAAAGATTCATTGTCTTGCCTTAATATTGTCTTCCTCAAGAACGTGTCAATTGGTATCAACTTGACTAGCGATCCACTTCTCGATGGGTAATGTTTATAATTTTACATCATTTCCAATGTTGTATGTTAAATCCTACATTTAGAAGTAGGGCCAATATGTTGGATTTAGGATAAATTAGCCCATGACGGTCAGATGACCCATGACAAACACCTGGAATGTAACAATCGCACGTTCAAACCCCCAAAGGTTGTACTGGACCCTCCTAAAATCCCTTTGTGGTTGACTACTCATCCAATAATGATGGAGAAGCAAATACATCTCCCAACCCACTCATTCCACTCACTCTTTCTCTAAAATTCAAAAACAACAAAACACCTTGAAACCCTCAAACCATAAATGACAACACTTGGAAATTGAGCAACGCTTGGACACCAATTTGGGTCACATTTGAATTACAATACCCTGCTTGAAAATTGCTGAATAGAACAAAAACCTTACACTACACTCCCCAAACCCCCATGATTCTTTTAAAGTGCACCATGCTAACAAAGTGACTCAAGAAGAAGTCCTTTGCAAACTAGTGCCAGTCAAGAATTCGTGTGCCAATTGGCCAAATGGAACTGGCTAAAGCTGGTGATCTCGTTGGTTGCAACAAAGGCAAAATTGCCGGAAAGTGCAAAAATACTATACCACACCCCAAGATTATGGTTGTTGTACGCACATATGTGCCCCAAAGTTATATCATCCACTCCTTTGTGTGAATCCATCACCCCCACTCAACAACGTATGTCACTTTCCATTAGTACAAGTTCGCCCAGGCCCTCAATTGGTTTTCAGAAAATTAAGAGAGGCCATATTTGGCATATTCTGGTGTGTAGGGCGCTTAGGAGTTAATTACCTGTCATTAGTAAATCTTTTGCATGGAGAAGAATCTTTGCAAATCATTTTTGTTGTTGTATTTCTAGTGTAGTTTCAATCCAAGAACACCTCACATTCACTGTAAATTCCCTCCTCTAGTTTGTCTTGAGTTCATGAAACTTGTAGGTTATAATTAGGATTTCTCAATTTCTCATAATAATTGAAAAACTTGAAACCTATCATTGGGAATTGACTTAGGACCATTAGGAGTCTCATTGGAGATCCATCAAATTATTTTAGCCACAATTTGTCACATGCACAACAAATTTAGGCATTTGGGGCAACATTTACTAAATATTCATAACATCTATTATTTTCAAGTTTCTAACCTGTATACATACAAGATTTAGGATTATTTTAGGTATACTAATCTATTTCATACTAAATGCAATATTGGTATGGAATATACCTATTTTGGTTTAACATTATTTCCGAGGATTTTTGCATACAACGCCTCACAAAACAAAGTATGCTTTGCACACACTAATCTTCAACATATAACCATCAACATTCATAGGTACTTTTTCGGATCTAAAAAATATTACATGATACTACAAAAATTTGTGCAATTTTACTTAAAATTGTACAATATATTAATAGTAAAAAAATATTACAAAGCCTAATAAAAAAAAGCTATATATAAATACTCAATTTTGTTCAAATTTACTACAAAATCTTTAAGTAATTGGTCCAATAGTCCCTACACTTCAAAACAACAACAATTCTTCTTGGCATGCTTTTATAAAGTGTCATGCAATCCTTTTCACTCAAATTGGAAAACAAAAAATACACATGCTCCCTCAATTCTTGAATTCCTTTTAGAGGTGTTAAAAATTCATTCAAGTGCCTTTTGAGAAGTGTCCAAAATTTTTCAATAGGATTCAAGTCTAGAGGTTGTATATGTCACTCAAGGATTTTTTGTGATGCCAACCACTCTTGCACAATCTTACTTGAATGCTTGAGATCATTATTTTATTGAAAGACCAATTGACTTGGATTCAAATTGTAATTTTATATAGTAGACCACAAGAAATTTTCTAAAATAAATTTGTACAGATGCCTATCCATCCTACTTCCAATTCTATACCATGCTCTTGGTCCAAAAGCTATACATAATACAACCCAAAATCATCACTGATTTACCACCATGCTTCATGGTCATATTGTGGGATCTCCAACATGTTTTCCATCTCCAATCCAACACCATGACCTACCATTTGAGTTAAATCTATTTATCTTTGTCTCATTGCTAAAATTCACATCTTTGCAATCATTAAAAATCTAATAATCTAATTCTCATACCTTCGAGCAAACCTCAAACATGCAAGAGCATTTTTTTCATTGAAACTTGGTTTTTTTTTGTTGCACTTGTACACCCAAACCAGACTCTCTCAAAACACGCCTCATAGTCATGACAAACACTAATTTACCTCTTACAAATTGAAGTTGTTTTATAGTCTAAAATGCAATTCCAAGTCGACCTCCAATAATGAGAGTAACATAATGCTTCTTCCCTTGATCTGTAAAAAACTTTGGATGCCCTCCTTTATGTCTCTCAATCTTACTCCCTATAGTTTTTTTAAGATGGGCCACAAAAGATTAATTCATCCCTATAGAAGTGATAACTATTCTTGTAGTCACACCATTCTGATGTAGCACCAGAATTTAGTGTTTTTTCTCTTGCAACAAACAATGCATACAACCCTAACTTCACAAATAAAAAAACACAAATAAAAGAAAGACTCTAAATACATTGAATAAACACAAAAATTGGCAAGTTAGAAATTGGACAAGAAAGGTGGAGCAATGCCAAAGTTTGAAGATCAGCAGTGGAAGGTGGCACTCAAAACTAAATATGAAGCCCCAATTGTTTAAAAAATATATTTAAAAATAATAATTAGTTTCTTTTCAATTTTCTATTTCACATTAATAAATTAGATTACTTTGTTTTATCTTTTCATCATGGGTCATTGCAAGAAACATTGGGTGTTTTTCGTAGCATTTTTTTGAAATTTGTGTTTTAGCCATAGTGTATTGCAAGTACTACGCAACAAAACATCTCAATTGTGGATTGGAAAAATCAATGGCAAATAGTATTGTTGAACAACTTGCAAGTACTAAAACAACACTATGGGAAAAAAATTGTCATAGAAAATAGAAACAATGAGGTGTAAATTAATAATAAATAGAAAATCATGAATTAAGAAAAAACAAAAAATTAATTGGCCATTTGAGAGAAATTGATGGTGATCAAAATTCACCAAAAAATATAAAGTTGACATCATTTTTAATGTTGAAAAAGTACTTGTGCAAGAGAGCCCTATTTGCATGGGCTTAGAGGACACAAAATAATATATTTTTAGTAGCCTTTTAATAAGCATATCTTGACCTAATGTGGAAATAGACCACCAAAATTTCAACCCTAGATCGTTCAATTTGGATACTCCAAACATAGTTAAAACCTTTGAATCTCAAAGTGTGACAAATTCATAAAATTGAATTTTAAATATAAAATGTTTTTTTTATTTCTAAAAAATAATAGATCTGATTAACATCAAGTTAGATATGTACAATAATTTCAAGTTTTTAGGACTTGAGATTTGAAATTTATACTAAAAGACCATCAATTCTTCTCAAATTGTGAGTCACTATACTAAAATTTCACTTAAATTGTAAAAATGGAAAAAAAAAGACTATGAATCATAAGTGATGAATTAGGAGCTCATAACTACTAAGGAATCCCTTCTAAGAGCATTCATGATATAGATTGATTCTTACAAAGAGTTCAATGACTCTAGTAGATAATTTTACAATCTTTTGCCTTGTATGGATTATTGACTTGAATTCTTGGTAGGGCTAGTAATGATTGCTAAACCCTAACAAATTTCAAGGAAATCAACGACCTTCTTTGTTCTACATGTCTTCTTTGATGTAATCTCCAACTTAGTAGTCTCCATCTTCTCATTGTTGTTCCTTTGCAACTCAATCTCTTCTTGTTGAGTTCTTGTTGTATCTTTCTAATGTCATTATTATTGCAAGCTCTTCTTCTAGCTCGTCAACTTGTATTTTGTTGGTGTAGATGATCATCACTTCCTCATGGTGATCGAATTTCTATCCTTGTCTTAATTGCTTTGGCAATCGCCCTATTGTTCTTCTAATCGGATCTTTGTTTTTAGTTGATCTTATCATGTTGTTGTCACATGTTGCTCAATCAATTTACTCATGTTCTCTTATTGCCTTGTCATTTTGTTCTCTTACATCAAGGTTGTAAAATCACCTTCTCATGTTGTTGGTCATCTTTTTGTCCCTTTTTTCTTTGTTGTTGTGGTCCCACTATGTATATTCTTTCCAATTAGCTTGCCATTTTGTTGGATTTGTCTTGAACCATAATCTTGGGTTCTTGGTTTGGCTTATGTTCTTGTTATCTTCTCTTCAATTTGTCTTGCATTCCTTGAGATTCTTCTACTACCTAAGGTTCAATATTGTTGTTTTTTGTGTTGATTTGAATCACTTCATCTTGTGTCTTATATACTTGGTATAGTTGTAATAAAATCTTGTGGTTTTGATGCTTTGATTGTATTGATGTTGTAGTTCTTGTATTCTTGTATGTTGTCAACCTGAGTTATGGTGGTAGGATTTAATTCCTTGTGTTCAAATCATATATAGTTTTGATCATCTTGAGCATCCACTATGCTAATTAATTTTGTTCTACTATTAGGCAACGGTTCAATCTATTACAATCTAGCTAGTTCAAAAACATGGATAGGTACTTAAAATTTAGAGTTGGCAAAGCCAATTCTCATAGCCTAAGGTCAATATATAAGCCAAAAGTTGTAGACCAATACAATGCACTAACCAGTTCTAAAACTATTTTTTAACCTCATCATCAACTCCCCAATTGATCCTACACAACCCTACATTTTTTATTCATTCTCTTGCTAATGCATGAGAAAAACTATTTTAAAAACTATTTTAATCTACAACCCTCACATCTCTTTCTAATCTTCCTAATCTTCCTAATCTTTTTTCATTTCATTTTTTTATTTACCACCAATTTTCAAAAACTTTCCTACATGCATATACATACAAAGTTAAAAAAGAAGAAAAGAAGAGAGCTTTAAAATCTACTTTCCTACATTACGAATCATTATTTTAATGATTCATCCATTAATATTTCATCCTTATACTAATTTACTAAAAAATGCACTAAATTGTAGAAATTGCACTAATTTATTGTAAATCTCACCATTTTACTATTGTTTTTCCTATTTTAGAGTGTCTTTCAAAATGTTGGTGTTCTAATAGTTGTTCTAATTCTACTAATTAGTTTTATAATTTTTGTATTTGAATATTTGAAATTTCAATTAATTTCTAATATAATTTTTCCTACATGTAATATTTTATTTTGAATTTCTTTACATTTAATCATTTTTCTAGTTTAATTATTTTTTCAATTTAATTTAATTTAACGTCTTTTTTTTATTCGAAGTCCTAATATTTGCATAGGATTTTTCCCTCATTTTCACATAATTGCATTTCCTAAAATTTACATCATCGTCATAAAATTCCCATTCCTATCCATTGAAAAATTCATTACTTTATGATTATGGATTAGGCTTGCCCAATTAATAATTTCTAATCCACAATTTCATCTAAATTGTCTAAATTTCCTTAATTCTAAATTTGTAAGCAATATACTCAAAACTTCACACCTATGCATCAAGTCATAAGACAAGATACCAAAGAGATCTTAGAATTGTGTACTCTCTAATTAACCCTTAAAGGACAAGCTAGTCATAATAAAAAAAATTTAAACGACTAGTTATTCAACATGAAAATCATTGGTTTGCATATTCTGTGAATCATTGGCTTAAAAAAACTGCAAAAGCACTCATAGAAAGTCAAACTATTTTAAATGACCTTTTCTTTTTCATACAAAATTTGGAAGATGAATAGTTGCACTTCTATCCTACACATGTGAAGAGATTCTTTGCCATTCATCAACTGAAAAACATCCTTAATGTTGTTTATGGATTAAGAGTCTAAAATTGTGGATGAATCAACCATGGACAACAATCAAAAAACAGAAATTTTTCAACAGAATTCAATTGATTCTCCAATGCCACGAGAGTCACGAGACTACACTAATGTGTCCTACTGTAGTTAGTGCACTTGACACTAATTTACCAAATGTCACACTATTTGTCGAATATTTAAATTAATGTAAGACAAAAATATCAATGTATTGCATCAATTTCCCAAAAAAGAAAATTTTGTAGTGGACGTGTCTACTTTTCTAGTTGAGCTATTAGAAAATAAGATAGCAGTGCAGTTATTAGATCCAACATTCTTCCACCGAAAATCTCCACGCCCACATTCATTCACACCCACTGACCCACAGTTATCGCGTTCTCCACCTAGCTTCACCGGCGCCGTGAATCCCTTCTTCCGAAACATTCGCAAGAAGACTCCGGATCAAGACCTAGCGTCCACTGAAACGCACACGAGCAATGAAAATTTAGATTTGAGTCCAAGTAAAAATAAAACAAAAATACAAACACGAGCGCAGGGGCAGAAATTCCAGCAATCTGCCGCCCCTAAAATTGGCGAAACGCCGCCCCATCCACGGAAGTTACCCGAGTTCTACTGAATCACTGGCAACACTGGCAACAGCCTGCTTGGAGTACGTAATTTAGTACCGAAATGGAGACTTGGAGAGCTTTTCTCTCATGTAAATAAAAGGTTCATGAGACTGTCATTCAGTCATTCAATCAATCGATCAGTTCATTTAACAGTTCCCACGAAGTAGTGTCACTGATCGAGTACAGTTCAGAAGTTCAGTTGGGACGTGATCTTGCGTATTATGGCTGTCAGCCGAGTGTTGATGTTGGTATTCGTGGGTGAACTTGTTGCTTTGGTTGGATCTGTAACTGTGGATCTTGCTGCGAATGGGTATGATGAGAGCTGGTTGTCTGGACATGCCACTTGGTACGGGGATCCACAAGGCGAAGGGTCCAGTGGTAAGCTCTTTGATTTGAATGTCGATGAACGTTGCATTCGGGGAATCCCTTTGAAGTTTGCACTTATTTAGCTGATAGACCAAAGACGTGCCAGAAGCTCAATCCTTTAACGAAATTGCTCGCTGTGCTAGCCAAACTAGCTCATCAAATGCTCAAAAGGTTGTTACTAGAGAGGATGCTCGAATTAACGTTCTAGATTTCAGTTTGGAGGACTGCATTTTCGGGAGCTAGTTTAGCACTTTTAACGTTCTACTCTGGTACTTTTCAATTAACATATATATCCTGTGTATTTTGAGTTCAAACCTCTAGGATCTAATTGAAAACTACGGACAACGACGTTTGAGCTGATGATGAGCTAGATACCGAGAACATTCGTGACGTTCTTGGTAAAACTTCAGAAAACTTGAATGTTGTTACATAGAATTAAATACCGCCAATATAACGAATTAACGTTGTAATCTCAATGCCTAAGATGGTCGAAATGATTATCAGGATGCTTAAGAATCAATCTTTCAAATTCTAGTGCATGTGTGATCAGATATGATTGTTTGTGTGCGAGCAGGAGGGGCATGTGACTACACCACTTTGACGGGTACTCCGATCGGGAACAAGATTGCAGCAGGCAACGCGCCTATCTTCCAGGACGGCAAGGGCTGCGGCCAGTGCTACGACGTGAAGTGCTCGTACCCAAGCTGCAATCCCTCGCCAACACGAATCATCATCACAGACTTGTGCCCTGGCGGCACTTACTGCAGCACCAACCAACCAGCCTTCGACTTCAGCGGTGCCGCCATCAGCGCCATGGCCAACCCTGGCCAAGACGGCGCCCTGCGCAACATCGGCTTGTACGACATTCAGTACAAGCGAGTGCCCTGCTCCTACCCCAACCAGAACATTGCACTCAAAGTGGATGCGGGGTCCAGCAATTATTGGCTCTCCTTCACAGTCAAGTACTTGGGCGGCCCCGGCGACATTCAGAGTGTGGAGATCGGCCAGAACGGGGGCTCCTTGCAGCCGGCAAAGCACAACTGGGGCGCCAACTGGATGCTCATTAATTACTCCGGGCAGGCTTTCAAAGGGCCTTACACGGTCAAGATTACTGCCATGCTGAACGGCCACTCCGTCACCGCCAACCAAGTCATTCCGGACAACTTCCAGGCGGGTCAGCTCTACGAGAGCAACGTGCAAATGATGTACTGATTTTGCAAGTCTCCAATCCATGGTGAAAGTAAGTACACTGCATTGTGTAGGGCTTAATTACAAGAATGGTCAAGATTACGGACAGGTTAATTAGTTAGCAGGTTGCCCGAGATCGAATTACGCCTTCACATGATTCTGGAGTGAAGAGCATCCGACCGCAACTTCGCAAACATTATGCTAGCTAGGAAGATGAGAAGTTGTGTGTCAGTGAGTAAGACTCCATGATTGCAGAGAATGTGGAAAGAGCAGGGGTCCGGCTTCAGTTGGATATTAAATAATTTGAGTGTGTTTCCAGGAAGTAATATAATTCTCTGGTGTAAACCAAACTCCGACGGTTTTCGGATTCAAGTATGTGATAGTCTCCGGAATGTTTGAGTGAATCGTTCACGGATATTCAATTACTTGACATTGACTGTCCGGCATCTGCCATTACTTGTGGCAGCTGAAGCTTGTCATGTACAACTTCGGTCGATGACAATTTGTCTGTGGAAAGCTTACTGACAATTAATCGACTAACATGGATAAGCTCAACAATGCTTACGGCATCAGCAACATCAGCCCATGGTGTGTTACAATGTTACATCAGCTGCTTTGATTATATAAATACTCTCTCCGCCGTCTCCGGTTACAGTGAACCCTCTGTTGTGGAGCAATTTGTAAGCTACATCGAACGTTGCTGATGTAAGCTACGCGGCATTAGCCGTCCGATTTCCGAGGAATTTGCCGCTTATTATGCGAAAAAATGTTCAATGAAAACATAAACATTCCGCCGCTTCTACTTGTGATTTTTCTACTGACTTCTACACATGACTTGTTAGTGGAGGCTTTGGTCACTTGGTGCACGACGCTTCATCAAGCTACAGGGACATCCTTATACCACAAATCACGCAAATAGTGGTAGAATTGTGAACATCTACAAGATCGGAATGCCCAGTGACTCCAATCATGCCTGATCTAACTTAAGAGCGGCACTTAGAGAAGTCATAAATCCTGTTTTCTTAATGAAATGAAGAAGCATGGAAGTGGAATCATTTTAATTTTAATTATTTTCTATTTTCTATTTTTGGACAAAGGTATGAAGGTCAGAACATAATTAGTGGGTGTCAGGGATTCAAAGATTTTGAAGTTTGATGCTCTAATAGTCCGTATATGCTACTAGGTCATCTCCAAAGAAGTGCTTCTTAGATGTCTGCAATATATTAGCCCAATTAGAAGCATAAATTCAACCTAAATTAGTTTCTTTACATTTGAGAATTGTAAGAGAAATTTATAGAAGAAGAGTAATTCCACCTAAGTCTCAAATAGTCGTTTGTTTGAATCATTCCATTCCGTTGAACTTTTCATCTCAAACTTAAAAATTAATCATTTTCACAATGCAACACACTGCCATGTTCAATCGAATCACCCAGATCAAAATTAGGGAACTTAATAAAACATCTCTTTTATCTTTGGAAAAAAATTAAAAAATTAAAGAAGTTGGTAGGCGAGGAAGTAGGGCCAACAAGAACGGAACGGAGCTCAGAACTCACTGTACGTCAGCAAGTCCAGAGAGTAATTCCAGGGGTCGTCTTTCCCCAACTTTGGCGGCAGAGTAGGTGCTCCAGCTCCCTTACTATAGCGATCTTTTTCATGGGGGCGATGAATAATTCCGGAACTTTTTCCTCCTTTTTTCTTTTCTTTTTTCCCTTTTGCCACATTGAAATCATTCCAGTGCGAGTTTTGTGGATGTTGCTTACTTTGCATTGTGCTTGTTGCCTGGTTCTCGAGTACATTGGCACCATTTTTTAATATCGTGTAGAGACCTTGAAATCAATTGCTTCTTGGCCTGGTGATGTGGCAAGTGTGGATACATTAGGTGGGGGTAGTATGTTTACAAACAGCCTTTCATTTTCAAACACCAGGTGCGCAGGTACGATTATGATATTAAACAGTTTAAATTAGCAGAGTTGCTTTTGTAAGGTACAGTACATACGACATTGGTAAAAGAGCATAGTGTATGCGGTAGTTGACACAACAGCCGTTACTGGTACTTCTTGTGTGTATAATGACATAAAGATCCAGTCTCTCATATTCTTTCAGAGAGTGGACCGCGAGCATTCCCCGCGATGGGTTGCTATTTCACCCTAAGTATCGTAGGAGCTACCAAAGACTGCCTTGAATAAAGGCAGATGAACAATAGGCATCCGGATAGAGTTTGTCAGGATACAGATTCAGGCAGGTATTACGAAGGCTACTCTCCACCTGTAACTCGACAAAAACCATCCTTATACAGATCTCGTTGGTAATGTTTTGAATGTGCATCCCTGCATGATAAAATACCAGCTTCAAAAAAATCCTTATTATCAAGTGATAAAATGCAGTTTCACAAGGATAATAGGGGGTGAAGAGCTGGTCTGCAGAAGAAGACGATTTCAGAATCACGCTCCAAAATCCTACAAGGAAGCTATTACTTTGACGAAAGAAGAATCGCATAAAGCCCAATATGGTAACAAACCAGCAAGTTGCGAACCAGGAATCACAAGCTTTGACACCCATCAATGCGTGCTACACTGCACAGCTACACTTCAATGACTAATCATTGGACATTTCCAAACCTACAGGATATGCTTGCAATGTCGGGGTTACTCCTGCTTGTGCACGTTGAGCCATTCTGCCCGCCATTCACTTGACACTACCAGAATACGGTCTGTGGTCCAACCAGATGCCCCAAGCTGCCAAACAAGTGCTTGTCAGGGTTATTTAATGTCGTGGAAAGTAGTGGCATCTAGCAATTTGCAGAGAAGTAAAATAGTGGCATCACAGCATTTTGCAGAAAAATGTAAGCGAGGGAAAAACGGCGTCGGCTTACAGAGTCCAGAAATGGACCATAGTTTTTCTTCATCCATAAAATAGCTATTTCATCTGATTGATTACTTGGCGATCGTGCTTGGAGATCAGCTAGACAAAGGGCGTGGACATAGGCCCGCAGAAAATCCTGTGGGGTTGCCACTTTGTGCAGTACTACGTGCACATTTGCGCCATCAGGAACCACCAGGTATGGATCTGCGTAGCATACGAACATTCTCGTTTTTCAGTGATAAAAGACCTTCGACGTTTGATCCGAGCGCAAATCACGTCAATAATCTGTAGTTTTTTCGGTCCCTCAATCCGTGAAGTGACCAACAGAGCCCTTGTCTTCGACCGCTAAGTGTGCACAAGGTTGTGTATAAGGACAATAATTATACCTGTTGAATATCGCTCGACCAGAGATGGGAAACTACTCCACCTGCAAGAATCCACCACTGTACGATTTAGGTCCAAACGAGAAGTCGAGAATTACATATCATTCACCGGTTCAACATCACAGACAGTGTCGGTGAAAAAGAGGGAAGTATAGAAAGCAGTCTAAATTACGGGTTTGCCTCGAACCCATCAGTCAGCTTCAGGGAGGAGATTGGGACGCCAAAAAGTACGGACTTCGGCAACCACGCATCTCCAGCACGTGGTTTCTGCCACGGGAGCCTGGGGATTTGTGGAAGCAGATGTTCTTGGTCTGCTACTTCTCTGGGAGTTGGTACTGCTCATCCATTGAACGCATGAATCAGACGAAGCATATTCATTTGCAGATCACGGATCAATCTTTGCACGAACTTGTGAAAGCCTTTGTAATAAACGAAAGCGTTGACAAGGACAAATATCACCGAAAACGGGGTGGAGTATTTTGAAAACCTTTTCTGCCTTCCTTGAAAGCTCGCAAGAGAATTGAGGTTCTTTCAGCATTCAAGCTCGTCAAACAGAGCGACCGAACTGCCCTGTAGTTTGCTGGGCATGCCAAATTTGACGAAAAATTATTATATCCAATGAGAACTATTACCCTGACACAATCATCATCATACGTTCCCTTACGTAAACAGCCATGCAAAGTTCATACAGTTTGCATTCCACAAGTTCCAGATCGCTACAAACAGATGCTCCGAAGCTGAAGCACAGCGATTAAATCCCATGGTTGATAAAAGACACTCACCATACATATGGAAAGCCGTGAGGAGGAGGAAGGAAACCCAAAGAGCAACCACATTTCCTGCTGTTAAGCGTGCTAGGACCATGCCTATTAGCATTCCAACCATGGTTGCAGCAGTCTCCTGACTTCCCTCCTGCAAAAGAATTGGAGTATTGTTCATCTGAATCACAAGCATTATTGGCATACATACATACTTATGATTTGTAACAGCTGGAGTAAAAATCTTAGGTTAACAATCTGGCCTAATTGATCTTCCCAGGTATAAAATTACGTGTGAAGACCTTTCAGTAAATGCCTTGAATTTTAGGCTTGGTTTTTCTGGAAAAATTAGGTCATAGCAATATGGTTCCTCTAAACGCTGTTTGGGAATCGTGGAGATTGTGAGTTACCAAACAATTACCTTTGCAGAAACATCTGCAGCATTCTTCCGTAAGGCAAAGTGTTGGGTCAATGCAGCTCGTGTTGCTCCACTCGCAACCCCAGCTGCATTGGCATATCCATATCTGCAATTTCAGAACTGGATTTCATGCACGCTACCCTGTAAATAAATGCCTTAACCGGAGTATTGAGCTGACCGTTAAGAAAACTTGAAACCACGTTTCACTCGAGGCGAAGTAAGCTTACTAACTGATCTAGCCATGCTGCCGATGCAAAGAATCGTCACAAAGGCACCTGGAAAAAGTGGCGATACAAGATCCATCAACATTCCTGCACAAGGGAGATAAGTTAGTCGCACAGTTCTACAACTAAATGTTTATATACCAATGTAAGTCGTATATAGCTTTAGGTATTGATATCATGCTTTAACCATGGTCAAATATCACAAGCTCGTATTAAAAGCACGTGACTGAAGAGGAACTAAAACTTACCAACGTCATTCAGTAAATCTGCTGCTAGGCGCCATTGCTTGGCACTACTGTCTAAGTTTGATCCCTGTGGATGGGAACCATTGTCCACTTAGCATAACTTGGCACCAAAAACAATGAATGCGAAATAGACACATTTTTCCTGAAAGAGATGCATTGAAACACCAGCTTCAAGCCATAGTGCAGATAACTGATTTCTCATTGTCAAGTGGTAACGTACTTGATGAAGCGTGAAGAGAATACTCCCCAACATGCCGGTGAAATCCCGCAAAAACCACTGGCACAGACAGGAATAAAATCTTAAGGATATCGTTCCTTGAGTTTTCCAACTTCTGACATTAATAATTATCAAAAAAAGGCCTTGATATCTGTACAACACAACTCTTTCTAGAAGGGCTGCCGGTAGATCATGAAACTATCGTTCTGCTTACCTGGAAAGTGGCGCCAACTACTGTAGCAGTTGTTTCCCCTACCCCAATGCCACCCAAGAGTGCCTGTTGTGCATTTCACAAAATAAAACTTCTGCTCAAGATCAGGCACTCCAAATCTAAGTTGAGCACTACTTTGACGCTGAGATACCCACATGATCATTCATACGACTTCGAAAAAATCGACAGATATCGTTACTTCTTTCGATCTTATTCTAAAATCTAGTCGTAGCATTTGATTTCAGTTGCGAAAAGCAACAAAATGTTGACAGATAGAGCACTTGAAATCTTAGATTACACAGGATAACCTATCTTACTTGCGTTGAAAGCATGCTGCGAATGTATGTAGATAGGCCCTGTAGATCAAATATCGAATAGTTAGATTAGGTGCCAATATCTCAGAAACTCACTATTTTCCCAAAACACATCACAATGATCGGAAAAACTCTTCATATGAAACCAGTTTGCCATGATATCGATGAACTCTCTCGAGTCAATGTAATCATTTTGACATGCTATCACAAGGCTTATTGAAAACGAGAACCTGTAAAGTGTCCCATGTTTGAAAGGGAAGGTAATCTGGTGTCACACTGTTAGGATACCCCTGCACTCAAACACATGAGGTTGAGGAAACTGAACATGATACTGGTATGCCAAAGTGTGATAAGTTTTGCAGCAAGCAGCAAGACCGTAGTAAATGATCCATAAATGATTACGAGCTCAACCTGGTCCTCGAACTTCAAAAGCTACGATAATTTTTCTCTTCAATCATACACAAGCTACGCTCGAAAACCATGAAGACATGCCCTAGACTCAAAAGTCTCTTCAACACATTACAGTGCTCAATGATTCTTCACGAACTCCTGTAGTTTCAACAGAATTTGAAACGATAATTTCAAAGAAGGATACTTGCCTCAGGAAGAAACGCAGACAAGAAATTATTCCAAACAGCTCGAGTGTGACCTCCTTCCCTGCACACTTAACCACACCGCATCATTAGCCAAGAAGCGCTCAAATTGAAAACAACTCGGAAAAGACATAACCGCATCCATTAGAAGCTTCTCAGGAATGATCTGCACTACTAATGCACGCCCATGACAAAAAGCTCTCTTTCACAAAATCACTCCCAACTAAAGAATTAGAAACTCAGTAACCACAAGTGATGCTTACTCAAATTCTAGATAAAAATCTAGCAAAGTGACTCATCTAAGCTCCTTGCACGAAATTGGAGCCATGAAAATGCAAAAACTCTTCTAGCAAGTAAGTAAAGGGAAGAACAAGAACCTTCGCAGGAGGAACTTCGAAGAGTCACCCGAATCCTTCACCAAGATCGCCGTGCGCACAGGCACCGCACGCGCTGTGCTAAATTCCTGAAACAAATTTGCCTCCGCCATGACTGATCACAGAAGCGCAATCATCAATCGCACCGCTCCCCTCAATCACAAAAGCCGATTAAGTTCCAAGTGTACAAAAAAAGCAAGCTCACCACTACAATTACAACATCTAAACCTACTCCGACCACAGCAGCTCCTCAACTGCACAGACCATCTCCAACTCTAGACTAATTTCACAATCTCCTCTAGTGCTCATCCAATGTAGCACGATATCCCTCATGAGCTTCTCTCAATGAAGCACACCTCCAAATAAAACCCGGAAAAAAGCCTGTATCGGTACAATGTGATATCGACAATCGGTGTGCTTGTAAAGGAAATTCTCATCAGGACTGAGAATTCGATGCTCGTTTACTTGCAGTTGTTTTGGGAGCAAGCTAAGCTAATCACAGGCGTATATGGCTATGGCAGCAGAAGCCCTAAGGACAGGGGTACGATGAAGGAAGGGGGGATTAAACCCATATTCATTGTCCGGGTGTTGGGTGTTTTAGGGTTATATAGAGGGTATCAGGCGAGGGTATGATTATCTTTGCGCTTGGGGCAATGACGCAGTTAGTGAGGTTATACCGAGACGCGTCAATTGCTGGTTGAAAACTATTTCCAACCCCCCTGCGGTGTCCGCAAGGGCGCCCCAGAATTTCTGAAAGGTTGGCCCTAGGCTCCAACCTCAAAAACCAAAACACAAATTGCACTAATGACTACGGAAAGTGAATTATGAGGATGAAAAGTAGACCCATTTCCAATCAGCAGGAGAGCACAATTTACGACGCACTCATGGCACATTACGATTGGCTGCAGTCTTTGTTTATTTTGCAAGGAACCTATGGTTGGAAATAGGAAGGCCTACATGACAAGAATAGGTTGAATAGAATCTTCAACTAGAAAATTTATAGTAATTAAATTCTAAGAAATAAAATTATGAAAAAATATAGAATCCTTCTAAACCTTGTTTCTATACATGGGAAAATTCCTACACTCAAGAAACCTAGACTCCAAATATGTGGAATTCCTGAAGTGGTCAAAAATGGGTTGGCTACTATAGAAGCCATTTCCATCATATAGAATATACTCTTTCCAATTGGCAAGAGATTAATTATGGCACAATTTACAACACAATCATGGCGCATTATGATTGACTCTTTCCAATCAGCAAGAGATTAATTATGGCACAATTTACAACGCAGTCATGGTGCATTACGGTTCGCATTATGGTCCATGACAACTTCACAAGAGTTTTTGAAGAGCAAAGGAAAACAAGATGAATTACAACCAAGCTACCATGCGATGATTGCATTTAAAAGCGACTGCGATACATCAAAGTGGCACATTGCTAGGATCAACTACAAATCAAATGTAAAATGTCAAATTCAACAACGGACATCAAACATCAAGTACACAACTTGAATTGCAAGGAGACAAGAAAGGTACACCAACTCCTACATATCATGGTAGAAAAGAAGATTAAACAATATATTCACTATTTTGGGAGTTTTCCAAGGAAATGAGAGTCTTTATTCTAGAACCTTGCAACTTTTGACGCGCATAAGTGACAAACAAAGAGGCCTCTAGGCCTTCAATCACCTAGGAATCCAATGCCATGACATTCAAAACAAGTGCGCACATAAAGATTTCAGAAATACCATGCATTTATGAGGCACGTATTACTATTAATAGAATTACTTCAATACTTACAAATGAAATTCTAGGATGAATCCATCCAAAATGTTTTTTTTACATCTAGAATCAAGACCTAACAACTACGAGATGAATTCTTCATCTTCTCCAAGGCCTTCAGAATTTCCGGTCCGCGACTATACCCTCCCTTATCGATTGTCCCACACTGTCGAATGAATTCCCAGCTCTGTGCTCTTAACGACCTCTCCTCCCACGCGTCCCAAGTACGAGTCGACGAATGACTACCCGATGGCGTAAGGACTTTCCTCTTTAGTCTTCCTGCCTGAGTTTGAGCACGACAACGTGGGAGTGCGAGTGCAAGAACAGGGAGAGCATCATTTCTTGGATGTTGTCCAACAGGCACAGATTTCTTTACTTCTGGTGTGGATACCAAGTAATTAGCATCTTCATACAGCTTCCTTTGCGTCCCTTTCTCCAAAACAGTTGGCGACATTGACTTCTCCCGAACCTCCCTAGAACGCAACGGAGACGGCGAGCACGACACGGGCAGGCGCACCTTCTTGTTGGGAGGACTATTTACCACTCCGTCCTCAATGTTCTTGACGGAGAAGTCCATGGACGAATTCAGCATAGGCGCCGAGCAAAGGAAATTTCCCGTATTGAGAATAACGTACTATCCATAGTCAAGGATGGAATCCTCCGACGCTTGACAAGGCATGTCCGCATTGAGCCTAGTTTCGCTCGGGATATTTTGCATCTAACAGAAATGGAAACCAAATTAGCATGAGAAACACTCCACAGTTGCATCACCCAAAATCACTACAGACACCTAAGAGCATGCTGCTTCTAGTAACACATGAACAAAGGGATTGTGGACTACTGAAACGAAGATTATAACATGCTACACATTAGCGCGACCCGCGCTGAAGTGCAACTGCCGCATACATATGACCTGATAACAGCTGCACATGCAGCATAATCGCCGAAATAAAAATGAGTTGCATACCTCGGGAAGCAACACTAAATAAGCACACTAGGTGACCCCCGAACCACTGCCATCAGTTTGTCGTACTCTCGACGACCCCTCTCCTCGCACAGCATTTTTTTTCCAATCTTCCGTTTTACATTTTGGCGGAAGGACTTGAGCCCGACGTCCCGGCTGCCGTGCAATTGTCGGAACCAGGGAAGTAGGACCCCTAGAAGAAACGTGTCCCTGTCACCATTCCCTCGATTACTCCATGAATCCACTAATATGACATTCTCTGGGCTATTCATGATATGTTTGCGAGGACTGTCATCGACTATGACTGTATTATCCAGTGAGAAGGATCCCTGGAAGCCAGCAGTGAGGAATTCAACATTTTTGAGGAACAAGTCCTTATTGGTTCCAGGTTCCTTATAAGTGGTCATCCTTCCGAACTTATCCTTGCACTTGACAGTCTTACATGAGTCCTGCCCAAGAACTAGGAAGGGGAGGCTTCCTTCTCTGAAAAGGTATGCACAGATTTCCTCCGTGGTAGACTTTTTCATGGAGCTCCACACGGAGATGATTGCTATTTTTTCTAACTCCTTCAAGAAGTGAGTGCAATCTGGACGGACGTAGACGGCTTTGGGCCCAACTACTGCAGCCACTACGGCAGAGTGAGGCTCTGAGTCCCTGTTAAATTGCAACCTTGACCCCTGTGACTTCCAATCCTCGCAGAGGCACAGAACGCCATTGAGGTCTAGGACGACGTTAATCCACTTGTCTGCCACCCCCGACCTCAATGACCGGCGCACTCCCTTGGATTCCTCCTCACGAGCTAGTGCAGGATCGGATTCCTGACAAGAAACGTAGGAGTTTGAGGCCAGTTACGATCGTGAAACTGGCCGAGATGGGGAACCACGTAAAATGAACCAGGAGAGTATGCCACAGGACCGGCAAAACCATGACTGACTGTGTCTACTGAAGTCATGAGAAGATGAGAGAACCGTCATACCTTCGGTACTTGAGAATGTGAAGGCTTCTCATGTCCTTCACGACGCGTTAGCGAATGATCCCGCAATGCAATGTCATCGCCGATTTCTGAAGACACGGGATGATTCAAAGGTCCAGCGACCTCAATCGGGAGGGATGATTCCGCTGGCAACTGACAGTGATCGACAGGATACTCAGACTCTGGATGCGATTCTCTAAGATTTGGAAGGCCTGCGATTTTCAAGTGGAGGCAATAATACATGTAAGTGATATATTACACTATCGCAAACAACAAATTTACAATTTGGAAAATGCGTCCACTTTGGTTGACACTATTCAGACTAGAAGTACATAAAAAATGAGCACTGTATCTGAAATGAAAACTATAGGTACTCTTCTACGATACAGATTAGCGCGATCCGCGCTAAAACTACAATATAAAACACTAAGTTTTCATTGGGCAGAACCTGCTAGTGGATCCTTGGTGGGCAGGGCATCACTTCCAGGCGCCACCTTGGATGTACCCATGGGCAGGTTCTGCGCAAGGCCTATCAATGACGTCTCCCCCTGCGCTTCTGCTCTGGATTCGAGGTGCTTCTCCTCTGCTCCGGCTGCCTCAGGATTCGTTGAAGAAGACGGGTAGGCTACATCACCCTCGCACGGGGGAGGGGGTGTCCGCGTGGGCGCTTCCGCAGGAAGAGGCGCAGCATCCTTGAGCGGATTGGAAGGACTGGAGGCATTGCTGATATTGGAACCAGATGGCTGTCCCTGCAACTGCAAAATTGGCTCTCCAGAGGCAAGCGGCAGCGTCGCAACGGGCTCTATACCGATCTTCTTGATCAGTATTTGGAGCATGTCCCTGTTCTGTTGGGAGAGCTCCCTGTTTGCCTTCGACTCCTCTCGCATCCACGCCTGATTACTCTAGTGGATTTCTATGTTTGCCAGCCTTTCCTTTGCATTGTCCGCCCTCATCTTCGCCAGAGCCAGCTCAGTCTGTTGCTGCACCAACTCGGTCTATCTCTGCATGTTGGCTAGGGAGATAGCATTCTGTTGCTGGATCTCCACCAGTTGCTTAGCAATACTAGTGATCGTATCCCGCTTCCTCTTCTTGTCCGGCCGTCCCGATGCAATTGGAGTCCGCGGTGTTTGAGAGAGAGGAGGCAACATAGAGCTTGCAGACGACCCCGGAATATCTATGGATGGACGACTGGTTGGTGTAGTCATCTCGTCCAGTCCCTCAATCCCGTCGTCTTCAAGCTCTTCTTCTTCTTCTTCTTCTTCCTCCTCCTCCTCGGAATCATACAGGACTTCATGAGAGACATGAGTCTGCCTATTCCTCTGCTGACTCAATGGGGAATTTTGAGCGGACCTCAGCTTCCTCCTAGAGGAGGAAGGGACATCGACAGAGTGGGTGGAGTAGCTGCTGTCCAAGAAGTCCGCAATGTCTAATGTCATTGCCTTGGTACAGATATCTTCCCACCACTGCGACAACTCCGATGTACCCGTGACATAAACGTCCACCCCACTCATCTGTCAAAGACAAACAAAGGAGTTATGACCGTCATATCTTGCAACATGCATTTCAGCGCGACCCGCGCTGAACTGACATAGCACATACACACAACAAATAAAAATACATATCACAGAATAAATGAAATCAGGAATTGCTATTCAGAGCGACTCGCGCTAAACTGAGGCTGCGGTGCTCACCACCGAAGCGCAAGTCAACTTCCCCCCTGTGAAGGCAGAGAAGACTGCCGTGCCCGCCCTTGCGAATGCCTTCACCAGCCAGAGATAGAATTCCATACGCAGTTCCGTGTTATAAATTCTATACTCTAGCTCACTGTAAGCACGGGCCTTCATATAGCGAGCTGTTTCGGGACAGTTGAACTCCGACGGAATGGTGACTTGATTGGTGTTCTCAGGGTGCTGCAAGAACATAAGGAACACCTTCTTTGGTGTCTTCGCGGCCGCAAGATCCCCAATCCTGTCATTTTTTCCTGCGCAGTACAAGGAGTAGTGAACCAAGTATTTCTTCAACTCCTTATTAGACTCCACGAAGATCGTCACTTGGGCCTCCTCTTTCTCGTCTCCACATATGAAGAGCCACGACTTGACTTCTTCGAGTGCGGGCTTCTTGCTCTTCTGAAGTGAAGACAGAACTTCAAAGAAAAAAGGATTCTCCATCGTAGAGCTCTCCTTCTTCTCCACCCTTAGCAACGACCGGAAGTCTATAACCCCGAGAGATAAACGATTACTTGTCTCCGCAGTCCAGGACTTCACCGGCCAGTCCTTGTACTGGTTTTGGGCCACCTCATATGCCCGATAGTATGCCTTTGCAAATGGCCTTTCGAATTTGGCTTTGTGGTCAAGAAATGATTTAAAAAAATCATATGCGTCTTGGGACAACTCAGAGCACGTCTTATGCTTCGCATGCATGCTCTTCGCTTTGCCAAAATAGGCTTCACCAGGTCTCTCAAGGAGGATGTCCATTGTCGCGCTAGAGAAAAGGCGCTCCTTCTTAAACGCCTTCCAATTCTCGCTGATCACCTCGTTCCCTGAGTTGAGAAGGCCAAGGCTGGGATCAATCGCGTGGAGCTCCTTGATGACGAGATTCTTCCGCTTACGGCGCTCTACCCACTCCTTGGTGCTGTAACAATCATCCTGCACTGTAGAGATTGCCTTCACTGTCACCTTAGGATATGAATGCCTGCGCTTTCCACCCGTTTGATTTAGAAGGTGTTTCGCAAGCTTGGATAGTTCCTCATAGCTGAGATTGCCCAAGTGCTTGAAGAACTCCCGATTCAGCAGACAATTCTCGGGGCTCCAATCCGCCCGTGCGTTAAACATCTTGTCCGTGTCGGGGTTAATTAGTTCCCTATGCGCAGCTACAGAGATTACTTCACTCCACAGTTTATAGACGTCATCAGGTGCAGTAATCAACCGCAACTCGTTCGTCAGCTTCAGCTTCTCCTCCCTCCCCTTAGTCTTGGAAATTTTCAGGCTCTTCACAACCTCGATCAATGAAAATCTTACGTACATGGCCTTCTCAAACGCCTACAAAATATCATGAAAATCAATTATATTATGCACTCGATCCACATATTGAAAGATTGCAATATACCATAATCAACTCAAGGAGGAACACTTCAGCGCGACTCGCGCTAAACTGCATACCTGGAAAATTTCGCGGTTCTTCTTGTTCTCAACAGTCCGCCGACTGATGGTAACAGCTCCCACAGATTTTGCTGGAGTGGGATTCTTCGGTCTTCCCATTGCCTCCCATACCGATCGAGCTCCTAAAATATTAGTCGCCCACGACGACTGCACTGCCACAAAGTGATTGGTTCGATTGTAGTAGGCAGAGATACATCTGAGCGTCTCCGCATCCTTCGACCAAACAACGAAGCAGTTCCACCTACGGAAGTGCTCTCTTTCTTCTGCGTTCACCTTGTTCCTCTCGTCCAGCATAAATTTGCTAGCTGCAACACTGTGCTGTCCGTTTATAATATAGAATTGGCCATTCTCAATATCCTCCCAGTTCTTGGGCATTGTGTCGTGCCCAACAGGCATAACGCAAAGTGTCTGCTTCGTGCTTTTGTCGGGGATATTGAGCAGATAATTGACCATATCTTCGACAATGTTGTCCTGCTTGGAGCGTATATTGAAAGTTGCCGGTGGATCTACCAATTGGGAGACGTCAATCACTTTCTTCTCCCCAACCTTGAAGATGTATGCGTCCTCGCAGGTCGTCCAAAATTTCTTATAGACCTGGCTCACTTGCTCGTAGTTAGGTTTCTTCTCTGTTGCCCGTGAGTGAGGAACATTGGACATCTCGTCCGCATAGCTCCCTTCAACGACCTCGGACACTTCAGAGTCTCGAGTGACTGGTTTCCGTTCTGATGAAGATGGAGCATCCTTTTTGCCTTTCTTTTGTGGAGTTTTCTGTACACTTTTCCTCTGCCTCCGGCTGGTACCTGACTGTTGACCCACGTTCAGTTTTGAACCTTGACTTACGCCTTGGTTCATTATCTCCCTTGATACAGTGCGTGGTTGGTTCATTTCATTCTACTTTTCCATCTTCCCCTTCAGCATGTAGAAGTCGTTGAATAGGAGCCGGATTTTGCTACACAACTTTTTCCAGGACAACGGAGTTCCGTTCGCGTTCTTCCACTCGTTATTGTCCAATTTCTTCTCTAGCTCTTTCACTTCGTCTCGGTATGGAGTTGGCTCGAGGCTGCTCAGGAATGGACTTAAGTTGAAGGGAATTAACACCGAGTCGAGGCAGATAGCAAAGTGGTATTGGTCCCTTCTTGACTCGCCGGGTATCGTTGTCATACACTTGATTTTGATCATTGGGTGGGCGTCAGCCTCAATGTCTTTGATCTTCTCGTGGAAAGAGAGTTGTAGGAAGCACTGCGATTTCTTGAATTTGTAGGAAAAGCAGAACTGGTTGATGAATGGGATCGTGAATAAACTCCATGCTTCTACTTCTTCTGGATCTTTGAAGACCCAGTACTCCCCTTCAATCAAGTGGTCTTCAGCAGCCTTGTCGTCATCTATGAACTGCACATCTGATCTCTTGAAGTACATCTCGAGCGCCTCCAGTTGGTTTTCCATTCTGCAACGTAAGAAAAATCCGGACTTCAGTCAGACCGGCAAAACAAAAACCGAAGTCTCTACAGTTCTTGAAAATAATGATGCATTTCAGCGCGACTCGCGCTGAAATGACATTCATAGCGTTCCATTATGGTCTTACTGTTACAATCTTTCTGTAAATATTACAGAAACTTTATAGTGGATGAATTTACGTACATATTTTTGAGTCTCTCATTCAACCACTGTTTTCTGTGGCGGCGACTGTCAGATTCATATTTGTTTTTGGTGACACTAAGAGTAATTTCATCCGGTAGAATAACTTTTCATCATTTTCTCCAATTGCATATTAGCGCGACTCGCGCTGAACTGCTTTATACGTCGTTATCGCTGTTTATTATTTGGTTTGTGAAACTTGCTTTGCTTTGCTTTTAAGATCATAGAATGTCGTTTCAGAGCGGCTCGCTCTGAATTGTATCCTATTTGTATGCGGATGGACTTCTAAAGTAATGTATTTCTTGGAATCATTTCTGTTCTTCTACCTGAGAAATGAATTGGTAATGTAAAGCGTTTAGTGCACAATTAATAATTCGTCATATTCTATTTCTAGAGAATTGGATAGGAAATGGAATGAGTTTTATGAATATATTATGTCGTGGGAATGGTGATGATTGACAGTTTAGCGCGAGTCGTGCTAAACTGCCTTACTGTTTAGTTTTTTACTACTGTCTGAATCTCTGTTCTTTGGGATGCCCTGGTATCGATGATTGACAGTTTAGCGCGACTCGCGCTGAACTGTCGTGCATCTTATATACAGCATGTCATACCTGTGCAACCGCTGTTCGTGAGTTCTAGTTAAGTTTATGAACTAATGTCTGCGACGTTAGTTAATAGTGGAGCATGTGTCGTTTCAGCGCGAGCCGCGCTGAAATGACAAATGCTAGGATTCAGAATGGATTCTGGTTTGGTAAATTCCTCTTTCATTGCTTTCGTTTCAGGGTTTGCCCATATTCATCTGAAGGTTTAGGGCTAGGGTTACTACTTCTATCAGAATGCTTACTTCTCTATCTAAAAAGTCAACACCAACACTGTAACTACAGAGAAGCATTGCAGATCATACTACAGAAGGGGGGAAAAAAGGGATGACGGTAAGTACCTGGAATGGAAGTTCGGATTTGCACTAGAGATTTGCTCTACAGAACTGCACAGGTCACACACGAACGAGCACTAAGAGCCAGGAACCCTAAACCCTAAACCCTAAACCCTAAACCCTAAATTATGAACTACTGTTGATCAAGCGCTGCTGACTTGATCAAGAAACTCTGAAAACAGAAACAACATACAATAAACAAGATACAATAAACAACATACAATAAACAAGAAAACAGAAACAACATACAATAAACAAAGAGGAATGAAAGCAAAACCTCAGCAAACTTACCGAAGTGCCAATCGTAACTCGCTGCATGCAATCCAGCAATTTATTCTGAAAATTCCAAAGTCTCGTAATCAGTAAATTACATGCAGACGCCGGATCGAAACAAGAAGCATGAAAACAATGAAAACAACTGAACACAAACAATAAAGTGATTGCTTACGAAGTGAGAAGCAAGGACGAAATGAAAGAAAAAATACGGAGCAAAACAAGGTAAAAAAACAAGCACAAGGAGGACCAGCATGACCACAACCAATACTCAAAGTCAAAGCAAAACCGAAGTACCTGAGAACTAAACCACCACCAATCCAAGGCAATGCTCCGTCCCTGCACGCAGTTTTCAAGCGTGCTCCACGAAATCCTCACTATACACGGAATATCAAAGCCTCGTACCGCTCTCGAACCGAAAAATCCGTCACCGAATGCCAATGCAATCTACACTGAAGACTACAGGAGACTGATCACGCACAAACAGACTCGTTGCTTCCGGAGCAAAACCCTAACTGAATGCCAATTGGAGCGGTGACAAGGACCGGCACAGAGGAGCAGCACAGAGGAGCAGCACAGAGGAGCGGCACAGAGGAGCGGCACAGAGGAGCGGCACAGAGGAGTGAGACGAGGAGCGAGACAAAAAAAAAAGCGGCACAGCGGAATGCAAACCCTAGCGGCCACTCACCTAATCCCGTACCCGCCTTCCCTCCCGTACCCGCCTTCCCAGACCCTCCCGTACCCGCCTTTCTCATACCCGCCTGATCCTAACTTCCCATACCCGCCTTCCCATAACATTGAATAATAATTATTCTTACTACAAAGATATTAATAACTATGCCATAACAATTTTTAATTATTGTTTTCACCCAAAAATACTTCAAATCTTTGGATTCATATTGTAACCCCTTATTGTAGTTTAGGATCTCATATAGTAATTCTACCATTTAGGTTTCATATATAACTTCTTAATAGGTTTTGTTATGTATCCTTAATAACATGTTGAGGTTCACACAACTCTTTCAAGTGCGTATCATTATTATTCTTCATACACAAATTGTAGTATAATGTTTACACCGAATATAGAGAACTTTGTTGGCCCACATTTTTAATTTTGTCGATGTTTGACACTAAATTAGTGCTTTAGGTTACAATATGGAGGAATTTGTTTAATTTTTTAATTGTTCTAGCCAAAAAATTTTGCTTTCAAAATTAGAAAGTATATTTATGTGTTAGGGATATACAATCAATATTAGTATTCTTTTAATATAAAATTCATAGTCCACAAATAACAATTGCATTTGGTTGAGGGGTCTTATTGTGCAATTCTTTAGAAAGAGCTTAACTACTTTTTGAATGGAATGCATGCTTGAAAGTAACACAAAAGATAGAAGAATTTATTATTTTAATCACAAGTCATTTTAAGAATTATTTTTTATGAATTTGGAGTGTTCTTATCCTTTGCAAACACTATCCCATTGAAAAAAGAACTTTTTAATTAAATTATTTTCATAGAAAAGATTGACTTACTTTAATTATTTTTGTAAAAAGTATCAACATTTAAATAAGTAGGCACCATTAAATGCAACAATCATTCAATGGTTACTTCAATATTCATTCAATTGATTTAAATACTTGTGTAAATCAATTCAATGACAAATTTCAATTTTTAAAATTGTTTTTAATCTAAACTCTTTGCTATTTCATACAACTTCATTGGGGGGTTTTCCATCTATTTTGCATGGCATTGTTTGATAATTTTATTCATTTCATTCTTTTAAATTCCTAAGATCTTTTTTAATTTGAATCTCAAATAACAAGTTTAGAGTGAAGAACGATATGAATACAATTTCCATAAATTGTAACAATTCTAATTATTTAGAATCCATTTGGTTATAAATTGTATGTTCATTGTGGTTTTAGAGTGAATAATTACAACCAAATCAAAGTGAATATTTCAATGTGGATAAAAAAATAAAATTTATTCATTATTTTGTAGGATGCCAATTCCTAAAAATATCACAACTTTTTTGCAGGGTTTTTTTTGCATCTTCCATAGCATTGTAGGACAATACAAAATCAAGTTTAAGAAAAAAATATTTTGATTATGAATCATTTGACTTCATTATCTAATTACAAGTGAATGAAAGAAATATGAATGAAGTTGCTATAAAATCATTCAATTTTGAGTAATTATTTCAAAGGTGTATGGTTAGTTTTTAAATGGCTTTACATTGAATTTCTAAGACATTGTGGTTTAAAAAAAAAAGTACAACAAAGTGAAAAAACAAGAATTCCATGTATGTAAAATTTAAGAAGACATAGTTTTATTTTGTTTCTTTCCTGCATGCCAACTCCCTAAATATTTAAATATTTTCAATTATAATTATAAGACCTTTTACATACAAATTCTATAACATTGTAGGTCACTTAGAATAATAAACTAAAATACAATAAAATTTGAAGGCTTCACTTTGTAGAAACTAGAAAGTAATCATGACTCCACACCATGACATCTATAAAGTACTAATAATGATTCTATTTCATGAAATTCATTAAATAATAGGTATAGTCATTCTATTCATACAACCTTCATGATTTTTTTTAATTACATCCACTCCTTAGTGGTCATTCCAGAAATGAAATGAATGCTAAAATATTATTTTGAACTTGCATGTCTCCTTTTCATCATCAATAAAAATCTAGAAGGTGTTCATTACATGTCATGACAATCATAAACTAAGTTTAGTCTCTAATTTCATAATTTTGAATATGATGAGTTCTTTAAACATCATGAACTTCCAAGTTTAGAATCCATAAATCAATTCTACGTGAAATTTTTTTTTTAACTTCCTTATCCACCATTTTAGACCAAAAATATAATAAAAATGCTCATTTCAATCATAACGACAATTCATTTATTATATGCTTGATGTTGTCAAGAATTCCAAAATATCAAGCATGGTTGTTTCTTAAATAAAAAACTCAGAGTGCCTAAAAATTATTTTGAAAAGCCATGTCTACTATTTCTGATTATTAATATTCCACATGATTAATTTTCCAAATTCACTATACTTTACAAGACAAAACGCACCAAAGTCATGCAATTTCAACTCAAACATGTCCCGATTAATCATTGAAAAGTTCTAAAAAATCTTTTTTATCTACAATAAATTCTACATAGGCCCCATAAAAATACTTGCATGTTCTAGGGTGTGTCACAACAACAATCTAAATTATCAAAAACAAGAAAGCTCTACAAAGTTGATGGTACTTATGTGCTTCTTCATGCATAGAAAAAGGTCTACAACTAGCAAAAATTTAGTTTTGTGATGAATTTCCAAAGTTTACCTCATTTGCAACTTCTACATATATTTTTTCTAGTTATTTATTTAATCATATGAAGTGTTTTTGGCTTTCCCATTTTTAAACTTCAGTACATGGATTATTGAAATACAAATTTTCTTGCGTAGGAAAAGGCCTACAACTAGCAAAAATTTAGTTTTGTCATGAATTCCCAAGGTTTACTTTATTTGCTAAGTCTTCTTTATTTTTTTTTACCTCTTCTTTTTAGTTTTTGTCATGTCTTTTGGGCTTTCACCTTTATAAATTACAGCATATGGGTTGTTGAAATAAAAGTTGTCTTGATTAAACAAAAAAATGTCTACACCTATATCTACAATCCATCTTGCATAGCACTATAGGATTATGATTAATTTCATTTCTTTAAATTACTACATCATTTTACTAATTTGAATCTCAAATATCAAGTAAAGGTTCAAAACGGTAACAATCTTAAACAATGAAAGTACTTCACGGAAAAGTTGGATCTTAGTTGACTTCATATCAAGGTAAATACATTCATATACTGAATGCTTAAAACATTGGATTATTCTATTGGCAGATATGGAGAGAAGCCACTTGACATGTCTTCTTAATTGGTTTTCTTTAATTGCTTTCAAGTGCAATGTCTATGTATATTGCAATTGCAAATGTAATATATGAGGATGTCAATCTTTTCATATAAGAATTAGACATACATTTTTCATCTACATTCTGTTACATGCAAAATTGATGAAAGTAATATACATATTGTGTAGCAAACCTAGCACCAACTACATTTGAGAAAATAAGAATGTGAAAATATAAAATTTCATGAATAAAACTACCCTAATAAAAAGGGAAGGTAAATCATACAAATTTTTCATGTCTTCAATTTCAATTTCATTTACATCATCCTAAACAGAAAATTGTACGGATCAACAGTATGTACAAATTTCCTCTTTTCCTGCATGTGGCAGTGCATTTCAATATTCTGAAACAAATGAACGTCTAAAGTAGAACAAACAAGAACTCTCCAATTTTTTTGGCACCTATATAATGTTGACCTTTTGAAAGATTGAAATGAAAATCTCATAGATTGCAACAGAAAATGAATGTAGAACTTGATGAAAGAATTGTCTCTTGCATGTGGTAGTGAATTTTATTTTGTAGGGGCACGCAAACATCTAAAGTGCAACGAATCAGTGTTCTCCTATTCTATTACACCAATTCATTTTCAACCTTCCACAAAAATAGAATGAGGAATTCAAGAATTGTACTCACTTAATACAGAAATGTAGAACTTGATGCAATGTGGTGGTGCATGCAGTATCTTTTTTTTTTATATGTGAACATTTCAAGTATATGAAACAATTACTCCCTATTTTTTGGTACCATTTGAAATTGACCTCATTCAACATTGTTATAGATATTATTACTAAGATCTATGAAACCCTAAATTGTAATGCAAAATATGATCTTCAAGAAAACATAACCTTAAAATCGATCTATTTTGAAAAAATTCGAAGTCATATTCCTTACCACAAAGTACGAATTTACTATAGGCTGAATGGGCACGGTTCTTTTTTCTGGCGATTTGGAGCGAAATTGCACCAAAATTATTTTCTCTACACCAAGCCTATTAAAAACAATTAGTAAGATTTTGGATGAAATCGTCAGAAAATTTCGAATTTAAAAGCTCCAGTACTACAAACTAATATCGCGACTTCTGCATTTCAGGAGAAATGAAACCAGAAGACCTGGAGAAGGCATCTCCACAGTCGTACTCAATATAAGAAAAAAACAGTAATTCCGACTTCGAAAAGAACTCCAAAATCTTTGCAACAAAGTTCCATTCCTCTATAAATAATGAAAAGTTTTTAGTATGTGTTTTTTAAGTAGTCCATGTAAGACAAAATACGGTAAGGGCATCGTACTTGGAGAATCAAATTGATAGTTATCTTGCTAATAACACCCTTTAGTCATTTTAGTCAGAGTGCTAAAAAACGAAAATAAAAAAACGCACTGTATGCATTGCAATTGCGCCTTCCGTTGTGGACAATGTCCCAATGACAAAAAGACACATCACTTGCTAGAAGTCAACGAGCATTAATAATCAGAATCTTGGAAAGGCAGCTCACCCACTACCAATTGTGGGGACTGTGGTTTAATCTAGAATTAGAAGACGCTTTACAATGTACAGTTGTCATAGGCATGAGGAATCTCGGGACATCTGAATTTAGAAGGAATGTGTTCAAAATCTTGGATACGGTTGGCGCCCTTTCGTTCCCGCCAGGATGTACAATGTACGTCGCTAACCCAGCTGCAGACATCTCCTTCTACCTTTTCCCTCCACTGAAAGGACTTCAGTGAGCGTTGCATAGTTCGTGTGCGTCTTTCCCTTGCGTTGTTTGGTTTAGTGGAGAAGTTCTGAATTGTCTCTGTATTACTATCACGTTGTTCTCGTCGGCCGCCTTCAACGAGGAAGCACTGCATCGCACACCTTCGCCTGTAATGCACTCCACCTTCTTCGTCAGTATAGAAGTTTTCGTAACTTATTTAGCATAGACGAGGTTTATGTCATCTATCACTCCTCTCCCTACAATTACAGTGCGCATGTCTTCACTTGTCATATACGCTTTCCATGTTGTGTCAATTGCATTGCAAAGAATTTTCAATTTCGAAGCTTGATCTGAGATTGCAAATGGTCAGAGACTATTATTGTTCGATGGGAATTTTCCTTAAATTTCGGAATTACTAAAAATAGGAGGTTTACACGTTTGAAATTTACGATGTCAAAGTGCTAAATCGGAAGTGATATATGAGTAATTCTCTTACTTGCAGTTTAGCTCGGGCCGCGCTGAAATGCAGTCAAGCAGTGTCTTTTTCAATTTCATTTCTACACGTTCCTATAAGTCTTCCCATTATGAAACTAGATTGCATAATGCACTTCAGCGCGACTCGCGCTGAAGTGCAAGTCCTGATTTTTAAATGAAGAAAATCGAGATTAGAGATGAAGTCAGTCTCGCCACTAATTTAGAAAACAGCATATCAATTTAGCGCGAGTCGCACTGAAGTGTATTCAACGAATTCTGTTTTGAAATGGATCAAGAATCCAGTCTTGATAAAACGCAATATATTTCATGATTTGGACTAGAAATGCACTTCAGCGCGACTCGCGCTGAAATGCATTACCATGTCCCAATTTTGTTGTCATGTTTGGGAAATCCAATATATGTCTTGATATTGAATTTTATGGTAGTGGAATGAAATGCACATTAGCGCGACTCGCGCTGATGTGCATTTATGTATGTCTAGATTTACGTGCATTCTGAAGTGTCCGAAGATGACTAGGAATTCAGATTCATATTTGGAAAATAATGTTACTTAATAGCTAATACAACGAAAATGATGTTATTGATCTTCATTATGTATTATAATACGGCCTCCATTCTCATGCACGCTGTCGTCGGAAAATGATCATTGAATTGCACTTCAGCGCGACTCGCGCTGAAATGCATTCTACTATACTCGTTTAATACTAAATTTCTGGATGCCTGCAGGTGTGATGTGTGAAGTCGTCATGTGTTTTTACTTAATCAGTACTATGTCATTGTTCCACTTCCGTGCATTCTCTCTAAATGCATACGATTGTTCATTAATCCATTCAAAATTCTGGAGAGTTCATTCAAAATTTAAGTTCACTATGATACACAGGAAATTGTTATTTCCCTGTTGTCCTCTACAGTTGTGGTGGACAAATGTTTTATAGATACATGATTTTCATTTCTTCCAAATTCAAAATGAAAATCGATAGAAATTTATGTGATTTTCTTTTTGGTTTGTGTTCTACTAAATTCCAGTATATGGAAGTAGATATTACTTTTTAACCGAACTCTGTAAAAGTAATATGAAAATCAATGTTATTGGAATGTGTATGTATTATTTGTGTTGTTCTCTGTGGAATTGTATTTTAGCGCGAACCGCGCTGAATTGCATTTCTTTACTTCACTGAATGCACTCCTCCTGAAATTGTAAAATTCTTTCAAGTCACTTTTCCTTGTTCCGTTCTTCGTCTTACTCTGGTGATATATCTTCGACTGGCATACCAGTCGGGGAGATGGATGAATCAGATGAGGAGTTCCATGTTCATGAGGAAATGATGGAGCACTTACCAGACTGCGAAGGGCTTCCGCGTTCGTTACGGAACATGAAATGTGTCACCCTATTCAATGAAGACGGAGTACTTGTTGGTGAAGGTACTTGCCATAATGTAAATTCGGACCTTGTCAGCGGAGCAGATGGTCCCCTTGGTGACACTCATGTAGCAGTGTTTATTTCCAAGTCACATTCCGATGTCGATATCTTAAGAGAGAAAATTTATTCACTCATAGCTTGGCCTATTAAACTTGTTCACTATCGAGGAGCAAGTTTTCATGACCACGAAGTCCGAGATAGGTACAACTCTCTCCGAGCGAGAGCCTTGAATTCAAACTCTTCTACATCGATACGACAGTATTCAAGCACGTCAAGAAACCCGCCTCGTGAAACCTCTCTGAAGTCGAAGGCTCTGCTTACAGAACAATCCATCAATGCACTGTCTAGCAAAGTTTGTTGTAGTCGAAATTGTGTTCAACCGTTTCCTAGAGAGAAGATTCGGGCTTTCCGTGAGCGCATGTATCATAATTCTACATTCAAGCATAGATCCTTCATGAAGCTGGATGTCCACAGACAATATCATTACGATTCCCGTGGGAAAAGGATGGTCACAGTTGAAGAGGTCCCTGTCTGTATGCGAGCTTGGATGCATATTTCTGGGGTTCCACAATCCACATTCTTTCGCTACCAAACACACGTGAAAGGTCATCGAGAAGCAATGGAACATGGTAATACAAGAATGTCAAAACCGAGGAAACACACTCAACAAGTTGCTGTTTCATTGAAGTGCATCCTTGAGAAAGAAGCCGATCATATGCCACATCGTACTCGAACTATGAAGTCTGGGGAGAAGGTTGTTTCTATGTGTCTTCCCTCTACCTTTCAGTGGAAGGGAAAGTTGCAAGAAATCAATGATGTTAATGCAGCTTTTGGATTGAAGGATATTTCAACTTCAAATTTAAGTAAGATCAGGTCTTCAAAGTTTCCGGAGTATGAAGTCAAGAAGCCCGGTGACAATTTCGCGCGATGTGCTACTTGTGACAAATACAAAGAGCTCAGGAAGGGTGCTCTTGCTGGTTCCAGCAGTGCTTTGATGTGGCAACGGAGGTTGGACAATCACCTCTCTATTGCTCGTGCTCACCGGGACTTGTACTATATTAATCGTTTCTGGTCGCTAACTTCTCCACATGAGTGCCTCACAATTATGCATGACAAGATGGATCATTCTAAAACTGCTTGTCCGGTTTTCTCACACAAGAGTAAAGACACTGATGGCTTCATGAAGTTGCCTGTATCGGTCACTGGAATGATTGCGCATGGCCATGGTGATGTGCGGTATGCACATTATGGATTGGATCTCTTTCCCCATGATTCAAATTATACAATTGGCTCTGTGGCAAAGTTGTTGCGAGATCTTGAATTGCCACCAAAGGCGTCGTCTCGAGAGTTGTTTATGAATTCGAAGTCCACGAATTTGTTTAAGGCGGTGCTCAAGGGAAGTGAGATTTGCAAAGGTTCGCTTCCTAAAGTCCCAACAACCTCAATTCCGGCGACACCATTGCCACCTATTCTTATTATGCAGATGGATAATGCCACTGGAGACAACAAAAACAGATATGTATTTTGTTTTTGGTCCCTACTTGTTGCAAACAAGATCTTTCGTGAAGTATATGTGAATTTCATGATTGTTGGTCATACGCACGATGACATTGATGCACTATTTGGAAGATGGAGTATGCAGCTAAAGAAAGAGAACTTCCCTACAGTGCCAACGTTGATGAAATCATTTATGGATGTGGATTCCACTCCGACTATTCCTCACCTTATAGAAGAGGTGCCTGATTTCAAGAATTTCATTGCTGGTGCATTTGTAGATGGTGCTGACATGCTCGTTGGACACACAAGACCACAACAAGTAAAGTTCTATTTAGATTCAACAGGGTGTCCTGTTATGAAATACAAGTTGTTGTGCACTAATGGGGATTGGTTAGGGGAGGGTGGTAGAGGCATTAAGTTGTGGAAAGAAGATGCTCAAGGACAAAGTTTGTGGCCACGTGGTGTACCATTACCAATTTCATTGAAGTCAATGAAAGGCGTTGAAGACATTGTGAAAGGTATATCTGGATTTATAAAATACTGGGAGAACCTATGCAATGCGGACAGCAGTGGTGAATGTCGAAGGCGCTATGAACATGTGGTACACTACTGGCGTGATGTGAAGGTAGCGCTACAAGATCCAGTACCTGCATTTACTTTTTTGAAGGATGGTTTTTGGCCGACGACTCGAATTCGAGTAGCTCAAATAGATGAACTAAATGAAGAAGGTGAAGTTCGCGAAGAGTTTGGAGAAGATGAAGCATATGTCGGGCCTTTGAGTGGTCGCCCACAACCATCTTTCAGGGTGGGACGTGATCTCTTTGAAGGGTACTTCGTAGCGGTTCGACCAGCAGATGGTGATAGTCATCCAATTTGGATTGCAAGGGCTTTGTCTAATCCCAATTGCAATCCTGAAAAACCAAATTGTGTGTTAATTCAGTATTTCCGTCCAACTTCAAGAGATGAGAGCATTCAAAACTTCTACACTGGATGGGATAGCGGCAGAGGTTTGCGTTGGAAAATTGATGAAAGCGAACCGCCATTATGGCAACACACGGACGCTCTTATAACAGCGTGGAAGTCTCTGATTAGGAAGGATACGCGACAATGTATGATCAAGATCCCTGTTGCTCAAATCGAAGTCATCAACCAAAGTTTGGCTAGTTTTCCTCAGTCTTAATTGCAACGGTAGTTTTATAAGTTTTTTCTTGCATTGTTAAATCTATCTCATACAATGCTAGTTGATTTTAATAAATGAGCAATATGCCTTCAGATGATGGTGAGAGAAGTAGAATACTATGTTCTTTCATACTTGTAAATGTAGACGTTTATATTTACAAATGTTGAAGTGCTAGTTTTTGTATGTAAGATTACATTATTTTATAGTTCTCTTATAAGAAATACAGGTTTTTATATTGTATTAGCAATTGAAACCATTATACATATACCGTCCTTTTGTATCTCATGTTATATTTCTTGTTTATTTTGTTTTACTGTGAAAGAAGTTTTTGATTTGAAACAATTTTATATTTATTAAAGGACATGTATTATTTGCAAGACTCTTATTTTAATGGAAATTGATAATTAACTAATAAAATATGAGATTATTGAGCTTCATTTGAGCCCATTTTGATTCACTTATTTAGCCAAAGTTTATTTTGGGAGTGCCCTACCCTCCCATTTTATTGAATATGACGTTATTACGGGAGTAAGCGGGAAGTGATGGCAGACTTTTGGTTTTGTTGGGATGACATTGAATGGTGTGTGAAAGGTACAAAATGCAAGTACGTTATAGATAGGCCTGAAGTGCGAGAGATTTGGCCTATTCTGACTGATACCAACCTTAGCGAAGAAGAAACATTGTACTTGCAAAATGCTAGATTCTGTCTCCAAAAGCGACCTATACTGTCTTCATGATGACTCTTCAACATGTCAAACATATTCAAAAGTGTCTTATATGATCAAGTGTTGCCTAAAGATGTAGATGTATATCCAACAATTAGAAACAACAAAACTATACGACAAAATACAAATGCACCAACAATAGAACAACAAAATAAGTAGGAGAGTGTTGGAAACGTTCGAGGACAAATTCTGGGAGTGATATTGCTTCCTTTTCCGGGGCTAGGTGCAATAATGTCATTGGAGACTGGAGTAGACTCAAACAAAAATATGTAACAAATTACATTGGGTATGTTTTTTACATGCACATGTTCGGACTTTGTTCAAATATCAATTTCTACAATTGGAGGGTGTCATACATACATGAATTGCAAGAACTTGTATTACTTGTATCGATACTTTTGCAAGATGGACGTTCATAATGACTAATTCATTCATACACCTTCTTATAGCTTCAATGAGTTGAAGCTTATTCTACTATGAATAGGAATTATTATTGTTCTGGGATAGTGATAGTTACATTCTCCTCTATATTTCATTCATCTTGTATTATTTACATTTCATTCGAATAATATGGTTTGAAATTTATGGAATGGAAAAGAATTATGCATTCATGAAGTACATGAGTATGTTTGAATAGTGAAATGTTTGGAAATTAGAAGGTATGTTTGTTCCTAAATTCAGAAATGTACTTTTATTACAATGACACACATATGAATATGAAATGAATCCATACTATTTTTTTTTCCTCTTTCACATCTTTTTCTCATTTTTCTTTTTCACTTGCTCTTTTTATTTCCAATTCTATTTCTTTCCTTCCCTTAGTTGTTTAATACTATACATTTAATTTCATTAATTTTTTAAAATTTTGATTCCTTGTTGTTTCCATTTATTGTTTTTAGGATCCAAAATTATAAAAAAATATTTTATATTTTGTTTTTTAAAGTGAGTGCTTTCTCCTATAGGTTGGAGTATATTTGTGAGCTTAGAGCTAACTCTAAGCTTCTACTCGCATATTTTGATAATATTCTTTAATCTTTTCTTATATTGCATATCTTTTTTCATTTCTTTTCCTTTTTACGACCCGTTCCTCTATTTGTGTTTTTATTGTCTTGAATAATTTTGGTAATTGCCCTTGCTATTTTGATCTCAATATTGCATATTTCAAAAAAAATCCTAGAGGTAGTCACTCTTTTAAGTTAAAGTATATTTGCAAGAGGTCTATGAGACTAAAATTTGGTGGCCTAGGTTCAATTCCCGAGGGCCCTAAATTACAATAGCATTCAAGGTGTGCATATGGATAATATTAGAGGTAGTTGATGTAAGGCAAATATATCCATGTTGTAAATGCTAGGGATACCCACTTTCATTTTTAGAGTATTCTTTCCTACTTTATTTGCTTTGTACTCTTTCAAAAATCAAAACTTTTATAGAGTATATAATTGAAGTGAAGAAGTTGAATACTTCACAGAGCATTCAAATATGAAGGTCTTTTGATATTGGATGGGAAAAATGACAATTTGCACATCCCCATATAGAAAGTGACAAGAATCCATGGTCATAGATACAACAGTTATAGGTCTCATAAATTACTAAAAATAGTAATTTGAAGACTATTTTTAGAAGTATTTAGTAAAAAAAATTATTTTTATTTTTTATTTTTTGGAGGCTCTATGCTCATTAGCTCCATGCTCGCAACTCACAAGCTTGCCGCTCCAAGCTCACACGCTAGCGTCGTTGCCTTTGAAAAGTACTATTTTGAAGGAAGTTGGGACTTCTCAATATAAAAGAACTTTGATTATAAAATAATAGCTAAGGAAGCTTTCCATATAGGGAATGATGAGTATGAGCTATTCCAAAAGTTCTTATCAAAAATAGGAAAACAAATATACTTTTAACTAGAACAAAGTAAAAGGATTATAGTTAGATGTTTCCTCATTAGAAGAGTTTTTCACCCTTGGAAGGGCTATGAGTTTCCATATTGTAGGAATTTCTCTGCAAGGGGCCGCGGCAACTTGATGACATGGCACAATGACTGCCACATTTAAAAATAATAAATTTTTTTTTAGTTTTTTCCTTCATTTCAAGATTAAATTCTTAAATTTTCTTTTTTAAACTAAGACTCTGGGTTACTCTCCTAGCGTTTGTCAAAAGTCTACTACCGATTTAAAGATTAATAGATTATATTGATCTTGCATCATTGTTACTTAGGACCGCTTCACACATGGGCCTAAGGTTGAGAGTCCGTTGGCCTCCACCAATCAAGTTTTAGAAAACCCCAACTTTGGCCTCTTGACCCTTCACACAAGGCGGCACAATCCAAAGTCCATTGCCCTCCCAAGTGCCTACATGGAAGCCCAAGCTCCTACGTGGCAATGGCCTCACGATGGACTCTTGACCAAAGTTTGGGTCGCCACTTTGTGGTGACCCAAACTTTAGTCGAAAGTTTGTTGAATTGCCCATTTATTGCCCATTTCTTTGGACTCTTGCCCAAAGTTTGGCCATGAACTCCTACGGCCTCTCAACTTGGTCGGCCCATGTGTGAAGCGCCCCTTAGAAGCTCATAGAAGTCTTAGTTATGCATATTTCAACAATATGGCATATACCTTATATGATATGGTTTTCCTTAAAAGGGATTTGATTTACAAGCTCCATTAACAAAACACTTACCTACTTGATCTGGATGTTTAAATTCACGAATTAAAAATAATATCTAGTTCTCGTGAAATACTGTACACATGGCAGGCTTGGATTCCATGGACGATAGAGGCTAGTAAACTCAAAACATTATTATTATTATATTGACGACATCTTGGGGTGTTGTGCCTTAACTGCGACAATAAAGCAATATTATTTGAGTGATTAATGGTTGTGTGATTTAGATTAAACACCATGCCTCCATATGGCACCATGAAAGAAGTCCTGGTTTGTCGTGGCTTCTACCGGTACATTGGCTCGTGATGCTTCAGCTCCTCTCACTTATTTAGATTGAATTCCTCATTGATCGTGACTCATGTTCGTAATTCCAAGTGCTAATCTAGTTGCATGGTAATTGACAATGGTGCTTGGGTCCCAAAACAATGGCCAACAGGTGCTACCTTGTGCTTTTCAAAACGAAAACACGTTGGGTGGTTTTTGCTTTTACAGGTTTTGCTTTAGTTATGTATGTTTTGACTGAAAGTTCTTTCTCTTGTGAAATTACGATAATAAGTAGTGGTATTTTGCAGACACCTCGTGCACATCAAATGGCAAACTAATTGTGTGTTGGTTGGCATGGGTAGAGGTGAGGAATACCACCTCTCGGGATTTTTCTTTCAAAAATGTCCACATATGACACTATATGCACTTGAAGACTCAGTTTATCTGCAACCTTTTTTGATCAATCACATTATGGATTGCACACATATTCTCTCTGCCTTTGTTTTCATATTCGGTTGTCTGTAGTTTGCCTGGGATTGGACAATTGTTTCAGCTTCTGGACATGCTTTATTTTTGCCGGAACTACTGGCCGATTTACCTCCTTCGGAGCTCCGTTTGCTGGGTTATACTCTGGACTGCAGACTCTTTGCATAAAAAGTCTTCCCAGTTTGTATTTTCATAGAAATATACTCCATTGTTGGATTGATGGCTGGGTTCTTATCATTTTCAAAGACTAGCTGTTTTGATTTCACAGCTTAGTATAAACTTACAGACCTCCATCTTTTGGCTGTAGCTTAATTAAGCTTATGTTTTGAGAGATCCTACTCATTAACGTTATAAAACTATAGAAATTTCGTAATGATGAAAAAAAGAGGGCCTGGTAATGTAAGCATGAAGAAGCAATAGCAAGCCCTTTGAAAAAAAAGAGATTTTGTGAATTGATCTCAACTTTTTTTAAGTTGTTCTCAATTACGGGCTTCATTGATTAGCTCAAAAATGCTAGGTTTCCAATTTTTTTTAAGAAGTTATTGAACTTCAAACACATGCTGCCCAAGAATAATTTGAGCTGAAATGAGCTGAAACTGAACTTCTATGCTAAATTCCAGGAGATCGGTACGGTCAAAGGGGCTGAAAATTTCAGAATATGCTCAAAACAATGGATTGCACAAGATCCTGCGGTTAAAATTTTTTTTTTTTAACTTTCAAAAAGTTTACGGACTCATTATCAGAAAACTGCCATTTTTCCACAGTTTCGGAGCCATACCCCCCTCGGGCGTTTAGGGGTTAAGTAAAACGTCACACACTGTGCACGAACGACCTACTGAAGTTGTTCACAGGAAAAATCCGACCCCACCACTACTGAATGGCCTACTGAACACTCGCTACGTGGCGCTCTAAATCGCTGCGACTGTGAACGCCAGCTTTCCACCATATCGCAATCTCTTCGTTCGGATGCGTCTCCAGTGTGAACCGCCGGCACCCGCCAAAAACCGCAGCATGTGCGCGGGGTGAGTCCCGGGGCATCGCGCCATCGCGCCATCGAAGACACATTATTCACGCCGGCTCTGAAGACCGGCTTTTTATCTATCCATCTGGAGGTCCGTTCGCAAATCAGGCACGCACCTGCAGATTCTCCTCTCAACACTGAATTCACAACCACACGGTTGCACCAGAGCATTTAATTTGATTTGTTCCATTTTTTTGATCTTGTAGTATTCTTTTTCCAGGGCTTTCGATCGTTGCGAGGTTTTGTGGAGTTCTTTTCGACAAATCCGGTACGATGCGGGTGGTGAAGTTGGCGACGTGCAGCTTGAACCAATGGGCCATGGACTTCGACGGCAACTTGGCCCGGACCAAGGAGTCGATTCGGGAAGCTCGTGACGCGGGCGCCACGTTTCGTGTGGGGCCAGAGCTCGAGCTCTGCGGCTATGGTTGCGAGGATCACTTCCTGGAGGGCGACACGCTGCAGCATTCGTAAGAATCGCATTTCAAGACTTGGGTATCGTGGTTTTGTTGTATCGGAGGTTTAGGGTTTAAGGCACATGATCCTGTAGTTGAAATTTTGGGCGTGGATATTCTAGTCTGGTTATCTCTAAATTGAAAAGATTTCTGATGGAAGGAATGTATGGGATTATCTAGTGGTTTCTTAAAGGCTTTTATACCTAGGGTTTGTATTTGATTGCGTGCAATTCTTATTTCTGTGAAAAGTTGAGTATTGTTCCGTGTGATTGGGAATACATTTCCGAAGTGATTGCTATGTTCAGATGGGAATGTTTGGCCGAAATTCTAGCGTCAGACCTAACCAATGGAATAGTCTGCGACATTGGCTTACCAGTTGAAGAGTGTGGAGTGCGCTACAACTGTCGAGCTTATTGTCTGGATGGTCAACTCCTGCTCATCAGACCCAAGCTTTACCTCGCCAATGACGGAAATTACCGTGAGCTTCGTTGGTTTTCTGCCTGGAAACGCCTTCGTCAGCTGGAGTCTTTCCGACTCCCGGAGTGCATCAGGGAAGTCACTGGACAGGAAACGGTTCCTTTTGGAGATGGCTACCTTTCCTTTCAGGATACGTGAGTACTCTTCTCTTCTCTGACTCTTTGGTACACGGTGCTTATTGTTTTTAAGTATTTCGTACTCTGATATATCGAAGGTCTTCGAGATTTTTTTTGCTAAGGTGTGCAATGTCTTCAAATTTGGTCAATAGGGATTTCAGCACCAGTTCAAGAAAACCCGGATGACCGGAAAAGTTCTTGGACAAGGTGACACTTTTTTCACACAACCCACTGATTCGCAAAAACCTAGTAGGGTTTTTTACCAAGACATCTAGAATCGCCTTTCTTTGCGTTGGTGTCCTATGGCAGTGAAAGTTCAAGCGCTGCGGGGCACTCTCTTGCAAGTAGCCATTGCAATTAGCTGCGTTTTGCCTTCCTTTCTGTGATTTGGGTTGTTGCAGGGCATGTCAGAGTTTGATTCTCAGTTATTTCCTACCATTAGACCATCTGTATTCGTTAGGTCTTTAATCATCGGATCCATCTAGTCTTGACACTCACAGTACTGTGAAGCTATCCAGTTATGAGATTCAGCCTAGAACTCTCTCTTTCGCACACTCAAAAGCTGAAATGCAAAGTGGCATGAACCTGGAGTCTAAGTGCATATATCATTCTGGGCCATACTGTTTGGAAGTCAAACTTTCTTCTAGACCACCTGGCATAGAGGTTATCAAGCATGAAGTATAATGACGATGATTGAAATGGTGATTCCTCCGCGTGTATCGTGCAAATGTGGTCCTTGAAAATCGGCTTGCCCTTCACGCAGGAGCGTGGCTTCAGAGACATGTGAGGAACTGTTCACACCTTCTGCTCCTCACATTGGCTTGTCCCTGGACGGAGTGGAAATCATTGCTAATGGAAGCGGCAGCCATCACCAGCTCCGCAAGCTCGACACGAGGATCGAGTTGATGCGAAATGCAACTGGGAAATGCGGTGGTGTCTACTTGTATGCGAATCAGCAAGGCTGTGATGGGGGCCGTCTTTATTATGGTGCGTCCTCCCAGCAGTTGCAGTTTCCTAAATCAAATATACTCAAATGCCTTAGTGCTCCATTTTATGTGGTCTGTGAATTCGTATATTATGATTCTTGCTCAAATGCACTTCAAGATTATCCTAGAGTGCAATATGGTAGGTTTGTTTGTCCTGTTGTATTAGCATGTCTCATTTTAAAGTAGGCAATTTCAACGAATCAATGTTTGTATGTTTTTCTGTGATTACCCTGGCGATTCGAGACAGAGTTGGTAGGTATCACTCCCGTGTTTGGTCCTACGCACATGATCTTCACCACTGCTCGCTCTGCATGAAAATGCATTTATTTGGCAGATAACTAATTGGAACTTCTCACGCAGATGGATCTGCTTGCATAATGGTCAATGGAGATGTTGTGGCACAAGGGTCGCAGTTCTCTATGAAAGATGTTGAGGTTGTGATGGCCTGCGTGGACTTGGATACGGTAAATTTATTTGACTTTAACATTTTATTCGTTTTTTACGTTCTGCTGTGTGTTCTTGGCTCTGGGGGGAAACGATTGGGATATGTGGCTTCTTTGTCAAGTTAGTTTATCTTTCTTTGTTTCTCAATCATGCATATATATATAAATTTATGGCTACACGTCGTCAATCACGGTTGAACTTCTGACGGAACTTGCTTTAATAAAATTGGCAGGTTTCAAATTTCAGAGGTGCAGTTAGTAGTTTGAGGGAACAAGCCAGTCAGGAGCCCCGAAGCCCGTCTATTCCAGTGAAGTTCAAACTCTCACGACCCATGAATCTGACTAACCACTACGGTACGAATCCTATTCAGGTAAGCAACCGTTCGTGGTACACAGTTATATACATTTTTTTCAGTTCTTTCTGTTACCACGCTCAACAGTTACTGTGCAAGAGTTAGCTCTATGCTCCTGCTGGACTAACAAGCAAACTCTTGTTTAAATTAATGGACCTCCTCAATTTTCGACATGTTGCAGGTGCGCTACCACGACCCTTATGAGGAAATAGCTCTTGGTCCAGCTTGCTGGCTTTGGGATTACTTACGCCGCAGTGGAGCAACCGGATACTTGTTGCCTCTTTCAGGGGGTGCTGACAGCTCATCAGTTGCTGCTATTGTCGGTTCTATGTGCCAACTTGTTGTCAAAGGTGCATTGCAAAAATCATGCACTTTCCATATACTTGTTGGATGATGGTTCTCTCTGATTGTTTTCTTTGAGAGTACTACCTTCCGTAACGAGCCTTAAATATCTTCTGCAGCTGTGAAGGACGGGGATAAGCAAGTCATCGCAGATGCTGTTCGCATCGGCAATTATCAGGAGAATGAAGTACCGCAGTCAGCTGAAGAGTTTGCTCAACGGCTCCTACATACAGTATACATGGGAACTGAGAATAGGTTTGTACAGCAAATTTCCTTGCCTCTCAAGTTTGTTTCCTTGAAATTTGTGTGTTAGAATGCGTTTTTTTTCTGGTTCCCCCGACCCCCCCCAACTCCCAAAGTATTCTAAAAAAATTTACCGCATTGAACCCTGCCAATTCTAGCGCCATGTAAGCCATGTTCTAATGAAAATCCTGCTAAATGTAATGCAGCTAGATTATCTAGAATACCTCAAAGGAGGTTAGGTTCTGTACTAGTGAATTTGTTTTGTTGAGCCATCCAAATGATTTTACTTCAGATTTGCTTTGGTTCTGCATAACCTTCAGTACGTGGGACACGTAGGTTCTCATTCGTCTCATAGGCTCCCTTCCCATTTTGGCATGCTCGCTCTAATCACGTTAGGAAACAGAGGTTGTGAGCAGTTTGCTGTAGGGAACCACTAGTAACGAATGTGGTGTTTCACCGACCGTATAGAAGAGCACCAAATGTGATTGAAGTGCTTTGTGATGTGCAGCTCAGAAGCAACTCGAGGACGTTCTAAACGGTTGGCAGAAGAAATTGGCGCTTCACACTTGAATGTCAACATTGATGTGGTCGTGAAAGCCTTACTCAAGCTATTTGAAACCATATTCCCTGGGAAGAAACTAAGCTACAAGGTATGTTTCTCATTTGCATGTTATTAAAATACACCTTTCGCATTCAGAAGAACTGATCCCTTGCCTCTTGCTGGTGTTTGGCCACAAAGTGACATACTGTCCGCTCTAGTACTGAAAATATACCTGGTCAGTTGCATACTATCTTGCCCACGTTGTTGACGCGTTAATAGATGTAGAGGAGTTGAATTTTGCTGCCTCTTCATCTTTATTTCAAGAGCTTCTGATCTGGTAGTCTCAGGGAGAATGCAATTGTCTTGCTGCTTCTACAGTTGAAGTAATCTATGGGAGCTTGACCTGCATGTATAGGTGCACGGAGGATCACAGACAGAGAATCTCGCGTTGCAAAATATACAAGCTCGTATTCGCATGGTGATTGCGTTTATGCTAGCCTCTCTTTTGCCATGGGTGCGGAGTAAGCCTGGATTTCTGCTTGTACTTGGAAGCGCAAATGTCGATGAAGGTCTTCGGGGCTACCTCACTAAGGTTCCTACTAAACAATCATTCTACGGTTTCTTTGTCTGCCTCCATTACTCTGAAGGTGATGGTTGTTCCTTCCGAAGCCACAGAAGTAATTGTCCCTTCTGGGTCCACAATTAGACAACCCTCAGGAGTAATCGTGTTTGTGTTTGTTTGTATTGTTCGTATGCCTTATTTCATCGTGGGCTGTCAATTAAAGACAACGAGATTTTGTTGTTGTTGGGAAACGCAGTACGATTGTAGTTCAGCGGACATAAACCCTATTGGAGGTATTAGTAAAGGAGATCTCCGAGCATTTTTACGTTGGGGTGCTTTGAATCTTGGATACCAAAGTTTGGCAGAAGTTGAAGGAGCAACACCAACAGCAGAATTGGAGCCTATCACAGAAAATTATTCACAGGTAAATCATCCTACTCGATGAAACGTCTTTCCTTTCCTTCTCCTAGACGGTATATTCTTAAAGCAGCAGGAAGGCATCAGTCGAGGCACTGTTGCATGGTGGGAATATCTTTACCATTTGTCACAACTCTCCACGGAATCCACATGTGATTAGTTGTGTTCTGTTTTTTTCAAAATGTTCTCTTCTCTCACATTCAGTTGTTTCGCAGACTGATGAGATGGATATGGGCATGACATATGAGGAGCTCGGCATGTATGGGCGATTGAGAAAGATTTTCCGTTGTGGCCCTGTTTCTATGTTTGAGGTACTCAATTATTTTCACTTTTGTAGTCCCTGCTCTTTTAGTATAATATCAAGCTCGAAAATTAGGGAGCTACATTGCTGGGTGGAATAATTGCCCAAACCAATTGACGTTTCAAGGAGGTCCGCACGGTAATTCGTCCTAGGTTTCTAAGCGCAAGGGTTACTTTTTATTGCTGAATTGGTGATATAGCTGAAAGGTCCGTCAATATTTGACAAGTTCGAGGTGTTGTTTCGTCAGAATCTGTGCATAAGATGGCATGGACGTCTCACACCATCAGAAGTAGCACAAAAAGTGAAGGACTTTTTCAAGTACTACTCCATTAATCGACACAAGATGACGACTTTGACGCCTTCTTACCATGCGGAGGTATGTTACATGTGCCCAAATGATCAAAATCTCTAGGAATTGAATCAACCTTTTAGGAATCTCTTAAGGTAACAAAATGTATCCGTAGAAAAAAGACATCATATTCTACATTTTTGAACGATTTGAAACATGTTCTGAAAGCTACTGTAGTGAACTATTAGCTTCCCAATTTGACGTTCTTGTGCCTTCAGGGGGTTAACGACCCTTCGAGAACTTCTCTCTCTTTCGGTGTCTTCAATTTCCTGGGAGCTTGAGTTTTAAGACTGACAATTCCATGTATCTTTGAATGACAGACTTATTCCCCAGAAGATAATAGATACGACTTGAGACAGTTCCTCTACAACACTCGGTGGCCGTGGCAGTTCCGACGAATAGACCAACTCGTGGAAAAGTATGAAGCCAGCATGCCAGAACCCCTCCCTGAACTCAGACAGCAGTTGCAACCTACTGCAGCTGAAGCTGCTGCCCCTTATGCCACTGGTCTTGGTGTCCCAGCCGCCTCTTCTGGTAATTCACAGGCTAGCTGAAATGGAAATGCAGAAAAAGCCCTACTTGTAGAACATTACGTCAGCCTGTAGATGGTGTACTTGACTACAAATTCTACTTTCGACTTCTAAATAAAAGGAATTCTCTATATATTGTAAAGCGTTTCTTGTATTACCTGCTTGATTTAGAAAAAGATGTAGGCGGGTTTTGTTTGTAAATCTGCAGCTTATTGTCTGGAATTGTGCAGGCATTCGTCGTGAGTCTATTCATGGTAGTAATACTCTCACTAAGGACTCGGGTACAAGGCGTAACACTGAGGCCTGCCTGTCAAGATATGGAGCAAATAGGTGTACGAGTGGGACTATCCTTACATTACATAATATTAGAATGAACAGACACAAAACTCTTGTTGAAAAGCCTCCTTACGCTCAGATGTGTAGCTCTGCACAAATGACAACACTCCGGCTATCACTTCTTGCAAGGGAATGTGGCCCTCTCGGACGCATGTCTGTTGCTTGGGCTTGAATCTACTGTGTATCATACTGTGAATGTGCTAGAGAATATTAGAGAGACGAGAGGCTTGAGAAGGTTATTGGACATAGTGGCATTTTTAATTTATTGGATCACGAAATGTCCAGATCTTTACTTTGGGGTTAGTCAATTGAAGGATTATGGGTTAAAAAAAGTTAAAATTAGGATGATGACATCAAGAACCCATGACCCCAATGGTCCATTGTCACAACTTGGAATTTGTCTTATTAGTGATTTGACATAATATTAACATCCAAAAGATGTTTGCATTTTCTAGATACATAGTGGGTTGTATTGTTCATTTACTCTAGCAGTAGAGATTTTAGACATGATGTTAAACAATTTCATTGAATCTTTGAATGCCCAAAAGGTTGTATTTTTTGCTTGAGATTCAAAGGGTTGAGATTCATTTGATCCTAACTCCACATATTCATCATAATGTAGGGTTGTGGATGGTGTATGTATAGGGCAATCTTTGTTGAAGAGGAATTTATGGCCAAAAAGAATGGTCCAATGAGGAGGGCAAAGCTTGTTGAGAATAGACATTTTTTTGCGATAAATCTCGATGAGAACAAGATTGCTTGATGTGAACCATTGAACCATTGAGAAGAAATGTAGAAACAAATGACAATTGAGCAAATATTGTGTCGATCATCTATTAGGGAAAATGAGAAATCCACAATCTTTGGTTATGACACTTTTGCCTTCGGCAAGAATTTACGGAAAAAATTCCACCCAAGAAATGAACAATTTATGGGACCTAGCGCTCTAATGCCCCAATGCAGAGCTTGCAAGAAAAGAAGTGTGCATGCATGAGAGATGACAATTTTGAGATACACCAACTTCATCAAATTAGACAAGAATGAATGGATGCAAGATCAAGGGGAATGTAGTAAAATGAACGTGTATGATTCTGAATATAACGAACATGTACATAACATGCAATAGCCTTCATGCCCATTGCCTTTTCTTCATGCACCCTGTTGCCTCCACCTGTCCACTCATAGCTACTGATGAAGTACTGTTGGGTGTGGAATATTTCACACCATCTACTGCATGAAGAGCCAAGGCAGTGCATGCTACTAAGCTTACTGAATGCTACAGTATGCATGTTATCTAACTTGGCAACAAAAAGCTGTCTACGTTTTTCTGCACCCATTGGAGCTTCCTTTAATTTTGTCAGAAATGGATGCTACTGAAGTGAGGCAACTTAACTTATATGAAGAGTGTCCAGTTGTCCTTTAGACTTGGCCAAAAAGTAGACTTGGCCTTCATGTCATCAAGTATGTTATCTAATTTTTTTTTATTTTTTTTTATTTTTCTGTTTTTATTGAGAAGGAACATGCCACCCAAACATCAAGTCTGCAGTGCAGTTTTTGAACGTGGGCACATGGGATCCATGATAACAAATCGGTCGCACTTTGGCTACTTATGATTGAATTGGAATGCTTGCCCTCGCCCACCCTAGTCAGAGGATAGAGTGTCAGTATGAATTGGACCTACAATTGGACCTGCTTTGTCCATGTGAATCCAAACTGTACAGTACAGTGAATAAGGTCCAAAAATAATTTGGAATTTTTTCAAATCAGAACAAGAACTTGGAACTTTGGAAAGGGCTCCTGGAGGCCCAGAAAAATTTATCAAATTCACAAGCTGGAAAGTGAGTTGGAAAGATGGTGGAGTCTAGTTTACGATGTAATAAGTTTAGGTTATAATATTATAGTATCATACAATTATAATCAATTTAAAATAAAATAAAATAAAAACATAACACAAAGTTGACCATATAGTGTTGTCACCTTTTGTTGAAATAACTGCTTGCATTTTGTTCGGCATACTTCAAAGGATGGTATATATGGAGTTGCTCTAGAGAAATTGTATCTCATATTGGTTGAATAGTTTGCATCATTTCTTCTTTATTTCTTAGTTTAATACAATGACACAACAAATCTTTGACAATCTTCCATAGGTTCTTTATGGGATTCAAGTCCAGAGAGTTTGCAAGCCAAATTAGTTTTGTTTGAGGTTTTGTCACCCCACACACTTGTCTCCATTGCAATGGAAGTAAATTGCGATGGATCAGAGTGCCATTGTTTATAAGTGTCCAATGTCCAAGGTGATCAAGCAAAATTAAAAAATTAAAAATAATGTTTACTCATAAACAAGAGTCACAAAATTGCTTGTTATCTTTATGTCTAGAGGTATAATAACAAAATGGTATTTATCAAAGTCACAAAATGTACTCCAAACCATCACTAAGGTATGGCCAAGCTTGAAAGATGGCATTAAACAATCCCACTTATATCTTTCAAATAATTTTTGTCACAATCTAATTTGACTTCAATTTCATAACAATTTCAAATGGTAACTCATTTGATCAAATCACATTGCACCAATCCTCAAAATTTCAACTTTCATTGAATTGGGTAAATGCAAGCCTAAATGCATTATACTTGTCATTAAGATAGTTTTTTTTTTGTTGCAATGCAATTTAGGAAGCCCATCTCACATAGGTACGATTGTGTTGTGTTACAACATGCATTCAACTAGTTTGATATTTCCAATAGAGGTTGTCTTCTATCATCTTTAACAAAACACAACAACATCCTAATACCATATTCAAACATTTTTTGATGCCTACCACATTGATTTTCTTAAAACTCTACACTTCTATGGACCTTGGACCAATTTGTCAAAATAGTGGAAATGGGCAAGCATAGAACATTTAGGATTACTCCAATGTTCTCTCATTTCATCCCACCTTCACACATCCTCACAAATGCTACAATATGACTCTTTTCCTCAATACTTAACATTTTGTTCATCATTGTACTCAATCTAACTTCTCAAGAATTTATCTATTGATCTTGTGACAACAAGAAAAAATAGTCAAAGTCTTGTTAGGCCAACAACAACAATTTTCTTCTATGTAAGCTAAATTTTCATAATATTGCTTATTATAGCAAGGTCATTGCAAGAAAGACCAATACTATTTTGTGTCATTTTTAGAGTGACAAAGTTGTCATATGCTATGACTTTTAAAGCATGAACTTGATCAACTTAAAATTTTTATTGGAAATGAATAACTTGATTATAATCATATTCTTTAATTTTCAAAAATAAATAAGAATAATTTTATGCTTTAAGAAGTCAATTTTGCTAATTTGTGACATTTTGAAGTTTAGAAGATTTTAAGTATTGAAGAGTATCCAAACTTAATGATCTACTTCTAAAATTTCTATTGTCTATTCTTACAATTGGCGAGCATGTGCCTACCAAGGGGCATCTAAAAATACATTATTTTATATCCTTCACATTTATGCAAATATGGTTCCCTTGCATGCACACTTTTAAACATTAAAGATGGTTTCAACTTCATTCTTTTGGTGAAAGTTGATTACCATCAAGTCCTTATAAATTGCCAATTTTTATGGGGGGTGGTTCATGATTTTCTATTTATTGTAAATTTATACATTGTTGTATTTCAAATGCCTTGTTATACTAGAATTATACTAGTGCTAAGAAGGCATGTGACAAATACTATTAAAAAAATGAGCAATACAAAATAAAATTTCTCTCAAATATTACAATGGTATTTATTTTGTGTGGACCACTCTAATCAAAATAAAAAGTGTGGTCATCAGTTGATTATGTTGTGGATAGATTGAAGTACTATAATATGCATGCAATATTTGGATAGGAAAGATTGGTTGTTTTGTTGGAATACAATTCAATGTCTTTGTTGGGAAATGTCATCTCTAACCACATTACTACTTTCCATGCATTTGGATTGTAAAAGTTGCAACATGACAACTTTTTTTTTGCTTTGGGTGATTTGACTGGCGTTTTATTCTACGTCTCAAGTTTTCACTTTCTAAGTCATGGTTGAAGACCAATAGCCAATTCTTTTGGATTGTAGAATGTGAAAAAAAATTTAATGCAAGACTTGGAACTCATAGTGTGAAGGTCAAAGTTTCAACTTGTTTCTTATAGTGTACAATATTATGTAGCAATTTAGTATTCAAAAAATAGGTCAAAATATCAAAAGCTCATTTGGAGGGCACTTATAGTATCAAATTTGTGTTGGAGAGATTTTAAGAAAAATTCAACCCTCTAGGATGTTTTCTATGGTATATTTACCTTTCTTTTATATTCAAAAAAATTGTTGGGACTTCAAAGACAAATTGGGTTTACATTTTGACAAGATCAAATTCAACCTCTGAGTTCCACTTTCTTGGCACCGAAACTTCCAAAATGTGTTGCCATGTAGGCATTTTGGAGTGATGTGGGACTTGGACTTGGGATGTAGAGTGAAGTCCCCAAGTCTTAATAATTAGCTCTCCACCAATCAAATTTTAATAATTTAGTGAAACTTGGGACATAGTATGAGATGACCCTTATACAAATGAGTGATTCCTAAAAAAATTGGAATTTTTTGTAAGATATTCTCTCATTTTGAAAGGATGAAATTGTCAAGAATCACTTTACTTATTTTAAGTAGAATTGCACTACTACATGTGGATGAATGCACATCAATTTGGATGAAAAATGATAATTCTTTCATGATCTATATATTTATGGATGTAAATAACTTCATCACTCCTATCAAGATCACAAATTTCACTGTCTCTAAAAATTTAAAATAAAATCCTAACACCATGTCCTTCTATATGTACATGTTTCATCATACTCACAAATTTTGAGATTACCAATGAATCTTTGTGAATACACAAAAGGCATTACATGGGAGGACTTTAGGGCATAAAATTGACATCTTGCAAATGTAAAGTTTGAGGTCTTATGCAATCCCTTACATTGAATTGAACTAGGCGTGCAAGAGAAAAATGAAGATCATTTCAAGTTTGCATTCTAAATTTAAAATAAAATAAACAAAAACATCCTTCAATAACTATCCCTTTCTCCCATAGAAACAAGGACAATTCCCCTTGTCTTTTTTCATACAATGTAGGTAGTGCAAGATGATATCATCACCTGATAAAAAAGTAGTGGATCATTCTACTTGAGATTCTAGCAAGCACAATTTCCTATGAGAGATGCATCTCAACTCAAAATTAGGTCAAGTTATTTAACCCCTAAAATTCTATGACTATTTTCATTGAAAATGCTCAAAAATTGCCATTTTCAATACAAGTAACAAATTTTTGAATTTTTTTTTATACATATAAACATAGGATCTTGTATTATGATAACTTGAAAACATGTGGTAAAATTTTTAGAAATTTCCACCACACGGATTGCAAGATATAAGCATTCAAATTCACTAAAATCATTTTTTTGGCCTTGCGAAAAATAGGGCGGTTGCACTTCACAAGCTCACTTTTCTACAAAAAAATGTCCAAAATGGTGGTGCTTCTTTGGATTCTTTTTCCTAAACAAGTTTTCCACATTCTTGAAAATTTTCAAATCATTTGGAATTGTACAACATATAGGAAACAAATAGTAAGTAGACAATAGTTGAGAATGATTCAAAATACAAAATTGTTAAGAATTTAATTTTGGGATTGAAAAATGCCAATTCAAATGGTTGAAATGTTTTAATTAAAAATCTGCATCCTATGATTTTATTTATTTTCAAAAATATTGAAATTTGAGTAAGATAAAGGACTTCAAAGTTTATTTTAGAATAAAAAAATCCATTACTGCCTACAAACAAAAAATTCTCATAAACTTTGACTCATTGATCAAAATGGATTGATTCAAAGATTTCCACATATATGTAATTCTAGAAAACCAATTTCAAATTTTTGTTTCTGAAAAAAGTGATTTTTTCTGATCTACCCAAATTGACCATTTACAAAAAAAAGCAACATATTAGGCAATAACTTTTGATTCCTATTTCCAAATGTCATGAAATTTTGTGCATATGAAAGATATTCCTTGTCTTCACCTTACACCAAAATTTAGGTCAAAAATATCAAAATCTCTAGTCACATGCACCTACCCAAAATTTCTATGTAGCCAAAAAACATAACTTGGTTCTTTAGGGGTTAACAGTGTAAGGCAAACGGTCATAAATATAATCACAAAAATTAATCTCTAAGAATTCAAAGGGGGCATGCTCCAAACTCACCTTCAAATGTGCTATTTTTATAAATAGGATACCAAATTATTGTGCAAAGCTTTTTAGAAATTTTAACCATACAACCTTCTTTGCTACTATCTTTCCCAAATACTTTCAAAAAATTTAGGAGTTGACATGTTGATATTTTGAAAAACTTACAATATTAAATGAGAATACTACAATCAATGATAGTATAGCCAATGAGCAAGATAGTCAAAAATGTCATTGAAGAAAGGGTTAAATTAAAAAAGTGTGAATGTAGTTCATTTCTCCTTTTTAAATAAAAACAACTTCTAAAATTAACTCATGCAATTCGTCAAATCTTTTTATTAAGTACATCTGTACTAACACATACCTTCTTTATAATGCCTATAAATTTGTATTCATTACTGTGACCTATATTTTACATGAAAAGGTCAAAAAGTAGGCAATTTCAATTTGACATGCATTTATAAATTTCATTTATTTTTAACTGTTTATTAAAATTCATGTATATCTCTTGAAAAAAGTTCAATTTTGACATGGAATTATCTAAATCTCATTATCTTCAAAGAACTTAATGAACCACCACCATGCTATTGAAAGAAAGATAAATTTTCTACATCTCTAAGGAAATTAAGCAAAGGACATCTAGTAGTATTATTTATTCTATATTCTCAAATTTTAAAGGCATAGGTATAAAAATTATAGGACCCAATATATTATTGTGACTAAAATTTATATGATGCTGAAATGAGAGTCTTAGTTATTCTTAACCCTCACCACCCAAGGCCGTTTTGGGTTCCAAAACATTAGTGCTTTTGAAGTGATGTAGATGTAAATGTCACTAAGTTATAAAATCTAAATTGTACAATCTTGTAGTGAACATGTTGTAAATGATGTGAATCAAATTTGGAGTCATTTGACCTTATAGATTGAAAGATTATAATGTTTTAGTGTTGAAAAAAGATGCTTAAATTTTCCTAGCAACACACTTGGAGGTGAAATTTGATTTCTAAACTTAGGGCTGCTTCACACATGGGCTGAAAATTGAGAGTCCGTCAGCCTCCACCAATCAAATTTCAGAAAACCCCGACTTTGGCTTCTCGACCCTTCACACAAGGCGGCACAATCCAAAGTCCGTCGCCCTCCAAAGTGCCTACATGGAAGCCCAAACTCCTACGTGGCAATAGCCTCACGACGGACTCTCAACCAAAGTTTGGGTCGCCACTTTGTGGTGATCCAAATTTTAGTCGAGAGTCCATCAAATTGCTCATTTATTGCCTATTTATTTGGACTCTCATCCAAAGTTTGACCATAAACCCCCAAGGCCTCTCGACTTGGTCAGCCTATGTGTGAAGCGCCCCTTACTCAAATGAAAAAACTTAAAACTATAAAATGATTCAAAACCAGCATACAAACACATTGAAGAAAAAAATATCAACAAATTGATTCAATGTGTTTGCAAAATGGCTTGCAAATGTCAAAAAATAGGCAAGAAAAGTTGCAAAAAGCACATCTAAGGTTGAGCCTCCTTCCACTAAAATGCTTCTCAATCCCTCATAATTCTTTGAATTGATTTGAAATTTGAGTTGGACAAACTAGACTAGTATGCTCAACTTTTCCAAATTTTTTTATATTGAAAACAGACATTGTATGGAGAAGAAACAAGCCACCGAAGTTCACTATAATCCAAAAATGTTGGGATTTTAAACTTTGAATTGCTCCTAAACATTCAATACAACTTGGATTTAAATGAAAACTTCACCACAATAACTAGACTTCAAGGGGAATATAACCCAACAAATTTTATTGAAAAAAAACATTGAATGAAGGAGATACAACCCCCCAAAGTCTCAACCACCAAATGCAGTTTGGTGGACTCAAATTGAAACTAAGAACTTTGATTGGCTTCAAATTAATCAATTCATCTTGTATTGATCTATAATCTTACCATACAAATTAGGAGAGAAAGCGCAAATTTTCCAACAAGTTTTATTAAATTTGGACGTTGAATGCAAAAGTTACAACACTTTGAGATTGACTTGAAACTCTATGAGGACACTTTTGGTCCCCTTAGGCAATGAGGGGTTAAAACTAAAAATACATAATTTGTTTTTACAAGTAACTAAAATGTATTGGATTGTCTTTTATAATAAATGAAAACCAAGATGGAGCTTCTTTGCCAAATATTGAATTATTTCCAAAAAAAATGATAGATGCTAAAAATAGATTTTTTCTTGTAAAAAATCAGTTTAAGAATTCTATATTTCCAAATTTTTTGCCATATATTGTAGAATTATTTTTTCCAAATTTGACCTATGAAAATGGTACATAGCATAAAAACAAAAAATAATTATAAATTTTTTAAGATATGATTATATGTACAATTAATTGTAAAATTAAATGTTTTGATTTTCAAAACCAAAAGATTTCAACTTACTATTGAAGTAAAGAACTATATTTCAATTTTTTATTAAAGATTTATATGTCTTGTATATTACATGAAGGAAAATTTTTCATATTAAGGAATAAATTGAGAATACATGAAAAATAATTAACAATAAAAAATTCATATTCATACTCAAAAAATATATGGTTGTACATAATGTTGGTAATACTAATATGTCATTAATTAAAAAATTAGAAAATGTCAAACCCAATGGTGGCAACATTATATTAGGCAATCTACATCTTTTGATGTATTCTTTTGAAACTATTAGAAATTAAGATGAAAAAAGAACCTCAAATATTATTTTTATAAAAATGTCACAAGATTATTGACATCATTAATATAAACTTTTCATAACTTTTGTTTTGTCATCAATCAAAATAGAATGATCTAAAGCTTGTTTGAGTTTTTCCAATTGCATATTCATATATAGTTCCAAACCATTTATTGATTGCTACCTGATTGTTTGAGTTGGTTTCAAAGTAAAAAAGACTTTAAACTTGTGCGATACTTATTGAAATTGCATATAGCAAAGCTTCACATGAAGAAGATGGTGGAAGTGTCAAATTTTATATTTAAATGAAATCAATTGACTTTGCCCCAAAACTTAAAAAATCTCTTTTTAGACAATTAAAGGCTAATGTTCAACTACTCATCAAGTTAATGTGAATGTTTTAAAGAGTGAACTTTATCCACTCAATTTTTATTGAGAGAGCTTCAAGAAAGATCTTGTCAATGAAAAAAAGGAAGAGGAAAAAAAAGATATTTATATTAGTGATATAAATATTTTGAAGAATTTCAATTAATTTTTATAATTTAAAAAGTTAAACTTGTTATAATTAGTTCAAGAATTTAGAGGTTACTCCAAGATGTTTTCCTGAAATTTTGACACAAGGTGTGTACACTAACTAACTTTGTCGGAAAAAAAAATTCCTAATGGATGTTTGTGAAAAGTTATGCCACTTGAAAATTTTTGGAAAGTTTAAGCATTTTTTTTGTTAAATTCTTTGTCTACTTTTGAAATTTGGATTTGGATTTGGGTTTGGGTTTAGGTTTTTTAACTTGGGGTTAAAAGAAACTACTTTTATTTTTAAAATCACACTCCAAGAAAAGTTTAATTGTTATTCTAAATCACCTACATTGACCAAAATTTTTTTTTAAACTTTGAACACAATAGTCTTGCAATTTGTATAGCAAGAGATTTTGAATATTTTTTCCTATATATTCTAAATGTTTGATTGCATGTGTTTACCATTTGGACTTTAAGAAAACAAATTCTATTGTATACAAAAAATCATCAAAAAACAATTAGTGTATTGCGGAATTACTTGACCTCTCCATAGTGCAAGATGATTTTGAATAAGTTAGAACCCTTATTTGCTTATAAAATTTTGTATGAGTGTGCTTAACAAGATATATTAATGGATGGTGTAAATCTTCATTTTTGTATAGATAATTCTTTGAAATCCCAAAGGCCTCAATTTTTTGTCCCTATTTGACTAGGTTTATTTTATTTTTGTCAAACTTCAATTGTTATAATCTTACAATTTGTATAGTTAAATGTCATAAAAAAATTCTACAAATTACCATAATTGTCTATCATTATACACTTTTGTATAGTTGAAATTCAAAAAAACTTTTAGTTTTCAATTTTGGTCAATGCACTAAAAATTGGTAGTTTTTAATAAATTCTCATGAAAAATTCCTCTTCAAAATTGATGTTGTAGGGACTTTCTAAAACATTTAGTTGTTCTTTCAACCAACAATTATTCTTAGGAGAGTAAACATTTTTACATGAACAAACAAAATGAAATGACCCTTTACTTCACATAAGCCGTAATTATATACAAAATAAAAGCCCATCTTTTTCTTCTCTCCCTTCAATCAACCATTAGAATATCATATATGTGAAGGTCTCATTTCACACTAAGGTGTTGAAATTGAATTACCATGTCAAATTCTGAAGGGTCTATGTCACTCCACACCAATCATGAAATGATAGGCAACACTTTTTTTTTAAAAACAAAAATGATTTAATTTATACCAAATCTGACCTTGACCTTCACTAAGGATAATCCTCATGATTCAATTTATCCACTTTACCACCAATGAATAAAAGGAAAAAAATCAGTTTCCCGAAGAAACTCACTCCCACCCCCACCCCACCCAACACACATCAAATCCTCCCACCCGAAAACAAGGGGGCCCCCAATTGTCAACAATCTCGTCAGCAATTGTGCCTCAATTTCAATCCAGGGTGGGCAACCTCACTCATTGGCCCAAAACCTTGAAAATAATACCATAAATATTCGTAAATAAATCAACCAAATGATCACTAACGACACTCCACACCATGACCTGGCAACTTCACCTTAGAAGGGCCATGGACGAATTTAGAACCATCCCAATTACAATTACAATAAAAGAGAGAACATGGTCAAACAACCAATTAAAATAATAATAATAACTATTGCTATTACTTAAAAATAAAACCTTTCCCCTATTTCCGCCCCTATTGAAAAGAATTGAAAGAATTGACCACTGCCCCCTTTCCAGGCTGCTGGAGCCCTTGCGGCACATGCCCGCGCCCGGATTCCGGGCAGCCAGAGCGAGCGAGCCAGTCAATAAACTCCGTCCGCCGGTCCGCCCGGCTAAATTTCTTTTTCTTTTTCTTTTTCTTCCCCCCCCCCGTCTTATTGAGTTTCTTACTTTTTAAAATCTTTTGCCAGCCTTTCAATTTCTTTTTCTCGTTTCCTAGAAGCCGAGTTTTGTTGACTGATAAAGGGGAGTTGCAGGACGGTGAGGAAAGATAGAGTGTGTACGTGATATGTTCAATGACCTTGTCTTGAGCATCCACATAAGCTCCATGCAAGTGGTTGACCATCCGTCGTTCCCACTATGAAAGTCTTTTAGACTTTTGTTGAATCTTTTGGGCAATGGAATAAAAGGTTGTCAACTAAGGATTATTTTTTTTGGTTTGGTTTAGAAAGGTTATAACTATGCTATCGCGTAAGCATAGAGCTGATTGGAGTTTATGGGCTTTGAATCTAGTTGTAGATATGTACCTAAAACCATTTGAAGGTGTTTATTATATATATATATAATAAATACACTATAATATGAAAAGAGTCTGTGATATAGATACCTATAACATACTCAGATACCTATAACCATAGAGGATGTTTACAATATAAACTCTTAGGCTCATAAGCTCAAAGATTTCATGCTCAAATGCTAGCACCCTTCAAAGAGATACACTTAGTAGAGGGACCATTCATATTTCCTAATTTTGAAGGGAGTGCTACTTCCTTCAAAATCATTCGTCATGAGTGGTCCTTTGATTGCGTGTATTGCTCAGAAAGGTTTAAAAATAAGGTTTAAACAAAAATATGTGGTTACCTTACCTTTTATTAGTTGACACGGTGTAGAGTCCAACTTCAAACATGAGTAAGTAGTTTTGCCTCACATACTTTGTCTTGTGGACTTCTAAGGACATACCTTAATTAGGTAAATACATCCCTCATGTACATTGGATTAAAAAAAGAACTAGAGTTTTTTTTTTCTTTGGTTTAAAGAAGTGTGAACAACTATTCATTCATAGCAAATTGACATTATGTTAACCTGGCTTAATTCTTGTGACAAGAACAATTACCTTGTATATATATCACATCCATCTACTTTCTTTTCAATTTTATGTATTTTTTGTTTACAAAGTGAATATTTGAAAGAATTTCCTTCATTTTTGACTCCAGCATATTTATCTTGGATTTAAATTTTAAATTCAATTGTAAGAACCTATTCAAAAGCTACTCTCCAACAAATTGTGGTTGATCAGATTTATTTGCATAATGCAAACAACTAAAACACAACTCCCAAATAAATAATGAAGTACCTTCCATCTATATACATTGTTATGAACCTATCATATAAATGACCAAGTAAAAAATTTCATGAAGTTGGTTGAATTTATTATTTGTTGAAATCCCTTGTTGAAAATTGGAGACGTGACTTTCTAAAAGTCCTTTGCCCCTTGTGTCTTCAAGAAAGTTGTTGAAATCCAAGTTGTAAAAGAGGAGTGATGAAATTAGCTCAATGAGATTTTCATAAAGAATCTAAAACAACTTCCATTGTATTCTTCATTTTTGTGCCAAGAAAACAACTCTTGTATACAAAAGACACAATAAGTCATTGATAAAGGAAGTAGAGAGGTGCACATAAGAGATAGTTACCCTTTTTATTTCTAAGAATTTAATATAATGTCAATTTAGCTATTGTGTTGTTGTAGTTGTTAACCATAGAAAATAACACTTATTCAAGTGTCCTAAAATGCATTAAAAGATGTGTTGGAATCTTAATTCATTTGTGAAACAGATTCGACAAAATATACAAGTAATAAAATAATTCAAACCATACTGAAATAAATGTTTGGATTCTCCTAAAACTTGATCATTGGACATATGGTATATACCACATTGTTCTCTTTTGCAAGCCTTTGTAGTCTTGTGTTTCTTTTGTAGTATTAAAAATTTTAGTCAACAACATTTTATATTTCCATTTCTAATATCATCACACTAACTGAGCTCCAAATCCAATGGTTTGTAATTTGAGGAATTTAATAATTATACGATTTGTTCTCAAGGTAGTATTCTTTGTTAAATCATTCATTGAATACTCCACAATAATGAGATGGTACCATTATCTATTGTATTGGATGAATGCATATATTTTTAATGAATATAAAAACTTCATCCATATTTTAAATGCTTCATTTATTGGCTTTTAAACAAAGAGGAGGGGGAGGCTTTGTGTCAACAAAACCTATACTAAGATAGTTTTGTAGGTATATTAGCCAAAAGTATGTGAAATGCTACAAGGACATAGACAATCATACCTTGGCTCATTGTTTCAATTTGTAGATGAAAGTAATTCCATCACTCTACTACTTAACAACTTAATCTAATAAGGATGCTATTGACCAAAATAGTCCAATGCATGATTTCATTGTTAACTATAGAAAAAAAGAATGCACCGATTGGTTTAGCAATTGAAGAATTTTGGTGATTATAGTAGATGGCTTTAATTTAGACCTTCTTCTTTAAACCTTCCTATAGGTGGCTTCAAAAGCTATAGGCAGTAGATGTGAGTTGGACTACTCATAATGTTAGAGCATTAATGAGATTTGTTTATACTTCTTTAATGGATGGAATAAGAGTCGGAGAGGGTCCATTTCAAAGCCAAGGTGTACATTTAATTTTTCTAAATGGAAATTGATTGCCCAATTGCCTTTTTACACATGTTAAAAGAATGTAGGGTTCATTTAAGTTTACCAAGGGTCATATTTAGGAACCTAGTGTAATACTTTTTGAATGCCTCATTGCTTGTTTTAGACTGTGTGTGGGGTTTTTAGAAGACCTAAGATCACAAATAGGTATCTATTGCAGAATTCTTTGAAAATTCATAAGTAATTCATAAATGCTCCGAAAAATATAAAACCACTTGTGTTAGATTTCAAATTAATTTTTCTTCAAGTGAAAAATAAGGGAAGATAATTTTGGGCATCTAAAAACCATCTTAAAGGCCGACCAGGTCTTAAAGTGACAGTTTATGAGCACACTACCTTACTTTGGTCATGAGGGGCCGCATCCTTACATGTTTAATAAGGAGCTGCACTACAATTGGCTCTGTCTTTGTAACACTGGCACACTTTGTGAATAAGACACCTACTTGAGTTTCTTCACATGTAGTTTATGCCAATGCAAAGCCTCCTCCCTTGTGGGCTAGAGTCAACAAAATTGAAATTAAAATCCCTGCTTATGTGAGAGTCTTCTTTTCTTGACTGAAGTTAAACTACTTAATTATTACTCCGTACATGCCAAGAACCTTAACTTAACTTACTTGAAAAGCGAGCCGGTGCTATGGCGACCAAGCCAGTCATAGTCAAGGAGCAGCTTGTTCTTTATCTTCCCCGATCTCTCTCTCTTTATCTTTTACTCCCCTTCCTCGCTTCACGTCCCCCACGTCCTTGATAGCGAGGTTTTGATTGTCTCCGCTTCCTTTTCGCATTTCCTCCGTCGTCGCGGTGATTTTGCATTATTGCAGCACAGGTCCAGATTGCGGAGCTCGAGTGCACGTCGAGATTTCGTTTCTGCACTGTTTCCGCGGTGTCACATGGTGCGCGAGGAGCTTGTTTTTGAAAGCATGGTTTTGAACGGAGGACGAGAATGGAGGAGAATGGCGATCTTGGCGTGTTTTTGGAAACCCTAGCAGCGATAGAGATGAAGAGGGAGATGGAGATGGAGATTCTTTGGTTGTGATGGTGATGTGGTGTGATCAAAGAGAGAGATAGAGAGAAGAGGTCCAAGCATGGGGCAGGGCGCCTCGACGGTAGCAGCGTGTTCGGGAGGGAACCCTAGTCGAGTCCACGAGGAAGAGGACGAGGAGGAGGGCAAGGTTGAGAGAGAGAGACGACAGGAGGAAGTGATTGAAGGAGACGATTGGACGGCTTATGCCCCCGACGAGTGCGTCGCGTCGGTGTTCCGAAAACTTTCGACAACAGATCGGAACCGATGTGCGTTAGTATGCAGGCGGTGGTACCGCGTGGAAGGGCAAAGTCGGCAACGCCTGTCGCTCCACGCATCGGTCGAGCTTGGTTCATCCCTGCCGGCGCTCCTTCGTCGCTTCCCGCACATTACGAAGCTCGCTTTGAAATGCGACCGGCGGACGGTAAGTATCGACGACAGCGCGCTCTGCCTGGTGGGGTCACAGTGTCGGCAGTTGCAAAAACTGAAAATCAAGGCTTGTAAAGGTCTTTCCGACACCGGCCTTGAGGAATTCGCGGAGTCTGCGTCCGGTTCGTTACGCAAGTTTTCGTGCGGGTCGTGTCAATTCGGGCCTCGCGGCATCAACTCTGTTTTGCAGAATTGCTTTAACCTGGAGGATCTGACTGTGAAGCGGCTTCGGGGTTTTGTTATGACCAATCCCACCACGTCTGAGCATGTACTCCCTGGGCCGTGTAGTATTAAGAGGTTGTGTGTTAAGGATTTGCCGAATGCGCATCTGCTTGGTCCGCTTATTGCTGGTTCCACGAGCTTGCATACTCTGATTTTGTCCCGGGTGCTGGGCAATTGGGATTATTTGCTGGAGATTATTACGGATCATATGACTAGCCTGGTGGAGTTTCATTTGGAGAAGGTGTGTGTCACCGATAAAGGACTGAAAGCTGTGGCGCGGTGGAGTAATTTGCAAGTGCTGTACTTGGTGAAGCCTACCGAATGTACAAACGTGGGCCTTTCGGCAGTGGCAAGTGGATGTCAGTTATTGCGGAAGCTGCATGTGGATGTGATGAAGAGCAGCCGTGTGGGAGATGAGGGACTTCTTATGGTTGCTAGGAAGTGCAAGTATTTACAGGAACTTGTGATAATTGGGGTTAGTGCGACTACTGCGAGCTTGAGCCTTTTGGCATCGGATTGCTCGAGTTTGGAGCGGTTGGCCATTTGTACGAGCGACACGTTTGGAGATTCTGAGCTTTCGTGTATTGCGCATAAGTGTTTAGCTTTGAAAAAGCTTTGCATTAAGGGATGTCCTATTTCTGATGTGGGAATGGAAGCGCTCGTTGGTGGTTGCCCGAGTCTCGTGAAGATGAAAGTGAAGAAATGCAGGGCTGTGACTCCGGCTGGGGTTGCATGTCTTCACTCGAGTAGAGTGTCTCTTGTTGTTACTCTGGATGCCCCTTCAACAAATCCAAATGCCGCCCAGGTCTGTAGCTGCCCAATCTGGAAGATTGTTTAGTCCAAATGGGGACCTTGCGTTGACATTACAATTCTCCTTGAACCAGTACTAATTTTGAACGAGGTTGTTGATACTGCATTCGGGGAACGTTTGAATAGAGTTTTGCAAGGAGAGCATATGAAATTTTTAATCAGTAATCATGAGTACATTGTCAAAACCCAAGTGCCCGACCTAATCATGGAGTTCACTTTGGAAGCTAATATTTGATTATGGTCTCTTTCAAAACATATTTCGATCGTTCAAAATGTAGTTTATGACTTCATCCCTTTATTGGTACATTTTGTTACCTTGCTTGAAGCTTCAAAATGATAGATACCAAGTCCTGTAGGTATGGAAGTTGCGACTTTCGCCTTTTGGGGCACATACGGGTGAACATTGTACGGTCTGGGGATTACGCTGAAATTGTGGTGGTTGATGTGCAGAATGTACCTATTGGACCGGCTAACAACGTCAATCTAGAGAATGCACGCCCTTCGCATTCAAGGACACCTCTGGCCAGGGCCCGGCTTGCAATCAATCTTGTTGCATGCCATGTCCTTCGATGGTCTGCCTCCAATGGTTCGTGACATGCTGCCTTGTTGGCCCTTGATTTAAAGTTTGTAACTTTGTTGACATAATTAGGTGTAGGCCATTCTCAGTTGTGTCTATCCAGACCATTTGTTTTCACTTACTTTTATTGGGTAGGACAAAGATGACTGGAGTCATTGCCGAAGGCAACACGCACAGCTAGTAATACCATGATATTGGGGTCGTCTCGTCTCCAAAGACTACAGAAAGCTGTTATTCTTTACCCTGTTGGCTTGTAAAGCATTTGAAGAAAATTCTTCCAAGTGCGAAATTGATTCTCTAATCAATTGGCCGTCAGTAGGCAAATCTTTTTTATCATAATTTTTTCCAGAGAAGTGTATTCTGTCGATTGTTCTCCTTGGGAAGAACCCCACACACCAGAGAGATGATTGATATCTCACATCCATGAAACTAGCTATCTTCCAGATGTATGGAGGAGCCTGCTTCTCTTTTGTGCAACAGGTTTTCGTTTGCAGGTGACGAGATCAGGGTAACTGGGGACGATGGGATGTCTTGTACAAGAGTTTTACGAAAGGGTGATGCATACATGATCGATTAAGGAGTTCAGGTTATCGCAATGTGCTTGATCTGCTTAATCGCCAAAAACTAATTGCAGGTCATTCTTCTTAAATTTCAAATCTAGACATCTGGAGTTGGGATCATAGTTTATAATGTAGCATAATCCTTGAAATCCTTCCCACAACAGTCAGCAGAGGAGCCGAAAATATTCTTCCCTGGGATTCCGGCTTAGGTATTTGACCTGCGATTATCACCCCTCCTCGGACTCTGACTGGCGAGTGTGGGCCACTGACAGCAAGGCGCACCGCTTTGCTACAGTAAGCTTTGTCCAAATTTGTGAGAGACGAATGAGACCGTGCTAGTTCTGGTATGTTTCTTTCATTGTTTCTATTTCAATGGAAGAAAAATTATTCTTAGATGCTGCCCATCAACTAAGCTAGCCAGTTCCGTCTGAATGGGGTTAGCAAGCAAATCAAACTGAGTTTTACCTTATTGGTTATTTCTCCTCTCGTCCTTACTCGTGACTTGACTATCTTAATTGTGAACTTGAATCGTATCGAGTTTGAAGGTGATTTTACTGTAGACGCACCAAGCTGCCCTATGGGAGCTTCAAAGTTCACCCCTAAAGGACCAAGGCGCATCTTGGGCACATATTGTGAGAAATTGTCACTTTTCAGGGCAGCGAGTAAAAGATGAAACCATTTTTTTTTTCCAAAATTCTACTGTACAAATCAGTATTAGATTACTAAAGGAATGTTTGGAAAAAGTTTCAGAAAGTTTGATTGCACAGATTGAAAGATCATAATGTTTGATGCTAGAAGAAAAGGTATTTTTTTCTAATTTTGCTTGAGATGGCCACCAGACTTGAACTCCTTCTAAAGTGAGAGTTTTTCACTATACATGCTTATTTTTTTTTGACAATTGCATCATGCATCATGCAAGTAATATACCTTGCCAATTGCCAAGTTTCATAATTATTGAACGAGTTTTGCACAAACTGCTAGGGCTACCCCCAAAATTCAAGGTAGCATAACTTTTGATTTGGGCATTCAATTGGAAAAAGAATTATATTTCCACTAAGGGGTACATGTTCATACCTTGTGTCAAAATTTGAAGAATATTTGTTAAAAAATGACTTCATATGTACCTACTTGATATCACTTGTGTATGTTCAATAGTCATTCAATCCTTTGGGGTATAAACTACCATACTTTGTTGAATGAACAATTTCAATTCAAATTGACCTTGGTTAACAATAAAGTTTACTAAGTTTAGTTTTCAATCCTCTTTACAAATCTCAAGATTATAAAAATTGGCATACTTAACCTAAGGTCAATTAGTTGGTTTGGTGGGAAAATGTTTGAACAAAGTTAGTTTAGTTATTTCTTGTTGCAATTGGTTGTAGTAGCTACTAGGAATGGACAAAAGAAAATTAAAAAATCAATCAAATTGATTAACTTGTAAGTTGGGTATATATTACCATTTTCTATATTATAACATGTTTGATACTAGGACTAATGTTGGCAACATACCTAAGAAACTGTACAACAACTTGTTGAATAACTTTTTCAATTTTTTGGATTGAAATGGATTGACAACTTTCTCAATTGATAGGTTGTCATTAAAATGGATGACAACTTCTGCAATTTTAGGGTTGAAATGGATGAACCCAAAAAAATATGGTTGTCATAGTCATATTCATTAATTACTTCTATTGTATATTACTCAAACAAATTATTCTATTTCAAATTTTCTATGGCAAGTCAAGATACACATTTAAATGTTGCAAACCTTGAATATATCATCTTCATACATATATACAAATTAATGAAAAGAAATAATCAACCAATTTACAAATGAATACTAGTTCTCATACCACATTATTTCATTCATAATTCTTCAAAGTTAGAGTAAGTGAGAAATTAAATCCAATGCGTTAGATAAGATTCAACCCTTAGGAAGGCTTTGAATTCCCCTGCATACATCTACGTTCCCAAACTCAACGCAGTGCCCAGCAGCAATAGCATGATGTGGCAAAGTGAATGCCACGTCACTTTTTTATTGTCATTTTCATTATTTTAAAATGAATATATGCCTCATGTATATACATAGGAGTTTATTGCTCATATGAGTTCTAATTTTTTTATTATAACAATAAAAAATTCTTTTTCATTTTACAAAATCATTAAACATGCATTCTTTTAAAAGCCTTTGAGAACTTAGGTGTTTATATGATTTTGATCACAAATATACTAAGTAAAATTTATTATATATATACAAACTATAAGAGAAGGAATATCCTATTAATTTATCAAATGCACAAATAATATCCTTTTCTTCACCTACATATTTACATAAAATGTATTAACCCCTAATAGACTATTATTCCCTCAATGGACAAAATGGATTTCGGGCAAGTTCCTATGACTTCAATCTTTAGTGAAACTCTTGAAACTTTATTTCAAGAATAGAAAAACTTCTTATCTTTGTCGAAATATAAAAAACTTCAATTAATCCTAAAGAACAAAAGTTATGCCATACTAAACATAATTCTTACAAAACCAGGCAAAAAAAGAAATTCACAAAAATTTGAAATTAAATTCTTAATTTTATTTCTTATAGATAATATTTTTTTAGATGTGAAGCTTTGTTTCATTTCATTTGGATTAGTGATGTAAAAGTTGTGAATAATCTTGTTTTGGGCCATTTGGGGGCAATCTAAGCATCTTCTTGAAAAAATAACTCATAGGATTTATTTTTGAATGCACTTTTCACAATTTAAAAAAAAATTGTTTGATAAGGTTAAATTTTCTTGCTAGAACAATCTCACATTTGGAGTTATCATATTTCAATCCCATTTTAGAGCTATTAACATTTTAGTTTTTCTTTCAATCTTGAACCTACTTCTATTTAACAATTTTTTAAAGAATGACAATCAAGTAGGGTTTTTTCTGAATTTTTTTCCTAGAATCTCAACTAAATGCTTCAACAGTTGGTTTTTAATTCAAAGTCCATAGAGCAAAAAAATTCCATGAATGGCAGTCAATTCCGTTAAAACTTCAAATGAATATTACAAATTTTTTTTCCCAACTTTGAATGCTAATAATCCTAATATCTTCAAATCTCTATAGTCAAACTTTATGAAATTTTTACCACACGATCTCAGACAAATAAAGTACAAGATACTAAGTTTAGATTCTAGGAGAATTTTTGTTTCTTGGGTGAATGAAGCAGAAATGGTAGTTTTGAGTGGTTTTTGACAAAAAAATGGCCTTGGTCCTATAGGAATAAAGTGCATCCAATAACAAAATCCCAAAAGTCAATAAAATCAAGGATGTGAATATTCTATTGTAAAATTTTAATTTATACTTTTAAAATTTTCAACTTCCATATTCAATTATTTCACTAATGAAAATTTATTGCATTTTATGTTCAATCAATGATTTTTTATTTGGTAATTTTTGCTAAACTTTAGAATGTACTTTGTAAATATAAAATGTTATTAGAGGGTGGTATTAAATCATTTGTAGAAAACTCATGAATGCTTGCAAATTTATGAAACTTATTGCTTAAAGTTCCTAATACAAATACAAATTCAAGAGAATGTCTTAAAAAAATATGCACCTCAAAATAGAATATTCATAGTACTTTGAACAACCTCAAAGAAGTCACTTATAAAGAGAAAAAGAAAAGACTTCAATTGACCAATCAACTTTGTGAATCTTGAATTCAAGTAGTTTGTAGTAGGACATTATTGAATGGACCAATCAAGATCTATTTTTCCTTTTCTTTTAGACAAAATTTAAAAAATATTCTAATATTGCAAAATAACTTCCATTGAACCCCTAAATTCAACTCTCTCCAAATATTTGTCGGAGGAGTTTCGTCCTATTTTGGTCTACTCTTGAACGACATTTCTTTTGCTATTATATGTTGTAAAATATATAGAGAAATTTTATTCTTATAGTGAAAGAAGTGGAGAAAAGACAAAGGAATACCTTCAAGAAAGTCTTTTCCAAAAAATCCAATTGATCAAGTTTCATTGAGCTTAACCCCTAAATTTCCATTGTCCCCTCGAGAAACAAATCAGATTTCGGGCAGGTTCCTGTGATCTCAATTTTTGGTGAATTGTTTTGAAACTTTCCTGTAAGATAGAAGAATTGATTATCTACGTGAGAATATAATTTTTATTTCAATTGGTGCCTGGGAGCAAAAGTTATACCACAAAAAGCCTGAAACTAAATTCAGTAGGTAACACAAAAAAAATTGCAAAAAATCAAAAAAAAATTTAAAATTTTTTTCTACATGTGAAGCTTTGATTCATTCTATTTGGACTAATAATGAGAAAGTTAAAGACAATTTTGTTTCAGCATCTTCTTAAAAAAATAACTTATAGGGTTCATTTCTGAATGCAATTTTCACAATTTTTTTTGAGAATGTTGTATTTTTTTGCTAAAACAATCTCACCATTGGGATTATTGTCTTTCAATCCCATCTTGGAGTTATTAACGATTGAGTTTTTCTTCCAATCTTGGACCTACTTCTACTTAGCATTTTCTTAAAGAATGAAAATCAAGTGTTTTCTAAAAAAAAAAATTCCTAGACTTTCAACTCAATTCTTCAACTTAAATTTTTTTTAATTCAAAGTCTGTAGTGCAAAAAAATTTCACAATTGGCAGTTAAAGTCATCTGAAATTGTAGGCTAGTGTTCAAAAAAAACTTTTTTTTCAACTTTGAATGCTAATATCTTCCAATCTATACGGTAAAACTTCATGAAATTTTTATTATGTGAGCTAAGACAAGTAAAGTACAAGATCCTACGGTTAGATTCTTAAAAAATGATTTTTTTTTGTATTTTTGGATGAACGCAGCAAAAACGGCAGTTTTGAGTGGTTTTTGACAGAAAAATGGCCTTGGGAATTTAGGGGTTAAATATAAGTCAACTAAGAACAATGAGGAATTGTCAAGAGAGCACCAAGAACAATTTCAACTACCACCAAAATATAAAAGGTGTATATAAAGCGATGTACTAGATTATTATTCTTAACATTGTTGTTTATAGCTATTCATATTTTGAACAAGAACAAGGACGTTAAATATCATTTGTAACAATTTCAAACTTCCCATTTTACAATTGCCATAACTTGATTAACACAAGTAGATGGGATGTCTTTAACTCTTGAACAACAAATTGGTCATTGTGGAAATTATCTGTTTTGGTATCGTGTGCATTTTTGGATTATAAAAATGAAAAAGCATTCATTGGAAGTCAAGCTAGTGTAGAAGACATTCTCTTTTTGCACAAAATTAGAGGATGAATAATGGCACTTTTGTCTTGCATGAAGAGGTTCTTTGTCATTCATCAACAAGAAAACATCCACCATATTGTTCACGGGTTAATGACTAGTGCAACAAGGTAGGATCACCTCAAACCAAGCAAATTTCTTTAATAGACATTATTGAGTGCCAAGAAGCTCTCATTTTAAAATAACATGAAGACAAATTGCAGTAAAGTTGGGTGAAATTCAAGAACAATATTGCTTTATTTTCAATGTTCACATCTCACAGAGAGTGCAACAAACATCTACTTTTTCTATGTTTTTTCTACGGCTCCCTTTTGGGAACATGCTTGAATTTATACTCTACCTCTAGTCATTTATATAAGGTAGGATTACCCAAATCTTATATACAATTGTATTCTACTTATATAGTTGCAAAGTATTCTACCTCTAGCCATTTATTACGGAAATACTTCTAGAATCACTTAATAATGTTACGCATAAGAAATCCAGTGACAAAAATCGAATTCAACACACTTATCCCTTATACCCAAGGATCTCTGAACTCTATACTCTCCTAAAAGTCATACTCACATATGCTAAAATGCTTGATGGAACATAAATAGTGTCCTCTACCCTGAGCAACAAGACCGTGATTCTAAGAAGTAACAACTTAGAAAAGGTCCTCAAAGGGTACTCGTGCATGAAAATGAAGTAGTAAGAAAAAAGAGGACCAGCATAACAATAGTCTTTCACAATTTCCTCCTCGATCTCCTGCTACCGAACCAGTATATCACACCAACGACAGCCAGTCCCAGAGCTACCCCACTGCCCGCTTGAATTGCCCATTTATAAGGATGTGACAACAAGAGCTCACTCTCTGGCGAGGAAATCGAGCTCATCAACGACATTTGTGGCATCGGCTCCGCCACCGCCAATGCGAACTCCAGGCCCTGCTTCTTCAACAACCCCACATCCTTCACCTGCGGCCTCTCTCTGGCCGTTTTCGCCAACGCATTGTACTCCACTTTGGAGCCTCCCTCTAAGAACACCCCCACCACTCGCCCATTGTGCACCCAGTAAGCACCGAACTTGCCAAACTCACGGTCCCCGAAGAGCACGCACTGACCGGCGTCGTCTCCGAAGAACTGCCAGGACAAGGTGAACACACGAGAGTAGAAGTAAGGTAAGTAGTCGTAGTCCATCACTTTGTTGTTCATCAGAATGGCTTGCACTGCGTGGGCTGCAGACTTGCGAGCGTGGTCTACATGCTCCAGTCTTCGGATGTCGTTGTACATGGGCACTGGGAAAGCTGCAACGTCGCCAACTGCGTACACGGAAGAGTTGCTCACGCTTTGCATCTTGCCGTTCACTTTGATGCCACCCTTTTCCAGAGTGAGCTGCCCTTCGAAGAGGTCCACGTTGGGGCGGATGCCGATGCCGCAAACCACCAGGGAGGCCTCGATGCGGCTCCCGTCTTTCAATACCACTGCTGTCACCTGGCACAGCACCACCGGGAAGGTTCGTTCAACATGGCTGCAATTAAGACTGGCCAATACTCAGTTGCAACGTCATGGACACTGAAGTAACAACTTCTAAAAGCAACTGAGTGTAAGCAACTGAGTGTAATTCCTACTACGACATACTCCCACAGTGCAGTTCTGTTGAAAACGTTAGATACCAATTTCAATGATCATATTGTGAAAAGCACAATTCAGAAGGGTTCCAATTTCATATCACTAGAATCAAGAAGAACGTTACTTTTGTTCATTGCAACCTAAACAAAATTGGGCACAAGAAAGCCTCCATATGACCTACTCAAAATAACCTTAAAAAACATGAGGTCCAAATTGGACACTTCTTTCTGGACGGAGGGAGTGGCTCTTTAATGGTTTTGTTGGCACATGGAAGGCAATTCCAATGCAGTTTAGCATGTACTATTTGGATACTAAACTAATCAAGTTACGACTTTTCAAAATTTAACGAACGGGTGTACCAAAAACCAATCTCAAACTCTACTGGTACGATGCTGTTACAACCTCATAATCTAAATAGTAGCCAAGATTTAGTAGGGGTTCGCTTTGGGATCAGGGTTGCTAATGGGTGCAGTTACTTTAATTACGCGACTCGCCTAAGCAGAGGCAACGGAAGGAATGCATAAAGAAATTCAAAAGCCACAGTAGGTTCTTTCTTGCGATAAGTAAGATTATAAATGATCAATTTGGTTGTGAAATAATAGAAATCAAATGGGACCACATTTTATATCAGTGCATGCGTTGGCAGATAAGCAAATAAAATTGGACAAAAAAGAGTTCCCATATGACCTTGTCAAAAGTGCTGAAAAGAAATGAGGACTCCTTTGGGCTTCTTAGGGCTTAAGGAAACAAGGCTAAACAGGAAGAAAATGAGACGAAACACCTCTACACATCTAGAACAGACTGAAGAGGAATTCCTTGGGTTTCTAGAACATATATTAAATACAATAAATTGCGCTTCGTTTTATACGTTGTAACAATCACAAAGAGAAGGAGCCATGTTATGTGACGAAGAGCCTTATTAGCAGACAATAGAGGAAAATAGTGGCAGCATGTAGTGATACCTTGCCGGATTCATCACACTCAAACGATGAGAAACTTAGTGACTGCATTTAGTGATTCCTTACTAAAATCATCACAATTAAATGATGATGGACATATAGTGACGGCATATAGTGTTACCTTGCCGGAATCGTCACTCTCAAACGATGAGAGAACATTTCCTTTCCTGAATTGAATACCCTTCTTCATATAATACTCTTCATAAAACGTCGCTATTTCTGGTGTAAACAACCGAGGCACTGCAGACAATACAAAATTCAGTTAATATCATATCCCAACAGAAACCTCACCACCATCAACTACCAGGAAAGCAAGGCCTATTAGAGTTTTTATTAAAGAGGGGTTGCCGATCTTAGTTTGGTGAACAAATTGGAGTGAATCTAATGAATAGCGCCATCAATAAGCAAGCCTATCATTCAGTGGTTCAATCAGAAATCAGAAATGGTGCCTGACTTTTAAGGATAACTCTATTACTCAAAATACAAACACAAGATCATGTCACTTCTTAGAGAAACTAAAACAACAAAGTGAGAAGTGCGAGGAGCCCTACTGCAATAATCTTCCGGAAACACCATGGTGACAGGAATGCGGTTGCCATGGAGAGCTGCAGCACACTCCATCCCAATATAGCCACCGCCTATCACAACAGCTTTGCCACCCTTCTCCCGGCACTCTGCCATCATATCCACCAGGCAGGTTGCGTCTTGGATGTCTCGCAGATAGCAAACGTTCTTCACATCTGCTCCCGTGACCCCAAACTCATCCAGCTTCAAAACCTGCTCCCCGTCTCTTAGTCCTCACCCTCAACAAGTTCAACTATCCCCCAAGCAACTATGTAACAGACAAGGTCTAGGGTTTAGAGTGTTTCGGAAATTCTAGTCAACATCATAAATAGGATCTTCTCTATGATTCATAAAGAGGTCCATGATCATGAGGAAGCCTCCGTATGCTGTGTTTAAACCATGCAAAATTCATTCAAACCAAATTCTTACTAAGAGTCGCTCATTGTGTTGGAGATCTCATACGGAAAAGGAACATACCCGAGCGCCCGTTGCAACAATCAGGGTGCTATACGAAATAGTTTCACCCGCAGCTGTAATGAGAGATTCAGTCTTCACGTTTGCCTCCGTGACACGCGTTCCAAGCACCAGTTCGATCCCTGCACCGCTAATAAGACCAGGTCAGTAACATGCTGGTGCGTTACATAAGGTTCATAATATTTGCACCCCTGACCATATCAGGTAGAGGATAATAAAACCGTTAGGGACCTCGTATTGATTGACCCCTGTTATCAACAGCAACTCATCTATTCATACACTTGCTTGGCCTTCAGGTGTAAGCATGACTTGGCTGAATGTCTATGGCCACTCAAAATTGAATGGAAACGGAGTTGTCTACAGCCCCATCAATTGTGATTTACAATCTCCCACTTTGAACGGTTACATCAGAAAACCATACATAGTGATAAGATAATTGGTCTCAGGAGACTTTGGCTCATGTACTCAAAGTGATCCCTCCACAACTCTATACTGATCTCTCAATGAAAGCACACTCCTACATATGTTTGAAGCGACGCAAAGAGAATCCTCTACTTTAGTAATGAAAAAAAACGAACCTTTTTCTTGAAACCACTTGGCAGAATGCGATTCCTCACCGACACCCACACATGTATGGAAAGCAGGTAATCGCGCTGGATCTACATATTCCACAGTCACACCATAAGCTTGGTTTCGACTTACACATCCAGAAAATGGAATAACCCGATTTCACCCAAAAAAGTATTAGCCGAGCAGGGAAATGCGTACCTTTGGATAACAAGTAGCCCTTACTCAAAGCAGGACGCTCGTAGGGTGCAACCTACAGTACAGTGACCACCAAGTCACCAAGAATTGAGTCATAAATCAAGCACTTCTAAAGAATCTCGTAGAGTATCAAACTAGAGATTAATCACATGGACAGTACTCGATCATAGCATATTTCCCCATCTACACAGAAATTCATTAACCCCTTAAGAACGGAGGTCGGAAATGACCAATTCAATTGTAGAAAATATAAATAAAAGGGGTTCAAATTTTATGTCACCAAAAGTTTAAGAACACTGCATCTGTTAGACTAAACATGAATATAATTGCACAAAACGAATTCCCCACATGACGCAATCAAAACGTGCTAAAAAAAATATGAAGCCCAATTTTGGTGATATAAATTACGGGATAAACATCTCAACACCAAGAAAGAGCGATCGCTAGGACTTCGTTTCTGTACTGAACTCAATCCTGACGAATTCCCCAGGAAAAAAATGAAACAGACAGAAAACCCCAAATCCCAGGAACACGAGCTCAAATAGAAGCGATAACAGACATAAAATTCAAAATTCAAAATTTCTCAGAAAGCACTACAAATTTCTCAGAAAACAGACAATCTCGCAAAAACAAAAATTTCAAAAAAAGGAATTACTAAAGCTCCCTTGCAGAATTATTAAAGCTCCCTTACAGATTCTTCCGAGATTATGCACAAGTCCCCAGGATTCAAGCCGTGCTTCACGAATTCGGACGCCGCATACCCCCCTGCCGTGCCGCCTCCCAAAATCACCACCTTGAAGGACCTCCCCATGGCGGCTGCTTTACACCATCCCACACCCAAGGAAAACAATTCGACAACTGAACCAGAGACAGAACTCTTCAACAATTGGATTGATCAATAATTCCAATTGTTTCTCTTGGATCCAATTCCCGATGTTTACTGCTCCCGCACTCCACGAATGGGCACCGCGATCACGTTTCTGGGAGGATAATCTTAAAAGTTTCCCCTGTTTAGTTGCCTGGCGGTATAATCTCTTTTTCCTGAGCAACGTGGAACCTACAAGTAGACCTAATTACATGTAATTCCTTGCAAAAGTATTAAAAAATTGGAACGATGAGTCGAATGTGCACTCAGCTCGCGTTCGGGAGGGAGAGAGACATGGTTCCAGGAATTAGGGTTTCGGGAGTGACGAGTCGGTGTGTGTGGTCCTTGCGCAAGAATCCATTTTTAAAATTTTGAATTTTGAATTTTTTCCTTGTATCTTATCAAATTTTGAGTTTTTAAATCATATTACTTATCCCAATTATCTTCTAAAGTAGAAGTCAAAATTATAGTGCTTATCAAAATATATAAAAATTTGAAATTTAAAAAATATATTGAAAGGGCCTTGGAAACTTTTGAACCTTTTAAAATTTTGAACCTTTTAATTTAAGAATGTGATATTCATACTTTTACTTTTGATCTATATGAAATCAACCAATGTAATATTGACACTTCAGCATGTGTTGAAAGTAGAATTTGCCTATAAGATTTTTTTTTTTCATTCTAAAAGTAACCAAAAAAAATAATCATAGTAGTCTTGAAAGTTATGACATTTGTTTTTAGAATTATTTTCCACCAAACTTGTACTACAACCATTGTATGAATGAACATGTTTGTTAGTCTACTCAATGGAATAATTTTATGATTCTTAGATCACCTTCTAGACATGCCTTAGGCAATCAAAGAAACTTAAACTACTATTTATTATAAACCCTTGAATGGTATTTTAATTGGTAAGCAATTTCATAGTAGTCACAACTACAACCTTTACTATATACTTCAAATGTCTAATACAACTTCATACATTAGTACATATTGGCTAATATACCAACATCACCAAAATTGCATGTATTAGAAATTATTCTTTCTTTGAATAATGTAGACCTTTTAATTTACATATATGTTTTGTTGGACTCACTCTTCTTTTCATAGAATACTTGAAACAAAGTTACAACAAATTTTGCCAATGAACAAATGTACTACAACTCAAATGGACAATTGTTGTCCATGAACTAGAGGCAAAATAAGTACAATTATTTTATTCACTACACTTTCGGATTGTACTTCAACTTCAACTTAATGATTTATCCACAATTTTACATATAAAGTTTTGTAATTACCATTAGTGAATATTAGATGTTGTGAAGAGTACCATCCTTCAAGTAGCCACATACAACAAGTCTTAACCCCTTAAAGACCAAGGGGTAGTTTAGATTTCTAAAATTGTAAAGTTGTATTATAAAATATAACTTAAATAAATAATTTGATGATGACTCTCAACTAATAGTTGTAAAATAAGATCCATAGATCATATCCATACAATTAGATCAACTAGTATACAAACCAATATTTTTCAATAAAATTTGAAGCCAAAAATTGAAAATTCTTTCTAAAATTGATTGTAGATTGAATATTTGTGATTTTCACAACAATTCTTTTAGTTTAATTTCAAAATATTAAATTCTAATCACAGTGATTTTTGAATATTTTGTAGTCAATTCATTTATAAAGAATCATTTTTTAAACAAAAAAAATTACTTTTTGAACTCAAACATAATAAGACCTTTTGAATTATATAGTATTTGCAATGCAAAATCTTCTAAATTTGTATTGTACAATATTTAAGATCTAACACAAGAATCTTTAAAAAAATCAATGGATGACAAAAATACATTTTTGTGTGCGTTGGATGTGTTCATCTATTGTTTAAAATTCGAGCATTTGGTTTTCAAGGGTTAAACCTTAATAGCCAAAGAATAATCTAAAATTTTCAAAATTGTAAATATGTATTACAAAATAAAACTTTGAATAATAAATTATTAATCAATTTCAAACAAAAAATTCCAATAATGATCCATAGATTGTATCTATAAATACAATTAAATTTCACACCATACTAACTAATATTCTTCAATATGTAAGGTTTGAAACCTAAAATTGAAAATTCCTTGTTATATTGATTATAGGTTGAAGATTTGTAATTTTCTCAAGAAATTTTTTGTTCTTGAATTCAAAAATTTGTATTCTAATTGTGATCATTTTTTAAGATTTTGATTTTATTTATTTACTTTGGATGCTTTTAAAGGGTTATTTTTTGAACTAAAAAAGTTAGTTTTAGGTCACAAATACATGTACCCCTTGAATTATAAAAATTTGGAAAGAAAAGTTTTTGAAATCTATAGCATGCAAGTGTGAGAAAATTAACATAGAAATCTACAAACATTTAGATGGAGGGTGATTGCAAGAAACACTTGTCCTTTTTGTGTGTCCTCTTGGTCTCTTTGGAGGTGTTTTTCCTCATAATTTTGTGTTTTAAGCCTATTTTAGCTTGAATTTGGAGAAGAGGTGCATGTTGTTGACCTAGACATTTAGTAATTTTTTCAGTTCTTTTAAAAATAGTTTATTATTTTAAGGTAACCATAATTGGATGTTTACCTTGGCTATTTTGGGGGTTCTTAGTCCTATTTGTGGACCAAAAATGTGATTCTGAAGCTAAGGTTTTACCAGGTTGTAGGTAGGCTAATATTATAAAAATGTCTAATGAGATTTATGGCAAAGAAACTGGTGTAAAGGTTGCACATGGGTTGAAAGTGGACACTGTTTTCGCAAGCACTTCGAAGAGGGGAAAAATTTTATGATGGTTTTTTTGTTCACATAGGACCAAAAAAAAAAGATTTAAAAAATGGATTTTTTCTTTGAATTTTTTGAATTCTTTTACAATTTTCTAAAAATCAAATTCAATAGCATCTATTTTCTTGCATTTTTCTAGGCTTCTTTTGTTGTACATAACTTTTAGAGATAAATTTTTCTAGGTCTGAATTTTCTCACATATACTATTATGAATGCTTTACAAATTATCCATGTTTTATTGTATTTAAAAAAAATTATTCCAAAAGTCATAGTACTGCAAAAATAAGGCCATTTTGAGCCCAAAACAACAAGTGTTTCTTGCAATCACCCTAGATGAAGAAAAAATTATTTGACTGCTTTTGTTTACTAGGGAAATTTTAGCATTCATTCATTGTTTGAAATTTGAATGTGTGGTCTTTATGGGGTTAAAGGGCCTTTTAATAATTCCAAAATCACACTAATGCTTTTTGCTTTATAAAATAAAATATGAAACATTTAGATATAGTTGCAATATGACATATTGTATACTAGATAATCATAAGAGAAGATTATATTTTCAATACTAAAATAAAAATTGAAATAAATGAAAAATAAAGTTGGAAAAAATGTCACAAAAAATCATTTTGTTCACCATTAACTCCTAAAGTCCTGAACCCCATTTTTTGGCAACATAACAATTTTAGGTAGCTCACTATGGATGGAGTTTTTATTTTTATTTTTTGAAATTTTAACATGACATGAACCCAAGGAATAGCTTTAAGACCCAACAAATTTTATAACTTTTGAATACATGGCTAAGAAGTTATTGTATGAAATGTGATTTTTAGCACTTGGTGGGCAGCCCAAGCAACAAATAAAAATTCTTCAAAAATAATTTTTTTCAAAAATTAAAATTTGAAATTGATTCTTTAGATTTATATCTACATGGAAAGCTTTGAATCATTCATTTGGATGGATGAATCAAAAGTTTTGAGGAATTTTAGTTTGGGGTAATTTGTAGATAATTATGGAATCTCTACTTTGAAATAAACTTTGAAGCCCTTTATTTTACTCAATTTTAAATATTTTTGAAAGAAAATAAATAAATAATAAGGTGTACATTGTTTATTACAACATTGCAACCATTGGGATTGACATTTTTCAATTCCATAAAGAAATTATTAACAACTTAGTACTTTGAATCATTTTCTACTTCATTCTACTTACTATTTTTTTCCTACATGTTGCACAATTCCAAATGATCTAAAAAATTTCAAGCATGTAGCCAGCTTGCTTTGAAGAATACATTCAAAGAGTAATTACCATTTTGGACATTTTTTCATGAAAATGTGACCTTGTGAAGTGCAGCTGCCTGGATTTTTGCAGGGAAAAAAAAAGGATTTTTGTGAATTCAAACACTAATATCTTGCAATCGACACGATGAAAATTTCAGAAATTTTTACCACATCTTTTCAAAGTAATTTACTACAAGATCCTTCAGTTACTTGTGTTTAAAATTTTTTTTTTCAAAAATTAGTTACTTGCACTAGAAATGGCAGTTTTAGAGCGTTTTTGGTGAAAACATAGTCAAAAACCTTTAGAGGTTAAAATTATGAATTAGCCAAAATACAATCTTTGAGGTATTTAGGCTAAAGGTAGGATCACACAAATTTAAGAGTATTTTAGAAATTTTACTTTAACAAATATAGAAAATAAACATACGATATTTGCAAAATGTTTCATATAGTGACATTAAAATTATGTCTAAAAAATTTTAAATCACTACAAGAGAAAGGGGTGTTTTAAGTGAGTTCTTAAGTATAGTCCTAGACATAAAATTTTAATTAATGACCTTTAAGGAGATTTTTAGTAAAATTTTACTAAAAACACATGTACTTTTAGTAAATTTTTGCTGAAAATCTCCTTAAAGGTCATTACTTAAAATCTTATGTCTAAGACTATACTTAAGAACTCACTTAAAACACCCCTTTCTCTTGTAGTGAATGCCCTACTAAGGATTTATTCCTTTGGTTTTGTATACCTTTTCCTCATTCAATGGAATTTGTCCATGTGTTGCAAAAATAAAAAATTATGGCATGGGTTTAGAAAATCTATCCATTCAAATTTTCCTTTATATATAATTTTTTGTACACAATATTCAAATGTCAAGCTACTTGAAATTCATTAGTATTTGATGATAGAAAGTAAGGTCTCCTAGATATATAATTGTAGCTATTAGAAGGTATTAAAAGAGATGCCCCATGATTGGGTTTTTTGAAAACAAGATTTTGCTTATTGGTTGATTCTCATCTAAAAATTAGAAAATAATGTAAAACCCCAAGCTTTTTGATAAATACTTAACCAACCAATATTTGTCAATCATCTAATAGTGTGTGGATGTCAAACAAGTGTTAGATATAATCAAAGTTTTTTTGAATTTTAGCAACTTTTAGAGATGATCCACAATTTTTTTTAAATGGATATTCACCAAAACCACATCAAGAAAAGAAGATTTTGAGCATCTCCTCAAGCTATAATATCTATTATTTAATCTCTTCTTATTACTTCCACTCCCTTCTTAATTAGGGCTAGAAGAGCACACGTGACTACGTATTACCTAGGGTGCAAAAACTCCAAATTTTTCATAGAATGAATAAATATAAAAAAATTTCCCCCTTTTGAAAGCAGTTGATTTTGTATTTTAGAACCACCTCCATTTAATTTGGGTTCTAGACTTAAAAAATGAATTCAAATTTCCAAATTTTATCATTCAATATAAATAAGTAGTTACATTGCGAGAGGCTTTGTCTCTATAGTACGAGCTCTCTTTTTGAATAAAATAAGTGGTATCTACTCAAACTCCTTCAATGTAGCTTCTCTCTTCATGGTCAATACAAAGTGTCTTCTTTAAAAATAATTTATTCCAAGAACAATGTTGTCACAACCCTACTACTTAAGTAGATAACAAAGTATGTGAACTAAGCATCTCTAATTTACATTGCATACTTAAATTCAAATCATCTCACTTCTAGTTTTACAAGCTAGGGAAGTAGTTGTCTTTGACATTTTACAAACTTGGCTATTCTTTTTAGTATTACTTATGTACATAATCTTTTATAATATTAGAAAGTATGACAATAAAATTATAGAGTGAATTTTTGAATTGAGAATTTTTATTAGTTGTAGATAGGAGTGAACTAAGACCTTACATCTCCAAAAACTAAGCTTATATTTATATTGTGGATGTGTAGGTAGTATTTCAAAAGCTTCACTATATAGGTCATTATGTACATTCTTTTTAGCTACACACAATTTAATTCCAAACTTGTCTATATTTCCATGGGGATATTTAATTTCAAATAATTGAAGGTTATGAAAGGATTTTTTTCCTATAGCACTAAGGTAGAAACACCTAACTTACAACATTTTTTGTCCTCCAACACCTTAAAAATGGGGTTGACACAATGCATACTTCAAAGGTGTTCATTCAAGGTGAGTCTAGTGTTATATCTAGGCTATCCTATGTTTTGACCTTTGAAAATTTATAAAATATTATTAGAGTATTGGAAAAATTATGAAATCACTTGGATTGTTGGTCCGAGATGACCCTAAACTATTGGGTGATGGTGGTGAGGTACCCAAACTGTGGTTGTGAGTTTAATACCTAGTGGCAGTAGGTTCTTAACCTTGTGTGAAATTAGCCTCTCTTCTTAACGGAAAACCCTTGTAGTGTGTTTCTTGAACACATTTGTTTCAAAAATAAATTAAAATAAAATAAAATAATCACTTGGATTGCATTTCTTTAGAGTTTGCTAACAATCTCATCGTCTTCTTTCTTTCTTGTTTTGGTGCTTTTGTTCTTTCTAGACCTTTGAGCTTGCCCTTCACGTTTCCTTGTGCCACTTGAGAATCTCCCGCACGCTCCTTCACTACCGCTGTCTTCTCTTTCTTCCTGCCTCGCTTCATTCCGTTGGTTCCGATCGATGATGATTGCGTCTCAAGCATTGGCATGCTCAAGACACGTTGCGTGGAGAGTGGGAAGCACTTCTAGCGTGGTACCAGCTCACACGGCTCTTCGCTTGCTCTGTGTGTGTGTGTGTTTTGCAGTGCCACTTCTGGAGGACAGTGCCAAACGGGGGCGCAGGCACGAGGCTCCACTCACTTGAGCGTGTAGTCGCTTGCCCGTCCGAATTCGCTTCAACCGATCTCCCGCACGCTCAATTCGCACGCATCGCACGCCCAAGTGTTCCACCGCTGTTGGATCGAATGCGTTCAGCAACGGTCCTGGAAAGGGCCGACAAATTAGACAACCAGTTTTTTCAATTTTCAAAGAATGCATGGGGATCGGTAGTGACGCTTGTGTGAGAAGAGGTACTTGTAACTTACTCTGTGGAGCATTATCTTCCATGAGGCGAATTGGAGTGTGCGCCTGCTTCTGACGCACGCTTACTGCTTCTACTCTTTGATCGGACTATCACCTCCGAAGCCGCCTTCTTGCGCATGCGGAATTCATGGAAAATGGGCTCTGCAATTTCAAAATGAGATTCACGGACAAGAAGAGAACAGTTTACAATGATCTGAATGAATGAGAGTGTGTTTAACAATCGGTAAATTCTCTGCGTCCATCTTCTCCGGCCAAACCCTAAAGTAGCCAACCATTTTTTTTTTTCAATTTTTCAAAGAGTGCGTGGGGATCGGTAGTGTGCTTCGTGTGAGAAGAGGTAAGTCACTTGCTCTCTGGAGCATTATCGTCCATGAAGCGAATTGGAATGTGCGCCAGCTTCTGAAACGTTCAGCGCACCCAGTTTTCATCGGATTGTCACCTCCGAAGCCGCTTTCTTGCGCATGCGAAATTCATGGAAATGATCTCGTTAATTCAAACGAGATGCACAGACAGAAGAGAAACTGACACCGATCGGAATGAATCAGAGGTTCTGTTCGACGATCGATAAACTCTCTGCGTCCATGTTGTCCGAGCAAACCCAAAATTAACGATCGGTGTTTTTGAAAATCCAAAAATGCGTCGTGATCGGTGGCCAGTGAGCTCGTGTGATCACAAACGGGAGTTTAGTTACTCCATGGCGCATTATCGTCCATGGAGCGAATTGGATTGTGTGCCTGCATCTGACGCACTGTTACTGCTTCCTCTCTTCATAAAAGTATCACCTCCAAAGCCTGTATTCGCATTCGGAATCAGTGGAAATGCTGTCTGTAATTGCGAATGAGCTTCACGAACAAGAATGAAAATTTGAAAGTGGTGTGATCTGCAATGAATTAGAGCTTCTCTTCAGCGATCGATAATCTCTCTGCGTCAATCTTCTCCAACAGCGGCAAACACAGTCGAAGTGGGGGTACTGGACGACGAGTTAGGGTTTCGGGTGAACCCAAACAACAAGCAACTCACATACACCTGGCTTTCTTTAGGACCAATGTTAATGAAATGGTGACAACCTTTCTTTGGGACCAATGTTAATGAAATTCATATAATTAATAGAGATGTGGACAAAAAAGTTCATTCTTCACTTACAGTAGATCTTTCCCATGGAGTCAATTCTCCACCAAATTTAAAACTCGCTATATATTTAAAAACCTGAACAAGGGGGAAGAAATGTATTAAAATTTAAGATGTAGGCAATTGCCCTCATTACAAAGTTTAGACCCTATGGTTTGTCAACAATTATCATGTGATTATCGTCGTTTCATGGGTTCGCACGTAAATTACAATTTATCACATCATTACAATGCATTACTTTGCATTGTTATCACATTGTTACAATGCATTACTTGCAATTTGCATTGTAACAATGCGAAGTAATGCATCGTAATGATGCGATAAATTGTAATTAACGTGCAAACCCATAAAACAATGATAACCATATGATAATTGTTGACAAATTGTAGGGTCTAAACTTTGTGATGCTACCATCCGTTTTAACCCTTGCCAAGCACAATTATGCACCTATATTTCCCAAGGATTGTGTCATATTTGTCAACAGCCAACAATGTTGTTTTGGCTCCCAACTACTCTTTAGAACCTAAAAATGCCTCAAATCAAAGGAGCGTCTTGTAGATTGAGAATAGGAGAGTTTTTTTAATTGATAGTAGATTGGTGGTGGGGTTAATAAAGCTTTTGGAGCCTTCTAACTATGATTTGAATTTATTATTTCTAATTTTTTTTCCTATTTTTTTTCTCTTTATTTGATACACTTTAAAATTTAATATCTTTTTGTTTCTCATAGATTTCAAAATATGTAGATAGATAGTTGTAATATTTGGTGAAGTTTTGACTTTATAGGAAAGTGTCTCAATGAAGAATTGATCTTTTCATCTCCAACTCCAATATATGTGGAAAGAAATTTTTAAAATCTAAATTAAAACAAAAACAAAAAAATCCAAAAGATTTTGAAAGAATGTAAAAAAGAGTCAAACTTCTATTTTAACTTGACATTCATTTAGGAGTTCTTCTAATACACTTGCAAGAGAATCTTGAAGATGGAAAGTAGACATTAGAAGATTTTTGGGGCCTTTGGATGCTTGCGAGTTATCATAGCCTGCAAATGCAAGAAACATGTTCGATGCAACGATTTGATGTGGCTGAGACCTTGCCACATCATTGACCAAAAAAAAAATTAAATTCTTTTTTGCATTTGGAGACTAATTTTTTATTTTTTATTTTAAAATTTATGAAAAAAAAAATTCTGACAGTAGGCCGTTCCCCTCACTGCGGAGAACAGCTGTAGGGGAACAGGCCCGAAACAAGCTTTTGGACCCCCCAAAACTCTTTTAATGAAGAGATACAATGTTGTATAGGCCCTAGCTATTCTATTTATATACACTTTTTAGTATAATTTCTTTTTAAATTCATTTATTTTGGTTGCCTTTTATAAAAGTCTCCACAACTTATTGCTAAAGAATTTTATGAACCTCAATATTTCAATAGATTGACATTAGATTGACAACCTTATTTGCAATAAAGCTAATATTTGTCTAATTGTAACATTGTTTATTTAATGTTAGCTAAATACCTCCTAATATAATATCCAATTAATTTGAACATTAGAATGCTACCATTTTCAATATTCTAATATTAAATAACCAAAAAAATGAGTCCAAATATAAATACTACTATATTAGAATCTCATATCTACTAAATTTTATTAACTTATATTAGAAACAAATCCAAAAGGCCATCTTTTTCCAATACACTACTAGATCGATTCCACTTCTATTTTTTAATTATTAGTATCAAAACATTGCTACAAACCTAATTTAGGCTCCATAGACTTTGAAGTGCTTCTAAGGTAACTTTGCCTATGATAGCCCATTCAAATGGGAGTCAGTCCATCACTGGCAAAATTATACTTATGGTGTATATTTCAATTCTTAAAATGTGCATCACTAGAAATTTTTTGCCTATGGTGTCTAGGTTGGCATTTGGACTGTCATAAGCTGGTTTATCTTAATGTCACTACTTTCACATCCAACATTCTTAATGTTTTCACAATATCCTAAAACTCCATACTGTCTCACTTCTTCTTAGGATTTATTTTTATTTTTTAAGAACACTTCTTCGGATTTTCACTCCCAATTCGATTACTTCCAATTTTCTGAAATACATTGCACTAACTTTTGTTTTTCTTTTCATTATTATTATTATTATTATTTTAATTCTCTTTTCTTTCAAATTTCAAATTGTACTCACTGAACATTTTCGTCCAGCCAGTACTCCATTCAAACACTCTCTGACAACTTGTGTGTGAATTGATGACACCATAGGATGTTTGCACCTACCGTATCTTGTGTGCACTTTGAATTCTACGATGGTATTTTCATGCATGCCAAAATCAATTGCGTTTTTTTTGTTTGTGCAGCAGCCTTTTGGAAGCAAATTGAAATTTGTGTGTCCGTCCATGGCAATTGAATGTGACAGGGTATAACTATATAAATGCCAATACGCTGTTGTCAGGGATACACCAGAACTCGTGTGTCACGGATACCTCGCTTGCTTTTACTTTCCTTACGTCCACCCGGAATGATTTTAAATGAAATGGATTGGTCTCCGTCTGCCTCAGAACTTCAGAAACGTCATGGTCTCACTGTCCGTCTACAATAATGATATACTCACATTTAATTTACGTTATAAAAGTTGTATGAGTTTGGGGTTGGTTTTAAAAAAAAGTCCGACGCTTGTCAAGTCAGTCGGTGCCATGTTTCAGGGATTTCCAGTCACAAGAAATGACAGACAGTCGATGTACAACAAGTTCTCAGCACGCTCTCTCTCTCTCTCTTTCAAAACCTCAATATTCCAAACCATGTTACTGGTCAAATTTGGGGAAGAAAAGTCCTGACTCTGACATGAGCTAGGTGGAGAGATTATCAATGGTTTGTACGAGATTGCGTATGCATGTGGCATGTGACGTGAATTTCGCTTTAGCGGATGGACGGGAAGCTCTTCAACCAATATTGTCAAAAGCTGGTTGCCGCTGCTCATTTACGCTCCAGGGGGTTTAAGCTTTACTTCTGGATGTAAACCAACCCAAGTTTGAAAAAAATTTGATAACAATTAATTGTGGTACGTGAATGAGAGTTGTAGAATTTTGTGCACCATTGCACAAATTATCCTTACACAAATTATTTTGCTTCCTCTTGCCAGCTACTGGTAAAGACTGAAGTAGACATGAACCCTACTATTACAAAAAAATTGACATGAAGCAAGAGTCATTTCATTCTAGGCCTTACACACACCAAGATTTGAAGGATATGAACACACAACTTCAGAATAGCTACATTCTCTCTTGTGGAGGTCGACTGTTGGACCTAACCCTAATTGTATTCCATCAACCCTTGAAAGATCGACAGAGCATTTACCGAGAGAGAAAGCAGTTGAATCGACTATTGATGTGTGTTAAAATCTACATCAAACAAATGACAAACTGACGCTCTGGAATTCTTTCATTTTCACAATCTCGAGAACCCCAGAAGAAAACCAACCTCTCATCGATCATACATGTCATACAGTACAAAACAGACATGTAGAAATTGTCCAATCACCTTGGAACCTATTCAAAAAAACGTATGAAAACTACGTGATTTTGAATTGTAGATTTCTTTGATATTCACAGTGGTCCTGGACCCAACATTTGGTGGTACTCTTTTCTTCAGTTCTTCAGTTCTTCTTCTTCTTCTTCTTCAGTTCTTCTGTGTCAAAAGGACCCGACCCAACATTGCAAGTGAATCATGAGGCAGCACGCCACCTGCCACCTCATCCACAGAAAACAAATCCCGTGAGATAGCGAGGCAGCTTCTTTTGGGGCGGAGTTTCAGTGATCCAGTTCCGGTCCTTATGCAGCAGCAGCAGCAGCAACAGCAAACACAGACAGACAGAGACGCAGGAGAAGTAAATTCAGTTCAGTTAGTGTCATGCTCCCCAATTTCGCTTCCATTGCAAGCCAAGCCAAGCCAATCCTTGAATGGGATGCCACTCAGGTAGGTTACACCCAAATGTGCCATTGACCTTGAACCACCATCTATACTATGTGAACATCTCCAAAGTCAGTTCTCTACCTATGTGGGAGAAACGCTTTTAAAAACCAAACTTTTGTTCCTTAATAACTTTTGCATACAGTATCCAAATGCCACATTTTCTGGTGTGCTGGAACCTCCTTTTTACTTGCCTACAAGAACATATGAAAATCTAAGCAGTCTAAGAATAGCTAAAAGTGGCAGTTTGGGGAGTCCCTACCTTACCTCTCCTCTCCTGTCTCAGGTGGATTAACTTTGACGAACGGAACTACAGAATGGAACACTTCAAGACACTGGCAAAAGTGCTGGCTATCATTCAGGTAATCTCTTTCCCCCAACAAGTACCTCAGACAAATTGTTGACACATTCAAGGAAAAATGGTGTCATAAGATTATATGGCAAACACTACAGCCACTGTGCGGGAATGCAGGATCCGGCATCATTACCTTAGTCGCATCCGTTTTCCAATTCCCATTCAGGTGGTTGTTTTTCCTTGTAATTTCCACCCAGGCAGTCAGTCAACCTGTCCACTTGAGTGCATTTTGAATAACTTAGAACACCCCCCCCCAAAATGTTAAGTTAGAGCAGTGTTTTTTTTGTTTTTTTTTGAGACCTTTGGTTACGTACTAGCCAAGTTACAGTTGATTATTTTATCTGCACAAATTCATACTGAATGAACACACGGAATAAGGGTCACACAGACAACATGACAGAGATTGAAAAATGGAAGACCCCCACAAAAAAAATTGAACCGTCATTGCAGGGGGCGTGTGGTAATATATGATAAACTCAAAATTTGAAACTAAGCTGACTTGATTTGAGAACTTCATTTTGTCAACCTGTCTATGTGAGTGTGTTTGAACATGACATAACATAATAACTTTTGAAAGAATAAGTAATCAAGGAGCTTGACTGTACTACAGGCTTGTTTTTTCTTTTTCTTTTTCTTTCACCTCAAATACAAGGCATAAGTTAGCTTACTGAGAGACTTTGCCCATGGAAGTGGAAGCAAAGTGTCCTAGTTGCGATGTGTGCTTTGTTTCTTTGTTTTCTAAGCCAGACCACTTGTGGCTGGTGATCTAGTTTCTTTTTCTCTCTGCAATGAAATCACTTTCATTTGTTAAATTTAAAAAAAAAATGAAACCAAAGTTTAATCATCACACAAATGAAATGAAATGAAATTGCACCAGATACTGTTTTGTCAGAACGTCAGAACTTGTACGTTTTGAAAGTCTCTCCATGGTCAAAGGAAAACAACGATCCCTTTCAAAAGAGAACATTCACGCTCAGATCCTGACACAAACTTCCAATCAATCAGTGACCAACTTTGTTCGCTCTGCTCATATGACTCAGATCCAGAAAAGTGGAATATGAGACCCAGATGGAAGATGATGAAGTACTTCCATTAACTTACACCCAAGGTAAAGGTAGGAGGTTCAGAAAACAACCAGCTTCTAAAAGAGTTCTGTAACATTAAAAAGAAAAAAACAAGGTACACATGGCTGTCATCACCCCCCTCGGGAAATTTGGGAATGTTAATAAAATGTTTGTATTGGGATTTTGTGCAAACTGCAAATATGTGTGGAAAAATCATAATGCAAATTGTCCAATTTTTTTTGGAAAAATGAGAAGGGGTTTAGTACATGTATTTTAGAGCTCACTACTGGGGGGGTATATTTGCAGTCTTGGAAAAGTTTAGAATTGTATAGTGCTAACTAACGCAATTGGAATTTTGGAAAACTAAGGTAATGTGCTCATAAAGCGTCCCTCTAACGGGCTGGTTGGTCTTTCTGATGGTTTTTCAGATGCCTGAAAGTTGTTTTTGTTTTTGTTTTTGTTTTTTTTCTCATGAAGAAAATCTGATGCAGAATCTAATACAAGTAGTTTCTTGTTTTTTGGAGTATTTATGAATTACTTATGAATTTCTAAAGAATTCTGCCATAGGCACCTACTCCTAATGATAGGCCTTGCAAAACCTGCAGACATGCACAATCTGAAAAATGTATGGCTTGTCCAAAAACAAGCATTACAACATGCAAAAAATAATACAGAAGGTTCTTAAATGCAATCATTGCTAACCCTTGAATTCTTTAACATTTGCAAGAAGGCAATTGGCCAATCAATTTTCATTTAGAAAAATTAAAGGGACACATTTTGGCTTTGAAATGGACACACACTAGCTTTTATTCCATCCATTTGTGAAGTAAAAACCAACACCTAACAAAGCTTGTTGTGTTCTCACATCATAGACAGTCCATTTCAAAACTACTCACTGTCCATTTCACAAGTTTTTATAAGGATTGTTTGAAGAAGAAGATTGCAATAAGAACCCTCTACCATACAATAAAAGCTAATTGCAATTAATCTTATCTTTGAACACATGTTCAGACATTGGACTTGGTACTTTTTGGAAAGATGAATGTCACTTCAAAAGGAAAAAGTCACACATTGAAAATATTTGGTACTTTACACATAACAAAGGTCTCTATTCTCCCATTTGATCACAACACTTGTGTAATCACAACCCTTTCTACCTATACAAAACAAATTTACTCTATTTTCTAATCCCTTTCAGTGATAAACATTTTTTTGGAATTTCTGCATAGTGAGTGGTGTAAAATTGTTACTACAACAAATTTCTTCACTTCCACGTCAATGCTTACAAAAAAATTGGCATTGAATTTGCAACTACATTATATTGTCAACACCCACTACAGTCATTGTATACCAAAAAAATTGAACCATTTTTGTTTATTCTAAATATACAAGGTTTTCTAAATAATTCTTTCTACTATTACAAAATCTATGAGTTCTAAATAGTACAAACTCACACATTTTCTAAGTTTACAAAAAGATTCAAACCATTTCAAACTTCTTTTTCCATTCAAATATGACTTTGTATCAAAAAATACACCTTCAACCCTCTAGGGTCAAATGTATTCAAGTCTAACCTTTCAAGAACCAATTGCATTTGTCAATGTACCAAAAATGAATATACAATGGAAAGAATGTTTTTAAAGCTTTATGTGATTCTAACTTCAATATTTATTTCTTTTCAATATCCAACCACAAGATCTAGCATTTGACTAATATGAAAACCTTTGGAAGTTTTTTTAAGAAATTTTGACTATATAAATTACAACATATAAGCATTTAAAGTGAAGAAAATGAGTTTTTTTGCACCTAGGATGACTTAATTACAAGGCTCTAAATCCTCTTAACTTAATTTTTTTGTACTACAGATTTTGAATTAAAAATATTTTATATTGAATTGAATTAGATTTTCTAAGATATTTTTTTAACTTGATTTTCATTCTTTAAAAAGCCATCAAGTCAAAGAAGGTACAAGATAGAAGGAAAAAACAAATTGTAAATAGCTCCAAGATGGACTTGAAACACATTCATCCCAACAATGAGATTGTCCAAGCAAGCAAATTAAACCATATTGAACTTCTTTTTTTAATTTGTGAAAATTGAATTCAAGACATTATTTTCTCAAGAATTTTGTAAGCTAGATTGGCCACAAAACAAAATATTTTTTATTTAGGAATTGTGATCCATTTTTTTAAGCCTCTACTAAGTAAATAAGTTTCATATCTTTTGCATCCTATGTTTATATATTCTTAGAAAACAACCCCACAAAATATAAAATTTATAATTATTTTCATCAAGTATTCAATCAAGTACTATGAACACCTCTAGAACCTTGTAGGTATATTCTCAAAAAGGTCACAAATAAATTATCAAAATCTTAAATGAGCTCATGCAAAGATTATAAACTTTTTCCACTAATACACTAATTAGTAGATTGACTTGCATAGCCCCTAACAAATTTTTATATTATGATTCTTTAAAAACATTTATAATAAATTTCATGCTTCACATATTTAGTATAGGTTAAAAGTGTATAAGAGACGTGCCTTTAAGAATCCACACAAATTCCTCTCCAGTATAATACTCATAAATCATTTATTCATATCATATATATTGATTGTAATATTTCAATAAATTATTCATTTAGAAACAACATAAAACCTTTTATCAACATAATTTGTTTTGAAAATTAAGAATTCCTTTATCTTACTAAGTTAGAGATGCAAAACCACTAAAAAATCATATTGGTTTCCACCAAATAGAGGTGAATTGAGTGATCTTAGTTTGTGTGCACTTGTCACCACATTTAACACAAGCAATGAAGACGTGATTAAGCGTCACCATGCTAATAAAATTTATGTTCTAAGCTTTTTCTAGTAGCAACTTCTATGATACCAATTGGTATGTGACTATAGTGGACAATCCTATTAACCCTATTGCCTCTCTTCATGCCAAGCTACACTAGCCATAGTAACAATTGCAAACAAATGAAGAAGTAGATTGTATTGTTGTAGAAGTAGGAAATAATAAACTATACTAAAGGTTGCATACATTGTTTGAATAAATGTGATTATTTTCACTATTTAAAGAATGTGCTTTGGAGAAGCCTTTTATAAAGTTTATGACTAGTAATTTGAAAAAGATTACAAATTTGATTATGAAAGTTGAATAAATAGTCTTGGATAAAAAGAATAATAACCACCATTTTTTCTTACAATTGAACTTTGTTCATGGACATTGTTTATATTGCAAATCTCTCTTATTGAGAGTTGGCATTGTAATGTGACTTGCCCTTTAACTTAAAGGGACTTCCATTGATATTCTTTATATTTATTTCCTTTCAACCCCTAAATGCCCAAACTCCATTTTTTGGCAACATAGCAATTTAGATCAGCTCACTAGGAATGGAATTGTCATTTATTTCCTTTGAAATTTTCACACAACATGTACCAAAGGAGTAGCCTTAAGGCCCAACATTTTCATAACTTTTGACTATATGGTTAAAAAGTTATTGTATGATATATAATTCTCAATGCTCATCAAGCAACCCAATTTTTTTAAATCACTTTTTTTAGATAATAAAATTTTGAAATTCTCTCTCTCTCTCTCTCTCTCTCTCTCTCTCTCTCTCTCTCTATATATATATATATATATATATATATATATATATATATATATATATATATATATATATATATTTTGAATCATTCCATTTTTATTAATGGAATGAAAGTTAAGAGCAACTTTAGTTTATAGGAAATTATGAATTCTCTACTCTAAAATAAACTTTCAAGTCATTTATTGAGCTCAATATATTTTGAAAAAAGTAAAATTATAGGATGTGGATCTTTTATTACAATATTGCAACCATTGGGATTGACATTTTTCAATTCCATAATAAAACATTTTGTTGTTCCTTTGGCAAGGAAAAAATGTGTCATTGTGAGAATTTTTATATTTCAAAACAAAATAAAATAAAAAAGTTGAAAGGAAAAGTTGAATTTTATTTTTGAAAAATGACAAAGTACTTTCTTGACCATGTCAGACTGCATAGCTAGTAGTGTTCCTAGTGTTTTTAGAGTAAAAGAACTCAGTCTTGTAGAGCCCTCAAATCTCTCCTAATGATGGAAATTGTTGAAATTTTTCCACATTTTCTCATACTTGATTACTACAAGATCCTATAGTTACAAGTTTCAAACTTATTTTTTTTAAATTTGGTACTTGCATTAGAAATGGCAATTTTGGAGAGTTTTTGGTGAAAACATAGTTTACACATCATTACAATTTTAGCCTTGGGAAGGTGCAAGTTTTGAACTGCTCAAAACTACCCCAGTATAATTAGAGAGGAATTTAACTATTTTTAATTTTTTAATGAAAGCTGCTGACGTGGCACTACTTGTGCCACATCAGCGCCACATCAAGTTTTCATACATATATATAAAATTTTAATTTTAATTTAATTTTTTTTTCTATTCTTGCACTATGGAGCACCAAAAACTGAACCTTAACAGCCCTCCACAAGGTTCAGATTTTTTCTAATGTTTAGGGGTTATCCCTTCAAATTCTTTGCAACCACATCATAGTTTTAAGGATTTGGTCAATTGTTGTAGTTTGACTTTTCACTAGTTTGTGTGTGCAATTTATATTTTAGATGCACATTTTCAATACAAATCCATAAATAATTTGAATATGCATCTTCTATACATTTTTGAAGAATTTGACCTCAAAAATTCAATTTCTGCAATTATTGAAGGACTTGTAAGGAATTGCCACTTGGCATTTTTTTGGATACTTGAGGATGATAATAACGATAATGATAATTATAAAGTTGGTGAAAAGACTATTATGAATGAAGAGTTTATTGGGGTGTAGTTTGACTAGACATGCCTCTAAAGGATTATGTAGATGAGGTCCACCCTTGTTGCCTTTTTGCAAAGGTAGACACTATTACTTGATGACATTTTTCTTTGAGGGCAATAGGATGAAAAATCATCTTTTAGTCTATAAAATTATATTGTAGAACTTTTTTTCAATTTTGTTTTCTCTCTCTCTTTATTTTTTTAACAATACAACACATCATTATTTGGATCGTAGAAAAAGATATTTTTGAATTTTAAATGAATTTATTGATGTATTGAGATGTTTTATTCTTCTCAAAGGGATCAAAATAATGCAAGGTCCAAAAAATTTCTTAAAGTAAATTCAAGTTTTGATTTTGGATATGCTAGTTTTTTATTCCTCAATTTCATATTGTACTAAAGTTGCAAACTAAATTCATCATCTTTGAATTCTCATTGAATTTTGAAGTTGATTTAATCCCCATGCATACAATGGAAAAAACATACTTTCTACTTTGAGCTTGTAGATTTCACAAATGGTTAAGAATTTGACTTTAAAACTTTTTGTATGTATTCTATAAGAAGTTGAAATTAAGAACCTACAATTAAAATTGCCATTGTTTGATTTTTTCCATTGAAGAATCTTTGATAGAAAAGTGACAATTTTTTGCATTTAGGGGGCCCAAATTGTAAAGGAATCGTAAGGAATTGTAGGTTCCAATATCAAAGTCTACTTTTCTAAAACATCAACAACAAACAATGAAAATGAATAAAAAGAAGAACAATAATTGTATGATAACAACAACAATAGTTGTTATTATTCAGTTCTAACTACTAGAGATGGTTACTCCATCAGGTGGAACAAGGATGGTCCCCTTCTTTGTTTGTTCACTTAATCTTTGATTCTTGTTTCTATTTTTTCCTTTTTCTTTTGCTCATCTTCTCTTCATTTGGATTCCACAGCTCAAAAAACAAAACTCCACCTACCCAATTGGCTGCCAATGTTTAAGCAGGAGCAAGTCATATGGCGCCACCTCATTGAATTTCTCATGCATTAGAGTGGCATGTCAATTATACCTCCTAAGAAGTAATAGGCAATTTGTCACTGCCCCCCTGTGATTTATTTTTATTTTTTATCCTTAAGTCTTTGTCTTTTGTCTTTTCTTTTTTTCTTAACAACTGAGAAACTTTGTCTTTTATATTTGATCCCACCGGCACTTGAATTGGATGAGACCCAATTTGCAAAAACCAAGCTCAGCTGCTCCAATTTTGCTAACTAACTGCTCCAAATGCCAACGTATCCCAAGGTTTTCTTGGCTTGTAAAATTGGAATGCTCCTTCATGAAACTCCTAAATCTAAACACAGAGTCTATTTTTTAACAAATGGAAAAACCATTGCATAAAAAAAAACCACATTACACCACAGCCAACTGAAGCTTGACCGCTGGACAATGAAGAGAAATGAGCACAAACTAAAAAGGAACAAAATGAAACTAGGTGAAAATAATAGGAAGAGGGTTGTTAATACAAAGTCTTTTTCTAAAAAGCAATGTTGAGTTGGAAAGCCCACCTCCATCATTGCAATTTTAGTCCTGGAGAAGGTACACTAAATATTGAAATGCTACACTTTTTGACTAGCCTAATAACTCCAAGCTCCAATTCACACAACATTTTTGAACTCAAATTGATAACAAAACAAATTAAATTATGCAATTGTAAGGTAGTCTGCTCTTAAAGCAACCATTTAAGAACTGATTGCATTTGGAGGGGAAGCTAACTGAAATTGCTTGACACCATTCCCAGTAAATTTTTGTGAAAACAAAACTGGAATTGGCATCCAACCTAAGTCATTTTTTCATATTTTTTGGACCATCTTCAAGTTATTTACAAATTTTTGAAGTTGAAACACAATGGTCACTAAAAGCAACCTCACCTCTAGAAATGTGCATTGCTGGTACATTGAAGAAAGCAAAATGTACCTAGTGTTATGATCACCTTTATAGTACAGTCACTTTCAAAGCAGACTACCTTACAATCCTACTTGGCATTAAAGCCCCCGCCTCAATTATTTTTATTTTATGTTTTTGAAACACATGGACAAATTTCGTTGATAAGGAAGAAGTACATTGAACGAGAGGATCAAGCCTCGGGGGGAAATATTTTCATTTTCTACAACCTTTCTAGTTTTTTCTTTTACACAACCTAAATGACAAGAGAAGGAGGCCAACCGAGGCGGCATAGCAGGCGAAGCCTGCTATGAATGCCAGCCAGTGACAAAAAAGCACGGCCCAGCCTCAATTCAATTCCACACATTCTAAAATCTCATGATTCTCTCACTCTCACAGGGTTATTAAATTATTAAAAAATCTAAATTCTTTTTAAAAATAAAATAAAATTCTATTTTAGTCCACAAAAGGTGAGTTCAATGCAGGTACATTCATTTTTTTGGATTGAAAATGGAAGGGAGCCAAGTGGGCTCCTAAGATCCTATTCACAAGGGTTCCCCTTGCCTCTTAATAAGTCCTGTACAAGTGTACATGGGACTTCCAAGCACTCTTGGACGGAGCATCAATTCCGTGATTTGCTGCTGTCTGGGTAATATATACCCCAGGACCCATAAATATATTCGAACAAGCTCGGACCGTAGGGGCTACTGGTTTTAGAAAGGATGGACTTCACTTCAACTCTCAAGGCACGACCAGCGGCTATCAGGAACAATAGTAGTAAGTTATTTGTGTTACACCCAAAATTCAGGGAAAACAAGCCAAGGGACCTTCACTTGGGGGTAAGGTACGGTGGAGTCAAACCAAGGTTGACCGTGATTTAAGTTCACCAAAAAGTGTCTGACATCCCCTGCCAATCATTTTCGCTACCTACGTGAGTATTGGGGGTTAATTGGTAAAAAGAGCTTGGAACTAGCCCACAATGGACAGATCACGCTCTGATCATGTTAGTTAACCCTCGAAGGATGAGAGCTCATCACCGTGGAAATCATATGTTTTTAGAAACATGTGAATTGTTGACTTCAAAGAAAAAACATTCATTGGAAGTCAAAAATATTGTGGAAGACCTTCCTTTTTCACACAAAATTTGGGGTGGGTGAATAGTTACAACTTCTGTCTTGCATGGAGAGATTCCTTATCATTCACCAGCCCCAAAACAACTGTGGCTTCATTTTAAGGGTTAAGTTACTTCAGTTGGTTGGGTGGCATGTGCCATGTGCACAAAGCCAGTTACAAAATGGAAAGGTGAGTAAAAGTATACCTGAGAACTGCAACTCATTCAGGAAATGCACAGACCATGTGGAAAGTATCACTACAACAGTCCCAGCTCTAGCATCGAACTGGCAAAGGCATATTTGCTCTTCAAAGGATCTTACTAACTTACGACATGATCTGTAGTGCCCTAAAGAATCTGTCGATTTTGGACGATGAATATAGTATGGTGAGAAGGCAATTTTTTGCTTGGCAATAACTTCTCATTCATCCAAAGTCTTGTTTGTAAGTTTTTTTTAAAATATATAAATTATGAAAGCATTCTTTAACCATGTAGTCTTATGGAAGCTGTAGAATCCTTCTATGGTAGCTGACCCATTTTTGACCACTTAAGCAATTATGCATATCTGGAGGATAGATTTCTTGAGTGCAGAAATTTTTTCCATGTATAGAAATGGGGTTTAGAAGGATTCCATTTTTTGTCAAAATTTTATTTCTCAAAATTTAATTATTATCAGTTTTTTAGTTAAAGATTTTGTTTGACCTATTCTTGTCAAATAGGTCTTTCTATTTCCAACCATGGGTTCGTTGCAAAATCAACCAAGATTGTAGCCAATCATAATGCACCAAGACTACATTGCAAATTGTGCCATAATTAATCTTTTGCTTTCTCATAATGATTGAAAAGAGTGTAGCCTATATGACGGGAATGGGTCCTTGGTCAAAAATGGGTTGGCTACCATATGTAAGAAAAAAATGCTTGAAATTTTATGTGAAATAGGTAAGGTCTTATACAATAATTTGATTTCCAATGGCTACTTTCAGATTTTTTTTTATTAAGTAGATGATTCACAATACATCTAATAGGACGATCACCATAGTGACTAGCTTGTCCTTACAGGGTTAACAAGCAATCCCATGAGATTGATGTAACTAAGGTAGACAAATCCATACTTGTCCCTTTAAAAATTCGTGCCTCATGTACCAATGGTGCACATTTACTTTCTAGAATGTACTCCATTGATACATGGGAGACAGAATTGGGTACCAAGTGGGAAATGGGTGCGTCTCCCTTACATGAGTATACTTATTTATTTTATTTTTTTGAAACACATGGACAATTTCCATTGCAAGCAAGGGGGGGAACAGTAAGTGTGTATTTATACAAACATGTAAGGAAAGATATGAGGACTGCAGCCCATTAATGGATTAAGGATGTCTTTATACGAGTATTAAAGCTCTTGTAAGTAAATGAGCTTCCGCATCTGGCTGCTGCTGGAGCTGAATATGCAGATTGCAGTGGTCTCATAACGTGCTCAGTGCAGATGGCATTACTGAGAGCATGGGAGGTGCCACCGGCCATGCAAAGTGCCACAGGCTTGAGTTGCCCCAATTCACATGCAATGGACTTGAAAACAGGAAGGAGGACCAGGAACGATTATAACAATGACTGCACTCACACGAATTCTCCCAGAGCCTCCCAGGTGGTGGATGATGATGATGATCACGGATGAGAGGGAAGAAGAAGGCGGTCATTCTCTCCCCACCTGACGTCAGGTACACCTCTCCCACTGAACTTACGCTCATGGATATCCACAGAAAGCTCTCCTGCTTACCCAGGCATTGAACTGCTCCCATTTCAGAATCCTGGAGGCACATATCGTACACAACAGCCACAAAAAGACAGCTTACTGGGTAGTTTACACAAATAGTTCAGCAGACACTATATCTGACAGTATTCCAAGAACCATAACTGCTTTCACACCCTTTTTCATGATCTCACAATCAATTTCATGAACATTTGTGAGATAAACAAAGTTTTTCAAGTGAAAAGGCACTGCTCTCTCTCTCAAGATCAGTGGACAGAAAACACATAACAAAAGATATGACAAAATTATGTACTTCCACACTGCAAAAAACACACCCAGCAAACATACAAAGGAAGTGAAAGAATTTTATCTTTTATGTTTTTTCATTTCTTGAAGTGTCAAAAGCTTTACAATATTTTTTGGTCGCTTCCAATGCACATTTGTCATGGTCGCCACCGTTTCAGCTTGGGTTGCTGTCAGGGGATCTGTCAGCAGGGTTTCCTAGTCTATGAGTAATGGAACTCAATCCTCTGCAGGTGCCATTCTAAATCAGGGAGATCTACAAAGTTAGAGGGTTACTAGAATGCCATAGCAAACTACTATTCTCTGACGATCTCTTGTCAGATTTGAGCACAAACCCAAAATAATTTTCCGAATGAACAAAATCCTTTTGTACATCTGCTTGAGTTGCCATCACGTAGCATCTACTCAACAACATCCATAATAAAACGAATAAATTATAGAAGATTGCAATCCTCGAATTGTACACCTCCTCCTGAGGCATTCGTGTGCCATGCAAGCCACAGAACCGTCATTTACAGAGCCAGACTTCAAGGGCACTCAACTCTCGGCTTCAGTCAAGTCCCAGTCCGATGCTGCACAATGCCGAACCGAATCTCAAACTGAAGTCACAACCGCAGAACTATCTTTGTTCAGTCCTCGGTTACTCGAGGGTCACATCAGTCGATGGCACCAGTGATTACACACGCTTTTAACTGCAAGGAAAACAAAGGCAATTGTTAGCAGAGTAGCTCTTCGTGATCTTTCAAAAGTGTGATGATAACAGGCTGAGGGCGACAATATTCAGTGCCTACCTCCAACAGGCAGGTAATGCTGATTGAGAAGATTTGCACTGGAACGTGAAGCTCCAAAATGTCAGCTACGCTCCGCGTCCTTGAAAAATTCTGGTACTAATTCTGATGGAGGCGTCAAAGTTGCCACGCACTTAAACTGCAGATAACAAAAATGGATACCAGTTCATTTTCAATTCATGTTGTTGGGAACGACACAGATAAGGTACTGTAATTCCCATTTGAACGTGAGTAAAAGGACTCAAAATTCACCTTAGGTTGTCGATACTTCTCTCGTATAGCAGGAAGGGTACAATTCTTAGTGTTCTTTTGCAATTCATGAATTGCTCGCACGCACTTTTCCAGTTCGGATGCCTTGTAGCCAGTGTAATGTTGCAGAGTTGCATCCCATGGAGGCACGGACGGGTCGAGCGTAAACTTCGACATGTAAACAGCAGAGGCGGCTACTATAGAGGGCACGAAACCTAGAAACCCATACTCCAATAACGTAAGCTCAGCGAGATAGTTCCCGAGAAACTCCAGAACTAGGGTTGGGGCCTTGCTACTAACTTGAGCAGCTCGGATGAACCGTCTCAGGAAGCTCTTCGTCGTTGGCGTTGTCAACTCAAACTTCAACTCCCTCAATACTTTCCTTTCCATCTCTAAAACCTGCTCCATTTATCAAGGCTAATACAATTAGGTTGAGGAACATTTGGGGAACATAAACGATGGGACCCACTGAGTAATCTCAAGCGCTAGCTAGTACTATACCTCGTCGCGTTGGTATGTGTTGTCAGTAATGTAGCAAAACTCCTCCACTTGAGGAGCACAAATTTCCTCGTACTTTGCAGCGATGAGCATGCTCGAGACTCCCAGCAGTTGAAGCCGTTGCCGTGTCACTGTGTGGCAGGAAAGAAACCGATCAATGTACGCAACAGTCAAGTACAGCGTGTCCGGCACCAGTTTGTACTCTTCCGCTACCTCCACTAACCAGTCGATAAGAATTCCTCGCATACCCGGAGAAATGTCTTTCTGCATGGACTCCATGAAGTTCGTCGTAGGCCTTCGTTTAATCTGAGAATCGCAACTATCAAAAGTCAGATATAGAAAATCTTTATACACCCAAATGCAATGCTCTTCCACTAATCCATGAAGAGTAATTACAGCGAGTACCACATGCAAAACTCATGTCCGCCAAACAAGCGTCAGATTCGCACCTCAGCCATACGCAAGTGCATGTAGATATCCGCGGCGTACGTGCTACACATTTGCGGGTCGGTATGATCAGTATCAATGTCTTGAATCTCCAACCCATTCGACCAAGACGAAGTCTCCTCGCACGACTTAAACAAGTTGCCTTGCTTCAAGCGGTCCCTCGATTCCTTGGAAATGAAGAGCCTCTGCGAAGTCCGACGTTCCAGCGACGCCACAGCCGAGGAGCTACAACTCCTCGACTCTGGTTGATGCGAATCCAATGCTTCCGAATCCGATGCCACTTCCTCGTCGGGAACAACCTTGCCGATGTCGTTCTCGGGAACAGCATTCTCGTCCCCTTCCGCAATTGGTTTCACTTTCAAGTCCTGGACGCGAGCATTATTGTCAGAGAGTGGCCCCGCATTCGCGAGCTTCGAGATGTCGGTGAGAGGCGCGCGTCTTCCGGAAGGCTGCACAGCTCGCTTTCGGGGATGTAAAACAGTACTTCCCCCCGTCCGCGAATCGTCCATCGCGGATCGCTTGCTGGCCGCTCGCGTCTGCCGCACATTCTCCGACGAAACAGCGGGCGCGAACGAAGTCGACGCGCGAGGCCGAAACGCGCGTCGGCCGCTATTTTCCCCTGCCATTGGCAAATCCGTGGTGTACTAACTGACCTCTCGATTCGATTTCCCAGAATTGAGGATGAAAGCGCGACGCTACACGCAAGTAACGAATTGCTACAACCCCACCGTCAATACGCCCCTCAGTCGTAACACCTCCTCAAGCAATCACATGAATGCACTACACTCTCACACCTCTTAAAGAACACCCAGAAGCCTTGAGAAAAGCTCTCGTACATTGACCATTACCTCATCACCCAATGCATCAAACACAAGATTCCAATTATCCTCCACACAGAACCAAAAAATCCCTTCCACCGAAACACCGTCCCGATTCACTCCACAGAACCAAAACAGGAAAAACTCAACGCTCCCCAATACGCTTCCCACTATTTCCCAATGTTCCTCCTGTGTACAAACGACGCTCACCACCACACTCCAGTACTCCACTGCGACATCAGCGTCTCTCAACTCCGCATCTCCGCACTCCCATCACATCATTATCCACTCTCACCCCGAAAATCACGAACCCAACCTTACTCCGCAAATTCAGCACTCCGCAATACCCACACCAATGCCGCCCACCACTCAAACCCAAACCACCCTGTCTAATCTCTCACACAAAACTTTGGCAAACTATCTCTCCGCCCTGTTTGAGATTCGAAGCTCTCAAGAATGGGTGTGTGGAAGCTCCATGCAGAGAGCTCGGGAGATGCGGAGGAAGCGGGAGCATGGCACACCCTGCTGCGGCTGCGGCTGCTGCTTGCTCTCGGAAGTGGCGAAAGGGAATGATATAAGGTGATGGAAACTCAAACTGCGATGGCGACGGGCAGGCAAGCGGGAAGGGAACGGCCTGGGCCTGGCGTCCCTGGCTGGTGTCCCTGCCTGGCTCCCAAGTTTGCCGCCTTGGGATGGCGATGGCGGGCTATGGGATGATGAAGTATGTTCAGTAACTTATTATGTGCATGGAGAACTAATGGGGGATGGTGGGACAGAGACAGATGGGGAAAAAACAGGGAAGAAAAAATAAATTGCGGGATGGAAGGGAATGATGAAGGAAGTCGTCTCTGCGAGGAATGACGAACACACGCACAGAGCGCAGGCACGCTGGCGACGAAGATGAAGACGAAGACTGTGATGATGGCTGGGGTTCGTCGTCTTTTTCTTTTTCTTTGCTTCTTTTTCTCAGTTTTCTTTTTCATTTGGATTCGTGTGGGTGCAGAACCGGCTGGGTAACGGGCTGGGTAACGGGAGGGTAACGGGATGGGTGATGAAAGGCACGGTTTTAATTTCAATTTTGGGGTAGTGCAGAAAGTGATTGTCACCAGAGTCATGAGCCTCTTTATATCCATAGACAGGGATGAAACGAGGGCTGTGTTTTTTTTGCTTTCTGGCGCCAGATTGCACCCAAAAAAATAATTTGGCTACAAAATGGCAACAAATCTTGAAATTTTTGCCAAAAAACTTCAAATTACAAAAAAATCATGGACGAAATTGCCTAATTGTGGATAAAAATAAAATTATGGACATGTGATCTTTTCTATCCAATATGTGGATGAATGTTGAAATTTGAAGCACCACTATAATATTTTATATTGCCACTTTGGCACTTCATAAAAAATGAAGAGAAAAAAAAAGGAATGAAACATGCAAGATATAGATGGGAACTCATTTATTCATTCAAATGTGCATTTGTTCATTCAAAATAGAAGGATAATTTGCAAAAAGTTTACAGCATTTTGGTGATTTCATCCAATTATAATTCCTCCAAACTCTAGTGCACATGTAGTGGGCAACCTCCTCATTTTTATGCAAAGAGAATGAAATGGAAGGAACCAAGAATGAGTCATACATTTCAGCAAATTTCACTGAAATGTATTGTGTCTCTTCTTAACCTTAGAAGAATGTTGTTGACTAGATGGATGACTTCTCTGTTGATTGTAGAAACAAAGAATGTACATATTTATCTAGTAATTGAAGCATTTTGATGACTGCCTTGGTCATTATGCTGCATTCTTCAAGGGCTAATTTATCCTTTAGTTTTTGAACTAAATTATAATCAATAGTCTACTTTGGAGCTTATTACTGGGTTACTTAAGCTATAATTCTGTGGTTGTTTATGTATTCTGATATTTAATTTGCAGGAGACAGACGAGGGTTTTTTTGCTTTTGCCTTGAAAAATGATATTCATTATATTTAATTTGCAGCGAACAAGGCTTTTGTGCTGCTGTGGTGCAGCGTATGGGAATTGAAAAGGAGCTCAATTTCGGGAAAGGAAAATTTGACAACTAGGACTGGGAGTGTTGGGGCAGCACGTGATTGGTGGCTGGGTGCCTGTAGCCGAGCCCTATTTTAGCATGGATTTCAGTGGATGTTCGGAATGTTCTAAACCCTGTTAAGGTAACTACACCTGAAATTGCACAAAATCCCACTATGAAATTGAAAACTTTATAGGGGGCTTATTGGTAATCAAGAGGGGACTCTAAATTCTCTTAAAATTCATTTTTTGGACACTGTATGAATAAATTATGAATTTTCAAAGTGTTGACATTGATAGGGTTTAGGATAAGTGACCATGGACTCTCATGAATAGTAGAAGTACATTGTAGACAAGAATCTAAAGTGTGTGGTTTTAGAAAGTGGTTGAAAATAGGTGTAGTTACCTTAAGAATGTTATAAACCTAAAAGGTCCAATGGATGACTACTTTGTTGTCGACTGTTGAAGCAAAGAAACAAAAACCATTGGTTCAATAATTGAAGAATTTTGATGACTACCTTAGTCATGGAGGTCGCATCCTTCAAGCATGAAAAAACAAACCAAGTTGAAGGGCTTTGTAAAAAGTCAAACCTAAATTTCACATGGTGAAATGTCTTCAAGGTTGACTGAGAAAATGTAGCTCCAATAATGTACTTTTTATTATATTCTAATTTTCTTTTCCAAAATGATTGAAATTATAATTTTTATTCAAAAGTTTTGTACTTGAAGCTTTCTAATGAAGTACTTCAACTAATTAATTTTGACCAAGTAGAAATATAGAATGTTTTTTAAAAGGTTAAGTGAGTCAAGACTAGTAAAGAAGTTGGTAATGGTGTGAGGAGTGAAAAAGAGGGAATGTCATTTTTTGGTCAATTCTTTGCTTAAGAGCATCAGATCCAAAGGAATAAATTAACCTTTTAGGCCCTAGTATTGTTTTCGTAAGAACGAGAATAGAGACAATAAAAAAATTGGGTGAGTCTTCTAGGATTATTGAAGACAAAGGACTTAGAGTGGAAAAAGTTACTGGTCCAAACTTGAGAATGAGTGATAGATAGAGGATGTGCATTAAGACATCAAAACTAGTAGCTTTATAAAAGATTTACATCAAAGACCTTTGGATTTGGTAGACAATGCTATTATGATTCATATAAAGCAACCAATACTAAAATAATAAACGTTTGATGTGTGAAAATATATGTCTTAAGCAAAAAAAAACTTAACATGGGCATATACATAATCTTCTACTTGAAATTGATAGAAGCTTAGTTGTGCTTCTTTTATTATTGATAAGGTTTACTTAGGTGTAGTTGAAGCCAACATCTATAGCAAAAGATGGAAAAAGACCTAAGAAAAAAACATGTAGTTGACCACAAATACATGAAAGCATTAAAAATATTGCAATACTCAATTTTAAATGGCCTATTTCTTTACGGTGACTTGCTACTTCTACAAATTGCCTATCTACTATAATATTGTAATAATAAGTTTAAGATAAGAATGTCAAAAAAAATAATTCCAATGAGAAATAACCATTAGATGATTTTCAACCCCCTTCGAGGGCTATGAGTTCCCTGGGTTGCCAACATCAAGGGGAAAACCTTCTAGCAACTTGTAGTTGTTGCCTGACGTGGCAGAACGATTGCCATGTCACCAAAAAAATTAATTTTTTGTCATTCTAAATTTTATTTTTTTTAAATCTAACAATGGATGTTTCCGATTTGCAAGGGGAACAATGTAGAGGGAATAGGCCTAAAATGGCCATCCATTCCCCTTGAATTTCTTTTAATGTCATATTGCAAGTGGGGAATGGACATTTTTAATTCTTCAACTTTACATAGATTAGACTTGGGTTAGGTTTTCAATGCATTTTCAAAAACTATGACATTCTTGTATAAAAAGTTTGTTTATCTTGCAATAGAGTCTTGACCTAATACCATTGATATATAAATTGGTCTATTGAAAAAGAAAAAGAACATAGGTTTTACATATCTGTGAAAGAGAAGTTTACTTGGGGGTCTATTGAATATGTTGTATAGGCATGGAGATTCATTGCCACAAATTAAACTTTTTGCCATATGTATTAGTTTGTTACAAAGATGTACTATATGTAAAGGTCTAATTCAGCACTTAGGTGCCAAAATTGAATTTCCACGTTAGATTCTTAAAGGTTTATGTTATCTCACACCATTCACAAGATGACACATGACATTTTTTTTTACATAAATGACTTAATTTGTACTTAATTTGTCCTTCACGTAGGAGAGGATATACAAGTTATATTATTTTAATAGTTGTGTATATCTACCTAGTGTTTCAACTATAATATCGTGGTCAATTTCATTTGATAATACATTGGTATGTGTTCCATGGAACGCCAATGAAATTAGATTTCCACCTTAGCACAAGAGCTTAAGCAACCCAACTTGGTATGTTAACTCTACAACATTGCAAAAGCCCCCCCAAATGGTTTAACCAATAATTTTAAGATTTTTCTTGACATAAAAAATGTACATAATCATCCAATAATTGAATCATTATTTTGGTTGGCTTCCTTGGTGATACATCCATTGTTTCATGGTTAATCTTGGGAGGACAATAAGGACCAAAAGTGTGCAATAGATGACTTCATTGTTCATGGTAAAAACAAAGAATGCACCTATTGGTCCAACAATCAAAGCATTATGATGTCTACCTTGAGCACGGGAGTCCGTGTCCTTCATGGGTTAATGTTTCTTCATAATTGTGCTTTCAATGGAAGTAATGTCATTCTCCAAGCATGGCTAAACAAACCCTAATCTTCTTGACTCAAACCCTAATTGATCTCAATCAAGGACGAAATCAGAAAATAGAGAAGTTAGGGATCAAATATGCTATTCATTTAAGTGTCCGTCCTCTGCTAGTTTTTTCCATCTTCTAAAGGGGTGTTTGGAGCCAAATTTCAGGTCCAAACAAGTTAAACTCCCCTCCTTCCTCTGATGAAAAATGTTCTTTTGAATTGTCCATGTGTTTTAAAAATAAAAATAAAAATCCTTTGCTGTGCCCTTAGCTGTCTAGGCAACTGAGGCAACTTTGTACCATTTGATTCTCTTCCTCTGCAACGAAGGTCCCTTCCCTTTTTTTTCGGATTATTTTTCGTAATCACTTCACACAACAACTTTGCCAGACCAACACTCAGTATGATATGTCACCTGAAATGTAAGTTTCGTCATTGATGCAGGTGTAAGAAAAAGTTTTACAAATCCCAACACTTTAAAAAAAGAAAAAGAAAAAGAAAAGTCACTGTAGCACTCTGTATGGCAGCAGCAGCACACTCACGCAATACCAATGTAAGTTTAAGTACTGTTGAATTTTGAATCCATGGAAACTTACACTGCCACAAAATGCCCTACTAAGAAAAACCACTGTTTACCATAGCCTTGCATTGGTTCCATGGAAAATTCTATCCAGTGGGGGTGTGACAGCAGTGCATGAGAACAGAAAATCCCCCGCAGAAGTCTAGTGTAAATTTCAAAATTGGGTAGGTTAGCGCTTGCAATGGCAACTACCTTGCATTGGATCCTGTAAGTCCTTGGCAGATTTTTTTTTTACAGGCAGGCATATACCTTATGACAAGAGTGAGTGACCAGTTTTTGCTTCGTCCCAAAGCTTTTGTTGCCCAATATTTTAAACTTATTAAGACTCCAAAGCTCCACCAGAGCCACTAGACATTTATTTATATTAAAGTTAAAAATGGTGACAAGCTTGTAAGTGAAGGCAGTATGGCTCCCACACATGTGTGTGAAAGCTGCAAATACCATTTAGTTGACTCCATGAATGTCAGCGAATTCATTTCGTCACTTCAGTTGAATGAAATTTCAGTTTGCAATATTATCAAGAATTCATGACCGGAACTGACCTGGGTAGGAGCGTAAATTCGGTTGCAGGAAAAAGGTTTTGGGTGGATGAAAAATTTGACACAAGTGAGGTCAACATGACAGTTTTTTTTTTTAACCCTGGTCTCTCTCTCTCTCATTCATACTCGCACTTTCAATGCCTTTGTAACTTCGGAGGGCAGCTGCAAACCCTAATAACTCATGTGTGCACTCACAAGGTTTCAATGGTGGCAAGTCAGTGATGAGACTATGACTATGAGAAGAGTCAAGACTTTGATTAAGTTAAACAATCTTTGGGGGTTCGCAAGAGGCAAACTAAATTATCCCATTGAAAGCGATCTTGCAGCACCGGGTTTTAAGTTGCTACCAAGCTTTGGGTGGAAGTTATATTAATTAATACCCAAACTTTTATTAGTGATCAATTGGATATGGCCAACCCACTTCCAATAGGATCAGTTGGATGTAATATCGAGGGTGCTCAATGATCAAAAGGCTGGGCACGGTACTGTGTTGATAATAATAACCCCGTGCAATTACTTCTTCTTATTTGCACATTGGTGGGAGAGGCCGAGAGAGGCGGGAGGGCCCTCGTTTAGGAACCATTCTGAGGAGATTAGAGCATGTCCACTCCTACTCCCTACACAGGGCCAGGACATAATTGGCACGGGCCGGGGGCCAGAGCACCTCCCATCGTGGCACTGGCAATAAAATTTGAAAGACCGGGCATGCCCAATTTTCCAACAAATACCTTGGCTTGGCAAAGGCAGGGAAGTTTTGAACAAGTCCTATGTTAACCAATTTTGAGAGAGTTATGATTGTTTTTTGGTGAACTAATTATTTTTGTAATGGCAAGGAGAGGTTCAACACAGAACTTCATTTACAAATAGGGTTAACGAAACTAATAGGGACTTCAACTAAGACATGCTATAACTAAACCTTACAGTATGTTAAGATGTTTTGAAGTCCCTTGAAATTAAAGCACTATTTGTAAATGAACTTCTGTAGGTCATAATTCAATTGAGTGTCACTACAACATTACTTGTAGCATCACAAAATGCTTTGAATTATCACCTTTAGTCATAGTTTTATATATTTTTATTATATTTTTATTAAAAAATTATTTATTTTCAACATATAAATAATATAATCTTCATATGATGAACTTAAAAAAAATTTAAGAATATTGAAAAATAATCATCATTTTCAACGGGTTTGGTGTTCAATGGTGCGGAAGGGCCTCTTCACTAGGCATTGTGGAAATTAGGAGTCCACCATATTGGCTTGCCCGAGCTTGTTTGGCCGGTCAACAGTGAACATGCTCTTACCACCTATAACTTAGCCTGTATTGCATGCACCAAAGAAGATCAATGGACCTTTTAGAGTCGGAAAAGGTATCAATACTTCAAAGTATCCAAATTGGGGTATGATTAGGGTTAGCTCCTATTATCATTATCATAGTATGTTTTAAAAAAAATAGTTTTATTTTGATGTATAAATTTTTGTTTTGTTTTTTTAACAAATGGGAACCCATTGCATTAAAAAAAGAAAAAAAGAAACATAGCCAGCCAAGCCTAAGAGTTGGCCAATGAAGAGATCACGAGCAGAACACAGAGAAAGGAACTCTCTGGTAGAAACATGTGGATTAAGTTTTTGGACCAAGTGTGAGTTTTAAAGTTTAGTCAATGCTGACCATACTCCTACTAAGTTACTCATAGTGAACAATGCCAGGTACCCAATGTAACAATGCATAACATAGTTAAGGTTGAAGCACCAGTAGTCAATCATTTAAGGAGTTTTGGAGCAGATCGTGTGCAAGTGTGAAGTGGTGGAATATTTCCCCGTGTAGGAAGATAGATAATATGGTGGGATAACAAAAATTTCAAATTGAAATTATTGTGAATTTTGGGAGCCAAAAAAGACCCTTGACCAATGGCCAATGTCTAAAGTCTTCCAATTCCAATCATTCAAGAATTACCTTCCCACTCACTACTTCATATTTTTTTGTTCATTGCTTTGAGATATGTGTCATAACCTTATCAGTGAGTCCTAATCTTGAAAAGGACCAAAAGAAACAAATCCCCAGCTTCAATTCTAGCCTTAGGTTGGAAATACAACATCTTACAAATTGAGTATTGGGCAAGGTTGACAATTGGTGCTTCAACCTTATAAAGCAAGCATCTTGTAAGAAGTGCTTCTTGTAAAGTTACGGGCCTTGAATTCCATAAGATTGAAAAGGCCCAACACTTACCAATGATCTTAGAATTTATAGAAAAGTTTGAGATTGTCCAAATTTTCAATATAATTTTGATTTGGTCGAAATCTTAATGATCACTAGTAGAAGATTTCATTGCATTTAGTATGCATTTCGGGGACATTATATGAATGAGGTGTGGATTTACAAAGTATTGATTCCATACAAACTCATAAATCAATCCTAAAAATTTCATCTCTAGATTGTCTACATTTTAGATGAAAACTCATAATTTGATTTTAACTTTTTTTGGGATAATTGTGTGTATTTACTCCGACGGGTAACAAAAAAGAAAATGGATGTTACCTTCAAACTTTTTGAGGGCTAGTGTGGATGAAGAGTTTGGATGACTCCATCATTAAAAAAAATCTGAATCTTATGAAGGGTCGTTATGAATTCCTTTTTTAGCGCCACACAATGCAAATACAAAAATAAAATAAAAAATAATTATATATATATATATATATAAAATAATAAAAATCTGATGTGGCCTCAACATGGCACAAGTAGTGCCACATTAGTAGCGTTCATTAAAAAAAGAAAAAAATATTGAATTCCTCTCTAATTGCAGGTGTGTGTGTGTGTGTGTCAAAACTCATAACCCTTTCAAGGGCTGAAATTTTTCCTGATGAAACCTCGAGCAAGAGATGTCCTGTTCATTTCGCAAGTGGCTTCTATGCCACAACTAGGGTAAGCATTCCCATAATGCTTGATTAAACAAATTCACTGCATAATTGGGCATTACGGAATTTTCATCCAAATTTTTTTATGTCATCCTAAAATATCAAGTTGATTTATGCTTGTGGTTTACATGCAATGCCTCTTGTTGTTGGACATTTTGGAAAAAAAAAAAGGGCCTCCTCATTGGGCTTTGCCTTCCTCATATGCTCCTTTTTTTTTTCCCCCAAAATGTCCTCTTCGGGCATTGCCCTATACAAAAGTAGGGCCATTGGCGGTGGACCTACAAAGTGAGGCGGAGTGCTCAGCTTGCGATGGATGCCAATCTAACTTAGTTCAACAAGATATAACAGGAGCTTAAACCCAATTACACTTCCACTTAAAGTGCAAACTGAATGCAGACCAATTGCAACTAGCTTTCCTCGATTCTCATATCCATGAGGCAATCAAAACTAAGTTAAGTTAAGAGTAGACTTCAAGAAGGTTAATCAAATCACCCAAATTCTTCGCTTCCACTTTTCTCCATTCTCAATGAAGTTGAACAATTGTTGGGAGACTGCAAACCAACTTACGAGAAGACCACCGTGACAGATGCAGTCTTTTCGGCTGACGACGGTTCCAGTCTCCTCGACTGGATGTAAGTTAAGTTACAATTAACTCTGATAAGATAAGCTTAACTCTCTCCGTCTGCAATTTAATGGTCAACATTCTTTTCCAGAAAACGAAAAAAACAAACACTTTAACTCATCATCCCAAAGCTAAGGTAAAAACTTGATCAGAGGAAGGAACTGAACCTGCAGCAAAATGAAGTCAAAACCATTCACAGTGGTAGCATACCGTACCCCACTTTATCTTATCGTCTTATTAATTCAGTGATTAGTGGGTCATTAAGCGGAGTTCATTAGGATTTGCAACAACCTGAACTGGCTGTGAATCGTTTGGGGGGACATTCTTCTTTTAGCGTGGTGGTGCAGCAGCTGGCGCTCAACTGGGGACATTGAATCTGCTATTGAAAACTCTGCGGCAGGGTCATAATACTCGCTGGCTGCATGACGACATGACGACCACTGCGGGAGGTTTATGGGCATTGAGGGGACTCTGAGTGTGTGTCCCTGCAATTGATCAGCGATTTTAAGTTAAGTGAATCTCCATTGTAGGTTTACACATATCATATAGAATTCAACAAACAGATTCCATCTATTAGGGCACCACGAAGCTAATAATAACAGTAGTTTAACCCTGTAACGACGGGCTGGTCTTCGAAGAAATCATCATTTTCTAATATCGTGGGAATCAATTGCTTTAAAAGAAAATGGAAAAGTAATCAGTGGAAGTCAAATTGTCGTAGAAGATGTTTCTTTTTCACAACAAAACTCTCAAGATGAATAGTTGTACTTTTGTCCTATACAAGAGAATTCTTTGTTATCCATTGGACACTTAGTGTTTGCGGCAACGTTAGAAGGTTAATTTGCTGACTACCAAGCATTGGAGTTGTACGAGGTAGACCATTTTGGAGAGAGAAGCCATTGTCAGCATCCCCTGAACTCCAGTACTCACCTTGCAATCAAGGGTTTTTTTTCTTGGCTTTTTGGTACTAAATTGGACCAAGAAAAAAATTGACTAAAAATTGGCAACAAAATATTAAATTTTTTCCAAAAGAACTTCAAATTTTTTTTAAATATTGGATGAAATCACCAAATTGTAGATGAAAATAAAATTATGGATATGTGATATAAGTTGATGTGAAATTTTCTATTCAAGATGTGGATGAATGTTAAAATTTGGAGCACCACTACAAAAATTTATATTGTCACTTTGGCGCCTTATAAAAAATGAAAAAAAAGCTTTGCTTCCAATCTTATCTTCAACATTGCTAGTGACGTTTTTCATTCTACCATAAATAGGGAGGCTTTGGTGTGTATGTAATCACTCCATCTTTGAGGATGAAAATATTAGTTCCACTAGATTTGTGTCCTTGCTTGGCAAGACACCATTTTTGTTGGCTTAGCTCATAGAAATCACATTCTCTACTACTTCAATAGATGTAGTGAAGAGCGTCAAAAAATCATTTGCCAAAAGTTTTTAGATACTTGGTGCAAAAATGAGTTTTTTTGTTCAAGTAGTTTTCACCAACCCAAGTGGAATATCACGTGACGTCTAGTTTCATTCTCAAATTGACTTATCCACATAAACCAGACTAATTTTTTTTTTTTTTCTATGTTATTATGAAAACATTGTCAAATTTCAAAGGAAAAAAAAGTAGACTTGGTGGGTTCCAAAAAAAACAAAAAACAATACTTTGTAACATGATTTGGTTTTAGGGCAAAGCTAGCAAGACCAACGTATTTTCATTGGAACACAAAGCCCTATTTGACTTGGTAGCTAATCATGGGGGAACATTTGGAGGGACAAACTGCCTTATGTTTTAATTAAAACAATGCTTGAAAATCTTTACCAGCTAGAAAAGAGCTTAGAAAGATTTTCTAATATATAAAGTGTAAATGCTTTGTGGATGGTAAGTAAGTCCTCTTTGAATTCTACACATTCAACGTAGATAACATTCCCTTAGTTTAAAAAAAATTCTACTTTTGTATCTTTGGAGGTTTATTGGGGTGGAATTCAAAAGATTAAAATTTCATGACACCAATTGACATTCTTGTACAAAAGGACACACCAAAATCATTTGAAGATTTAGAAATTTATATTTTGTTCTTCTTTTGAATGGATCATAATAGTGAGCATAAAGAAAATTGCCAATTTTTTTGTTTAAGTAGACCAATGCTTGCTCCTTGATCCAAAAGTAATAATAATTATACAATGTATAATTTCTAAATTGGTTGAAACAAACTCAAATCCCACATAAAATTTACGTTGGAATATAAGAAAAGAGAGAATAGAAAACATTCTAACTTACTCTCAAAAAAAAAAAAACTATGATATTTTTGCTATTTTATTCTTATATACTCTCAAGTAAAAGCATAAATGATATTCTTGGTATTTTAATCATTATTATACATACACAATGTTTGTTGTTGTGGCCTAGATATACATATTTCTTATAAAGTAAACTTTATACATGTATAATTAGTAGTTGTGTATGCCTTCTTACTCATATGACAAAGTTGTCGACACTAATGCACATAAAAAATGCATGAAAAGAATTTCACCTCCATGATGCACAGGCTTTAAAAACAAGATGTTGAACACACTCATATTGCAAATGTGGAAATGTCAAACATCAATCTTGCTTCTCCCATTACAACTTCTCAAACTAGTTCAATTTAATTATATAACACAAAGAAACATGTAACTCTAACCACTATTGAATTGACATCAACTAAGCATTTCCTCATTTGAGGTTCAACAACACTTCTTGAGAGAAGTTATGAATGATTCTAGCTAGGACTAAGTTACTATGTATATAACATTCAAGAAGTAAAACCATGGGGTGCATAGACTAAAGAAAAGATCTACAAGAAAACTCTATATTACCAACTTGATGAGTTATGGATCTTTGAGGGTATGTTTTTCAAGCCTACTTGGCTCATACTCCTACTAGTCAATATTAAGGAAGGTATCTTTAGGGTTCATGCTAAAAGAAACAAAATTTATTCTCTAGTATGAAATAAATAATCGGTGAATAAAACCATTTACAAATATGGGACACGAGGTCGATTCTAATATGGATGTCTCAATATAACGAAGGTACAAGGTCCATAAAGCACTCGGGCTCTAAAAGCATCCCCTAAAGCAAAGGTATGTTTTGCTTTCTCGTTGCACTGGCAATGTACAAATAGGATACATTTCAAGAGGTGGACGCTTTCGATGACCACTACATTTCACTTCGAAAATTCATAACTAATTCCACAAAGCTCCCAAAATTATAAAACCAACTTGAATTAGATGCCACTCTTCTCTCAAGGATAAATTTTACTGCAGAACATTTCAAGAAGTTTAATCTCCCCAATGGATTTCACTTCCAGCTCTTCAACGAGGGCTTTGTGGACCTCCTACCTTTGTGCGAAATTTGAGAGAATTTTGAGGATATCATCCAATGGAGTCATTGTCCAGTTGTTATTTTGTTTTTTTGATTGTATGGAATCTGAAATTCAAATGTGCACATTTGAATTAGACATGCTTTAGCTTCGTGAGGACTCTTTGGCCAGATCTGAGGGAAAGCAGAGGGGCTTTAGGCGTGTTTGCAGCTATTTTTTCAAGCCAGAACCCCACCAAGGTAGGCCCTCAGCTAATTAAGTCCCTAATATTTGCATACAAAACAGCCCCAATTCTAGCAGCACTGCCCTCGGCAATCTTCGCTAATTTGGAGACACTTGGCATCAAAGTACAACTCATCACCTGGTACATGTTGCGGTCCAAGTACCCTACCTGCTTTTCAGATTCACCAACTTAGATTTTAATTGAATTACCTTATTTTCCGTTTGAATGTCTCCATTCTGTGTCAAATTTTTACAAGCATTAGTTCATTTTTTAATTCATCATCACCTACTTGAATTCCAATTGTTGGCACACAAAGTAACCTTTATTTTTTAATACTTCATCGTCACTTATCCAAATGAACTAAAAAGTAACTTACAATAGCTCATTGTAATCTTCCAGCATCTTTCAAAGGATAACTTACAAAAAGAACCCTAAAATATGCAATAAAAAGTTAGTTCAAATATAAGAGGATGAAGGTAAAAAATGCCTATAATCTGTGAAATAGATTAATATGTTTTCATTTGTTCTAACTCAAGAGCAAAGTGTATCTTTAAGTGGTTCTAGTTTGCTTTTTTGCTTCTAATCTCTTTATTTATTTTTGTCTAATTCAAACTTTATTATTTTGGAATTTGCAATCTCAGATTAAAAAAAAAAAATTCCACAAATTTCAAAGGTTTTGTATGTTTTCACTTTTTAGATTTCAACCCAAAATTTCCTTGTTGTACAAGAAATCATCAAAAAATGACTAGTGTTTTACTAATAGAGTTTATTTGATCTCCTTGTATTCCAAGGTAATTTAGAATAAGGTAGCCCCCTTCTTTGCTTACAACATTTTGCATCAATGTATCTAATAAGATTTTGTATTTGATGGTGTAGAGGTTCAATTTTGTGTAGAGCAAACAAATTCTTCCAAGAAGCCTATCGTGCATGAATGAATGGTTTTTTTTTTTTCTTGCTTCAACCATCATGAATCTTCCAATCCATGAAATTAAACAAGTTGAAATGTTTCCCACATATTTTCATAATATAGTACACTATACTTTTGTACAATAGAAGTTAACATTTTTTTTTTCCAATGCTGGTCAATGCTATAAAAAAATGATAGTTTTAGTGACAAATTATCTTGAAAAAACACCCTTGTTCCTCTAGAGGATAACCAAGGACAAGCTTTTGAAGATGAAATAGCTTGCTTAACACCATGTTTCCTACAACAAGGGTGGTCCCACCTTCTTCAACATGAGTTTGCTTCTCCAAGAATTGAAATGTGGCACTTTGTGATTGGTTGCAAAGCTTTGATTCTCGGAGAATGGAAAAAGCCGTTTCTTTTCCTTTGGAGTTGAAGAAATTGGCTTGAAGAAAACTTGTTGGAGATTTTTTGATCTTTGTGCTATGTCTCTTGCCTACGGCTTTCACCCTAGTCGTGTTGCTAGCTTCAACCCCTCACCTGAGAGCCGTTCTACAACAATTGGCCTTTCCAACACTAACGTTACATGGACCTTCCTCCAACAATTGGTTGCAACATCAACGCTACTGTGTACAAGCTCCTTGAAATCACTCGCAAAATCTTCATTAATAAATGCATTCTCAAGTTTTCATTATGCATGTTCTATGTAGCTTTGAGGGATGTCACACCTTCTTCATATAGGAACGATTCCCTATTGGCTCTTCATTCCTCTCATCAACTTCTTTGACTTCATAGAATTTTGCTTCTTGGAGAAGGAGCGACTACTTACCCCTCATATCAACCCCTGCCGAGTTATTCATTGATGCTGGTCATCTACTGGATGACATTCATCCGAACCCACAACCCCATTTCCCATCCGCATTGGCCGTCCCCGGCCCACATCAAAATCCTTACAAATGCCAGACCCACACGTGTCATGAACAGAAGCCAGCACAGAAGAAGTGCCCTGAACTGCACTACACCAACATGTCCCCTCTCTCCGTCATTAATTCCATTCCAGCGACAAACTGAAACATCATCGTGCGTCTGTTACTTACTTACAAGTCCGTCCCAACTGAACCCACTAAAATAAACCCAACTCACTACTCACCACTTTCAAATCCCCCCTCCCCAACCAAAACTGGCAATCCCCCTATCCAAGGCCCCCCCCCCCCCCCCCCCAACTGCCTGGCACTCCAGCCATTTCCGAGGCCATTTCGCGCACCCCCAATTCCGTTCATCGCTCCCCCTCAGACGCAGGCGCAGCAGGCGCAGCGAATGTCAGCCAGCCATTGATCACAGCCACCTCTTGTCGCATGCGATGGAGGTGTTGCAGCAGGTTCAGGAAGTAGGTTCAGCTGAAAGGAATTGCTAATTTGGGTTGTTAATTAGGGTTGCGAGATGGTTAATGCGAAATTTGGAAAGGTTTGCTTGGACAGGGGACTGAGTGAGTGTGTGAGTGTGTGAGTGAGTGAGTTAGAAGAGTGTTTGCGATCCTCGCTAAAGGAATCGGATCTCGCATCGGTATGTATGATTGCGGGGAGAGCCAGAGTGGTGTGAGAAGCGAGGTCCGAATTCTATGTTTTTTTGTGCAAAATTTGGGAAGGTTTGCATTGACAGGGGACTGAGTGAGTTAGTACAGTGATTGCGATCTACGCTAGAACTCAGATCCCTTATTTGGAATGTGTTATTGTGGGGAGAGCTAGGGTCGTGTGAGAGGAGAGGTTTGATTTTTAGGGTTTTTAGGTTCTGGGAAGGTTTGGAAGGTTTCGGGGGATGTTGGAGTGGCGAAGTGGCGTGTAGGGAGGCGAAAGATGGAGCGGCGATGGGGAAGGGAAGTGGTGTTGGTGGTGCTGGGTGTGGTACTACACTCTCTGTACATGCTGAGCATTTTTGATATCTACTTCAAGTCGCCGATTGTGAGTGGGATGGAGCCGGAGCCTCTCGGCATTGCGCCTCCCGCCAAGCGCCTCGTTCTCTTTATTGGTGAGTGACGGATCGCTTCTCTCCTTGCATTTTCTTCGCTTTGCATTGTGTTTTGAAGAAGATTCATTTGCGAAATAGACCGTACAACTCCTCGTCGGAGTATTAGTTGTGCAAGTTTTGGGAAGCGAGAGGTGGCCTCCGACGTGTAATTGAGCTGATAATTCGCGTAATTCGGGGTGGATGTGCACATTGTAAGGTCCTCCTCGTAAGGGAAGTGCAGGGTCGCTGAGATTTACGAGAGTAATTTTTTGATTCATAATTCTAGAGATTTCTTCTTTTTGACAATCGGAAAATTATAATTTCACTTGGGTTTAATTCGTGAAACATGCGCACACCTTTGAAAAATAGATACCCCTGCTTGAGTTGGCTCCAACATAGTCGGATTGCAAATCTGCATGGTAATGGGTAGTTCTACCTTAGTGAACATAGAGTCTTTGAAAAAGTAGTGTGCTGAAGTTGAGTCTACAGGAACCCTAAACCCTAAACCCCTCTTTAAATACTCTATTGTACTTACTGAATTCCGTTGTACTTCCTGAATGAAAATTTCTGCTTGTTTGCTCGTCTTTATGGTTGTACAAACTGTGCTTGAATAACTTGTTGTCATTTTTTGGACACGTTTGATGGAAACGTAATGAGTGCGTCACATTTACGGGGTAGTCAAATGCATCCTTCGAGAGAGTTTTCTGAGAGATCAAGAGTTGCTTGAGAAAATTCATCCCCTAGATGTTCGAAACTGCTTAAAAATGACATTTTTATCATTGGTAGGTTCTATCGGGGCTAGGTTTTCTGGGAGAGAATTTCCCACTAGTGATTTGCACATAGCAATTCCATTGGAATTCTATGTTTGTGGCAAGGGTTGGTTTGGTTGAAAATCGTGGTTTAACACATGCATCTTGTAACAGCGGATGGAATGCGAGCCGATAAGTTTTTCGAGATGGGCAGAGACGGGAAACCTCGGGCTCCATATCTGCACAACATCATGCACAACAAAGGTCGATGGGGTGTTTCCCATGCTAGGCCGCCGACTGAATCACGCCCCGGACATGTTGCAATTATCGCTGGTTTTTATGAAGACCCTAGTGCCGTCACGAAAGGTACACCAGTCAACAGTGTATTTCTGTCTATAATTCTATGTAGACCTCTCGCATAGGTCTTTCGATTCTTTTGCGAATTTGGTTCAACGGTTCAACTCTAAGTACCCTGATGGACATAAGTGACCGCTTCCATATCTATTAGAAGCTTCAAGGAAGGGGGCATAATCTACCAGTAGAAAGAAGAAATCCGACCCTACATTCTTGAAGTATGGAAGTAGTTCTGAAAGTCCGTATTTGACTGTTTTTAAAGTGGTTTGTATATTATAAGCGTTGGCATTTACGGGTTAACTCTTGCGATCCTAAACATTATGGCTTCATTCTTAATGGAAATTTACTGTGAACTTTGGAACTGTCAGGTTGGAAGGCGAATCCGGTGGAGTTTGATTCTGTCTTCAACAGGAGTAGGCACACTGTTGCATTCGGAAGTCCGGATATTGTTCCTATCTTCTGTGCGGCTCTACCTCATACTTATACGGATTCATACTCAACCGAGTTCGAAGATTTTGCCACTGGTAATGTAGTTGTGATGTTGCCTACATTGCAAATACCCTAACTATTCTTGCGTGTTAGTGCGAATTCATATTGTTTTCTGCTTTGTATTGTGGGTAGCTAGAAGAATTATTCAGCTATTTTGCCTCGCTTGCTGTTTGTAAAATGTCAGTCTTGACATGGGGCAAGTACATTGGCTAGTTTATTAGTGTTTGCTGTCTTGCTGCACTCACAAGAATATCAATCTTTACAGATGCATCTTTCCTTGATGAATGGGCATTCGAGCGACTGGGAAGGTTTCTTAAGGACTCGAAAGCGGACACCAAAATTCAGAAGGATATCAAAGATGATGGCCTAGTTGTATTCCTGCACTTACTCGGGTGTGACACAAACGGGCATGCTCACCGCCCGTACTCGGACATATACCTTAATAACATCAACCTTGTGGATCGTGGTGTTGAAAGCACTGTGAAGCTCATGGAGGAGTACTTTCCCGATGGTAATACTGCATACGTGTTCACGTCTGACCACGGCATGAGTAACAAAGGTTGGTCCACCTTGAATCGAGTACATTCATGACTGTGCATCATCTTCTTCTTTTCATTTAATTCTTAATTTTGAAAATTTTTACTTGTTTGTTCCGCTTATCCGCTTTTGTGCTTTCTCTTCAGGTAGTCACGGGGATGGAGATCCACAGAACACAGAGACCCCTATTGTTGTATGGGGGTCAGGCGTTCGTGGACCTGAGATGGCAAACCCTGAAGATGAGATGGATGATGGTGTACTCTTTGTCGACCAACATACTCATCACGAGAAAACTCCTGACTCTTGGGGGCTAAAGAATATTGAGCGCACTGATATTAACCAAGGAGATATTGCACCTCTTATGGTAAGTCAAGACGTGTACAATTTTGGCCCGGTTATGGTACCTAGTGCTTGAAGATGTTGAAGATCTAGGAACCCGAGTTGGGTTGGATTCCGTGAGTTTCTTCCATACCGTGCACGTGACTCGTGAAGAACAACATTGGGTGCTCCACCGCATGATTTGTTGTGCTGTGCAATCTAAGTAAATCCGTGACAGCATAACTTCGCAATATTTCTCCCTTGTAGGCTGAGTCTGCTATCAAATTGAAGCGTTGCAAGCTTTAATTCTGGGAAATAACTGTACGGGGCTGTGTGTTTTGCTGACAGTCAACACTTCTCGGACTTCCGTGTCCACTCAATTCAGTTGGTACGTTGCCAGTCGAATTTTTGGCTCTTGACAAGGTTTGGTTCTCACATATACATTTTGTTAGTTGCACCAGTACGCTAGGGCATCATGACTTTAGCAGCCTATAGTTACTAGCAATGGTCGTATTAAAAAATGTAACTGATACTTCTGGTTCGTCAGCTATGTTTTGGTGTGAGATTAGGTTTGTATGTCTCTCAACCATGTTTCTGTGTTACGCAGAAAGATCAGGCGAAGGCCATGTTCGGGAATGCGAAGCAAGTGCTTGACCAAGCTCTCCGCAAGTCACGTATCCACTCATCTCTAACCTACAGAAAGTGTTTTGAAAGTTAACTGCCATTTTTGGCTTTACTCTCTGAATGCCCTTGCAAACATCTGAAATTGATGATCATTTACCTCCCATTTAGTTGGGAGTGTTTGTTTAGTGTTGCTACTTTTTGATTTCTTAGTTTGTTGCACTGTTTATGGTCAAAATGTGAGATTGTCTAGGAACACTGAGGGGCATGCGAGTAGTTTCTTAACCATAGCACAGAGCTCAAACAAGCAACTTCGCTATTCTTCAAGCCTTTCGCGCCTCTGGTGGGGTACAAATCCACGCTTGTTCACATTGACCAATTGATATATAGCGGTCAATTTGAATCTGCCTTGCTATCATCCCAGGAGCTCATCAAGCTTGCTCTTGAAGGCTTACACTATTTCCAGACATATGATTGGTTATTTCTCATGTCAACAGTTATCATGGGATATCTGGGCTGGATTGTGTATGTGTTCCTACACATATTGCAGTCATACACCAACTTTCTTCTACATTCCCGGAAGAAGGGTCCACGCACACTAGGCAATGAATCCAGAAAGAGATCGGTAAGAACATCTTACGTATACGTGATTGATCGGTAAGAACTTCTTGCGTATACGTGATTGATCTGTCGAGCCTAAGATGAGTCTAAATATATTTTTATGCAGTCTTTGTCTTTTTAGGTGGTCTTGAGAACTTTTTAAAGAGAGATCGTCAAGGTGTCCCTTTTTTATCCCAATTATCTTGGCATCTATTCCAAGTTCTACTACGAAACGGTTTACTGAGAGACTATGAAGAAACTCGTGAATCTAAATATGTCACACGTATTGGACTCTGTTTATCTTGAAGTATTCTAGCGTGATCAACCTAATCGGCATCTGGTGATAAGAGGACTCGCTGAGTACTGTAGCTTACTTTGGACTTCCATCAGTTGGTCATTAAGCGTAATCAATTGATTTAAAATTTTGCCGTTCTGACCTATTGTTTCCATGTTGTGAATGTCATATACTGCAGGTGCGCTTGGCAGGGGGATTAATTATGGGAACATGCTCTCTTCTACTTTTGTTTCAAGGAGCTCCGCCTCTCTATCATGCTTATGTTGGTTTGGCTGTGTTTTTCTGGACTGAGATTTTTGCAAATTTCGTAATTCTCCAAAATCTAGGAAGTGTGATTCAGTCCACGAAAATCTCCTGGCTTCCGCAAGTCATTATAACTTCCTTGACATCATTCCTTGTCCTAGAGCTTTTGGTAAGAACTTGATTTTCATGGGGGTAATTTTATATTGCACCAAGCACCAGGCACCAGGCACCAGTTGGTCGTTTTTAACATTTTTGGCTATCTGATGTGTTATTATGTCTCGTTTGGGTTTGGTAATTTCAAAGTATCAATTCTCTTTCCTGTCTCGGAATTTGCGTTAAATGCTCAGGGTTAACGTGCTCCTTGCAGGTGGCAAGTTTTTTCCGAAGAGAAGTCTACACAGTAATATTCTTAGTTGCGGGAATAGTAGGTGCAGTTGTGGTCTCCTGTAATACTCGAGGCTTATCGATGGTCCCTGCATTTGTGTGGGCCTCCTGTTGGTTTCTATCAGTATTCACTCTCATGCCAACGCAGATTAATGACAATACAGCTCTTGTGTGAGTGCTCTGATATAACTCTTTTCCTTGAAACCAAAAGCTTGTTGAATCCGTTTCGTATAGGACTTATGCTTAAGTCCTGCTTCAGAATAAAACGTGTTACCCACAGTCTATTCTGGGTCGTCTTGCAGTGTAGGAAGCGGAGTAGTGGTGGTTGCGGTTGCCATTATTGGTCGGTGGCTTGACTACGTGTACTCATCCGATCCTTCCTGGAAGCTAAAATTCTGTGGGTCTTCTACCAAGGTGGAAAAATCTTGGCTTCTGTTTTGTACTCAGGTAATATTTCTAATTAGTTAATTGCAATCATGTTCTGAAGCCTCTTTATATGTGAATTTAGATCAAGGGTGGGGGTGGGGGTGGGGGTGGGGGTGGAGAGAGTATAAGAAAAGTGGCATCGATCTTGTTAGCTACTCAATTAAACTACTTTTGATTATGGTGAGCAGATTGTTCTGGTGTTGGTTGCATCTTCCATGGTTTGGGTCACAACATCATATCGGGCAGAAAAGAAAGGCCTCCCACTTCTTCATCAGATCATCAACTGGTCTTTAGCAGGATTCTCTGTTCTGCTGCCCGTGAAATCATCTCCAGCAATGCTACCTCGACTGATTTCCATATTCTTAGGCTTTACTCCTCTTTTTTTACTTCTTTCCATTGGGTACGGCGGCCCTCAAATCCTCTCTTTGGCTTAAATGCATGTTCTTAAATTTCCCATTCAACCTCAGATGTTTCTATCTCTTTACTCTAAGGATGGTCTTTCGTTTAATAAAGGAACCGAAAATTATCTTATGTTAGCGGCACAGCCGAGTGATACAAGAATGCTTGGTTATTGTTTTCAGGTACGAAGCTCTTTTTTACACAGCACTTGGACTCGTCCTCCTTGCGTGGATCCTTGTTGAATCTGTGGTATGTCACTCTGTTGTGCCGAGACCTTCTCCGATATGGGAACGATCTAACTCCAACTATCTACCGGAGCCCACTGGCATACACTCTTCAAAGGCCGCACCTTGCAGTATTGAACTTCAACACACCAGGGTTGCGCTCTGTTTTGTAAGTCTTTCCCTGCTTGGTGTCGATGGCCAAGTGACTCAATTCTTTCTTCTTCATATGAATCACAATCTGTGCTGAAACTTTTCATGGGATATGAGACCGTTTTTTTGCAGAGCGGGCATTTGTTCAAGGTCACAACTCAGAATTTGTGGTGACAACAGATCTTACTTTCTATGGCTCTGACTTCTTCAGCTCCCTTTGTGTCACAAGAAAAAATGCAATTTCTCTTTTCCGTTTCTAGATTTTAGTTGAATCTGCGACTAACTGGTCTTTGCGTGAGGCAATGAATATTGTTTTTCGAAGGAAAAATATGCCCCGGCATCTAGCCCATGATTTGGGGGGAGAGCTCTAATTCAATTTTCGACTGTGGCAGCTTGTATTGATTAACGTTGCATTCTTTGGAACGGGAAACATGGCCAGCATAGCCAGTTTTGAAATCTCCTCAGTCTATCGCTTTATTACAATATTTGATGTAAGCGCTTCAATCAATAAGTCGGTTGGTTGGATTTTTCTAGTAGTTTTGGAGCGGTCTCATAGGTAATTTGCAGTCTTTGTGAATTGCCAATAGTTGCACACCAGAAAACGACTTGATTCTGACTGTTTGTTCTCTTGGATTTTGTTAACTCTCCCGGATGCAGCCTTTTATCATGGGAGCACTTCTGCTGTGCAAGATTTTTGTTCCATTCATTCTTGTCACGTACGTGATTCTCTCTTGACGTAACCGTGAAATTCTTGATGTCATTCATACAGTTTATCTAGTCACGCAGGATTGCGTGGATCGTTTGCTATGTAGAGTGAAGGTTGTTACAATATTGCTATGAGATCATCTAGGTTGTTGAAACACTGCATGTCTTGCCATAGTCTGGCATTACCAGAGTAATCGTGCACACTGCAACGCTTAATGCTTGCAAGCCAGTGGTTGAACATGCGAGAGTGATGGTGTCGAGTCACTTCTACAGCAAACAGTTCTCATACTCTGAAAAGGAAATGCACTTACCAAGTCGTTGTTTTGAATTACAGGTGCGCATTCAGTGCAGTTACAAGGCTACTTGAGATTCCACGACTTGGCTGCTACTTCATTGTCCTCTTACTGTCTGATGTCATGACGATTCACTTCTTTTTCCTTGTAAGTGCTCGTGGCTCTAAATTGTACTCCTTCCGTCCAGAAATAAGTGTCCTGTTTGGATCTCATAGTTTTTTAAGGTTGTTTTGAGTAGGTTGTATGGAGACTTTTGAATGTCCAATTTCATTTAGGTTGCAATGAACACATGCGATGTTCTTCATTGATTCTTGTGATATAAAATTTGAACCCTTTTTAATTAATACTTTTCATAACATGATCAATGAAATTGGTATCAAATGTTTTCAACAAATCTGTGGACACTGACTTCGGGACGGAGGAAGAATCTGGCTTTCGGATACTGGGGCAGCATGTTGGAAAACGAAGTTTAATTTTCCCGTTCTTTTGTTATTATCTTCTAAACTGTCCCTTCATACATCAGAAGTGTCATTCAAGTTACAATGCAAGCTTCCTTGAATGCTTTTACATTTGGATTGTTCCAGACTTGACGAAGTCTCGTATTTCTATCTGGAACACCTGTATGGTGTTCTCACTTATAACCTCCAATAGTTCTCTCTAATTGACCTATCGATTTTCTCTTGTGCAGGTTAAGAACACAGGGAGTTGGATGGACATTGGACAGAGTATTAGCCACTTTGGCATCATGAGTGCCCAAGTAGTGTTCGTGTTGCTTCTTTTTGCCTTATCTAGTGTTTTTACTCACGATCTTGACCTCTTGTCAAGTGAGGAATGGTCCTCTCTGTTGCGATTACAAACTACAAATAATTTCAAGTATCAATGATTTTTAGTTTTTTGAAACCTCATGGTTCGGCAGTGTGCACTTTTTCCTCAGTAAGTAAATCTCCTACTGCAACCATTCGTACCAGTTTGCGTGTAATAAACTTCGCAGGGAAATTCTAAGATAAGTGGTAACTTCTTCCGTGCGGGCTACCCAAACGAATCCAACTATTGTATCTCCATGCTCCAAGGTTAATGGTATCTCGAGCTTCCCGTATTCCTGTGATGACTTCTCCCTAGTCGGAGTTGAAGCTTGTCTTTCTAGTTTTTGCTGTCTATAAGTGCTCCGTTCAAGGGTTTGGTAAGTCATCCTTCTAATCCCAGTTTCACATGTGTTTACTCTTCTAGGTTCTGCTCGTTCTCATGGCCAGTGTTATTTTAAGAACGTTTCACATCCATAACGTTGGCAACGATTGAAATTGTTGGACTAGGCTCACTTACTTGGCTCCTATCCACACTTGTGTAACTTTGCCAATTTTTAACAAACAGACGGAGGAATGTGTTAGTGCGCCTGGATTCACACGGCTGCTAAGGGGACTAGCTATTCCTGGCAAGCTTCTACTTGACCTATGCAATATGGCGGTACTCCAATGATTGAGGCACATAGAATGGAACTTCCAACATCCAGCACGTGGTGGACAGCATGTTTTTACTCTTTGTGTGAAGATGAAGCTCAACAAATGACTACGCTTGTCTACCAAACAGTGCCGCAAGTGATGATTGTTTTCAGAAGATGTATGTGGAACTTCAACATTAACGTCTTGTCTATGTACAAAGTTGGTTATGTATTACTACGTAGTAAGGAGTATCCATCTCATGAGGTTGTTTATGAACAAATCACGGATCATACGCTAAGCCTCATCTCATGAAAACTGTTCAATCTTACCAGAAAAAAGTGTTCCGACGCCTCCACCTCAGAGTACTTGGTACAACTGAAATTGGATACTTGAAGCAGGAATACGAGGCTAAGCAAGTATGACAGTACACTCTTAAACAATGACTTCATCAAAATTATGCATTCATGATGCACAAACAGAATCAAGTTCGACGCACTACGACGTACGAAATTTTACATTAAAAAAATCCTAATATACAACCACAACTTCGACTAAGGTTTGTCACAGGCTTGGAAATATGTACCAATACCTGGTTGCTTGGGCTGAGAGACACTGGGCTGCTCTCTTGCACGCTTACTAGAACCTACACGATGCCCCGGCTTGCGACCCCTTTTGGAAGACTGCAATGATGAACCTGCACTTTGACTGTGTCTGGATCGATATATCCCTTCTAAAATGTGCCGCTGCTCTTCAACGTCAACAGTCTCAAGATCGACAACTCCATCCAAAGAGTTGCATGGTCTCTCATCTTCGTCTGCGTGCAATTGAGAGGCTTCATTCGTTGGAAGCGAACACCTCCTGTCGGTTGTAACCAACTCCTGCTTATCATCTTCAATTGTAGGCAAGGGTGAGTTAGGACCGAGGTACTTTAGAATACCTTTGGGTTTTATAGATGGAGAGGAAAGTGATGGAGAAATGTTTGTGTCAGTCACTCGCTCCTGGCCATCATGTACAGTAGTGGCTAACGTTGCGTTGGAACCGAGGTACTTGAGAATGCCTTTAGACTTTTCGGGTGAAGACACTGCTGCTGGAGGAATGCTGATGCTTTGGCGCACTGCAGGTTCAGCATGCTGGAGTTCACTTGGATAGCTCATAAAAAAATGTTGTATTGACTTTGTACCCTGATCAACCAAAGAACAAAACTTTAGTTGGAAAATTTTGTATGGAAAGGTCTACTCTACTTAGTTACTCCCTCACAACATGGACGACAAAGCAATGAGTGAACTAGAAAAAGTTGCTAACTGAGGAAGAAGATACACGCTGGTAAACAGCCTAGCATGCAGTAGTCTCTAAGTGTCCACAAGGTCAAACGCGGCTACTTCAATAGGACTTGAAATAAATCATTTAGGAAGCTCAAAGGTAACTAAATGAACCAATAGACACACGAACTCATGTCCTCCATTTTGGATCGATAAATACATGTCTTGGAAGGTACTACAATCGACTATAAACTTTGAAAGCGGAATTTCAGTTCTTTAGTTTGATCACTGAGGAGAAAAAATGGGATGCGGTACAAAACCTGATTGGGAAGCTCCTGAAAACTGGTTGCAGCTATAGCAAGCCGTGTACATGGGAACAACCCTTCAACAGACTCGATTATTCGGAGAGACGTGTCTTCAAGAACCTTAGCCAATGCCCATGTCCTCTCTGTCATTGCGTCCTGTACACTACCATCGAATTCAGTGGAGTCATCTCGCAACTCACTCAAGTCACCCTCGACCTGGACCTCACCATCACCTCCACCTTCAGCTTCTGCTCTGCGTTCTCTTTCAATATTCAAGTCCCCCTCTGTGTCAGAGTAGGTAGGCGATGAAAGAACTTGTAAAGCGCTTGCGGGCATAGCCGTTGATCTGGAATGATCCGCGGAATTCTTGTACTTCCCAGACCGGTAGTAAAGCTGAAACAATTTGGGTTTCCTCTGATTCATTTCAAAATCACGGCGCATCCTTATTGCAAGTTCTTGGGCTAGTACCAACAGCCACCTCCTGAAACACTTGGAGAGAAATTCGCAGTTACTGAAAACGACTGAACTTAAGTAATCACATTTACTTGAAAGATGTGGAAACATGACCAAACGAGAATGATTCGGTAAAGGTGACCTGCATCTAATCAGTATTCTCAGAAATATTGACGACTGGATAATAAAACTAAGGACTCGACTTGTGCTGGTCCATATATGTACCTGATATCCGAGAGGTCATTCGTAGCTCCAAAGCTTTTAGAAGCCAGCATGGACTTCACCAAACCCTTCACTTGCACTGGCAGAGAGGCATTGTCAAGCTGATGAAATTACTACTTCAGAAACACGAATTCACACGATATGCAAACTTAGCATCCGCGATAGCGCTTCTGTAAAGTGCAGAACAGGCAAACTAACCTTTTTCAGCTTTAAGTCCCTGCACTGCTTTCCATGCGTAAGTTCCAAGACGATCGCCAAAGCAAGCCACAAGCGCTGATTGTGGAATCTGCTGCGCTTCACCTGCTGTTGTGCAGTCCCATCTCTTTTTCATCTCCTGCAAGACTTCCAGGGTATTCCCATCAAGAAAATGCATCAAATATAACGAAAAAACTTTTGCACCGTAAACATCTGCGTCCAAGCACATGCTTCTACGTGAAAAGACTCTGCCAGGGTACAAAAAAACAGCGAAGAAGTCTTCTTTTGCAAACATGCTAAAGAATCAGATATCACCGACGCGACTTGAATTAGATGTTCCTGATTTCTAAAAGAGAATTCATACCTCTCCAAGTTTTCCACCTAGAAGTTTTATCTTCTTCAAAGGAAGGTCCTGCATCAGACCTGGAACGGATCTCGGTGGAACCTGAAATTCAACGCCACAAAATTAGCAAAATTTTTCATAAAAAATAGCACACTCAATTCAATCAATGAAGCTCTGTGGTTTCAAGTGAACCAGAATTGAACACGAAGAATGGGAGAACAAGAACCCACCAAAGTTTGTCGATCTGGTTTGTTTTTTGCAGAAGCGATCTTTGCCAGGAGTTTGTTTGACGCAATTCCCTTTTCACATCATGAAAAATAAGTCTCGCAAATCAGGGTGGCGAAATAAATCTACTCGTATACTCAATTCAAACACTTGACATGAGTTTATGTTTCTCATCACTATTAGAGAATCCACCCTCCAGTGGTATTGAACAAAACCTAGTAACATTACAGATGGCAGGGTTGAAACGGGTAGGTTACTTTGAATACATCTAAAAGGGGATTTTCTGGTGATGCATGGTCATGGGTGTCATAAGATTGCCTTAAGAAAAGTTTATGGAACAGGTCACATTTTTACTCTTCTAACCACAGGAAATCCTACACCCACCCATAGATGACTAACTCATCATCGTACAACAGCAAGAGAAATGAAAGCAAATTCAAGAAATGAACGCAAGTATCGAAAAGCTAATGAAACTACCACAGAGATTGTGTAACCGAGCTCGTTTCGGACAGACGCTCGCATCCGGTCGGCAATTATGGCCCCTGCTAATAATCTGTGCTGTCCAAGTGCACGGGGACCTTGTTAGTGTCTCGAACCTTCCGAGTTAATTCAATGAGAGAAAACGATATTCGCGTGGCAAGAGTCATACCTGCGGTCATAAGCATTGTACACGGCTAAGGAACCACCTTCAATCAACATGACAGGAACTTTTTTCTCAGATCCGGCAGGCTCAAGGAGCCGCTGCAACTCGCCTTCCCAATCCATGGATTTCTCTAGCATCTCCTCCACCTGCCATGGAGTCACATCGTCACAACAAATTAGAGAATCAATTTTGATATATCCCAGGTTAAAGACAACTTTCAGGGTCGGTTTCCAAGTCTTGAGGACAACAAAAAGTTGAGGCCAAGACATAGATATTTGAACAAGCTAGCAAGACATTTAAGAAATAAGTAGGCTCAGTTAGGCGAAGTGGTCTTGTCTGTTTGACCGTTTTGAAGACAGATGGTGATTAGAGAAGTCAACAAAATGCTCAAAAAAACAAGAACACTCACAAAAAGTGGTCATCGTAAGCATCATGCCATGTAAACAACATGTCAATTTATCATCCACTGTCAAGATTCTTTCCCCATGACCGTCCAGAGAAAGTGAAAAGCCCTTTCAGGACAACTCTCCAACTTTTGACCAATCACATTCTTAAAAGAATGTTGAAAGGTCTAAACCTGGAGTATTCTCTACTTCTTGCATGGCGATGAATGGTATAAAATACTCAGCAGTAACTAGGTACCAACACTTACCTGCTCCGATACATCAAGATACGCTTCGTCAATACTTGCTCGCTCACATAGCTTGGTATATCGATGGAAGATATCAAAAACTTTAGCAGATGCCTGCAAAGTATTAATCGGTTTCATTCAGAACAAAACTGGAGCAGTCTCCCCACGCAGGAAATCAATAACAAGCACAACACAAGAGCTCTCCTCTCTACGAAGACTGCCATACCTGCCGGTAGCGCTCAAGCGAAGCTTTCACATTCCCGCGAGGGACCAGTGACTCTGCAGAGCCAAGCGATGCTTTATCTCCACCAATGGTCTCCACATGCACCAGACGCAAGTCTGGACACTGTCATCCCAACCAGCGACAAATAAAACCCTCAGAAAGTGAATCGATTCTATATGTAATCGAGCAGAAAGTTACAGCTATTCCGTCACATACATAAATAATTCACCAACAAAGGACCAAGGATTCATGGATTGAAAATGACCAGTTTGATTCATCATAAATGGATCAAATTCAATCATATCATATTATGAAAAATATAATTAGACGGGGCCAAATCCTAAATCACCAGAGTCAGTAAAGAATTGGACAATTAACTATGAGGCGTAATTTGAACCTCTTGGTCCTTCAGGGGATTAAGACTAGAAAGCTTGTCCGACTCTTGATCTGTATACGACGCTTAATATTTTCAAAGAGCAAAGGTATAGAGGATGATCCGTGAACTCAGTCGCGAAAAACTGAGAGACAGTAGATTCGAGAATCAGTAAGATTGACAGTATCTAGAGTAACAAACAGAGCTCCAAGATCTGCAGTAAAACATAAATTTGGGGAGCAGAGAATGAAGAGGGGAACTAACCTTCCGAAGAGCTTCTGATATTCGATCAAAACGCACAATACCGGCTGCTCGAGCTGCATAGTTGACGGCAATCAGCCCTTCCCACTGCTGCACTGCTAGCGGCTGCTCTGTAGGAATCCCCAATCTGACTTGCTCCACCTACAAACCATATATATTAAGATAGAGAATACTCTTCTGTCACTTTTAATTAAGCATCTTGATCAATATTCAAGAGTGTGTTTCATTGGGAGCTCACTATAGAGCTCACTGTAGAGCTCACTTTGGGTAGAGCCAAATCAAAAAAATCTTCCTCAATGCACGAATTCCTAACCTCGCTCACCCAGATACCATTTCCATACTATCCTTCCACCAATTAGTACAATCAAATGAAATGAACAAGCAAGCCTTACAAAAATTGCACGAATCCAGAACAGAACTTTCTTGACACATGATGAACATGTAATCCCGTTCCCCAGTAGAACCCTAAATGAGGTGTTTAGCAATTCGATCATGGAGCGAAGGACCTAAATTTAACGAGCCCAACCTACAGACCATCATATCCATTCAATTCTTCCAATTTTTTAGTGCACAGATATCAACATGGAAGCCTTCAAAATTGAGAGCACATAAATTTTCTGCCACGTGACGAATCCAATCTCCACTGAAACCCTAATGAGGGATTTAGCAATTCGATCAAAGCGAAATGTTACCGCGGCGTAGAAACAGTCCAGGTCGGCATGGAGCACCACCGAGGTATGGCCCTCCTCATCCATGACGCAGCCCGCCTCGCTGGAATCAACAACTCCCCTGTGGCTTCTTCATGAAGCAAGTACGCACCCGAATCTTCACTTGATTGGGACCATGATTGAGTGCGACAATTATTATGCCTGGAGCTGCTTGCTCGCCATGACAATCTCTGCTCGCTCACTAACGGAAACAGCTTCAGAACTGATGAGCGTGGGCGTCGTGGTTCAGTTCAAAAGCTTCGAGGAGCGAGAGTGGCCTTGGAAGCCACGCGGGAATTCAAAACTTTGAAACGGAAGAGCACAGGTCCCGAGGTCAAGCATCAGTCTTTAGTTGGCGATATATTGCCAAATGGCAGAACCAATTTGTAGAAATGGTTAATTTGGACTAGAATGTTGATTGGCTATCATCAAAAATTTCATCCGAATGACCATTTTCATCCATTTTGATTTGAGTGACATATCATCCAATTCACCACCTTTCATCTAGTTTCAACTCCAAAAAAATCATTCATTTATTGTTTTAGGTAACATTCAAAAATTTACAAGAAAATCCTTACCACACGTATTCTAACTTCAAGTTTGCTGTATTTTCATTTCTTAAATTCCAAACCTAACATTTTAGATCCTTTATTTCATTAACTTACAAAGTAATACAAATTGGAGAGATTGGACATCTTTAAATTGAGGATCTTTTTTTTTGTTCAATTGAATTGAATTGGTTTGAATTCTATGATTCCTATTATTTTCACAATATGATCAATTGAATTGGTAATTTTAAAATCATGGTTCCTTAGTCCCTTTAGGTGTTAATGTTTGGAGACAAGATTTTGGTGGAAGGAACATATTTCTTATCCTACACCTCCATTCTTCACTAGTGCTAGAATTTCCATAACAAAATTTTATGTGTCAATCCAATACTTTGAAGTTTAATACTAATTTGCTTATGCAATAGATGGAATGATTTTTATTTGTTGTGAATTCTCACTTGAGCTTTGGATTATGCATGATTAAGATTGACATTAGGAAGTTTTGAGATTAAGTTGGATGAGCACCAATATATGTGTTTGAATGTGCTTGAAGTATTGATTTAGGAATTGAACTTTTGTTTGCAATTGCTAAATGAATTGAGGTCCGGTTATGTAATAGTAGTGTTCAATTTCTTGTACAATTCCAAAGGTGTACACTTGTACTTGCTTCTTGATCCTTCAATTCATTTTTTTGCATTATTTATAATGAATGCTTAGGTTGCTCTTAATTAGGTTGTTCCTAGGGTGTACCATTAGAAAAAATCTAGGATCTTTAGAAGACTGTTTCACTTCTAGTAGTTGTGCAAAAATAGGAATAAAAAAATTATTTAAAATTATTTATTTTTTCCCATCACTTCAAGTGACATGGAATTTTTTTTTAAATTAATATTTTATTATTAGAAAATATCATTTTTTATTTCCTTCTATTTACACTTATGTGAAAAGTCAAATGGCCCTCTAAAGGCCTTAGATTTTTCCTAATGCATGACCCAATTAGAATACCTTTGATGTACTTAGAAATTTAGAATTTGCTTAGGATGTTGATTATATCAAACATTTTTCATTTGACCCTTTCTTCAATAACATTCTAGAATATCTTACCCACTAGCCACAATATTATTGACTAGAATGCACTTGTATTCAAACTATTTGACCTTTACTTGAGCTATATTCTAAACACATTAGGAAAAATCTGAACCTTCCAAAAGGCTATTAAGGATGTATTTTTCACCACCCTGCAATGCATATATAGAATTTTTTTTTTAAATATTAAAAAATATTAAAAATAAAAAATAAAAAATAAAAATCTAATGTGGTGCTGATGTGGTGCTGACATGGCACAAGTAGTTCCACATCTATAGCTTTCATTAAAAAATAATGAAAAATAAAAAATAGTTAAAAATCCTCTCTAATTGCACTTGGGGGATTTTAGGAAGCTTCCAAACTTGCAGCCTTTTGGAGGGTTCAGATTTTTCCTAATGATCACATTGAAGAAGTTCAAGTGTATATTGAGGATGCACTTTGAGGTGCAAATTTTAAACTCTTAGCTAGTAGGTGTACTACTTTTTTTAAATGGAAGAATCTTCTTCAAGTGAGTGTATCCAAAACCAATATTAGTCTCTCCTAGATTGTGATGTAATTGAAAACATCTTATACTGTCGATATTTAGGATTCAATGTTGCTTTGGTGTTTAAATGTAGGTGTCACATTTTAGTCAATGATTATAAACAATTACACTTCACTTTATAGCTAAAATTTGAGGGTAAATGAAATTAGGCAACATGAATGTTTATCATTAGAAGATTTTCAACAAGTTTAGAGGGCAGCAAGTTCCTCTAGTTGCCAACGTTAAGGGAACAGCCTTGCAGTTGCTGCTTGACATGTCACTGCCATGTCACCAAAAAAATGTTAAAAAAAAATTCTTCTTTTTTTCTATTCTAAGTTAAACTTTTTTTTTCAAAAAAAACTAAACTGACAGCAGGAACAAAGGTGAGGGAATAGGCCTGAAACGACCCTCCCAACCCCCCAAAATCCTCTAATGATATTGCTCATTTAGTAGTCTTCTATAAGACAAGGCCCTCTATCTTTACTATTACTATTATTACTATTATTACTATTATTATTATTATTATTATTATTATTATTATTATTATTATTATTATTTTATTTTTATCTATATTGATTCATTTGGACAAAATGAATTATTGAAGTAAGAAAGATTTGACAAATTTTTGGCTATAGCTTGGATGGAATTGGCAAAACAATTTCCAAAGAATACATTCAAAAGTCCTACATATTTTTGTTGTTGCACCTAAACCACATTAATTTTGGGCAATAAAAAATTGCCAAAATATTTACTCCATATATAATTTGGTCTGTATTTCTACCTTTGAACAACAATGTTGTTTTGGGGGGCAATTTATTGCTCAAAAGAGATACAATTTTTTTGAAGGAATATTGAATGATAGATTCTTTTATTTTCAATGGATCAAATCACTCAATTGCTATGGAGAGTAAAGACAATATTACTCTACTATGGATGGTTTTATACACTATTAAATGAATATATGCATTTTCATTCACATTTTGCATGTTTCATCCATACCGATGGATGTAAATAGCTTCCCCACTCCACTTGTACATCGCTTTGTGCGCTGCCTTAAAAAAAATGAAAAAAAAAATCACTGATGATTCCTTTCCTTCGTCACGTCCCTCGTCTCTCTCGCACTTTTGCAGAGTAATTCCGTCCTTCCGAGGAACCTGCGCATCTTTGACGTGGCCATGGCGCCAGAAACTCGTCACCGTAACTTTGTCGCTCGCTCGATTGCATTTGCTTTACCTTTTCCTTTGCATTTGATCCTCGGCATCCAAGCCCACTGCTTGATGGCATTCTCCAGACAGAACGGCCAAATGGCGTGATCTCGTCACCTTTCTCTGTTGCAAGACGGATTGATCACTCGTGTTGTTCTTGTGGTGCCGGAGCTTGGAAGCTTGGAATCTCCTGGCGATGGCGGCGAGCTTGCGCGATGCGGCTCTGCGGCTGAGCATGAGCGCGCTGCAGCGGAACGTCCTTCCCGACGCGCTCCTGCGCTATGGCGTCCGCCAGCTCCTGGAAGGGCGGCTCAGGGAAATCACTCTGTCCAACTTCGAATTGCAGATGCAACATCTCCTCGCCTTTGTCCAATGTCAGGAACCCACATACAAATCAATCCCCCTGCCGTCTTTGCTTTGCTTGTTCTATCGATTCTCCTCTCCAACTCTGTTCTTATCGTCTGGATTCCCTCATGGGTTCTCGGGTTTTGGGTTAGTCCAAGGTTTTAGAGGTGTTTTGAGAATTGCAAAATTGGATGTGACGTTGAGGGTTGCTTTTGTAGCATTGAAGGAGATGCCAATTGCGGTGAACACCGAGGACGCGAATGCACAACACTATGAAGTGCCCACGGAGTTTTATCAGCTCGTACTAGGAAAACGTCTCAAGTACAGGTGCGATTGAAGAGTTCGACTTCCTTTAGCAGTAGCATTGGGCATGCTCAAGAAATAGAGAGTCGAAGTACAGAAGTGGCGGATTGATTGAAAGTGTGTCCGAATCCAAATCAAAGATTTTGAATTTTCAGATGTAGTTGGAATAGTGTCATTCGAAGGTTGTCTAATAGGTGGACAAAAGTAATTTGTTCACTTTGGAATGATAAACCCTTAATGTCCTGTTGTGGCTTGAACACCTGTCTCATTTCATTGGAAAGTAGAGTTTAATATTGTGGAGCCGTGGCTTAGTCTCATTTTCATTGGAAACGAAGGTAAAAACACCTGAATGCTCCGAATGAGGGTTTGGGAGCGGTGAGTTCTTCTTATTGAACTGTCAAAGCTTTTGTTGGGTCGTGTTGGTAGTTGGAAGGAGATTCTACATACTCTGGGAATGCATTTTTGGACTCCGTATAACTAAACTCTGGATTTTCAAAGTGCTGAAAAAAGGTTTAGCTAATATCGACCCTAGGTTCTGAAGGTATCATGTATGGATGCTAAAGGCTGTACATTTTAGAATCTAGATGGGACTGTTTTGCAAACAGGTCACAATTAGGTGCTAGGTGCTTGTACCTTCTATTAGTCTCTTCCGTTGGGGTAGAGACAAGAAGTCAAATTGTTTATTCTACAGTTTGGAAATGATTGCAGCTCGGCCTACTTTCCAGAGAAGGACTCCTCCTTGGATGAGGCAGAGGAAGCCATGCTTGCACTTTACGTAAAGAGGGCCCAACTGAAGGATGGGCAGTCCGTTCTGGACGTGGGCTGCGGATGGGGCTCACTCTCCATGTACATTGCTGAAAAATTCCCCAATAGCACAGTCACTGGTGTCTCCAACTCTGAGACCCAGAAGGCCTTTATTTCGGATGAATGCAGGTAATTGGAATGACTGTGGCTCTTTCTGCGTCCTGGGTTTAGTATTCGTATATAAAATAGGTAAACCTAGCTTTCCTCTGGGACACCTTGGAATCAGCCATTGTGCGCATTCTTCCATTGAATGAGAGGAAATTTGGAAAGAATATGAGGTAAGTATAGGTGCTTATGTTGCATATGAGTGACTGTAGAATGAAGGAGGACTAGTACTTTGTAAGTGCTCCTGTAAATAGAAAAGGTGAACTGCTTCAATGGCCGACGAATGTATTGAATTTTGCATTGTATTAGTGTGGAGTTTAATTTTGGAGATTACTGAATCCGCGGAGTTTTTGTATTGCAGCAAACGAGGACTGTCAAATGTTACAATAATCACATGCGACATGAACGTCTTCAATGCTGACAGCACCTATGATCGCATTTTGTCCATTGAAATGTTTGAGGTGGGTTCGTCTGTTTCTCAGACTCTTCACAGTGGCTGTATCGGAGAAGAGGTTTGCGCAGCTGAGCTTATCTAGTGCGCGTGATCTGACCGAAGTACGGTTTTGTGTTTTTTTTCCTCTTTTTTGCAGCATATGAAGAACTATGAAAAGCTCTTGAAGAACATATCTTCTTGGTTGAAGCCTGAAGGCCTTCTCTTTATACATATATTTGTGCATAAATCTATTCCGTACCATTTTGAGGTATGTTTGCAAGACGTTTCATCATGCTTTTCTGTTTTGCCTGACTCTGAATATTGTGTTGAGCAACGTGTAGCTGAAGGTGTAGCAATAAGCTATAGCGTACCGAAACTGTCAGGAACTTATTCCCTATGTCTCATTCAAACATACACCACTTTTAGATGACGGAAATAGGTTGTTCAGGCTTTTCTACTTTGACAAGTCATTTTATATATTATTTTACGAATTTCCAAAGATTTTATTTTCTCTAAATTTTGGGCAACAAAATCTCCTTTTCTGTCACCCTCATATTCCCTTGGACGTACATTAAACCCGGATACATGAGCAATTGCTTAAATTGACGGCAATGCTCCTCGTTACATGTCCAGGACCAAGGCGAAGATGATTGGATGAGCCGAAACTTTTTCACTGGAGGAACCATGCCCTCGAGCAATCTTCTCCTCTACTTTCAGGTATCAGATCTCTCTTCGATTCATGTACTGTGCTACGAATGCTTCTTTCAGATATTCAAGAGGCATAAAAAATCATCCTTATGCTGATCAAGGTCACATACCTTGTTTCTGTAGCAATGACTTCTGTACGAAGAAGGGCAGTAAACATGAATTTGCAGGTGCTCAGAAATGGGTATTCATGTGATCTGTTTGAACGCTCATACTGCAATTGGTGTGCGGTGCTTATGTTTTCAGGATGACGTATCAATTGTGAACCAATGGTTTGTAAATGGAACCCATTACGCCCGCACGAGGTATGAGGGGCATTCATGACCTGATTGGCAGACCATTTCTTTAAAATGTGTGAATGCAAAAGTCTAGATCTGATATGTTCGCACTAAAATAGCTTGAATTCTTTAAAATTGATCTTGAGTTCTTCGACTAGCAGCCAGTTTCTCAAATGTCAGTCATCCGTCATCCCAATAGCTCCGAAGTGGAGAATCGTGCCAACGACAAACTAGAGCCTTGCAAACAGTCTTGAATGAATGTTTTTGTCTCTCCTATTTCCATTATCAAATTTTACCTGAAATTGTTTGGCAGTCCATCTTCAAAGCCTGCATGGATAGCGAGTTCGGTTCAGCTTTTTGAAGCATGATTGGTTGTAATGTAATGCTTGTGTTTGCAGCGAGGGATGGTTGCTGAAGATGGACGCTCAACTCAAAGTGATTCGCCCCATATTTGTCAAAACATACGGTGAAGCCGACGCCACCAAGTGGGTTGCCAACTGGCGCACCTTTTTCATTGCGGTGGCGGAGATGTTTGCCTTCAGAAATGGTGAAGAATGGGGAGTAGGACATTATCTTTTCAAGAAAAAATAATGCAAAAGAACATTGGGATTCTATCATGGACAGTAGTCTTTGGGTCGAAGTCGTGAAGAAATGCGATTACCAGATACTCGTATGGTTTATGTTGTTGAGTACAATTGCAGCGAATCAACTGCACAGTTCTAAATCATTTGTTACTAATTTTTAAACAGTTTATCAAAATTAATACTTGAACTTCAATTACTCCACACCCATAGGTCCAAATCATGCTGAACAACGATAGTGTATGTGCTCATTGTGGGGTTTCTAACTGTCTATTGGTCCCTAACTTAGTTTGGCATTAAGGTATGCACACCCATTGCTGATGTTCAAGGCAATTGTGTCCCTATCTACAATTGTGTAACATTTCAAGCTAGTGATAGGTGTTAAGCACTATTGAGTTAGATGTCTTAACAAATGAGTCCTTACAGGGTAGAATGTCCTTGTTATCATGCTTGGCATTGGTTATTGTGCTAGACATGATACCAACAACATTTCCAGGGCCTAGCACAATCTTATCAAAGGCTCCGTGCACTTAACGTAGTGGGAGGCCTTCTTGTGAGGGCCTCTTGGGTTGAAAGGGCCTTGCCCTCACCTTTGTGGCAAGGCACTCATAGCTTGGGAGGCTTTTGCAAGAGGGCCTCCCACTATACAACAATCTTATAATTTTAGATTGCAATAATAAAGATCCCATTGAGAACAATTGATGACTACAAAACACTTGGCCTATGACCATAGAGTGGTATAGGAGCTAATCCATTTTTTATCCCCCCATTTCAATAGTGTAGGCTATTCTCTTTCCAATTATGTAGAGATGAAGAGTGATTATGGTATAATTCCTAATGCAATTGTGACACATTATGATTGGTTGCAACACTCTTAATATTGCAACCAACCTTTGGTCAATCATGCATCCAGCCTATGATTAATAAGAAGATCTACATGACTAGTACATGTCAAATAGAATCTTCAACTACATTATGTTTTTGAGAACTAAAATTCTAAAAATTGTGGAATCCTTCCGAATTCTATTTCTACACACAAGAAAATTTCCCCACTTCAAAAACCTATGCTCCAAATATGCGTAATTGCTTAAGTAGTTAAAAATAGGTCAATTCTCTATAGGCCAAATTTCTTCACTTTATATGCTCTTAGGAGCTATATTTGAATGAAATTGTAATTTATATTCTTCAAAGGAAAAATCTCATATCTTCTTTAAATTCACAAAAAAATTAGATTTTTTTGAGAATTTTCAATGAAAAAGTGAAGAAAAATTATATCAAATTGATATTCATTTTAAAAATATCTGGAAATTTCACCATAGTTGTATATTGAAGTGAAGAACATTTTAGTCTAAACAAATTTTTTGTGACATTTTATAAATAGAGTTCAATGGACATTGAAAATATACCCAAAGTTCAAATTGCATTGAAATATTCAATTTTAGGAATTTTTCAAAATTTCGAATTGGAGTTGAAACTAGGGTAGATGCCTACAAATGTAACTACCTGTCCATACTCCTTGCAAGAGCTAATTGCATGAGGAAGAATTCATCCACCGAGGAGCCAACTCAAAGATGACAAGGGAGATAGCGAAGAAAAACAACGTCTGAGGGTAGTCTTGATTTAAACCAAGTTGGGGCAAATCCAAAACTATGACAATTTGAGATAATCAAACGACGTCTCATCTTACACAACCACCCTGTGATCTAATGTCAACCAGGTTAGTGTACGATAGTACTAAAGGAACACAAACACGAAACTCTTGGGAGTCTGCCAAACAAGTCAGAAGAAGAATACCATGAACGTAACTTACCTCCTTTCTACAACGCTCTAACAGTGAGTCGGTAGTGATTTGTCAAACAACCTCATGAGCAGAGGTCCTGAAGTAACATACACGCCACCAATGGAGTATAAATTCAATAGGATTAGTTTTGCTCATTCACTCACCTACTTATATGGATACCTCGGGTACAGAGGCAAACGTGTGCACTTTATTCCGTCCACACAAGAAATATATGACCGAAAAACGGTATGTAGGCGTTTGATCCAGCAGTCACTTCTTCGACCGGGAGAAATTCACCGGATTCTTCACCCGTATCCATGATCTTCCCAACTAGCTTCTCTCTTCAGTCGTGCTATAATAAAAACACAGAACAGGCTAATAATTTTATAGTACGACCAACCCAAATCACCTTTCAACGAACCCTCAAAGAAGAGCATCTAGAACAGTAACTCGAAGCAAAGCCATTAACATGACATGGGCAACGCAGACGATGTCTAGCTCGTTAGCACCAGTTATGTACACACTCTGTGCAGACCTCGCCAGAAGAACCTCCAGACTCATTCCACCGGAGTCTTAACGTTCCCGATACTACCATTCCTGTCCCAAAATGAATGAGATATGCAAAGTTGTCTCCAGCTCACTACTATATTGATCTACTGCCACCATCCTTCACCAACAGTGAAAGATGCAAAAGTAGGTATTGGCGCTAGCACAACAAAAATGCTTACTTGTTTGGCCTTCAAAATTAATATATGGTCCTGGCTCATCGGCAATAGACTAGAGATAGATAGAGAGAACGAGAGAGTTCTAGCTCAAATGCATGACAGTGGAATCCGAAAGCACGCAGTCTGGCCCGTGGCCGTTCCCATTCCACTTCCCGGCTTCCAAGCTCGGAGTCGCCGGAGCTCGTGCTCCTGTTGAGGAGTGCAAGCAAGGGACATCCGCAACAATGCAAGGCACAGCCACCGTGCTCAGACAGAACGCGTTTGAAGACGCTGGCTCGCACTCGGCACTGGTTCGTGCTGCAAGTGCATTCCCAGTCGCACACTTGGCCTGACCGATCTCTGAATCAATTCGACCACGAAACTCGGATAGCAGTGAACGCAGACGCACGACCTCAGACTCCAGGGAGGCTTGCCCTTGCAGCCGCTTCACCAGCTGCTGGTTGAGCGCCCGCAGGTGGTTCACCTATTAACCTTATGTCAAAAAATTGCAAATAAAACCTTGATATACGGTAATGTACAGTTTCCCTTCACCATACAGGAAGAGAGAGATTCCATTCACCATACATGTGAACTTTGAACCTTTCCCTACACCAATCTAGAAAATTGCACTATCTCTAAAATTTTGCACATTCATTTTGCACATTTAAGCTAAAAATCAATTGCAAAACCTAAATGTCAACAGATTAAGTATTCCCACCCTTGCCACAAATAAAAGCTCACCAGTATGGCCAATGGAGCCTCTAACGTACTGCACGGGTATTGGAGCCTCTACCTTGTAAGGCGTTCAAAAAACTTCATGAAAAGTATTTAAATGGGAGCTACAAGTAATGGTGGTGCACCTGCTCCTCGAGGTACGCCGTGTGTGCCTTCTTCTTCTCGCGGTACTTGCGCACAGCCTCGCGGTTCCCCAGCGGTCGCTTCTTGCTGTTGTGACTCGTTGGAGTCTCCGACTTGTCTGCAGAGGAGTCTTCCTCACCAGCTGCGAACAGCTGTGTGTGAGTGTGGTGGCATGTGTGAGTGTGCGTGTCATCTGGTCCCGTTGGGGGATTGCATGTGTGCGTGTGTGTGCACGAGTGAGTGTTGCGTAGCATCTCGTCCAGGAAACTCTCCATGGAGCCCGTCAGAGTGGGTGTGGATGGCAAGTCGCACAGGCTGCAGCCGGCAAACACGTCATGGTCCGTAAACTCCAGCTCCCCGTCATCCATTGTATCGCCTCAGTCTGTAATTTGATCACCGCCACCTTCAGTTGAAATGAAATATGTAACCTGGCAACACAAAGTCCATCCTTAGAATTCAATGAGAACCATCAAGAGAGACTCTGCCCTTCACTTGAAATGGATATACACCCTGAAAACACGAAGCCCATCCTTAGCATTCAATGAGAACCATCAAGAGAGAATCTGTGATAACACTCATTTAAAACTGACGGAATCACAGCAGGTCTGGAAATGCACACAAAGAGGATCACCAAGATGAAAGACTGCATAACGAATGCGTTTAGTCCAAATTGAACAAAGTGTCCAGCTTCCCAGTATTCCAATTCCATTCCATTCTACGAAACCTCCCCTTTTCTATTCAATCCTATATTCGATTCAGGTCCATTCGCAATGTACAGAACCAAAGGACTGTAAAAAACTCACAAGACTGTATTGGAATAGGAACTAAGGATCACTCCGCGTAAAGTGTAAGCCTAGACGTCTGAATTCTGCGGTCTATGAAACTTGTTCTAAAGTAGCTCCTCCAAATGTTGAACCCCATAAGGAATTGATGCGAAGGTACAGTACTGGCTACCCCAAGCATCTTCATAAGGCATCCCGGTTCATCGACTCTAAAACTATTCCCCTCGTAATCATATTTCCAGGTCACCGAGAAAAGCGCTACAACAGAGAACCTCCAAACCTCTAAAGATAACAACGGCCAAAAGAACGTAACCAATCAACTACCCCAATTGCCTAAAGTCTCCACAATCGAAAAAATCTCCAAGATTCTAGCATCCAAAACCTAGATTCCAAGCCAATTCCAACCTAAGTCTTCAAAATCAAACCCCAGCAACTGAACCCCACCCTAAGATCAACCAACCCAGCCACCCAAAACCCTAAAAATCTACCAAACCCCCAAATCAAACCAAACCCAACAAACATCCAATTCACCTGCGCGTCCGTCTCCCAGCACTCGTCACGCTCAGCTCCACAATTCCACAATTCCCAACCAAGACGCAAATCTCGGAGAAGCTGGAAGCGCAAGAAGGGTTTAGGGCAACGGGAAGCAAAGTTCTATTGAACAAAGGTGCGAGAATCACACGACAATGAGTCTCATAGCGAGATCAAAGCCTCGAATTGGAGCTACAATTGAGGCGAAACCTGCAGGAAAAGAATGGAGGATGAAGAGTGCAAAGTGATTTTAGAAAAATGATCGGAAAGCACGCGAGCTTGAGATTTCATCATCCTGGTCTGCAAGAAGGGAGTGGGGTGGAAGATGTCTCCGGCGATCCACAAAAGGCGCCCCGTTCCTTCCAACGGGGTACGATTTGTGGTCTGATGACCTCTACGACTATATGTGGAGTGCCATACTCATCGCTTTGCGTGTCGAATCATGATAACATTGTATAACCAGGCAATGATCCTCCCCATGCTGGGAAGGTATTATGTCTCTCTAGATGCTTATGACCAGGATTTTTTTTATTAGTTTTTGGAGGAGTGGTGAAGTGGCAACTTATCAAAAAATGATGAAGCCAAATATTTTAGAATTCATGTATATTTTGGATAGAATTGTCTTTTCATCCACATATTTGGAAGAGTTTTTTGTAACCCCTAAACTCCCATTGTTCTTTTGGAGGACAAAATAGATTTTGGGTAGGCTCCTATTGTCTCAATTTATGTGGTGATTTTTTGAAACTTTTTTGTGAAGATAGGTAATCACATTAGCTTTTGAAAATATAACTTTAATTTCAATTGGTGCTCAGATGCAAAAGTTATGCCGCCCAAAGTCCACAATGGAATTCTATGTGCAGCACAAAAAAATCAGAAAAAGTTAATATAATTTTTTTCTTAATTTAATTTCCCCAAAAAAGTGTTTTCCTCTATGCAGAAATATTTGATTCATTCTATTTGGATTAGTGATGAAAAAATTAAGGATAATCTTATTATGTAAACAATTTAAGCATCTTTTTGAAAAAATAATTTATATGATTCATTTTTTAATGAAGTTTTCACAATTTAAAAAAAAATGTTCTATGAGGCTTAGTTAGTTTGATAGAACAATCTCACTATTGGTATTAGTGACTTTCAATTCCATCTTAAGACTATTAATGGTTTAGTTTTCCCTTCAATCTTGAACCTATTTCTACCTGAGACTTCTACTTAACAATTTTTTAAGTGAAAATTAAGTGTTTTTTCTTAAACTTTTTTTCCTAGACTTTCAACTCAATTCTTCAACATTAAAAATTAGAAATTCAAAATAAGTAGTGCAAAAACTTGAAGCTATGAAGATTCAAAGTCTTAAAATCTCTTCAAGCAAAGTGCAAAAAAATTAGAATCTTGCAATCCACTTGGTCAGAGCTTTTGAAATTTCTTCTATACATTCTTATACTAGTATATTGCAAGATCCTATCGTTAGATATACAAAACAAACAATTTCTAAGTTTTTTTGCACTTTACAATAGAAATGATAGTTTTGAGTGTTTTTTAATGAAAATAATGCCTTGGAAGTTTAAAAGGTTAAAATTGGCAGCTTTATCCTAATTATTTTCAAAAATTGGAACAACTTGGTATCATCATCCATTTTTCCTTTAAATATTTCCTTAAAACTTGGTGCTCCCCAATTATTTGTGGTGCTATTAGGCATTTAAATGCCTATAAAAAAATTGTCTATGATGGACTTATCAATTAATGTAAGGATTGGGTTGGTTGAGAAGCTATACAAGACAATTTCATTCATTGTAGAGGGCCCTACTTTAAGAATATAAAAAAAATCCCTACCTCATTCATAATTAAATAATGTTATGAAGGTAGAAACATTAAAACTAACACTTTTAATGCCCTAGCTCACTATTAGAAATGCACAATTAAAACAACAAAAATTCAACTAATTTATGTTATTTGGGACAATAGAATGACCATTTTGTAACTTTCTGTGAAAATCAATAGAATGGCAAATTCTTTCTGTTGATTTGGATAGTACAATGACCAAATCAACAAGTTTTTGTTGAATTTGAAATCTTTTTGGAATCTTTGAGAATCTAAGTATAATGATTTAAAAAAAATTAATCATATAAAATTTAGTTTTTTTTCAATTTAGCAGACTTTGGAGTCCATTCTAGCATAGTAGAATAAAAAATTTCAGAAAACATAAAACTAAGAATAGTTGTAAATTCAAGCTACCTTTCACCTCAAATAATCCGTTTGTGATTTCGATCCTCCAATCAAAAGTTATGGATAGAAATCACAGAGGGGTAGCTAGGAACATTTATTTTGACATTTTTAAACATACTCTCTAATTTTTGTTCATAAATTTTTATTGGAGACTGAAAATCACAAACAAATTTTTGGAGGTGAAATTTAGATTGAATTTATAACTTTTCTTAGTTTCAAGTTTTTTGAAAAAATGTGTTTTACTATGACTAAATGACCTCTGAAGTCACTAAAAATACAAATTACATGAAAAAACAATGAAAAAACTAAATATATAAATTTTTACTATATATATAATCACTTAAGTCTTGGGATGGTTTAGTGGTTGGAACCTAAAACCTCAACCATGAGGTTCAAGGTTCAAATCTCCTTGGAGACACCCGCCCATGTGGCGAGTTGCTTAGGTGGTTTCACCTATATGGTGGTATTTATGGCATATTAAGAATTTCTTGGCATTGTTGACCTTGTGTAGAAGCCCAACTATTGTGTATGAGTCAATGACTAGTTCACGGACCTTTCTAATCAATTTATAGCCTAGCCAATCAATTAATGAATTTTGATGGATTGAACTTAATCCACCCTCAACAATCCTGGAACAGATTATACCAATCTTCCTAGGATCTAATGGAAAAGTACAGAGAATAGTTAATAATTTTATGTAATTTTATGATATTTACACAATATTCTATGAATTTTGAAAGTTTATAGTATCAAGGACCTATTCATATCTACTAAATTCCCTTTAAATAGACACCTTTAAAGCATGAAATGCTCAACTTTCATTGGTTGCTTCAAATAATTCTTTAATTCCTATTAGTAGCTTCAAAAAACCTATATAGTAGTTTTGGATGAAGGTAGTGGCTATCAAAGGCCAAATTGCATGTAGATGGTAGAATTTAGAAAAGGTTAATTTTAGAACATCTTACTTTTGCTCAAGTATAAAAATCATTGTGAATGAAAAATTTGTGGAGTTTGTTTAACTATCCATGTGTGTTGTTTAAATCAAAATTTGTTAGCTTTAAACCAAAGGGAAAGAGGATTTGCATCAATTGAAGCTAAGATATTTACATCTATAATTGTTAGTAATTACAACTTAGCATAGTTTCTATTATTAGATTTTATCAACAACTTAAAGAAGATTCAAATATATTGTAGCATGTATTATTTGGATACTATAAGAATAAGTTATGAATTTTTGAAGTACTACCTTTAGGTGTATCAAACTTGGTATCAAACCAAAAATAGGCTCAATCTTAGCACAAACTTCTTGATAGACTTTCATGTTTTTCATCCTATATAATCAATTTCTAAAAAAAATGATGCTTTTTGATTTAAATGTAGGAGTTGCATATCGGACAATGTTGATATTGAGATTACATATTTTACATGTAAAGAAATTTACTTCCTAATGTTTCAAGACTGTGTTTCACTACAAAACACTCTAGAAGTGCCATTTCTTGGGCTAGGAGATACAAATAGGAAAAATCTATGGGATCTTATATAGCTTGCACGAGAATGTGCAAAAATTTCTTTATAAACTTTGACCAAGTAGATTGTGAGATAGTAGAATTTATGGCAAAAGAAAGAATTTTTTTGCACCTTACAATCCTAGGTTTTCAAACTTTGAATATTCTTCACTTAAGAATTTTGTACAAGCTATAAAGTTTTGAGGTTTTAATGTTTGTAGTAGAGAAATGAGAATAAAATCTAAGAAAAAAAAAAATCATGAAAAATTTGATTTTCATTCTTTAAAGATTTGTTGAGTAGGAAGTATGTGACAAGATAGAAAAGAAACCTAAATCATACCGAATTGTTCTAAAATGGAATGAAAATACATTAATTGTAACAATGGGATTATCCATGAAAGTAATGCACACCCTATAAACCTTTTTGTTTTGAAAAATTGTAAAAATGAAGTTCAAAGATGAAACATATACATTGCTTTTTCATGAAGGTGTCATAATTTTCCTCCCCAAGATTTTTAATAAACATTTACATCACTAATCCAAAAAGAATGAAATTAATCTATCAATGGAAACAAAAATATACTCTCTATGGGGAGATTTTTCTTTCAAGTTTTTCTTTTTCTTTTCTCTATCTGCACTGAAGCATTTTGTATTGAAGAGGGCATAAATTTTTTCTCCTGGGTACTAATACTGAAATTTTTCGCACTTATGTAAAGCATGTGATTTCACCTGTGGTTAACAATTATAAAAAGTTTCATTCATTTTTACAGTTGCAAAATGGGAGCATCCGGAGCGAAGGATTTTGAAGTTTGAATCTGACTTAAGCTAAGTTAGCCTTTCCAAATTTGGATACTTCTGGTCCCACATAACATAAGTTTTTCTCACTGTAGCTCATGGGGTTCCTTCCCCCACTGGTTTTGCTCCCAGGTCTTCGCTGTGTCGGCTCTGGACCTCGCTGCACGATGACGATCTTTGCTGTTTCCACTGACGGCCAATGTTTGATCTCTCCTCGGCAACCGCTTCAGGATCTGCCTTTACTGATTGTAACGCAGGAGAAGTTTAGAAAGAGAATCTGTCGTGGAATCCAATTCTCTTAGTCAACCTTAGCTTGGCCGGGCTCACAAGTGCAAGAGCAAGTTATAAGGTCTTCACACTCTAGCTCCGAGATCGTTTGCTACTAATTATGGGACGTCTCAGCGCTGTCTTTTAGTTTCTCAAGAGGTCAGCGACTCATTGTCTACGCGGGAAATCAGTCTGAGGGGAATCGACAGAAGTTTCTCCGCAAGCAAGGGTCATCAGCTCGGCATTTGTTTCTGTCGGTAAGTTTCGAGAAACTTGGGGTCAGCCAGGTGATATTTTTTGTGGTAAGATTTGTTGGCTCTGGATCGATGATCGAAGGGTAGGAGGGTCTGCGTGGACAGAGGTTACGCCGGAGGAAGTTTGCGTAGCTATCTGGAGCTTGAAAAGCAAGCCAGTGCTACAGGGACAGAGACTCTTCGATTCTACTGTGTCTACTTGATGGCTGCATGATGTCTTGATATTTTGTATTGTTCCAGATGCTGTCATTGGTGACTCATCCAGTAATGGTGATCCTGTATCGCATGATACTTATTTAGATTTTAATCCGTTGTGAAATATTTTAACCCCATAATTATTTGGAATGATAGTCGGGGTGTTTTAAAAGCAATGTTTCAACCAAATAACTCCTCATTCATCCCCAGTGATGCTTGAATCTTTAGAAGGCAACCTTTCTTTATGACCAATTTGATGCTATTAAGATAAATAATCTACACGTTTTCAATTATAAATGTGCAAATAATCTTAGCTTGGACTCACAAGTGCAAGTTAAGCCTTCTCTTTCTCCGAGATCGTTTGCAACTAATTATAGGACGTCTCAGCACTGCCTTTTAGTTTCTCAGGAGGTCAGCGACTCACAGTCTGTGCGGAAAATCAGCCTGAGGGGAATCGACGGAAGTTTCTTTTCAAAGCAACTTGGATCATCAGCTCGGCATTTGTTTCTGTCGGTAAGTTTCTAGAAACTTGGAGTCAGGTGAAATTTTCGTACGTACGTCCATTTCCTTTCGTGACAATCAAGTGCACAAACCTCCAAATAAATACTAGGGTTGGTATACATTTCCATATGGTCACCTTGAAAAATGCCGATGTCGTGAATTTCCACCAATGTTGCAAAATTAACGTTTTCGAGGCTAATTGGAGTTCATGCACTATTCCCAGGTACGCAAGCAGGCTCAGAGGACCAGAGAATGCTTCGCTTCTTCTCCCTACTTCTGAATGCTGCCTAGATTCCCCTGAAATGGTACGCACACTATTTAAGTTAAGCCATTGAATTGCAAAATGTTGACCTGATTGTAGTCCATGACATTGAGATTTAATGATGCAAGCCAGTTGCACGTAGCTCGGGATCCAAAAGGTTGCAACGAGCTGCATTGTTAAATGCATAAACAACTTCATGTTCATTAAAATGTCGGATTTCAGAGAAACCCGCGGAGTTTTTGTTGGACGACTGAAACCTCATATCATTGTAGGTTCTAATTTTTAGAGGTGCAGGCACTTGAAAGCCCCTAGTATAAGAGTAGCATGCTGATTAGAACTTATTACCGCTTCCTGACATATATGAGAGAGTTCTTACTTACCAATGGCAACTGTACCCAATCGGGTCAATGAATGGAATGAAGAGTCAGTGTATTCTATACAAAGAAATCTCTGTTTTTTGCTTTCAGGCACAGTGGCGGAAGATTTAACTGCAGAATTGGAGATGGAACTCAAAAAATGGTTGGTGAGTGTGAATAGTGAGTGTCTTTGAAAATATCAATTAAATTTGCATGTGTACATGCTTAAATATCTTGAAGCTTTTGTAGGTAGAAGATAATTACTCAATTACAGATATTGATGGTGGATGGTGATTTTGTTGAAACTTCTGAAACTTGAACAGAATCGTGTAAAGAGAAAGGTTTCAAAAAGAATGAAATCAATTCAGAGAAGGTGTGTGAAGATTCAGCGTTCGAGGGACTTCATCGTATATCATTCTCAATACAATTATCTCATCCAGATCATCTCAAATGGCATCCAGAACGCGAAAGAAAAATATAATCTGATGTACGAAGACGAGGATTTCCTTTGGTATAACTGGATCGAAGTATTACGGCCTTTGACCAGTCCCTTTTTCTATTTGATGTCAGCTGAACGATTTCTACAAGCGTGTCGAGGAAAGAACTGGAAAAGAGCTGCCCTTGTCCTATCTATGCCACCCCCTGAATTCGGAAAGTATACGGGATCTAGTTTTCTTCTCCTAATTCGTGATTTCAATTGGAGGCTGGACGTAGTCATGCATTCATTACACGTGCAAGTCGCTCCACAATCGCCCACTGCAACTGAACAAACCTTCAATACGGAGTAGTTGATGAAGATGAAGAGCTCTGGCCTTTCCAGAGACCAGAGCGGTGAAGAATGGGAATTCAAGTGGTGTCATCGTCGGTGCAGGTACAAACTCCAGAGGAATGTGCATGCATCTGAACGCGAGGTAGAATCGCATGGAGATGATGATCAAGAAGCGTCTGAACGCGACGATGAAATAAGAGTGGCAACCGAGGCTAGGTCACATGAAGGTGATGTTGATCAGCAAGCCTCCAATTGCAAGGATGTCACTGGAGTGGCAGATGATTGCGAGGAATCGTTGCAAGGTGATTTCCATCGGCAAGCCCAGGATCGCAAGAACCTTCCAGGCATCATGGAGAAAAACTTGACAGCCCGAGCACATGGCAGTTCTTTTTGGCCTTCAGTGTCGCAATTAAGTTGCAACGCGTCAGTAGCGGGTGAAAACCCAACAAACAAGTTTTTAGCATTTGTCAAGAACAGATGCCAGAATACTTCAGGTTCAGGCAGCGCAAATTTGGTCCCCAAGTGTTTTGAGATCGATCATTTGGATCTGAAAATGAAAAATCAAATATCTAGTGGAGCTTCGAAAAGCATATCCCGAGCCAATTGGTTAGGACAAGAGGTGGCAGTTGCCGTTTTCCAGCACATCCCACGGGACGTTGTTGAAAAGGAAGCTGGATTCTTGGTGAAAGTGCATCACCCCAATGTTGTGGATTTCTTTGGGTTTGCGCTGAAGAAAGAGGCTTTAACCGAGGAAGAAATGGCCTCGGCTGAGCACATGGAACCGAAATGGACTGGTTATCTCGTAATGGAGCTAATGCAGGAGGACCTACGAAGCTTGATTGACAAGCAATTTAGGGGTCTCCATAAGCGGGAATCTGGCGGCCCTTTTTTTCTTTCCATCGCAGTGGATATTCTGTTGCAAATCGTGGGAGCCATGATCCACACCCACAAGTTGGACATCTTGCATCAAGATCTGAAAGCCAAGAATTGTCTGGTGAGTCATAAGTCTTCTAAATTGCAATCCTTCTCATCCTCAGGCCAGTTCTACACAGTGAAATTGATAGACTTTGGAGAATCCAAGTTGTGGGCCACGGACGGTAAGCAGACAAAGAAAAAGGGGACAGTTCGTTGGATGGCTCCTGAGGTTTGGCAGAGCTCAGAGTACTCGAAATCCACAGACGTGTATAGTTTCGGGATGACTTGCTACGAAGTCGTGACTGGTCTGATTCCCTTCCAAGGTATTTCACATCGAGTTATGGATAAGGTGCTCGAAGGCATACGACCTACAATTCCAGGTACTTGTCTTCGGAGTACAAAATCTTGAATAGAAAAATCATAATCTTTTATTTTCAAATCACATTTTTGATGCTAAAAGTAGACTTCAAAATGAATTTAAAAAATATTTAAATGAATCAAAAGAGTAACATAGTAAGATTTTGTTTAACTTCAAAGTATTTTCAACACCAAAATTTGGTGCCTCAAGCACTTTGGTGTTAACTTATGAATTGGCAATTACAAGAGATTGACAAGGTTGTTGGGTATGGCAGGAGCTTCAACACCTAGAGATGCATTTTCTATTGAGTGCACGCCTCTGGTGTTACCACTTGGTTCTTTAAGGACAATATGTAGCACATGTGTTAGGGGGGCCATACATGCTTGCATAGTGAACAAACTTGAACCTAAAACAAGCAAGAAGACAAAATTGTCTCCACCAATTGTCTTGTTGGGGTGGGCAATGAAAAAAGAGGAGCTCCATTTCACTAGAAGAAGTCTATATATTTTTGACTTTTTGCATCTCTAAGTTGACGGATTTTTTTAGTCATCTAATGTCATAAGCTATGTTTTTATGTCAACAATTTCGTCCAGTGTAACATCTTTTCATGTTATAGTGAACATAATTGTTGACATAAAAATACAGCTTATTATATTAAATGTCTAGAAAAATCCATCTACTTTAACACAAATTTCTTTTAGTGTTTTCAACTAATATCAAAGAACAACTCCATTAGTGGAGATTAGTGAATCATGAGAGAAAAGAATATGTATTGACTCCTAATTATATCCCTCCCCCATCCACCGGCGCTATATAAAAATGGAATTGATATTTTTCCTTGTAATTCTCCCTATAGCTCTTTACTCATGGGAGAAGCATGTAAGGATGTTGCATTGCAATCTTGCGTTCCAAAATAGCCAACTTGTCAACTTGAATCATCCCAAAATGGATGCAATTGAGCCTCCATTAATGCATGGTCAAGGATCCACTTGTATTTTGGTCACACCGTTCAGGTTGTGTGGCAATTTTCTCATGTTATTTTATATTCTCTTTGTAGACATTAAGTTAGGGGTAGTTACACCTTCTTCAATTTGAGTGCAATTCTTGAAGAATTGAGATGTGGCACTTTTTGATTGGATATCCGTACATGTGTTGCAATGCTCTTATTTTCTAAGAATGGAGAGAGTTGTTTCTTCTCCTCTTAAGGTGAAGAAATTGGCTTGGAGAAATTTAGTCGAAGAATTTCTCAACCCTAAGTTGTGTCCGAGTTGTGTGCCACTTGTGGCACTTGCTCTCCACGCCTCTGCCACCTGCATTCCACACCACTTGTTTTCTTCAGTTTTCATTTTCCTTACAACTCACCTACACAAGGAATGTCACGCCTTCATACATGACAACTCCTCTTTGGCTCCTCATTTCCCTCAAACACCAACTTCTCAGAAATCATAGAAGTTTGCTTCTCAGAGAAGGTGTGACTACCAATAGTAACAACTTGATCAAGATTTGCATTGGCACACTATGGCATTCAACAAGTCAGCATGATTGGTGAATGTGCTGTGCTTTGTACTGTTTTGTAAACTTTGCTAGCGGATACCAACTCCTTTTGTATGATTTGTGCAACGTCCCTCAAAGATGCATGAAATGGTCTTGTTCTCCCAATTTTCCAGCTGCAGTTTTGAGTTGCCTTGAATTGACTTGTGTTTTTTCTCTTTTCAGTTTTTCAGACTATGTTCTTCAGCAGTATGTGTACAGTACCCACTAACAAGTTTACGTTCACAGCAGTCATTGCGCGCAAACAAGGCACATATCTCCAATTTCAAATTGCCACCATTTGCTCAAAAATGATCCAAATCACAAACCGCAGAGTGCGTTGGAGAGATAATAAAATCTACCTTACTAATATATTAAGCATTTACAAAAAAATTTATAAATTTATATGTAAATATAACATTTTTTGACAAACTATATACCATCTAGTGCTACCACCATTAGCTTTGATTACAACCTTCATACGATGAGGCATGCTAGCAAGGAGAACTTCAATCATCTTTGAAGACACCTCTTCCGATGCCCTTTGAATGGTGTTGACTAATTCTTCTTTGTTTTGCGGTAGCTCTTCCTTTTGGATAGTATCTTTTATAATCTTCTCTAGGTTTTCAATGGGGTTCAAGTCGGGAGAGTTTGTGGGCCATAAATTTTGAGTGCCAAATTCTTTTCTTCTAGTTGATGTTATGCCCACCTAAATCCTAAAGAAGCAATGAATCCTTCCAATTCTATTATTTGTACAAAGTTGCAAGCTCAAGAAAAAAAAACACTAGAATTGCAACTACTTACCAAAAACACTCACACAATGTATCAACAAGCAGGGTTGATAGGACGGTCGGACGTCTGGGATGTCCGACCGCGGACGTCCGGATGCGAACGTTGTGTTCGCAGCGTTCGCTGACATTCGCAAGTCTAGCGGATGCAGCGTCCGCTTGAACCGCTTGACTACTCCGACCGCTGACCATCTCCCCCGTCCGCTTCCCCGACCGCCTTATTCCAACTGTCCCGTGGTCGCCCGTCCGCCCATCTCGTCCACTCTGCCCGTCCACCGCGGCTGAGGCGTCCACTTTCCAACGGCGGAAAGGACGCTGCGTCCGTGCGGACGGACGTCCGACCATCCGGACGTCTGGGTTACGGACGCCTTTTTCGGGCGGACGTAGAGATTCGTCAACCCTGTCAACAAGCTACCACATTGCTTGAACAAAGTATGTTTTTTGTTGAAAGGTTGCTAGAGATCCATATATGAAGCTCAAACTCACAAAAATCTGAAGTGTGTTGGCTCAAGAAAGATGGATGTTGTCTTCACAGTGTAGGAGCTAGAAACACAACTTGGAGTGTAATTAATGTAATCTGATTTTTCTTAGACACATGGCTCAAATTTGCATACTAATGATACCTAGAATGTAATTAATTTTTTTCTTAACAAATGTGCAACAGTTTCGTGAAGTTTGGAGTTGTAAATTGGAAGATATGATTTTTCAAAGTTGCACTTTCTTTCACTGGCACTTGGAGTCCGAAAATTTGAACGTAAACTTGTTGGTGGGTACTGTACAGCACATTAAAAAAAGATTGACAAACTTTAAAAAGCTTTCAAACCATCCTTGTCATAAGCTGATCTTTCCCAGTATGCATGTCTCATACTCCATCGTGCAAGCCATGTGCATTGTTGACCTTTGAATGTTTTTTTTGGCCTCTTCCTTGGATCATTTCATTCATGAAAGTAACCCCATTCTAGAAATATCTAAGGTACACCAGCCTTTTTCTACGCATGATCCAATTCTGTTACCTAAAAAAGCACCACCGAAATTCCAATTCTGTCTAAACAAAAATTAAAAGTGAAAAAGGTTGATTGAGCAGTACAAGTAGGCCTGACTAACCCAGAAAGCCCAGAGGGGGTTTTGGAAGAGGAAAAGTTCGGTAGTGCCAATTTTTGGTGCATCGTCCAAAATCAAAAATTCAAACTTTTCTTTTGAATTTCAACTGCACAAAAAAATATTAAAAAATTGAGGCAATGTATGGGAAAATTTTCGGATCATTTGACTGCATCAATTGAATGCTTGTAACATTTGAAGTGAGGAAAAAAACTCTTTTTCATTCTTGCAAAATAGAATCACTATGAAGAGACTTCAAGCCATTTTGGAGTAAAATTTTTGTGCTATACAAAAATGAGGATTTTGACCATTTATAAGTTTATGATGTTAAATTCACTCATGTAAAATTTCATAAGCAAACATGGAGTCTAGATTACTCTAAATCACTTTACAATGCAAGGAGGGTAATCTCTAATTGCATGATTGACTATAGATGGTTCATCCAATACTTTAGCTCATATGTGTATAGATAGTTAAATTCTTTTAACTGCTTAAAAATTTTTATGGGCAATATGGAAGGTTAAATATTAGAATTTTTTATTTTTAACAAAAAAAGAAGATTGTATTTGATTTTTGAGAGGTCGTCAAAGGCATATATGTCCCATTGGTGCATGGAACTTGTGCCTTTGTGGGGTCACTCCTATAAATTAGACAAGCTTGCCAATTTTACTTGATTTGAGATTAAAAAATTATACTTATTCCTTTTCTTTGAAAATAGTTCTAATGGAAAGAATTAACTTAGTAAAGCATTGTTATGATTTTCACTATTGAAAATTTAAACATGCAAGTGTTGATTTTGAATTATTTGCAATTTTTACTTATATATAAATAGCAATTTAACAATTGCAAGGCGGATTATGTAATGAATTTGATAGCTCTTTATATGAACTGAAGTTTGTCATATTAATGTGTTAAAACAAATTTCTAGTTGTCCATGTCACCTCCAATCTTAAAACTCTTATGTGCAAATTTCTCAAACATTGTAAAGAGGGGCAATATACTAAAAAATAAGATATGTATATTTTTCTTGTTATAATCTCACAACCCTTAAACAATTTCATACTAAAATTTGGTTTGCATTCTAATAAGCAAGATCTTTAAACATCTTTGTAGTTAGATTTCTTTTAAATTAATTTGCTTCATTAGAGATAACTATACATTGATGCCATTTTTTCATAGGAAAAATACATTTGAAAAGGCTTAGGCACTTCGGGGTGAAGTAAATTGGCAATACACTAGTCATTTTTTGATGACTTCTTTTGCAATGAGAAAATTTTTTGTTTGAAATTCAAATGGTGAAAAGTTAGAGACAAACATTTGGAATATGTAAGAAAATTTTTATGGACTTTGACTTCACAAATTGCAAGATAATAGGGCTCAAAGATAGAAGAAAATGTTTTTTTCTTGAAACCGCCTTGATATATCCAATAGAGATTGACTCCTCTCAAAATGTGATTTGAGAATTAAAATTTGTTTTTTAAAGACAATTGTATGCCATATGTCATTAGTTATATACATGGAAAATTTCAAAAGTTGATGACAGTTGTAGCTATTGATGCCCCAAAGATGTCCAAATTGTTGAGGATTGTTAAAAAAATTAAAGGTGGCATAACTTTTGATTTAGGTACTTGATTAGATAAAAAAACGACATTTTCCAATCTTGAAATCCTATGTCTTAAAGGAGTTATTGGCCTCGGATCTCAATTGATGTGTTTTCTCATTTATTTTGGCAACTTGTAGATTGAGTTGGAACCAATTACAAATTTATCCAACAATAGTTTATTGTTTGTTCTAGGGAGGTCTTTCTAATAGGATGACTCTAATTTAATCAAAAATAAACCTACTAGGACATTGCAACCATAAGATATGAATGAAATAAGTTCTTTTATCCACAAATAGATATGTATTTTCTCACAATATATTCCTAATTCTACAATTTTTTTCTCTCCCCTCTTAATAGCCACAAGGGTTGAGGCAATCTCTCAAATTATTCTTTTACATTTTTCTTTTGTTTCTTGTATTTTTGGCTTCCAATCATCAACTTGGGTGGTCGTTGTTGTAGAAGGCTGCAAGTGATAATTTATTAAGGCACTTTCAATTGTTGACTCTTGGTTGTTATTCTTAGAAGTGCCTTTGAAGTTTGAATATTTAAACTAATTCCTACAAACTCCAATGTATTAATCAAGTTGAAAATTCATTTAAGAGGTATACAATATGAGAGACTTTGGATGTTGACAATGAATTCGTTGCACAAAAGAATAATAAATTACTTCAAAGGAGTTATATTGGTGTTGAACTATATTATTGTGGCAACCAATTTCTTTGTCTATGTTGACCCTCCAACGCAAGTGTACGCTTTGTAAAGGATTGTACTTATACAATACAAACAAAAATCAAATATAATTTGTTGGTTTCAAATTCAATGTAAACTATGAGTGAGGAAGATTGATTGTTGCATAATTTTATGAATGAATTGATTATTGAGTGAGGATATTAGTTTCCACTATAAAAAACTTGCATTTAGGTGATGGATTTTAGGTTACATTCATTATAACAACTTATGATTTTACGTCAACAATAATGTCTGCTATAACATCTTGATGTTTGCCATAACATCAAGATATTATGGTGGACATTGTTGTTGACGTAAAAACATGAGTTGTTACATTGAATGTCACCTAAAATCCATCACTTAAAACATAGGGTTCTTATTGTGTTTTATTATAGTTTGCAAAGAGTTTTAAAGGCTGCTTTGTTTTCTTTGCCAAAGCTTACCTTAATTTGGAGAGTATTAAGCTGAGGAAACTATTTTTAATGCACAATAGTAACTAAATTTTCTTCTTTTGGTAAATTTTGGTGAAGTGTACCAAAATTTGTATTTGATCTTGAAGGTTGCATAGGGAAGCAAGAATTGGCTTGCGAGCTAGTAATGCAATACACTTGAGCACTGCATTTGTCAAACTCGCAATGTCACCAAAGTGACAAGTAGAGTTCTTGTGATCCATGCATCTTTGATAGTCTACAAAATTCATGAGATTTTAACCGCATCTGTTGTGCAATGGCAGCAACATCGGTCTATACTTTCAAACCTTAGAAGGCATGGGAAGTTTTAAAAGTCTTGTTTGGCTACTTCTTCAAAATCTAGTAATATATCTCCCCTGCAACCACTAAAATGTATTGTACTCCCTACATTTGGACATTAGTAGTCAATGACCTCTGCATCTTGACATTGCTAGCCTCTAAATTCCCAATCCACTCATCCATCTCCTTTATTTTTGCTAGCACCTTGTCACAAGCCTTCTCTTTCTTCATATACACCTTCAACTGCTTAGACATAGATTGTAAAGATGTGTGCTTGGCCACCTCTCCAAAGAATATCATCTTGTAGTGAAAATTTGGCATCACCTTGAAACCACACACAATTTACATTATTTTAAGAATTCTACAATAATTTACAATCAAAATTCCAATGTATAGGCCACACACTCACATACTCAACTCCAATCACTTATACTTATGATCTAATCATGCCAAAGAAAAAACAAAACTATAAGAAATTCATGTTTTAGATGATGGATTTTAGATGACATCCAATGTAACAAACTATGTTTTTTTGTTAACAATAACGTTCGTCATAACAACAAGATGTTATGGTGGATATTGTTGTTGATATAAAAACATAGATTGTTACATTGAATGTCACCTAAAATCCATCATCTAAAACATAGGTTTCTTTTAGTAAAAAACGCTACAAAAGAAGAAGCCTTCATTATGAAATCTTAACAACTGAAACCAACTTGTTGAGCTCCAACATAAATTTCTCAATAACATCTTCCACCAATTCAACCATTCAATTTTTCTTACAATCTTACACCAAAATGACGACACTTGCTTCATAAAAAAAAACCCAAAAGATGATGGTGTACTTACTTGCTAGAATGATCCTTGCATCTTTAATGAAATTGTGACACCACTACATTTGACTCTCACAGTAGACTTCTAATCCAAAGCAATTTGGCAATTGGACAACCATTAATAATGTTTCAATAAACCCACAAATTCTAAGTTACCCCACAATGAATACTCTTTTCCTCAATAAATTAGGTAGACAATTGAGTTCTAGAGTGCAGGACTTAGTTTAGTACAACAAAGTTCAAGGATATTACAACCTACAGACAGAAGTTGCAGATGCTCTAATGCCATCATCTAAATTGATCCTCAAAAAACCTTAGAAATTACTAATTTGATCGATCAAATAGAAATAAAGAAAGCCGTACAAATTGCTGCAAGTTTTGTTCCACAAAACGTATTCAAAAGATAGTTTGCATGTCAACGTCTAGTGACGGAAAACAAAAGGCACTTCATTGGTCGTTCTTGCAATTCTAAAGTGAAAAGATCTCACCAACTTTCTCTTGCTAGACAAGAAGAAACAAAACATACACAGATTGCAAAGGCTTGTGAGGAAGCAAGACACCATTGCCCATAGTACTCTTCTTTTGAGCTCTCATAGGGCTAGGATTAGGGGTAGAACCCAAGTGTGTAATCTTCTGGGAAGACATCGAACACTTTAATACTGCTACTTTTCTCCTTCCTCCCCTTTGAGAGCTTATATATAGTGCTCATAATAAACTTCTTTTTTGTTCTCCTTCTTTTTTGTAGACACTTCCCCCTTTACACTACTAGACAAATGCATAAGTCCACTCACGCTAGAATTATTATGATCAAGAATACGTGATTTGGTTCCTTGTCAACACTCTACGTGAATCAATGTTCAGAAGACCAAATACAACACATGCAATAAGACAGATGAGAGTAGAATCAATCAGAGAAATTGTATTCATTTGTATTACAAGAGGTTGCATGAATGTCGCCCTCTTCTCTAGGGTATTTATAACTCTCCATAGAGAGATAACCTAACCTCCTAGAATTGCCACAACCGTAAGAGGTTCATGTCGTTTTATGTATTGGTAGTCGAGTCTAGCTATAAAGACCTCGTCTTAATATTACCCCCCTTTTAGTTTCGAGCTTTTACGGCATTGGGATGACGTTTGTGAAACTCTCCTACAGCATCTGGCACGTTTTTTAAGTTAGGCACAGGTTCCCAAGAATTCTATTCTAGGCCATAGCCGTCCTATGAAACTAAATACTGTAGTCTTTTGTGTCATCCAAACAAGTGTGAATCTAGCACTTCTCGTACTTCTCGTTCGATGTCACCCGTTGGCATGACAATTGGTGGGGGTGGTTTAATTTTGCGTCCAACAATTGAATTGTGGCGGTAGTTCTCCAGCAATGATATGTGGAATACATTGTGGATTTGCATGGTTTTTGATAGTCGTAGATGGTAGACCATGTTAGAAAGTTGATCTATTATTGAAAAAGGGCCGAGATATTTGCTTGTTAATTTATGTGAAGGAACCTTGGTAGGGGATATGGTCAGGTTTGAGAAGCACATGATCATTGATTTTGAAAGTATGATGCTTATGTGCTGTCCAATCATACGTCCTTTTTGCTTGGTCTACAACAATTTGAATCATGACTTTTACTTCCTCATGAATCTATTGCAATTGGTAGATTCGATCTTCCACAGCAGAAACAATGGATGTTGTCAGGGTTGTGAACGCTATTGATGGGTGATAATCATAAGTCGCGTAAAATAGTGACACACAAGTCGTAGAATGCGTGGCATTATTATACACAAACTCTACCACAGGTAACAAATCAACCCAGTTGTCTTGTTGCCTCGTGGTAAACATGCGAAGGAATTGCTCTAGAATTTGGTTTATCCACTCCGTCTGTCCATTTGACTGAGAATGGAAAGCTATGGTTGGAGTGGGTCTTATGCGGAGAAGTTGATATAATCTTTGCATAAAGTTAGAAACAAAGACAGAACGGCGATCAGAAATGACCTCATTGGGTAATCCGTGGTGCTTCCATACATGATGCAAATAGAGATTGGCTATGTCACTAGAATCCATCATCTCATTCGTTGATATGAAATGTTCAAATTTTGTATTCTTGTTGACCACTATAAGAATTGCATCGAAAGTTCTGTTGATTGGTAACTTGACTATAAAATTAGTTGTTATTCTTTTCCACGGTGCTTCTATAGTTGGAATTGGTTGGAGCAAACCATACGGTGCATGATGTGACGGCTTGGATCTTTGGCACGTGTCGTAGCCATCAATATATCTATGTACATATTTCGGAAGTGTCGGCTAGTAAAAACTTCGAGCTACTAAATCTAATGTCTTCGCTCGCCCCTAATGCCCAACTATGGGGGCGTTATAGCGTGAGTGGAGTATTTGGCGATGGAAATCTTCATTATCAAGGATAAACATGCTTTTTTGAAACCAAAGTACTCCGTCCTTTAAGGTATACTCCCGGAATCGACGACAGATGTCCACCAAAGCTTGTTGTGGCCCACTTCGAAAATATGCTAATGTAGGTTTGAGAATGACATTAGATGTTTTTGCTACCTTTACACGTTTCTGAATGAAATCGTCTATCTATATGGGCTCGCAGGTTTCCAATGCAGCAAGCTTTAGTAGACGTCAGTGATCCCAAGTCCCTTCTTCCATAACATCTGGTTGCCTAGATAATGCATCCGCCCATGTATTTTTAGATCTTGGCCGATGTTGAATGCTAAATTGAAATGCCGATAGCATCTCCGACCATCAAGCTTGCTGGCAATTAAGCTATTTGGTCATTAAAAAATATTCCAAATTTTTATAGTCAAAGATGACCGTGACCTCATGTGGTGATCCCTCTAAGTATACTCTCCAATCTTGAAATGCGAGCGCAATGTTGAGGAGTTCTTTATCGTAAATATCGTAATTTTGTTCAACGGAAGACATCTTCAAACTTCTGTATGCACAAGGGTGCAAGTGTCTATTATCGCCATTTTGAGAAAGAATTGCACTGGTAGCCGTGTCCAAGGCATCAATTTTGATAATAAAAGGTTGTTGAAAATTAGGGTGCAACAATATGGTTGCTTGACAAAAAAACACTCGTAGATGGTTGAAGGCATTGTTAGCGTCAAATGTCCATTCAAATTGTATGTCTTTGCATGTTAATGTTGTAAGTGGGACCGCAATATTAGAATAGTTCTTTATAAATTGGCGATAAAAATTTGCAAAACCTAAAAATGATTGAACTTCTTTAACCTTTTTTGGTATCAGCTAGTTTTTAATAGTTTGCACCTTATTTGAACACATTTCCAATCTTTTTGAAGAAACAATCATACCTACAAATTCAACTAAAGTACGGTGGAATTTGCATTTAGAGAGGTTAACATAAAGGCCATAATTTTGTAGGTGTTGAAGAACATCTCTAACCATGTGTTGATGGTCTTTTATATTCCGTGAAAAAATTAATATATCGTCTAGATAAATGACAATTGAAATGTCCAATAAATCATTGAAAATATTTTGCATGTGTGCTTGGAATTCTGCTGGAGCATTCATTAACCCAAATGGCATTATTAGGTATTCAAATAACCCATAGTGAGTTTTAAATGATGTTTTGAACTCATGCCCTAGTGCCATCCGTATTTGATGGTAAGCGTGCCTTATATCCAATTTGGTGAATATACTGGCCCCTATTAGCCTATCCGTGAGTTCTAGGATTAGTGGTAATGAGTAGTGATTTCTGACTGTTACCCTATTAAGATTTTGATAGTCGATGCACACCCGAATGGAACCATCTTTCTTCTGAGCGAATATTATTGGAGCTGAAACTAGAGATTTGGACTTGTGAATCCATCCTTTGCCGAAGTTTCTTCCAAATAATTTTGAAGCTCCTCGAGTTCTGCAGAAGACATAGGCCTTAATCCTATGTTTTGTGGTTCCTATCTGTTCTTAAATTTGATCATCATATTAGACAGTGCATATTCTAGTAACTCATTGGAAGATTTTTCACTAAATACTTCTTGTAAATCCTAATACTCTTTGGGGATTGCGTCCAATCCATCAACTATTCCAACAAGAGTATTGCCGTTTGCTTTCGATATGAATAAAGTATAAATCTCTGCGTCCTTGGTTGACAATTTGAAGGCTGCTACCAAGACCATGGCATGCATTGGGGCTTGAAGCCTCGATTGTTAACCCCACCCTCTTTTTGTATTCAATTCCTTAGCCTTTGTTTTTGGTTTGATTCCTTGACAACTTGGCTCGAAGCGTACAGGAAGGCTCTAGTTGCCCCTACCATTAGTGAGCACCATTGTCCCTACCTTCCAATCCCCCTCTTCTCGTCGTATGCACATATATTGACAATAATCTGACTCAAAAATAATCTTTTGCTCCACCCACTGAATCATCAGATCATGCCTTACTAACCATGGCGTTCCTAATACATAAGGATACTGCCTAGTATTCGTCAAATCTGCCACCAATAATTCTTTGTGCCCATTAATGTTCAATTCCACTGTAGCCTCATATGTAATTAAACTTGAGTCGATTATCCTTCCGTCAATTACCCGCACTTCTCGGGGAACCTTCTTAGGCCGAATCACTGCCCAACACTTATTAGCAAAATCAAGATTCATAAAAATTCCCATGGCTTCCGAATCCACAAGAGGTTTGACCTTTAACAAATTAATTCGTCCATCGACCATTAAGTGAGCCTCAGGATTAACTGTAGCTTGTAAATGGAGAGGTCTTGTCATACTTCATGTTTGCAAGGAGAGTGACCTTTCCTTCCATTGAATCGACTATTGACACTATGGAACTCAGAATTGTTGCAACATGTACATCGCTTGGGTACTAATTGCACTTCTTTAGTCCTGGGCATGATCTTTTCTTGACTCTTCCCAATGCATATGACTTTCATTCAACACCGTGCTAGACAAGGGTCTAGAAGGGTTGGTCGGGCATTTCAACTTGATGTGTCCGAGTTTCCTGTAACCCTAGTATCTCTCTTCACGCTAATATTGCAATCTTTCTGCTACCGTTTTCGCAAGTGCAGTAGTTACTCTGGTAGTGTCCAATTCCATCGGTGTCGGTGCTGAGTTGTCCAATGCAATTTGAGTGCGAACAACATAATCTCTTGTGGTTGAATTCAACAACTTCAGATTCACATGGGAATTGGAAGCAACTGCCAGGTATGAAGTCTAAAGCCTTCAACTTTGGCATCTTGTCCATGGTCTTTCGTCGATGCATGATGCCATTGCCATCCACTCCTGGATTCCCCGTGGTTGAGTTTCTGTGATGGCCATAGAGTCGAGAATCTCATCTTTCAATCCTATACGGAACTAGGCCACTAAGTTGGCTTTGTTCCAGTCCACATGAGCCGCTTGTTCACAGAAATTCGAAATGTATGCTGCCACTGAGTTTGTCTATTTCATTCTCCCCAACCAGTCCTCTGCATTTTCCCTTCAATCAATATCCTTGTAGACGGCAATCACCGCTTTCTGAAATATGTTATCATCCACTATTAATTCGTGCGGTTGCCCTTCATCGAGTGCTTACAACAATGGTATTGTCCAGTTTTGAGCAACCTTACTCATGTAAGAGAGGGCGTACATGATCTTGTCTTCATCTCACCGGTAGGTGTATGGCTTCCCTTGGAATAGGAGTCGAATTTGAACGAACCAACGATAGACTTCTCCACCCCTTTACCACCCAATTTCTCGGAATTGGCAACTTTTGACTCCCAATCCCTGATCCCTGCATTGACATAATTCTCCGACTCTCGTTGATCTCAAGATGTGGTAGTTTTGTGATTGCACGGCGAGGTCGGAGGTGGTATTGCTATCGCTCGTTCCTCAATCTGTTGCACCATATGAGGCAAGGCAGTTTGAAATACCGTTTGTATTTGCAGTTGAATAAATTCAACCTACTCGGCACCAATTCCTTCATGCAATTGTAGCTCTCACTCAACCTCTGGTCTTCCCTCATCCATGATTCTAAATTCTCAATTATTCAAAACAACGGACAATCGAGAACTAACTAGTAATAATCGCAACCTAGTTCATTTCTAGAGTGTGGACAATTTTAAAGACGCAATCTAATGTTACGATTAAGAATACGTGATTCGGTTCCTTGTCGACACTCTATGTGAATTGATGTTTAGAAGACCAGATACAAGACATGCAATGAGACAAATGAGAATAGAGTCAATCAAAGCTATCGTGTTCATTCGTATTATAGGAGGTTTCATAAATGTCGCCCTCTCCTCTAGGGTATTTATAACACTCCAGAGATAAATAACCTAACTTCCTAGAACTGCCACAACCATAAGAGGTTCATGTTGTTCTATGTAACGGTAGTCGAGTCCAACTGTGAAGACCTAGTCTTAACAAGAATACTCGCCAAGTCGCTCTCTCCCACACTTCAACTATTCAACCTAATAAACACCAACAGCTCCTTCACACTATAAATTTCATTGTCAAATTTTTTTTTTATCTATTGTCCAATAAAAGTTACATACATACCAACCCTAACATGCAATTCCTTTCACCAAGGGTTTCAAGCCACGTTGACATTGCATTATAAATGTTCAAAAAAGGCTCAAAATGTCACTTCCACACACCACTTTAGGGAACCTCAAAACACAAAACAAGAATCTCTCTACATTGTTTTTTGTATTCTAAAGCATGCGTACTAAAAATTCTCAACACCTATGTACATACCAATGTCAAGAAATCCTAACCTACACTACAAGAGAAAGGGGTGTTTTAAGTGAGTTTTAAAGTATAGTCCTAGACATAAAATTTTAAATAATGATCTTTAAGGAGATTTTCAGCAAAATTTTACCAAAAACATATGTATTTCTACTAAAGTTTTGCTAAAAATCTCCTTAAAGGTTATTACTTAAAGTCTTATGTTTAGGATTATACTTAAAAGCTCATTTTTCACATCCTTTTTTCTTGTAGTGCTAACATGCAATTCCTCACCCCAAGGGTTTAACCCCTCACCGCTCAAAGCCGTTTTGGATTCCAAAATATCAATGCTTTTGAAGCGATGTAAATGTAAATGTCACTATGTTATAAAGATCTTAATTGTACAATCTTGTAGTGAACATGTTTTGGATGATGTGAATCAAATTTGGAGTCATTTGACCATATAGATTGAAAGATTATAATGTTTTAGTATTGAAAAAAGATGCTAAAATTTTCCTGGCAACACACTTAGAGGTGAAATTCAATTTCTAAACTTACTCAAATGAAAAAACTTGAAATTATAAAGTGATTCAAAACTAGCAGAAAAACACATTGAAGAAAAAAATATCAATAAATTGACTCAATGTGTTTGCAAAATGACTTGCAAATGTCCAAAAATAGGCAAGAAAAGTTTTAGAAAACACATCTAAGGCTAAACCTCCTTCCACTAAAGTGCTTTTTAATCCTTTGTAACTTCTTGGATTGATATGAAATTTTAGCTACACAAACTAGACTAGGATGCACAACTTTCCCAAATTTTTTTTATTGGAAATGGACATTGTATGAGAAGAAACAAGTTGCCAAAGTTCACTATAATTCAAAAATGTTGGGATTTTGAATTTTGAATTGCTCCCAAACATTCAAACAACTTGGATTTATATGAAAATTTTACTACAATAACTAGAATTCAAGGGAAACATAATCCAACAAATTTTATTGAAAACAAACATTGGATGAAGGAGATACAACCCCCCAAAATTTTAGCCATCAAATGCAATTTGGTGGACTCAAATTGAACCTGTAAACTTTGACTAACTTTCAAAAAATCAATACAGCTTATATTGATTTGAAAATTTTACCACATAAACTAGAAGAGAGAGTGCAACTTTTCCAATAAGTTGTGTTGAATTTGGTTGTCGGATGCAAAAGTTAAAATATTTTGAATTTAACTTAAAACTTTGTGAGGACACTTTTGGTCCCCTTGGGTGGTGAGGGGTTAATGTCATTGCATGGACACTGTGTTGAAAATGGTCGAAAAAAACTCAAAACATTTGAGAAATGATGCAAAGAATCCGAACGGTGCAAAGAGAACTAACAAAGGAACCTGAGCCTTCAAATTGGTGATAGAGGAGTACAACATGCACTGACAAGAAAATGCAAAAAGGATCTCAAGTAAGAGCATCTTTAGGCAAGATGAAGGACTTTCATAAAGAAGGTCCTTGCAGGGAGAGATGTGGCGTGCTTCACTTGGTCACCATTGGTTGGACCACATCACCATAGACATGGTGGTAGGGCCGTTCATAGCCCATGTGCCCAAAGCAAATGGGTGGGAAAGAGTGGGGCCACTTTCTTTCTTGCCAAAGTGGAGCCTAACCAGACAATGGATTATGGGTGTGGGTCTACATGGAGACAATGATACTGTTTAGGCTAAAAGGGGAATCCATGAATGACAAATGGCCTTTTAAATTTAGCAAAATTTATACAATAGAATTTTTGGACCAACAAAAAAATGTGAATATTCTTGCAAAGTCAATTTTGAATGTATGTTTTGAAATTTTGACTCAAGATGCTAATACAAACCAATACTTGTTTTTTTGCAAAATAGCACCAAAAAAAAAATTTAGAAAGTGGTGATCACTAGAAAACTTTACATTATAAAAAATCTTAGATGAAATCACCAGACTATGGATGAAAATAAAATTACAAATATGTGCAAATGTGATATTTTCTATCCAATATGTGGATGAATGTTGAAATTCAGAGCACCACTACAACATTTTGTATATATTCTCTATTGTGATACTTTATAAAAAATAAATATCAAATGCGTTGATACAAACCACCTTTGTGGAAGGGAAGGGATAAGCACAATCACATGTCAAAATTAAGGGTTATGCTCTAAAAAAAATTGATGATTTGGGTAGTTTGGATAGCTTGTGTTAAGCCCCCATCTACTTTTGAAACTTGGCATGCATGTAACCAATGTATTGAATGTAATAAGTATAGTTGCAATTGTCCAAAAAATATATTTAGTACAAACATCTCACTCTAAGAATAGTCAAGCTTTATCAAAACTAATGGGCAATTTTAGAAAAAAAATTATCTTTTAACTTCAAATGCTATAATCTTGCAATTATTTCCTAAAATTTTTTGAATTTTTTCCCGTGTGTTCTATATATGTGCTTGATTCTATGCTTTTCTTGTTTTGATTTTTTTAAAAAGAATTCTTTGATGCACATGAAATCATCATCAAAGATTATGGCTTGTGTATTGTTGGTTTAGTTGACCTACTTGTATTGCAAAGTGATTAGAATAAGGTAGATTCCTTATTTACTTATAGAATTTTGCATGCGCGCATCTAAGAAGATGTATTACACAATTGTATAGAGACCCAATTTAAAATAGAGGAAAAATGTCACTCTAAGAAGGTTCAAAGTAAATTGCTCCTGTTCAACAAGGATGAAAAGATTTTTTTCCTTTAACTTCAAACTTTATAATCTTGCAATCCAAGCAATCAAATGGACTAAATTTTTTTGTACACATTGCCCTAATAATCTCATATACTTTTTGTACAAATAGAATTAAATAATAATAATAATATCTAAATAACTATTTTTTTTCAAAACTGGCAATTAGTAATTTCACTTGAAAATCTCTTTTCACCCATTCAAATATACTCTTGCTCAAACCACTAGCTAGGCTTGATCTTGTCTCCAATTTGGTCTCATCAACACAACTTTGTTGCTTACACATCCCCTTCTGACTTGGCTAAATTGTTATCACCACTAGCTCTCCAACTTCCTACTCGGCAATGCTCTCCTCCTTCATATTCTTGTCTACACTTTTCTCAACTGTAAAATCTTTACTTCTAGATTTGATTTTGCATATTCTCATTTAAGATAGAATTGACATTTTTTATATCTCGACTTGGTTTTACTCACTTTATTTTCCAACTTCTCCATAATTAAATACCACTTTCAATTTCCCATACTCAAATTTATTTCTCATTAAGCAAGCATAGCACATTAATTCATAACCACAATTTGGAAAATTATACAAACAACATTTAGGCTTTAATTTCTGATGTGGACTTCACTCACTTATCATAACCATCACTCCAATTACACACAATCACACCTTAAATACTTCAGCTTTCCAATTTGAGCTAAATTGATTGCTTACTATTCAGTCTAAACTCTCCCAAATTGGTGATCGGCAACTACTCTCACCTAAATACAATTAGACAATTATAGTTAACCAACATATAGGTGTTATGCTACCCTATTGGACATCATACTCATACACACTTCACACACATCATTGTAGTCCAATTAGGAATTTTAACTTCCTCTATAACTTCATTCACAATCAAACATTATGCATCATTCTTCATTGTGGCTTCCTTCTAATTGCACATTTATTTAGCATAAAATTTTCGTTCACATTAAACCGAATTGGTGACAAATCACCTTTAATACATGGATAAGCTCAGAACTTATAGATTTTTAATGTCTTCTATCACCACTACAACTCTATTTGCTTTTAAGTCCTCTCTTTGGATATCCAACCAGGACTTAGTTTTGTAATCCCTTCCAACAACTACTTGAGATTCCCATTGATTTCTGATTATATAAAACTTTCACACACTCACTTTGGCGCTCACTTTCACCAATTAGAAACTTCACATCACCAATTAAAAACTACTTCTGTTCACAACATTTAAAATATCTCACCAAATTGGATGGCTCTTCAACTTCCTGCACACACACTGCACCATGCAGGCACCACTTCCATCTCCCACTAAAACACAGACATTCCATCTAACACATACACCCTACCAATTAAGACTCATACACATAAAAAATCATACAAACAAACAAATTACATAGCCAATTTGGAGGCTAAGACTTGCATTGGACTCTCTCAATAGTGGGTGCCTAAAAAATGACGCTCAACACAATCCAAATAGGACTCAACCAAACAATTAGGCTTCATCCACTAAAACTGCACTAACCACCTTGCAAGCATAGCTACACCAACTTCTGTAACTGCTACTCTAACTTGGACCCAAAATGAATACTCACATCCAACTGGGCAATTAAAAATTCAGTCAACTCACTCCCACTAACTTGACTCCCACTTTTGCCACTCATCTTGATTTGGATTCATTCATCCCATTTGTCACACACTACATTCTTTTCAACTGATTTCTATCATGAAATCACCAACCCAATTTGGCAAACATACAACAGAATACCATCAAAACACACAAAAGCACACCGAAAATAGTTCAAAAACACTTAAAAGAAGTAAAAAATTTCAACCAAGTAGGCTATCTACACAACTTCTAGTTTATTGTTTTAGATTTGAATTTCAGTCATTTAAATGATCTTTTCCTTAAGTTGATCGAACAAATGAAATAAAGTTAATCAAATCTAGTTTATAATGCAATTTGAATATTTGAACTTTTCAAAGTTTAACCCCTAAAGTCCCATTGTTTCTTTAGGGAACAAATGGGATTTTGGATAGATTATTGTGACTTCAATTTTTGGTGAATTTTTTTGAAACTTATCTACAATATAGAAAAATTTATTAGCTTTGTAAGAGTATAATTCAGGGTTGACAGGACGGTCGAACGTCCGGAACGTCCGGACGCGGACGTTGTATCCATAGCGTCCGCTGTGTCTGCAACGTCCGCTGACATTCGTGGTCCCGACGGACGCAGCGTCCGCCGGGACCACCCCGTCCGCCTATCCACCCGTCCTGCCCTGTCCGCCCCGCCCCACCCCACCCCACCCTGTCCGCCTCGTCCGTTTGCCCCGCCCGTCCACCTTCCGACGGCGGGAGGGACGCTACGTCCGCTGGCGTTCGTGAGGACGGACGTTTGGGTTACGGACGCTATTTTGGGGCGGACGTACTGATTTGTCAACCCTGGTATAATTTTTATTTTGACTGGTGCCTAGAAGCAAAAGTTATACCACATAAAGCCTAGAACTAAACTCGGTGGGCAACACAAAAAAAATCGCAAAAAATCAAAATAAATTCTGATTTTTTTCCTAAGATATTATATATTTGTCTACATATGAATCTTTGATTTGTTCTATTTGGACTATTAATGAGAAAGTTAAGAACAATCTTGTTTTTCAAGCACTTTAAACATCTTTTTAAAAGAATAACTTGTAGGATTTATTTGTGAATGCAATTTTTACAATTCTTCGTAATTTTTTTGAAAATGTTATGTTTGCTTGCTAAAACAATCTCACCATTGGGATTATTGTCTTTCAATCCCATATTGGAGCTATTAATGATTTTTTTTTTTCAATCTTGAACCTACTTCTATTTAACAATTTTTTAATGAATGAAAATCAAGTTCATTTTCTTTATTGACTTTCAACTCAATTCTTCAACATAAAAAATTTAAATTCAAAGTCTATAGTGCAAAAAAATTCCACAAATGGTTGTCAAAGTCATCTAATGAATAGTAACTTGTCCTATAGGACGTGAAATGAATAGTAATCTGTCCAATGTGACAACCATGCTTTGGCCCTATAATTATGGAATATAAATTTTCTAATTTTAGAATGATACAATAATTTGGTTTACATGATGATAATCAACACTAAAATTTGTAAAATGCAGATTTCTTTTGTTGTATTTTGGTATAAAACTTTTTTTTATCTAAAACTTCATGATAAAATCAAAATTTTAACAAAAATTACTAAATTTTTTCCGACTTATATGAAGCATATGATTTCATTAGTGCATAACAATTATAAAAAATTTCATTCATTTATATAGTTGCACAATAAGAGCATCCGAAGTGCAGGATTTTGAAGTTTGAATAAGCTTAATCCTTCAATGCTGACAAAGATGTTTGGCATCTGATGGATGACAAGGAATTCTTTTGGTAGGTCAAAAGTTCAACTATTCATCTTTGGAATCTTGTCTTGAAAAAGAGTTGTCTTTCTACAATAGTTTGACTTCCAATGAGTACTTTTGCAATATTTGAAGCCATTGATTCACATGGTAATGAAAAAAAGCTGATTTCCAAGGTCACCTTTAAGTCTTAAATTGTCACAAGGCTTACCATTCCAGGTTAATGTGCTAGCTACTTGAGATTTGGAACAATAATTCCTAAGATGTTGGATGCTTGTGTTCCCACACACGGTATTCTCGCTGTAGCTCACGGAATTGCTCCCCCCTTTCGTTTTGCTCCAAGGTCCGTCTTCGCCAACAAGTCAGTCGGCTCTGAACCTCGATGCACGGTCCCAATCTTTGCTGTTGCCACTGACAGAGGGTCGACGTTTGATCTCTCCTCCGTCGGCCTCCTCGGCACCTGCTTGAGCATTTGTCTTCAATGATTGGTAACGCAAGAGAAGTTAAGCTTAGAGAGAGACTGTCGAAGAACTCCAATTCTCCAGCTTGGTCAACCTTGGGCTCGCAAGCTTGTGCAAGTCAGGCCTTCTCGCTCTCCGAGACCGTTTGCAACTAATTGTCCGACGTCTCAGCACTGCCTTTTATTTTCTCAAGAGGTCAGCGACTCCCAGTCTATGCGGGAAATCAGCCTGAGGGGAATCGACAGAAGTTTCTCCGCAAGCAAGGATCAACAGCTCGGCATTTGATTCTGTCGGTAAGTTTCTAGAAACTTGGGGTCGGATGAAATTTTCGTGGTTAGTTTTTTTGACTCTGGATCGCAGGGTAGGGGGCTTTGCGTGGGCAGAGGTTACCTCTGAGGAAGTTTGCGTAGCTAGATTAAGCTCAAAAAGCAAAGAAGCCTCTCTTAGTGTGTCTGCTAGTTGGTTCCACGATGTTGTTGATATTTTGAATTGGTCCAGATGTTGTCATTAATGACCCACCTATGATCAAAGTGTTCGTTGAGATGTTTTGCCCAAATAACTCCTCATTCATCCGAAGTGACGCTTGGATTCTTTAAAAGACAACCCTTCTTAATGACCAATTTGATGAACATTATTAAGATAAGTTATATACACCATCAAGTGCACAATCCTCCAAATAAATACTGGGACTAGTATATATTTTCAATTCCATGTGGTCGCCTCGAAAAGTACTAAAGAATGTCGTGAATTTCCACCAATAAATGTTTTCAAGGCTAATTGGAATTCCTACTCTTTTTCCGGTCATGCGAGCAGGCTCAGAGGACCAGAGAGTGCTTCGGTTCACCTCCCTGTTTGGTGGTAAGTTTCTCCTCCCTGCTTCTGAATGCTGCCTAGATTCCCTGAAATGGTGAGCACAGTATGTAAGTGGAGCCATGGGGTTGCAAGATGTCGACATAATTGCAGTCCATGATTGCGCATGGTCCGTCTATTGAGGTTTAATGATGTTTCAGGCCAGTTGCACGTGGTTTGGGATTCAATAGGTTGCAACGAGCTGCATAATTGTTAAATCCATAAACAACTTCATGTTCATTAAACTGTCGGATTTCAGAGAAACCCGTGGAGTTTTTGTTGGCCGACTGAAACCTCAAATCGATATAGGTTCATGAGCAAGTTCTTACTTACCAATGGCAACTTCACCCAATCGGATCCAAGAATGTAATCCTAGGCTCTTAAGCACCATGGAGGAAGAATATGCGGCGGGCTGGATGAAAGCATCCAAGAAAGCATTGGTGAGTGTGAATAGTGGGTGTCTTTGAAAGATCTCATTCAAATTTGCTTGTGTACATGCTTCAATTGGCTTGAAGCAACGTAGGTTGATGAATGTTTCTCAATTCCAGATGTGGATGGTGGATAATGTTTTTGTAGGAAAGGTGGAAAATTTCTGATTGGATTTCATTCTACCATGCGAAGAGAGACGCGTCTGCAAGAATGAAATCGGTTGAGAGAATGTGTGTGAAGATTGAGCTTCTGAGGGACTTCAACATATTTCATTCTCAATGCAATTATCTCGTCCAGGTTATCTCGAAGAACATCTCGCATGTGAAAAAAGTATACTCCTTGATGTCCAATGACGAGGGTTTGATGTTTGCTTCATATGCATCGAACAAGTTGAGCCAACTAATCAGCTCTTTGGACAGTCTCCTTCGCGATTTGATGTCAGCTGAACGATTACTACAAGCGTGTCGTGGAAAGAAATGGAACAGAGCTGCCCTTGTCCTATCCATGCCACCCCCTGAATTCGGAAAGTATACGGGATCTCGTTTTCTTCTCCTACTTCGTGATTTCAAGTGGAGTCTGGAGGTAGTCATGCATTCGTTTTTCATGCCTCCCCCTGGATATTCGCCCTCGGCAATAAAACAGACCCTCAGTACGGAGGAGTTGATGAAGATGAAGAGCTCTGGCCTGAGCATTGACGAATGGAAATTTGAGTGGTGTCATCGTCGGTGCAGGTACAAACTCGAAACGAATGTGCATGCATCTGAACACGAGGATGAAATCAAAGTGACATCTGAAGCTCGGTCGCATGAAGAGGATGTTGATCAGCAAGCCTCCGATTGCAAGGATGTAACTGGAGTGGCAGAGAAAGCGCTGCAAGCTGATTTCGATCGGCAAGCCCAGGATCGCGAGAACCTTCCCGGCATCGTGGAGGAACATCTGGCATCCCGTGCACATGGCTGTTCTTTTTTCCATTCGGTGTGGCAACTAAGTTGGAACACGATATTTGCAAATGAGACCCCAACAAGCCAGCTTTTAGCAGTTGTCAAGAACAGATGCCAGAATACTTCAGGTTCAGGCAGCGCAAACTTGGTCTCCAAGTGTTTTGAGATCGATCATTTGGATCTTGAAATGAAAAATGAAAAATCTAGCGGAGCCTCAAAACGCATATCCCGAGCCAATTGGTTGGGACAGGAGGTGGCAGTTGCCGTTTTCCAGCACATCCCACGAGACGATGTGGAAGAGGAAGCTGGATTCTTGGTGAAAGTGCATCACCCCAATGTTGTGGATTTCTCTGGGTTTGCGCTGAAGGAAGAGGCTTTAACCGAGGAAGAAATGGCCTCGGCTGAGCAGATTAAACCTAAATGGACCGGCTATCTCGTAATGGAGCTAATGCAGGAGGACCTGCGAAGCTTGATTGAGAGGCTCTTGAGGGGTCCTCAAAAGCAGGAACATGACGGCCCTTTTTCTCTTTCCATCGCAGTGGATATTCTGTTGCAAATTGTGGGAGCCATGATCCACACCCACAAGTTGGACATCTTGCATCGAGATCTGAAAGCCAAGAATTGTCTGGTGAATCCTAAGCCTGTATCTAGCTCTATGTCAGCGGAAGGTGTTTCACGGCTTTCACCCCAATACTTCACAGTGAAATTGATAGATTTTGGAGAATCCAAGTTGTGGGCCAAGGCCGGTAAGCAGACAAAGAAAAAGGGGACAGTTCGTTGGATGGCTCCTGAGGTTTGGCAGAGCTCAGAGTACTCGAAATCCGCGGACGTGTATAGTTTCGGGATGACTTGCTACGAAGTCGTGACTGGTCTGATTCCCTTTCAAGGTATTCCAGAGCGAGTTATGGACAAGGTGCTCGAAGGCGTACGACCTACAATTCCAGTTTCTTGTCCTCAAGGTTTCAGTGCTCTTATGAAAAAGTGTTGGGCACACAAGCCCGAGGATCGACCTACGTTTGAAGAACTTCATAAGGACTTGTGGGCCATCAAGTATAGTGTCGATGTACCAAGACAGTTATGATGTCAATTAGCTTTGATCTTATTAGAGGCATGTCTGACAGCAAAGACCCGTGTGATCATACAGGTCAGGAGTGGTGTATTTTGGTTGTGTGTCAGGAACAGTGAAGTTTAGTGGTTGTTCATGCTTGAATTCCATGTATGTAACTCATGGGAGAACCTGCACGTAGTTGCTTTGCCTCGTGTGCTTTGAGATCCATAGTGGAGTCAACTTGTTGGTTTTTCTGTATATGTTTAGCAAGTGTTGTTTTCAAAGTGGTAATGATTCTCTCCTATCCATTTCCTTGCTTAGTCATCCTCTCTCCTATTCTCTCCATCCTTGTGAGGGCTCCTTTTCCCCTATGCGTGATTTCTTTTTAGATGAATGGTCTCTTGTTGACCTAAGAATATTTTGGTTGTACAAATTGATGTTGAAAATACAATACTATGATTAACATTTTCAGAACCTTTGCAAAAATAGTTACAAATTGGTTACAAAATATCAAAGTTAGTGGCTATTTCTGTTAGAGATGAAATTAAAATCACTCACCTCTTGTCCTTTATTGAAACTTTGGAAACTCAATCCATAGTTGTAGCATCAAAATGTGAACCTACATTGTTTCAAAACATACTTATTTATGGAGTTTTGGTTTCGTCAAACATTTTAAAATTAATCTCTAAATTTTGGTTGGATAACCAAATTGGTGATGTTCAAACAAACTCATTCCACGGAGCTCACAAGAAAACACTACTTCTACTTTCACCCTTCTTCTCATCTAAACTAGTCATAAATGCACTGTAATATGCCTCACTAATGGATGTACCAATTTAGCAACAGTGTGCCTAGTGCACGCACGGAGTATGGCAATGATGTCATATTACATGAAATACACACTCCAACAATTCAAATCGATTGTCAAACTCTTTTGACATTGTTCTTAAACATTACCAGACACAAAGAACTGCTTCCAAATCCTATCAGCAGTCTCCTCAAGAAGAGAATGACATGCTTGGCTTCAAATCGACAGTCCGTCACAACAACACTAAAAATCACTCCAAATGTGTGGTCCAAAACAAGTCTAATCGGAAACAAAAGACTCCATAACATGACTGGTTTCAACCCCTCTTCGCTTGATTCAAGTATTGATCATCAGTAAATTAAACAGAATAATCTCAACCACTTTATTGTAGAAAACGCTCTAAAAGTAGCAATTTTCAGTGTAAAGCGAAACCAGGATGCAACAAAAACGATACCACCATATCGAAACTTCAGTCTTCTGAAATTGGAAATTAATTCCAGACCGGAATATCACCACTGTAAATATACAAGCTGCATCAAGTTTGATTCAAGTAGTCTCCGCAGATTGCCAACCTTGATAGTTACCTGGCTTCTCCTTAGAAACTAGAAGAAGAAGAACGCTGGTGCATAGACCAACACATGAAGACTTTGCTGGGGATAGTTCTACTAACTAGTTGCGCTACATGGACACAAGTAGCAAATGCCACCTTTGATAAAGTCTACAAAATCATCAATGCTGCCTCCTTTTCTTCTTGGAGTGCTCCTGTGAGTCCTTGAACTTCCGCTTCTCCTTCCGTTTCCTTACTTTTAACTTCTCCATAGAGCCTAAAAGAGGTAAAACTCCTTGTCCAAACACCAACAGAAATGAAGAAAGTATTGGAGACAATTCTTCTACTTGCACCAGTGGGCACAAAGAGCAAATGCTACCCTCCGTAGAGTCTACAATATCATCAATGCCGCCTCTTTCTCTTCTTGGAGTGCTTCTGGGAGTCCTTGGACTTCCGCTTCTCCTTTCGTTTCCTTTCTTTTGACTCACGACGTCGTTTCCTCTCCTTCACCTCCTCGACCTCGTCACTATCAGAACCATCAACCTGAATCCATTTCTCCTTTTGTTTCTTGTTCTCTTGTCTGGAATCCAAGCCAAGTGGCAAGGAAGGCCCAGCAACCGGACGGGCTATTCGCGCTTCCCAATCCTCCTTCAGACGAACATCAGTGTCGGGGGCTTCAGGGCGAGCCCGGTAAGGTCCTGGTTCGTCCATCCGTGAACCCACAGCTCCACGGCCCCTTTTCACCCTGTTGGACACAGCACAAAATCTCACATCTTAGCAGGATGAATGGAGTCAGGACGTGGCCTCCTTACAGTGCTAGTCCTTTCAATGGACTGGCTGAGACAAAATTCATTGAGCATTGGCGACAAATAATCAAGGAGCCGGTTCAGCGATTCCCCCTTCGGAATTCAACAATCTCAATGAATGAAGGATGCAATAGTTCAACAAACTAGCTGAAACCGAATTCACAGAGTACTGGAGACAATATTGGGCGACAAAGAAGTTACCCTGGAGAATGCACTAGAGCTTGCCACCTAATCTTGCATTTTTGTTTTGTCAAGAGAATATGGATGCAGTTTAGAATTCAACAAGTTCACTAAAATCTAGTACTCTGACTCTCTCTATTGAAAAGAAACTTTGCAAGTTTGGTTCTTTAGTTTCAAATAACCCCCAAGTAGTTGACCAACCATATGTCAAAACATCGTATTCCCTAACCAAGATTCAGAGCCTATACCAGCATTGTCACATATAATACAGCAACCACCATGTAAAACCCAACCAGGCTTCTGAACGGGTTGAGCACTTCAGGGAACTCGGAAGGCACTGACAAAGAAACGTCTTCGAATGACAGACAATCTTCAATCGTTAAGAGCTCGCAAGCTGTATGATCTGCAAGAGACAGAAGCGTTGGTGATAACGAGCAAAGCACAGAAACACATACTTTGACTGCAAGAACTTCTCGATGTCCTCGTCCTTCAAGCCATCGTCGTCCTGATCAGAGGAAGAGCTGTTGGCTTCTCCGTTGGAGCTTCTTCGTTCTGCGTACCGATCTCTCTCCGCTGCGACCTCGTCACGGTGACTTCGCTTGTCTCGCGACGCCTTGTTCTCCAGCTCCCGCTGCCGCCACATCTCCTCCATGTCCACCATACGATTGGCTGCAACCACATCATAAGCCCCAAAATTAGGTTCATAAAATATCTCGACGGCAATGCAAGTAACGACTACAAGTTTGAATACATGGATTGAAATCGACCAGTTCAATTGATCATTGATAGTGACATAATAGAATTTATATGGGACCAGATTTTATATCAGTGAAGAACATTGCATATTTTGTTCAAATAACAAAGCAAATGGAAACAGAGAATGTCGCCAATTGAAAACTGTTTGATAAAACACTAGACCCAATTTGGGCCATCTGCTGGACTTTGCAATGAAGCCCTGAAGGACCAACGATTTATAGCTTAAAGATGACCAATTCAATTGACCATTGATAGTGAAATAATAGAATTCACATCGGTCAGATTTTAAACCAGTGAAGAACATTGCATGTGTTCATAAAAAATTCAGCAAATTGAAACAGAATATCGCCACATGAGCTACCCAAAACTGCTTTATAAAACACGAGACCTAGTTTCGGGCACCTGTTGAACGCTGCAATGAAACCTTAAGGGACCAAGGATTCATGGATTGAAGTTGACCACTTGATCATTGATTGCGAAACTACTCAAAATTCATAACGGGGAAAACTTTACTGATCACCAGAATCAGTGAAGACCATTGCAAGTCTCGGTGAAGAAATAGGAAAATTGAAGAAAAGAAAGTCCCAGTATGACCTACTCAAAACTGATAGAAGAGAGGAGCACATACCGTGCTGGACGCCGCGGACCATGGCAGTAAGGAACTGCCGGTTAGGGCGCGCTTTGACAACAGGCTTGGCAAGGTACGCGCCCACCCCGTCTTTCTCAGCTCGCTGCCGCATAATGTTGGCTTCCTCCATAATCATGGCCGCCAACCTCCGTTCCGTCTCGGCATTCATCTTCTCTTACTCGCAACAACAGTCACTGCGCTTCTGTAACAATCACTACACGAACAAACCCTAATTCATCTCCACTTCCTTGCACCAAAAATCACTCCTCCAATCCCATACGAATCACTACACCAACAAACCCTAATTCATCTTCTCCTCGCACCAAAACTCATTCTAATATACCACAAGAAGCAATACTCCGACAAACCCTAACTCCGAGAACAGTACAACCACGGCAATTCTCTGCAATCTATGATCCCCGATCTGTATTCTGCAACACCTCGAATTCGTCACTCAATGCAAACTCGATCCTAAAGATTGATTGCTTACGGAAGTCCCGTAACCCTAAAAGACGTTAAAAAAGGAAATGAAAAAGTTGGACACGTGGAGGTGCAGTGTCCACCTCGGATCAATGTGCCAGCGACACTCGCATTTTGAAATATCTTTATTGGGCCTCAGTTCCACCCTCGGCGGAGGAAGGCACCTGGGCGAGGGCTAGGAGTCAGGACTCAGGAGTCCGTTTGGTGCTGGGTGGTGAAGAAATCCTCACCACACAAAAAGTTCAGGATAGTTTAGATGCGAAGCTTGGCTGTCGGACTTCAAGCTTTTCATTCAGTGGGCTTGTCGTTTATTGGGGTTTTAGGGACGCTGTTCAGGTTCAGTTGAGAATCTGCTGATGGTGAGAGATTAGAGGATGTACTTCCTTGTCTCTTTCGGGGTTTTACAAATCCTGGCTGTCGATTGATCCTTTATCGATAGGATTGTGTTGCAACGATTGTTTTCTGATTCTTATCATCGAGGGTGTTGTGAGGTTTTGCAAATTTATCGAGTTTATGTGAGCTTTGCTTGAGGGTTTTGGTGACCTGAGCTCATGAGTTAGAGACAGAGTGACAGAGTATCTGAGAGAGTTCGTTTTGAGAATCGGTGAACCATGATGGCGACCATGGCGGTTTCTCGTCTTGGTCCGACGCCGACGATTCCATTTTCCGTGCAAGGGAGTTTTCCAACGAGGAGGAGGCTCAGTATTGTTTCTGTGCGTGCTTGCAAGGATGGCGAAGAGACTGAGAAGACGACGGAACTGTCTCGACGAGCTTTGATTAGCTTGATTGCTCTGTCGTCCACCCAGATTGGTGGCGTCGCGTCGGCTCGTAGCAGTACCGGTGCGATTTCTCTTACTCTGAATGTCACGCACTGTTGAATCATATGACAACCATTCAATGTTGAATCCTTTCGCAACCGTTTTGTAGAACCCAGTTGATTGGGTCCCAAATTGTCGAATACGGTGCAATTTTAAGGGAGGGTTTATGGCAAATGGAACATATGCAAAGTAGGGCAGTTCTATCACACCACGTTTGGCTTTCGAATGAGTTAATGCAGTTGCTGGCGGCACGATTTTATAGAGTTTTGATGCACAGTAGTTTTGAGATTTTATCTCGAGATCTCGTTCTGTTTCAGATTATGAATCCGTCATCAGCTGTGTGCCAGGGAGTTGCAATTGCAATTTTGTTGTTGTGAGTAGTGTACATTAAATCCATTATCATTAGAGTTAGTAACTTCAGTAGTTGGATGCTGCTTTGATTGAAAGACAATGTACCACTGAAGAAGTAGCATAGTCTATAATCGGAATGATTGGAAGGGAAAGCAATTTTTGGCTTTCAGAGAAATATAAAATGAAGTAGAGTAAGAATGTTGAGGCTCTCGTTGTCATTTGCGTGTCTCGAATCTATAGAAGCTAGAAACTGTTGAAGCTGCCACTCTCATTGCGAAGGTTGCTCGATAGAGAACGAAATTGAATTGATATTTGATTCAGTTTTCTCCGTAGATATGTGATTGACAAGAGTGTGTTGGATTTACTGAGGGATGATCACTGGCTTTGACAGTTTTATAATCGTTTGAGTGCTTCCTTCTTGTGGCTGACAGTGGTTGAGAGGAGATGGTTTGATTCCTTACGCAACGGTCAGCGAAAGAATGAAGGTGCGGAAGTATCGCCCTCACCAGCTGCTGCAGTGGACGCTCCAAGTGCTGAAGAGGATTCAAAGGTGCCTTCTTCCTCACCAGCTGAGGCTCTCGACCCTTCTCCAGTGAGCACTTTGAAGGAAGCAGTGAAAGCTGCACTTGAAGGCGCTGGAACTGGTGTTACCGAGGTTAGCTTGCCTCAGGAAGTTGTGAGTGGGGCTCAGAAGGTAAGTCGGTCTGTTTCTGTGGTGAGCACTTTCACTTCAGCGCCATATCATCTGCTTTCTGTAAGGACGTATAGACCAAATGGGACTCACTGATTAGAACCTCTCTCAGACCGTAAAACCTCACTCCTTCAAAAGAAATACTCTAAGAGTTGAAATAAACAGGCCTAGCGAAAGATTTTTATTACAATTTTAGCCATATTCTAACGCCCGCGGGCTCCGGCATCCATATTCTGGACGATAGACAGAGTGCTTGAAGCCAATGGTTCGTCCAAATACCTTCTCATACATCGAAAGCAATTCTTGAATCTTTAAAAGATGTCCTTTCTTTATGAACAATTTGATGAAATTGACGGAAATAATATCTTCATACAAAGATACAAGCAAAAATGAACCGAAATCTCCAAAAGGAATTCAAGCGTTAAAGGGTTACTTACGTTTTCAGCCATTTTTCGTGTAAGCAATGCCCTTCCTTCCACAGGGTGTTTAATAACTTTTTGAGTCCATCTTATCTTGGGCACAGGGGACCGCAGTTATTTATGCATATCTGATAAGTTTCTATTTATGATTTCAGAAAGCGAGTTCATTCCTGAAGTTGACGGTTTGTCTTGACTTTATGTTCAAGAATCTAAAATTTAGTTGAAAATTGTCTCCGTGCAGGTTTCTTCAAGCGTAAACAATGGATTCGGACTTTTGAGCCTGGCGGGTGTTGTAGGAACTGGAGTGAGTAGCGCGCTTTATTATCTTGAGCGACAGTCCAAAACTCAGGCTGAATCCGCCCTAGAAGCTGTAAGTTATAAGTGGCAAATTGTTGTAGAAGTGATAATCATGTTAATCATGCCAGGAAGGCTTGAGTATCATGTCAGATGATGTAGCCACGATGAAGGAGGGCTTTAAGAGTTTAGTAGTACTTAAAATTGTTTTTGTGCTCCAAATAAGCGTCTCATTAAATTTTTTTGTAATTATCGGAGCATTCTTCTAGTTCAAACTTTCATTGGAGTGATGGTAGTTTCTATGTAGTCATGAAGCTTCTGATTTGTTTTTGCAGGCTAATAAGAAGCTGGAGGAGGCAGCTGTCTCCTTGGAGTCAATTCGAAAATCCTCCGATGGGCAATTACTTGCAGGTGTGCAGCTGCTTCTTTTGTATTGCCTTTTGCCGTTCAAGTTCGTAGTCGATGATCACAGGAATTGGACCGAAGCTTTGTTTCATCTCCAGGATTGATGAGTAGATCGCGTCTAGTGTATAGAATGCGTACATAACTCTGTTGTAGGATGCCAGCGGTAATTCACCAATAGTAGTTCATTTATTGCAAAGAGTACACTATAACGTGTCTGCTAGTTGGTGATGGCTTACAGAAAAGGAGCATGCGCAGAAGGCTGCGAACATAGCTCAAGAACAGCGCACAACACTTGCTAATGAGCTCATGGCTTCAAGAACCACAGTTACTGAATTGGAAGACAAACTTAAAACGGAAAAAGTCGCAGTGGCTGATCTTCAAAAAAAGATATCAAGGCTACAGGCAACTCTCGCGGACCTAGAAAACAGCTCGAATTCACTCAACGAGAGGTTTGCAGGGGAGAGACAAGCTTGTGAACAACTAAGGGCGGAGATTTCAGGGCTGCAGTGCTACCTCGCGGAGCAAGAAAAGCTTTACGAGTCTGTCAATGCGAGACTTTTAGAAGAAATAGCGTCTGGTGAGCAGCTACGGGAGGAGATTCGGGCACTGACGTTTACTGTTGAAGCAAAAGAAAACGAGATTGGTGTTCAAAATGGAAGGATTAAAGAAGAAGAGGACATCATCGCCAAATTGCAAGCCCAACTTCGAAATGCAGAAGCACAACTTGCAGGTGAAAAGGTCAATGTGGCGACATTGCATGACCAGCTTCAAACTTCAGAGACCCAGCTTGCAGGTGAAAAGGACAATGTTGCTACATTGCATGACCAGCTTCAAACTGCAGAGACCCAACTTGCAGGTGAAAAGGACAATGTGGCGACATTGCATGACCAGCTTCAAACTTCAGAGACCCAGCTTGCAGACGAACGGAATAACCTTAGAAATCTAGAGAGTAGTTATGCCTCTTCACAGGATAGAAATCAACAGTTGGAGATCTCAATCAGTGATTTGAGGGAGGGCCTTGAGTCTACAATCAGATCAAAGGAAGAGCTTGAAAACGAGGTTGGAAGATTGAACGAAGTGATAGGTTCATTGAAAACAACTCTGGCAGAAGAGCTAGAGAGGAAGGAGACCCTGATAAGTCAGCTCAGAGAAACTACTGGGGCTTTAGAGAACGCCACGGCGGAGGGGCAGTCATTGGAGAAACGGTAAGGTGTCATTGAATGCTGAATAAATTAAATCGTTTGTATTTGAGTGAAAGGTATCTACAATATTTGAATTGGTGGGTTTCCAAGTATTCCTAGGTGCTGAATGTTTGTTTGAACTGTTCATATGAACTGAAGGCCCCCCCAAAATATGGTTCGTTGCCTTGCAGAATCACTGAGATGTCAGCAGCTAAGAAAGCATTTGAGAAAGAAAAGAAAGATGAGATCAGTCATCTAACTCGGGAGCTTCAAGAGAAGCGCAAGTCGCTTGATGTTGCAGTAGGAAGGAATCAGGCATTTTCTGATGAAATTATTGCCCTGAGGAGTCGACAGGCCGACCTCAACCAGGTTTGAATCCTCTCAACTTCAACCATATCTGGTAATGGAATTTTTCTGAGGGATTCTCCATCTGTCGCGTTTTTTCAATCTGAAGCTTAAGTATTCACAAATGCAGGAACTAGAGCACACCCACCAAGATTTGGATGCATCAACGAATGAGATCAGGACCATCAGTGAGCAGCTTACAGTTGCTGTCAACTTGAGTCTGAAACTGGAAACCCAGCTGAACGAGACCCGATCATTATATCAATCCACCAATGCTGCACTTGTAGAGGAGCGGAAGGTGACGGCTGCTGCGAAAAACCAGTTGGCTATGTCACAAAGGTCTCTTGTAGCTGAAAAGAACAGTGTGAAAGCGCTGAGAGGTAGTGTAGACCAAGCCCTCCAGGCACTCCAGGAGCTCAATCAAGATTCAGTTGCCTTAGCGGATGAACTGGATAAAGCCAAGAAGCACATCGCCAACTTGGAGTCAGAAACTGCGTCCGTGCGTCAAAAGCTTGTTAAGGAAAAAGAAGTCTCGGCTAATTTAAGAGCGGGTAATGCCCAAGCCGAAAGCAACATATCTAAACTCGTCAAGGAGAATGATTCCGCCAATAAGAAGGTGAAGCAGTTGGAAGGCGAACTTTTGAAGGGCAAGGGAGAGATCGCGCGACAGAAGGGGAAGCTCTTAGAACAGAAACGGGCATTGCAACAAGCTGAGACACGTCTGAAAATGATCCCCCAGGTGTGAATCGTTTGATTATACTCATGGCATTAATTTCAAACGCCCCAAAGGCCCAAATTGGTCCTCACGTTTGAGTAGGTCGTACAGAGAACGTCTTTTGTCCGATTTTATTTATTTTTTGACCAACACATGCAATGTTCTTCACCGATTCTGGTGATGCTACATTTGGCCCTTTCTGGATTATATTTTTCACAATATGATCAATTGAGTTGGTAATTTTAAAATCATTAATCCTGGTTCGTTTGGGGTTAATCAGTCTTTTTGCAGTGGATCTCCTTTTTTCAAAAATCAGAGCAAACAGTAAGTTTGTATCTGATCAGATAGATTAAATGGGAGTCTTCATGGTTTCCAATTTCGAGCAGAGACTGCCTTATTGGTTGAGAAGTATGAAGATCTAGCTTTCAAAGAAAAGAAATAGAAGGAAGTTCTAACCATTCAGGTCTGTTTTGTCACCAGAATTTCTGATGACAAACTTCGGTTTGATTGTGTTCGGAATGTCTCTGAACACTAACACAGTCGACGTTGTAGTCGTGTCTCTGAGCTTTTGCATGTTTCCTGTGTTTTGGTTCGACAATTTTGACTCGTTTTTTTGTTAATACAGAATGAGAAGCTTCGCAAGAATGGCAAGAACATCGGTGCAGACCTTACTGATGTTAAACAGGTAACTTCTCTACTATCTTCGTGTGGTGATGGTGTTGAGGTTTGTCTGTACTAGCGGGAACTTATCTCTCTCTTCAGAAAGTTCCCCTTGTACCCAGGGTAGGGCCGTATGCGTAAGCATTAGTTGAGAACCAGCTACGTTACAATTGGCAGGGTTTACGTTAGAAAGTACCTTAAATGGTGTTACAATTGGCAAGGCTAAACAAGGCAAGGTTTTCTACGACACCTTGGGGGGCTACTTGCAGTGAATAGCGAGTTGACAAAGCATTACTTCTGAGCACGGACATGTGAATATTTTCCATTATGTTTCATAGCTTGGTTTCTTGCAATTGATGTTGCAGAGCCTGGAAGATGGTAAGGCTGCACGATCAGAAATGGAGGCTGCTATAGGATCACTCCAGGAAGCGGTTGCGGATAATTCGAGCTAGATTTTATAACACCTGAGTTGTAAAATATCCATTATTGCTTATTTTTATCGACAGGTCTGTATCGGTAGTCAGAGGTTCGCTGAATATGTCTTTTATGAGTACGCGTGATAACAGTTGCTTTCAGAATTAGTGTGGAGTGTGACAAGGTACCTATCATCAGGCACCGAAAGCGATAAGATTCTAGACTAGAATGTTACTGATTCTTCGTACGAAGGTTTGCAATGATGGAGCCAACGTTGTTCCAGGTGCAGGTAGAGACCAATCCAATCTCTTGTATTGTTACATGGATATTTTGTTGTGGGATTAGTTGCTTTAGTAAATAGAGGTATATTCAGTTAGTCCACAGCAGTTCTTGATCTATTCATCATTGTCAAACTTTGTCCATTTATATGACATGTTCTTCATAACTTGGCCTTTACCCTACTCTGAATGATTGGGATTGTAAGTTTGTGTTTATGGATTAGGTAACTTGACAGTACAACCTTGTAATGAGAAATGGGAATGCCATTTTCATAACAAGGTTGGATATGACCTGAATGGTATGGTCTCAAACAGGATACCTTAGTATTAAATGGATAAGATTATGAGATGTATCAATGTTGTTAGTTGACAGTTGCCACCTCTACAGAAATGGTCTCCATCGAGGTCATGTCTATTGTGTCTGTTAGTGTTGCCGGAGCTGAGCCCCACCTTGTTACAGTAACTAGGCCTCAAGGCAAACTTCCATGTTTGGAGAATTGGAAAAAAACAAGCAGATGAGATGAAAGGAATTCCGATCCTCTTCATGGAAGTCTGTAGAAAATGGTTTCCAAAATCCAGAGTTGTTGGCTACCATGGATTGTGGAGAGGGCTTGTGAAAAGAAGTCTATTTTTGACAGTGGTCTTGAACTTTGCTAACAGCACCATGGGCTTCAGTATCATTGAATTTTTCGTTGTAGCATTTTCAGAGCAAAAGTAAAGAGGCTCCATGCATCTTCTATTTTGTCCATCAGCATCTCTCATCTCTCGAGGTGTTGAACGTGTGGGAAGAAAACAAGTACCCCAGCTTTTGTAGGGGAATTTGTGGGGGTTTAGACTTGTAGAGAGTAAAACAAAGCATGTGCAATAATCCTAACCTCTGAATAAGCATCTAAGCACAGTCCATATCCCAGTACTGCGATCTTGTTTTGTTGGGGCTTGATGACACTTGAAAGAGAATTCTAGCTAAGGTGTGCACAACTATTATCTTCACAGATTACAATTGATCATAGTTACTCCTGGTATTGTTAAAAAATTCAAAAGAAGTAATGGATCTTATTGGCAACCAAAAGAGGATTCCAACACACTTTATTATACATAAATTGGACACTATATGAATAAGTTATAAATTTTCAAAATATTTGTCTGTGGGTGCCTCAAAAACCAACGTCCACTAGATTCTCAGGCTTTCATGTTTTGATTGTGTACATCTAATGTACACAATATCTACGAGGAAAAGGATGTTTTTTGTTCCAAAAGTAAGTATTGCATTTTGGAGAGTGTTGGTTTATGGGTGTACATACCTTAAATGCATTTTAGTATGAACATTTTGGGCACTACACAAGTTACGTACCTAAAAACTCTTATTGAATTATGATCAAATTTCAAGGTTCTAAATCAATTCACACCAGGATGGAAAAGAAAAAGAAATTACAAAACAGAGAAGATTTTGTAGAACTGTCCTAAAAGTCATGAAAGTGTCTCTTTTGCTTACTATATTGTTTCTAGTTCTAGATTGAATTTCAATTTTTTATCAAGTTCTGAAATTCTTTTTGGAATGAAAACAAGCCATGAGTGCAGGCAATCTAATAATAATGCATGCAATTTTTTTTTGCACCAAGAGTTGCTAATTTGCGGGTGACGACTATAGTAGTTCGACAAGCCTAGGGTCAGACGCAGGCAACCAGGCAAAATCCTCCCCACCCCTGCTGAGTGCGCTGCTCCCCCGCCCGCCTGACGTGTTGCTGCTCTCAAATCCAGATTTTCCACGCGCCCTCCCTTGTCGTCGTACTCATCGTTGAGCTCGTCGCTATCTGCAGGGTTGCCCTCGTCCGTGCTTGTCGTGGTGATCACTTCGATCTCTGTGCTATGTCGCGACGCACCCAGTGCTGATTCCTTCTGTACTGTATGCGTCCCTGTGAAACTAGCTTTCAGCTAGCACGGAGCCGTCCACATCGCCACTTCCTGCTCAAGCCTCCCTCGAGCTGATCGAAGTTGGACTCGGTGGATGTCGATTTTGAGCAGGCTTCGAACGAATCCTTCGATGTATGTGAAGCACCTCGACTGCTGAGCCCCGACCAATCCTCCAGTAACAGCAGTCCTAGCTAGGCTTTGAGATCGAGAGTGTCCATTTCCTTTCAGTATGTTCGACCAACCTCGATCATCTTCTGTTAAATAAATAAGAAAATTGCATCATTTCCACAACTGTCGACTTCGCATGAATTGAGTCCTGGCTTAATGAATTTTTGGTGATGGCTGCTTGAATTTTATGAACTTGCTGAGTTGCTGCTCGGATTTGGGGTTTAGTGCTGAGTTGCTGCTTCGCTTTCCAACGAGTTGTGGTTGCTTTTCTGTAATTGTTTATTTAGATATATATAGATTTCCATCTCTATGAGGTAACTTTGAATCAGAGAACCATAACCTTTGATGATCGAATGGCCCACTGAAAATACCATAACCGTAGGATCCCCACTCGAAGTCATGAGACACGGTCAATGTTAAATCATGACACCTCGCTCATATGATTGAATGCGAGTATCTCTGGATGTTCTGGAATGAATATGATTGAGTACATTCTCCTCACCTCCACGACAACGGCAGAATGTAACTAAAGGTGAAAAGCACTGCTTCCAGATGCCCATACACCCACAGGAAGCCATGAACATATAAATTAAGCTTACATTGTGACCAATCTGCACATCTTAACCCTCAACCCCAAAATGCCCAAGGCCTTTCCTGAGCTTCCAGGAAATTGCTCTAAATTGAACCAAAAAAAAACATTTTGATAAGTTGTATCAATTCTTTTTGAATGGTAACTGCACAAAATCAAACTAGACATGTCAGAGATCACATAGGAAAAGAAAATGCAACAATATCACTTAATGGATTGCAAGATTTGAGGCAAGATTATAATGTTTGATCATGTCTTGAGGGTGTTAAAACTATGAAAGTGATTTGAAGTCTTTCAATCCTCTTTTCACATGCCAAATCTAAAAAGTTGGTCACCAAAAAAATATAAGGTTAAAGGGCCTAACATGCATAACCCCACTCAATTTATGGTTTTTCAAAATCTACTCTATAATTTCTTTTTAAATAAATTTGATTTTTCTCCAAGATGTAGTATATTTGAGGCTCTAATTTTCAAGAGCCTTCAACATTACATAAAGTCAAGATTGCAATGGACACCCTTGCACAAAAATTGTAAATAGAAAAATCATAATCAATCATTTTGAAAATCAAATTTTTGATGCTAAAACCAAACTTCAAAAATAATTTTTCAAAAATATAGACTACAAAAATAGCAACTTGGTTAGATTTTATTTAACTTCAAAATATTGTCAACATCAAAATTTGGTGCCGTAGGCATTTAGGGGGTAAAAGATGTAATAGACATTTTTCAGCCCATGGGTGACAAAGAATACTTCTATGTAGAATAGAAGTGCAACTATTCATCCTCAAAATTGGGTATAAAAAGGGGAGGTCTTCAACAATAGTTTGACTTCCAATAAGTGCTTTTGTATTTTTTTAAATAAAAAATTCACATGGTGCCTAAAGGGATGATTACCATGGTTACCAATCCATCCTTTAAGGGTTAAACAACTATTTGTTAATGCCAATGTGTCAAAAGAAAATTTATAATTGTTGCCTAAAAAGGAAAAATTCAGTGCAAACTGAAGAGTACAATCCAACCCAAGCTAGGAAGGTTCTATCTAAGACTTGAATTGAATCAACAAGACAATCATGACTAGATAATGATTTGACACAATACAAAGATTAAAATGACTACAACAATAAGCACAAAAGACAACCTTGTAGACATAATGATGAATTCAATATTAAGCATGACAACAAAATAGAACATTCAAAAAATACAAACTTGAGAGTAGTAGCACATCAAGCGGGTAGGGGAGTAGTGCATTCAATGAGGCCAAGGAGGCTTTCACCTAGCTACATATATCCCAACCTTGAACCCACATTAGGCTTGCCAAACTACTATAGTCATGACCTAATTTGCATTTGATCCCTTCTTGTAGCAAGGGTGGGACTTAAACTTCAATCTAAGAAGAAGAAAACCCAATAATGCAATTAGATTTCATGCAATCATGTCTTGTTGTCATTCCAAACCTAATAAACAAAGTCACAAAGATAATCATATTTGTTTTTGGTGTACTATATTTTCAAAAAAATTTCACAAATGCATCTTCTATTTTTATTTATATAGAATTAATCAATATATCCAAAATTAGATATAATATACCAAAAAAATACAAATACAAACTAGAATTAGAAATAAATCAAGGACCAAAAAGAAGGGACCAAAAAGAAAGTGCTTGTCATGATTTCTAGGTATTTCAAAGAAGTTATTTGTACACTCTTACATTTTTTAGAGATTGAAAAGTTTGAGCAAAGTTATGTGCAAAAAGAATGAAGACATTCACCAACAAGGAATGAATTTTCTATGACTTTTCAAAATTAAAGTGTTAAAAATGTGAGTAAACCCTTGTTAAAACATGATTGATGGAGTGAATTTTCTATGACTTTTCAAAACTAAAATGTTAAAAATGTGAGTAACCTCTTGTTAAAACATAACTGACAAATCTAGTCCCAAAGTGCATTGCCATCATGATAAAGGGTTGCTAAGATTGTGATAAGAGGGTGAGCCATTGACGCAACTAAAAGGGTTTCGTAGGTGGCGGTACTCAGTAGTTCTACCTTACGTCTTGGTAGAACCATAATTTTTTAAGGCAAAAAAAGCTCCAGATCTACATTCCCTTTCCCTTACATTCCCTTCCGTGCCGTACCAGGGACTAACCTTTGGGGGCCTGCGTGTAATTGGAGGGGGTGAAGTTTGGAATTCTCCTTTTTGTAACTCCAGATCCGTACGTCGTCGTCATGCAGCGCCCTTGCCATGTGTGCCAGAAACGGTGGTCATCATCTTCATCTTCGCCATCGCCAACGCAAAGTAAGGGCGGTGCTCGTGAGCCTCGTCATCAAAACATTCGCTCGAAGAATAGATCAATCGAAGCTGAACCAGAAGCCGGCTGCTGCATCTCTACTTTTTGAGGTCAGTGGGTCTCCATTCTCTCTTTTGCTCGCTTCCCTTTCAAAATTCTCTTTGTTTCTTTCGTCACAAGTCAGCTCGGGAATTCACAGAGAACAATTCAAGCATCGTCACTGTTGATGTAGTCATCTGGTAAGTCATCTGGCAGTTCTCAAGTAGTTAAGCACGCTGTTGAATTTTTCCTCTGCTTCAATCGAATGGCGTGACATCCGATTCCACAAAGCTCTGTAGGGAATTTGGGTTCTACAATTTGGGTCGGATTTGGGGACTCGATGTTACTGCAACTCATCTAGTGTAAGTGTCAGCAATTTGTCCTATTCTTGAGTATGGAAGCGCGCTGAAGGATTTGATTGAGGCTCAGTCGAATGGCGTGATAGTCGATGCCAGAAGCTCTGTTTCGATCGTAGCGAAATTAAGTCTCACAATTTTGGGGCTCACTCGAGTCGATTTCGAAGTGTATGAAAGAATTGCGTTGTAGGGAAGTGGTTGAAACGCTATGTAGATTTTGGTCGAATGGTGTTGACACGCGATGCCAGACGCTCTGTACGAAATGTGGGTTCTACAATTGGGGTCGGATTTGGGGTTCGATGGACTCAATTTCATGTGCATGACGTCGTAGGAAAATGTTGAAAAAACGCGCTGTAGAATTTCCTTGTGCTGTTTCAATCGAATGGCGCGGGTTCTCCAAGTCGGGCTGGATTTGGGGGATCGATTGATCGATTTGGTTGCCAATTTCATGTGCAGGACGTGGGATTCGAAGTATAGGAAGTCGTTGCAAATCATGACCACTTTCTTCACGATGCTCTGTAGCAAATGTGGGTTCTAACAATTTGGGTCGAATTTTGCGTTGCGATTGACTAACTTTGCGTGGCACTTCCATGTGCAGGACAGTGAGATTCAAGCTCTTCGAACCCATTCCAAACCACGTGCCAATTTCTTCACACGATGAGTGAATCCCAAGAACTCTCCCCTCTGGACTCCAAACTCCTCCAGTGCCGCCCCTTCCTCCGCGGCGACTACGCCGCCATCGACCCCCGCCTCCCCGGCCTCCTCCAAGTTCTCCAATCTCGCTCCGCCGGCGAGTGCTGGCACAAGCACGGCACCTTCTACGAGCACCTCCTCCACACCCACCACATCCTCAAGCTCTGGGGCTGCTCCGATGCCATCGCCCTGTTCGGCCTCTGCCACTCGGCCTACTCCAACTCCTACGTCAACCTCGCCATCTTCGCCCCCGATGTCGACCGGAGCGTCCTCCGGGGACTCATCGGGGATGAAGCTGAGGAGATGGTGCACATCTTTTGTATCGTGCCGAGACACAAGATGATTTTTGATGAGTTTGTTCTTAAACTCACGGATGAGGAGCTTGAGGGGTTGTTGAAGCAGTATGATGAGAGGAAGGGGAATTCTTCAGAGGGGGAGGTGAAGGGGTTGCATGAGAAGAAGAAGGTGTTGGTGCCCAAGGAGGGGATGGTGATGAAACATATTCGGACAGGGGAAGATGTGGTAATGCCGAGGAGGCTGGTGGCGGCGTTTGTGTTGCTGACGATGGCCGACTTTGCGGATCAATATTATGGGTGGCAGGTAATGTAAACGGTCTTTATTCACCATACTGGAAGGGATTGGGAGGTTCTATTCACCGTACCGGTGAACTTTGAAAATTTGCTACACCAATATTGAAACTTGCCTCATCTAAAATTGTTTACATTTAGTTTGTGGTAAGCAAAGCGCACATGTATGGTCAATGGAACTCCAATGTACTGGATGGTTAACGGAGCCTCTACCTTACGTTGTGTTGGATGTGAATTGGATACTGTGGTTGAGCGAATGTGGTAGCGCTTTGTATGGGACCAAGAGGCTCAAACTGATTTCTTATGGTGTTCTTTGTAGCAGTTTTGAGTAGGTTGTTATGGGTACTTTCTTTTGTTCGATTTTCTTTCTTCTTTGACTAACGCATGAGATTTTCTGCTTTCTTGATTATGGCAATTGATGAAATCTGACCCCATCTAGATTTCGTTATTTTCACAATTTCACTGATTGAATTAATTGTTTTCTACCCGGGGTTTGAAAATGGCCAATTCAATTGGTCATATTATGCAAATAACGAAATTCAGATTGGGCCAGATTTAATTGATCGCCAGAATCAAGAAAGGAAAACATCACATGCGTTAGTCGAAGAAGAAAGAAAATCGAACGAAAGAAAGTCCCCATAACAACCTACTCAAAACTGCTACAAAAAACGGCATGAGAACCAGTTTGATCCTGTAGGGTTTAATTTTCGGTATTGCAGAAGGCTCACATTTTGGTCGATTTGCGACACGCAGGACTTGTTGTTTGGGAACGAGGATGGTGAGTGTCGGTACGCTGGCAACGGATGGCACAGCCTCTGGCCAGGAAGCTGCAAGCCCGGTCTCTGGCTGACCCTTGTGTCTCGGTTGGGTGTGTTGCTCAATATCCTTCTCCACGAGGACGCTGCAGAACAGGCAGAGCTTACTCCGTTGAAAGGCCTCCCCGAGCGACCGTTCGGGACGCTTGAAATTCCAGTTCCACAGATATTCAACAACTGCACTGAGATTTTGTCACCTGCGAACCAGATCGCATCCCGGGATCAGTACTGGGAAGCCATACATGTGGAAGAGCGAGACCGGCTTGTGAACACAGCCTTGCCTTTGCTGAAAACGTGCTGCAAGATGAACCCTTATGTTGCAGAGCCGCACTTGCTCTTGGCCCAAATCTATCTCAACGAAGGGAAATACGAGCTGGCGGAGACAGAGGCTGCGGAGGGCATGGATCTCTTGTTGAACTGGGCAACCACGTGGGACAAACGTATGACTTGGGAAGGGTGGTTGTCGTGGGCGAGAGTTCTACATTACAATGCAGTCCAGAAATCATGGCCTCGGAGCGCCTTTGGCATTACCAACCTTGGCCTGGTGAAATGAATTCTGTCTGGAGTCTTGTGATACTGGAGCCTTGTATACTGGACCCTTCTTTACTTTATTTACTCTCAGTCGACGTATATAGGTTGACGTGTTGGATCAAGTTTTCTAGTACGTTTTTCTGCTTCTTATCTGCATGTAAGAGTGGCAGGATAACCAAACACTTGATCTTAATTATACCACAGTGATACAGAGTGCTGTTACAAAATAAATGGAGCGGCATTGGAATACTTTTGCGGCGCGTACTTGCAATTCGGTTTGTATTTGATTGATTTACTGTACTAGTGTTACTTGAATTGTGGCTCCTCATTGAAGTAGCGTTTGTGAAAGAATGTGCATTGGTTTTTCAGTTGCTTCCGTATTCTAATGGACAATGCGAACTGGGTCGGAGACAGAGATTCCAGGTGAGAATGTCGCCAAATCAGGTTGGCATTTCTGAATTATCGTGAGCTTGAATATGTGAGCAAGCATGGCTAAACTTAGCAGAATTCTAAATTGAGATAGTTAAATCAGGAGGGTTTGGATTATGCAGTTGAATACATTCTGAGTTGCACTATTTTTGTAGGATAAGCGTAGTTAAGTAACCTGGTTTGAAACTACTTTGGTTTTGAGACTGTAGTTGGCAACATCTGTGAGCAGGTTGTAAATTTAAGGATACTTTCGTGCATGGCCTGTGTCAGCTCTTTCAGATATGTGCAAGGAACAAATAACTAATGATACTCACACAGAGTTGCAAATTCACATGTGATCAAATAGAATATGTTGTCAGTAAAATAAAGTTGTTTCATGTACAGTACTCACCAACAAGTTAACGTTCAAATTTTCGAACTCCGAGTGCCAGTGAACAAAAGTGCAACTTTGAAAAATCATATCTCCCAATTTACAACTCCAACTTCACGAAACTGACACATGTTTGTTTAGAAACAAGTTAACTACATTCTAAGTGTCATTAGTATGCAAATTTGAGCCATGTGTCTAAAAATTAGATTGCATTAATTGCACTCCAAGTTGTGTTTGTAGCTTTTACATTGTGAAGACAACATCCATCCTTCTTGAGCCAACACACTTCAGATTTTTGTGACACTTTGAGCTTCATATATGGATCTCTAGCAACCTTTCAACAAAAAACATACTTTGTTCAAGCAATGTGGTAGCTTGTGGATACATTGTGTGAGTGTTTTTGGTGAGTAGTTGCAATTCTAGTGGTTTTGTTTCTTGAGCTAGCAACTTTGCACAAATAGTAGAATTGGAAGAATTCATTGTTTCTTTAGGATTTTGGTGGGCATAACATCAAAAGGAAGAAAAAAATTCACTCAAATTTGTAAGTGTTGATGTTCTATTTCTCAATTCAAATGATCTTGGATAGCTAAACCTATGGAAGATTGTGAAAGATACTATTCAAAAGGAAGAGCTACCATAAAACAAAGAAGAATTAGTCAACACCATTCAAAGGACATAGGAAGAGGTGTCTTTAGAGATGATTGAAGTTCTCCTTGCTAGCATACCTCGTTGTATGAAGGCTATAATTGAAGCTAATGGTGGTAGCACTAGATGGTAGATAGTTTGTCAAAAAATGCTATATTTATTTATAAATCTATAAGTTTTTTGTAACTGCCTAATATATTAGTAAAGTACATTTCATTATCTCTTCAACATACTCTATGGTTTGTGATTTAGATCATTTTTGAGCAAATGGTGGCAATTTGAAATTGGAGATATGTGCCTTATTTGTGCAAAATGACTACTGTGAATGTAAACTTGTTGGTGGGTACTGTACTTTTAGATCACATGATAGAGAATCTTCCTCACGATTCATTGGGAGGCAATGATCCCCAAACCTAGGTAGAGCTATTAGTGCAAAACTGATTTCCGTGTGTGGAAACAACGAGATAAAAGGGATTGAAAAGGGTGGCATTTTGTGTAAAAAGTTTTTGGCAATATAGTGAAAGTTGTAACATGTGGAATTTTTTGTTTGAAAATAGAATGTTGTTCTTGAACTTACTTGTAGATATAATTGCTAAGTGTTTAAAAAAAATGGTGCACACTTGCTCTTGTGCAAAGCCAAACAAAGTAAACAAGTTTTTTTAACCCCTAAACACTCAAACTACTTTTTTTGGCAACATAGAAATTTTGAGTAGCTCACTATGATTGGAGTTTTCATTTTTTTTTGCTGAAATTTTAATACAACATGTGCCCAAGGAGTAACTTTAAGGCCCAAAATTTTCATAACTTTTGACTTCATGTTTAAAAAGTTATTGTATGATATGTACTATTCATTACTTGATTGGTAGCAAAAAAAACCTCTTTAAAAATCATTTTGTTAAGAAATTAAAATTTGAAATTGGTTCTTTTGATTTTTTATATACTTAGAAAGATTTGAATCATTCCATTTTGATCAATAAATCAAAATTTATGAGGAAAATTAGTTTGTAGGAGTTTGTAGGTTGTTATAGAATCCCTACTCTAAAATAAACTTTGAAGTCCTTTATTTAACTCACTTTTCAATATTTTTGGAAAAAAATTAAAATATTGGGTGTAGATTGTTTATTACAATATTACAACCATTGGGATTGGCATTTTTTAATTCCATAAATAAATTGTTAACAATTTAGTATTTTGAATCATTCTCTACTCCTTTCTATTTACTATTTTGTTCCTATATGTTGTACGATTCTAAATGATCTAAAATTTTTCAATCATGTAGCCAACTTGACTTGAAAAATGAATTCAAAGAGTAACCACCATTTTGGACATTTTTTCATATAAATGTCGCCTTCTGAAGTGCAACTGCCCGGATTTTCGTAGGGCCCAAAAAAGGAAACTTGTCACTTCAAATGCTATTATCTTGCAATCTACATGGTGGAAATTTTTGAAATTTTTCCAACATGTTTTCAAACAATCTTAATACAAGATCCTATGGTTACATGTGTCCAAAAATGTTTTTAATTAAAAATTTGGTGCTTGTATTAGAAATGGCAATTTTGGAGTGTTTTTTGTGAAAACATAGTCTCCAAACTTTAGGGGTTAATGAAAATTCTCATATATATTGCAATCATCTACAACTTTACATGGTTGAAGGAATGTCTTGAAAGATTGAAAGACAAAACAAGGATACTAATGCAAAGTGACAGCAAATACTAATAACATACTAATGCTAAATTGTAAGCCTCGTGAATGTCACCTAGGTCTTGGATTTTCTTTTTTTCACTTTTGTTCATTTTTAAAAATAATATTGATCAAAAGTGCCAGAAAAGTGCAATTAGAAAATAGTTGGAAGAAACCCTACGATTATAGGATAATGTTCCAAAAATTCTTGAAATTCTATAAAAACTACATATTGTTAACTTTAGAGTCTAATTAGGTGTTTAAGTGTTGATTTAAGGGTCTAGGAGTAGTTCTAGCCTAGGATCAAATATGGTAAAAAGACTAGGATTTCCAATAGGATTTGGCTAGACAAAGTGCAAAAAACTACATTGGCTAAAATTGTCAAGTCAAAATACAATAATATTGTAAGTGGTGATCGTTGTAAAGAAAGAGGTGTTTTTAACATAGAAACATGCTAGAAGCGTAACAATGAAGTCAGATTGTCAAAATTTCCTTGTGCAAGAATGATTCTTCTTTGGAGGAATTAAACTACCAAGATTCCTTTGAACAAGAATAATTCTTCCCCAGAGGAATTAAATTGCCAAAAATCCCTTATTTGGGAATGATTCCTCCTTAGAAGAATTAATTTTGAGGGAAGTAAATTTATTTCTCTTTTGGAAAGTACAGGTTGAACTTAAAAATTTTCTTAGAGGATTTGGAGACTTCTTAAAAGATATTCAAAAAATTTCGTAAATTTTCAAATTGCAAAATATGATTATGTGGGAAGTCAATCAATATTACCGGGGATGGGAAGATTCATAGAAATTCATCCAGTGATGGTAAAATCCCACTAAAAATTAGGATAGTGTATTTAAGTCTAAATAAGTGCCTAATCAAGTTTTGCGACATTCCAACAATGGCAACTACTTGAACTGGCGGTGCTAATGGTTTTTAACGGAATTACAAAACATTTTGTATGTTGACCATCAAATTACAATCATATGAAGGTCAAATTGAGTCATTTTGGACTCTTTCTCAACAAATTTGGACCTTCCGGACAACCCTAGCTAGTCAAAATTGACAAAAACTACAAACTCTAAAATTTAGATTTCTCAATTTTCAACTAGGATGGAAATGCTATCTTCAGTAAGGAGTTTTGATGTAAAAGTTGGGGATGGGTAGGCCCTAAGGCTAATTTTGGTCTTTTGAAACCAACGGCACATTCCATTTCTCAATTGGATTTTTTCTCCAAAAGATAGAGAAGGATCAACAATATGATAGAATTAGGTGTAGTAATAGTGGAATTTAATGATTTTTTAGTTACATAGTTAGTTTTAGAGTAAATGGGGATAAGTAGAGGCCGTTGGAAATGTATAAAAGGGCTCCTTTTGCACCCCTTTTCTTATATTTTGTTTATGCCACTTGCGGCAACGTTGTCAAGTCTCCTTTGGTATTTGCCAAAGCTCTTTGTGTTTTTCATATTCAAGCTTGTTTGGCTTGTATTTCTCTAGGTTTTTTCATCTTTTTGAGTTTGTTGCAAAGGACGTGGAGGTACCTTTGAGCTTACTTGTGTCATTTTGGTACTAACACTAAGAAATTCTTGGCCGAATTCTAACGATGCCATTAGTCAAGAATTCTTAGAATTTGATTATGCTTGTATCGGTTGCATTGTACTAATCATTCCAAAGTTTGAAGTGACTTGTGTGGGATTTCACAATTCATAGTTGTAGAAAATCCCTTGAGCATTTGGCTTGGAATCTAACATTTTATGTTTTGTGGTTGACTCTTGTTGCAAATTGAGAGATTTGGGTGGGAACCAAGCTGACAAAACTTGTATTACTACTAACCTTGGCAATTTTTTTGCTTGAATTTGGGGATTAGCCCCCATACAACAAAGCTTTGCTCTTCTAATAATTTTTATTCTTGCATGTGATTTCAATTTATACACTCAAAATTGCTTTTCAAGTTCGAGTTTAGTTTGGCTAAGAGGTCTCTAGACGAGACCCAAAATAGGCAAGCAACCGCCTTCATTTTTGAAAGAGCAAATTGTTTGTATGTGAAGGCTAGTGGGAGGTTTAGTACCATACCAACCATCAACCATCCAGTCAATCACTCAAACGAATAAAGGTACCATTGCTCAATCACTGTTGATTTAATATTCAAGGGGAGGATGCCGATAGGCTTCCACTTTCATTTTTTTTAATTTTTTAGAACGTAAGATTCCAAGCTCATTGCTTAGCTTTCCAAAGTCAAAACAGGATCCTTCCAAGAGAAGTTTGGTTTCCCAAATTCACTAATTAGCTTTAAAAATTCAAATAGAGTCTGGTTAGAAAGGTCTGGTAACCAAACTTACTAATCAACTTTCAAATTAAAACAAGGTCTAGTTATAGAGGTCTGGTTCCTTCAAAACTCACTGGTTAGTTTAAAAAAAGTTAAAACAAAGTCTAGAAGAGAAGTTTGGTCCTCCAAATTGTTGATTAGCTTTCAAATCAAAATAGAGCCCGGTAGAGATTTGATCACCCAAATTGCTCATCCAAGAGAAGCTTGAAGCATCCAAAATCTACTAACTAGCTTCCCAATTAAAATAGGATCTAGTTACAAAGGTTTGATTCCCTCAAAATTCACTCATTAGTTTTTTAAAAGTTAAAACAGAGTCTAGAAGAGAAGTCTAGTCCCCCAAACTACTGATTAGCTTTCAAATCAAAACAAAGCCCCGTAGAGAGGTTTGGTTACCAAAATGCTCATCCGAGAGAAGCCTGAGGTACTTAAAACCCATTAATTAGCTTCCCAATTAAAACAGGGTCTAATTAGAGAGGTCTGGTTCTTCAAATTCACTAATTAGCTTTAAAAATTAAACTAGAGTCTAGTGAGAGAAGTCCAGTCACCCTAACTATTGATTAGCTTCCAAATCAAGACAAGAGCGAGTAGAGAGGTCTAGTTTCTCAAAACTCACTAATTAATTTTAAAAAAATTAGAACAAAGGCCCCTCTAAGAAACGTTGAGGCCACCAAACTTATTGATTAGGATTCAAATTAAAACAAGATCTGACTAAATAGAACCCGAGGCCCCAAAACTCACTAATTAAGTTTAAAAATTTTAAATAGAGTCTGGCGAAGAGGTTTGGCTCCTTGAAACCCACTACTTAGTTTAAAAAATGAAAATGAAAACAAAGCCAATAGAGAGAAGCCAGAAGCCCCAAATTCACCCATTAGTTTCTTAAAAATTAAAACAAAGTCTAGTAGAGAAAGTAGAGGTCTCAAACTACTAATTAAGTAGATTAGCTTTCCAAAAGTCAAGACAAGGTCATTGGAGAGAGCCTGAGGCCCCAAACTTGTTAATTAGCTTAAAAAATTAGGATCCAATAGGAAGGTTTGGTTCCTTCAAATTTACTAATAGCTTTTAAATTAAAACAAGATCCAATTAGTAAAGCCTAGTTCTGCCAAATTCACTGATAGCTTTTAGATTAAAACAAGGTCTAGTTAGAGAGGTTTGATTCTCCAACTCACTGCTTAGCTTTCAAATTTCAAATAGAGCCATCCAAGGAAAACCTAAGGCCACCAAAACTTACTATTTGGTTTCCAAATTTCAAATAAGATAATCCAAGAAGAGCCTAAGGTCACCCGAACTCATTGACCAAGTTTTAAAAATTAAAACAAGGTCCAGTTAGAAGGTTTGATCATCCAAACTCATTGATTAGCTTTCAAATTTCAAACAAGGCCAGCCTAAGGCCATCAAATTCACTAATTGAGCTTCCAAAATTCCAACATAATCAACCAAGGACAAGGCTTGGTCACCAAACTCACTGATTAGCTTCCAAATCAAAACAAAGTCCAATTAGAGGGAGGTTGAGGCCAATCATTGGACTACTTTGTTCTCTTTTAAAAGGGGAGTGTAGAGAGCTCAGTTGGGAAAGAAGACCTACCCCTAAAGAACCTTGTAATTTCCAACAAGTGCACACAAACTCAAAAACACTCTACTTAGTCTCCAAAGACATGAGAGTGCACACGGCTCACACAAGGAGTGAAGAAGGCAACCAAGAAGTTTGAATCGGTGCAAACTTCGAGAGAATATTGATGTCCCCGCTACAAAGTCAACTACTAAAGAAGAAAAAACAAAGAGTATCAAGTGACTAGGAAGACATTATAGAATTAGCCATAATAGCAAATTGATAGAAAAGGTTAGTGAAGGAATATTTAAGCTTACAAAATTAGTGGCAATAGTTTAAAAAGACAAGATTTTCTCCAAGATTTGACCCTAGAAGGAATCACCACAAATTGGGGACAAATTGGAGATGAAAAAATATATAAAAAATTAGCAAAGGAAGTTGACAAGAAATAGAAAGCACTGGTAGGAGTATTTAAAATTATTTTCAAGACCCCAAAAAATTTGGAAAAAATAGGAGAAAAAAGACAAACAAAATACGACAAGTAATGGAAGAAACATACAGCAAGACATTGGAGTTAGATGCGCAAGTCGCCTATGAAGAAATCATCAATGTGGAGGTAAGAGCTTGATAGTAAATCCCTTAAAGTGTGTTTTCATAGAAATTGGAATTATATTTAGGAATTAGGCTTAGATCAATCACGTTCATTAAAAAATAGTATTTCATAATAATAATTGAGTAGGAAAAATTTCCATCTTCCAAAAGAAATATGAAACAATAAAATCTGAAAATAAAAGGTTAAATCAATAAGTAGTCCAATAAAAAGCTGTGAGCTCCCAATTCATCACTTGGGACTCAAAGATTTTCTTTTTTTTTAAATTGCAATTTAAAGTAGTTAAAAGGATATAAAAAGCCATAAAATGAGTATAGAACCAAAATAGGGTTGTGACAAGTCCATTATGGTATTTGGTTTAGTTTTGATTATATAAGTAAAATTCCCCCAAAATTGGCTTGGGAATAGAGAGGAAAGTACAAGATAGTGAGTTTTACAGGTTTTAGTCATACAACTCTGTAAAGGCTAAATCCCACCATGAATGTGGAAATTTATGGCTAAGTCAATCTGAGGAATCCACAACAAGGCCAATAGGTCAAGTCCTAGAATTAGGTTTTTAATTCCCCATTGTAGCAATGAATTCCCAAGAAACCCTGATTGTTAGTATACAAGTGCCACAACCGAAGGATAGGGTTGTAGAAGAATCTATTGCCCAAGATGGGTGTTCTAGGGTAAATCCCATACTAAGAGTCTAAAGACAAAGCCAATTTTCCAAGATTTCCTCATCTGCAAAAGATTCTCACACCATTGACAATGCAAGGAGATGGCCAATTTGGATCTCCACCAACCAAGTGTGCTAGGTGCAAACCAGACCTGCATGCCTCCTATGAGAATCCTTGAGAGGTCTCATAGAAATTCTTGGCATCTTCTGACTTGCAGAAGAACCTCTTCCAAATTGTCAACTGTTCTAACCTCCAATGGGGAATTTTTGGAATTTACCCAAGTTGCAATAAAATCTCACTAAAAATTAAACTATCTTTTTTATACTAATAATGCACTCCACCAAATTTCACAACATTCTGATAGCGGCAAGTACCTGAACCAACTAGATTCTTTGGGAATTAATCACATGGCGAGGTCACCGCAATCTTGACCAACACTCTAGGGGCACACGATAGCCAAATGAAGTCAAAAAAGGGCTTTTTCTTACTCTCTTGTACTGACCTAAGACCATAGGCTATTTACTTTTCTCAAAATAGGAAACCACCAAGAGTTGGAAATTTACCACAACTTGGTTTTTAATCTATGCTAGCCTCTATTGAATTTTTGGTCTCAATATGGGGAAAATAAGGATCTTGGATTTAAAATGGTGATCTAGAGCCAATGGCATAATCCATTTGGCATTTGGAATTAATCTCTAAAAGTTAGGATGTTGGTCCAATGTATAGTAGATAGTCAAAAATTAGGAATTAGAATGAAAATCTTTGAGGATGAGGATGAAAATCCAAGTTGATAAGATTATTATTAGGAATTTTGGGGGGGAGTGGTCCTTTGGAAACCTATTTAAGGGCTCTATTTCCCTCTCTAAAATCACCCCCCTTCATTTTGTTGTTGGGGTCTACTAGGTCCAATTTGCATTGGCATTCTTGGCATTTTAGCCAAGAAACTTGCAACGATGTTTCTAGAGCCTCTTTTTGACTCTCTTGTTGTTTTAAGTGCTTGATATTTATGGTTGAAGCTTGCTTGGGTCCCACCTTTGAGGGGTAGCACCTTTTGCCCCTATTGTGGTGATATTGCTTGTGTGTTCATCTTTCTTTGAAGTGGTGTGAGGTTATGTAAGAAAGGTTGTACTAATCCTAGAGATACTCCCCATCGTACCTTAGCGATGCTGCTTCGGGGGGCCTCTAGTGTATGAGGAGAATGGATTTGTTTTGGGTTGTGGCTAGTTGGGTTAGCCAAACCTTGTTGTGGTTGAGAGAGTCCTTGGAGGTTGGGTCCCATAAGCTCACCATACAGCGAAACTTTGACTTCCCAACGCGAGAAGTCTTAAAGAATGTGTTAAAAAACCATGAGACGGTGGATCTTTGAACCCCTGAGGATTAAGAAGTCTCAAAGTTGGTGTTAAATCCAACTCAACAACAAAGCTTTGAATTTAGAAAGAATAGTGCTAGTATAGAAAGAATTAGGGAGAAAGAAAAGGAGGAAGGGAAGAAGGGGGAACACTAGGGGGTATCCCCCAACAATTATGTAGTGAGCTTGGCACACACAAATCGACAAAGATTACTATGGAATATGAGGATGCGCATGCGTACATGGATGAGGTCATTTCTAACGCTAACAGTGATGAGGTGAAAATATAAACTAGCTCCATTGTCGTTGCTAACTAACCGTGGATTTTCTCCGAGGTAGCCCTAATCCACATTGAACAAATAAGGAGTAGTGAAAATCGTGAATTTAAATTCAGAAGTTCTGAGATTAGGACTTAAACTTTCTGAAAGGGTAGTATAGGAATTGAATTGACTTAGCCACGTAAAAACTTGAGCTACCGTAAAAGAATAGAGTGTAGAATCAGACTAGGAATAGGAACTCAAGTGTGAAACTAGAAGCTTAAAAATTAGGGTAACTATAGGATATAGAGTTAAGTGTAGGCATCAAAACCCAGAGTGTCATTAGAAGTTAGGAGATAGGAGGTCATCTTAGGGCTGTCAAAGGAGGCCCTTAGTCCTATAACATTAGATAGATAATCAATGCCGTAGGATTCACCTTTAAATCATAGTGCACTAGTCACTGCCTATTAGCTTGTAGGTCGCATTACTTGCATCTCTAGACATTTTTTTCGCCCATTCACAAAAATTAGGAAACAATAGCAAGATCCATTACTTAGAAGGCATAGTAGACCACACTCACAACATCCCTTTAAGTCAAAAGTGGATAAAAGCTAAGAACCTAGTTGTGTTCGCTTCCTTACTAAAGGTGGGTAATCAAACGCCCACAAAAGCTTATAAAAAATTCTAATTTGAAATGAATAGAATATTCTAGGGAATCATTAGGCATTTGAAAATATTTTTACTTTCAAAATTGGGCAAACATTGAATAATTTAGATTAGAAAAAATTTTAGTTAGGAAAAATTAAAGATGTCAACCAAAGTTGACCAAATTCCATTAAACTCATAAATTAGATTATAGAAAAAATATAGAATTTTATCCATCAAACAGATTTCATTTTTGATAGTTAGATTAACCATAATTGGTAAATGAAGTTTTGAATAGGAATAGTGTCCAAACTTCATTCATGAAATTTTTTTAGAAATCACGATAGAATTACCAATTCTTTATCAATTTGGAAAGTGTACAAAAATCTCTACAACTTAGCTTAGGTACCTATTACCTTTTCCACCTAGCCCCTTAAACTTCAAACAGCTAATTTAATCAGAAAGTCTTTAGAATTATCACCAATCCACAATTAAAATCAAACTTAGGAATAGTAAAACGCTCCATTGTTTGAAAGGCAGCTTGTTGCTATAGACCGACTCACCCAGAGCAGTTAAAACAATAGAACCTAGTTGTGTACATTTGGTCTCAAGGGTGGAGATCGAAACACTCACATAAGTGAAAGTAAAAAATTCACATTTCATTGACAAGGGAATTGAACCCTCTATATTTGCCCAATTTGTAGTGTCAATGTTCTACACACTACAAAACATATAAGGCACATTAGTAGGATTAATAAGCCAAACATTCAAATTGAACTCTAAGTTACTGAAGTTCCACTTGTACTCCCACTCTCCCGTAGTTGTAGTTGTAGCAATGTCCTAGGCAGCCAAGCAGCAATGAAAGCCATTGAAGTTTCAAGTTAAGGTTAACTTGAACTAAAAAGATAGCTTAACCTCATAAAAACTAAAGTTTTGAAATGATAGAGTAAAGATACTACTCCCAATCCGCTTCTACTACTATTTTACACATCCCCTTGCCATCCAACCTTAACAATACTTTCCATGAATCAATTGCATCTTTATAATTAAAATTGTTAAGTGAAAAGAATTTCTAATTAAACATATGGATAATAAAAAGAAGATGTTTAACTAACCTATTTCTTTGGCAAGACTTAAGGAATTTGAGGGTGGAGAAGCATCTCTCATCCTCCACTGAGCTAAAGACCATGTAGTAGCCAATTTTAGTAACTTTAAAATACTTAGAAATTAGTTTCAACAAATGCCACAGTTGGGAAAACTTACGCCAAAGTTCCATGACAAGATTCAAGTGGAAAGGTGGTCCACAAGTTGTTTTGGAATTGGCCTACATAGTCACTTTGAATAAGTTAGCTTGATTGTCCAAATTGGAAGCAGACAACATCTCGGGTACAATGTACTGCTTACCCTCGTTGGAAAAAGCTTGACCCTTATTTAGCACCTTTGTCGTAGCATAAAAATGCTTCAACACCACCAAGTGATGACAAAAACTTTCCTTTGCCCCAATACTGCTGGTATATTATACCAAATTCATTGAAAAGGTCCTACTATGGGAAAAGGAAAGCCAAAAAAATGGAAAGATAAAAAATTTATCTGGAAACTACCGCTCAATGTTGTTCTAGATTTGGTTGAATTCCTCATGCATGACAAACAAGTGATTCCTCATTTGCTTATCATGGCATCTTGCATATACATAGGTGTATTCCACATTATGTTGAAAATCAAAGATCAAGTGGCACAAACCGATGTCTCTAAGAATTGGCTGCCACTGCAAAGGGACCTCAACATAGGAAAGTGACATCAAATCAGCGTAACGCTAAAAATTAGCCTTACTGTAGGTTGTGGTTTAGTCAAAAAACATCCAAGTTAGGTCACTTTGGCAAAGCTTTACAGCTTGTAGAAAATCACATATGAAAATATCACGTACTTGTAATAGCTTTATCAAGACATAGATGGTATTCTCCAATGAAATGAAAACCAAGAGGGACAAAACAACCTCAATGTCAGACAACAAATCAAAATTATTGGAAACTCTTGCTTGTGGCTTGTTACCAAGACCCGTTGTCATATCAATCCCCATTTTCACGAGAAGAATTCAGTACTCAAACAAGATCTTCACAACAAGGCTTTTCATTGAGATCCAATGCATATCAACATTTCTTACCATTTTTTTACCTTTAGTTTCTATGAGATTATCTAACCTCTACAACTCATCATGATGCTTGTTTGTGCGGTAGAAGTATGTATAAATGGATTAGAACAACCCCTCGAGCCTTGAAACCATTGAAAATTTTGACATAGTTTCAACAACAAGATTAAAACAGTGGCTCACACAACTAGCTCCAATGAGGAAGGGAGCCCATTTCTCACAAATCTAGGTTGTTACTTCTTTTTTTGATCCTTGAAAGGTGGAAACTCTGTCAATGCCAAAGCAGACTAGTTTGGACACAATTTCCTCACCACACAAGCCCCCATTTCCCATTAAAGCATGCATAATAACATCAAATAAATTATGTGCTGCCCCACTCTTAGAAACATAGGATAGGTGAAGAAGGTGTGGCAATCTCTCTCAATTGTCCATAATATAAACATGAACGCCCACCCAAAAGGTGTTGTCCACAGCGGTGACTTCATTGGCACTAATTGATATAATACTAGTATCCTGGACAGCTCTCCTCAAAGCATCAAGAACACATCTATGCAAGTGATCACTCATTTTCCAACCCGTGGTTTCAAACCAATTCTTTTGAGGGAGATGCTTTATTTTCAACTACTAGAGCAATTTTTATTATCACTCGTAATCACACATGGGTCAGCCATGTGTTAGAATGTGAAACAAGGTTGAAAATTGAATTGCCTTTTTCTTTATGTCGTCCTCTAAGGAACCAAGTAGCTGCTCAGCCATAGTACCCACTTACTTCTATGCCGCCCAGAGCTTGCATAGCTACAAATGATGACAATCACGTATTCACGTTTGATAAAGACATTGCCCTTCTTCAAGTAAGATTCCGAGACGCCATCCTCCAAGCAACTCCATTACCCCCCATGCTTTTCTAGGTTGTCCAATTTCGAGACCATCACCTTCCGCCTCCCAGCACTATTAGAAATGCACGACCAAAACAATAGAAATTCAATTCATTTTTGTTATTTGGGATAGTAGAATGACCATTTTGTAACTTTATGTGAAAATCAACAAAATGGCAAATTCTTTCTGTTAATTTGAATAGTGCAATGACCAAATCAACAAGTTTTTGTTGAATTTGGAATATTTTTAAAATATTTTTGGAATATTTTTGGAATATTTGAGAATCTAAGTGTAATGATTCTTAAAAAAAATTAGTCATGTAAAATTCAGTCTTTTTTCAATTTAGCAAATTTTGGAGTCCATTCTCACATAATAGGATTAAAAATTTCAAAAAACTTAGAACTAAGAAAAATTTTAAATTCAAAATACCTTTCACTTCTAAAAAAAATTTTGTGATTTTGATTCTCCAATCAAAAGTTATAGACAAAAATTAGAGGGGTAGTTAGAAACATTTATTTTGACATTTTTAAACATCCTCTCTGATTTTTGTCCATAACTTTTGATTGGAGTATTGAAATTACAAATAGATTTTTAGAGGTGAAAGTTAGTTTGAATTTACAATTTTTTTTAGTTCCAAATGTTTTGAAATTTTTTTTTCTACTATGACTAAATGACCTCTGAAGTCCGCTAAAAATACAAAACACATGAAAAAACAATGAAAAAACTAAATATATAAAATTCTAATTCTTATGTAGTCACTTAAATATTTAGGTGGTTTAGTGGTTGGAACCTTGGACCTGCAAACATGAGATCCAAGGTTCAAATCCCCTTGAAGGCACTCGCCCGCGTGGTGGGTGGTTTAGGTAGCCTTGCCCACGTGGTGGACTACTTAGGTGGCCTTGTCCGCATGGCTGACTGCCTAGCTGGTTGCCCAAGTAGAAAATAAAATTATTTTAAACAGTCACCGCCCCCAAAAAAATTTAATTTAAAAAAAAATGAAAAATGAAAAATTTAATTTAATTTGTCCAAAACAACAAAAAAATCAACAAATTTTAGTTTGATTTTGTCCAAAACAACACCTCTAAAATGACTAAATGACTAAATCATTCAACAAATTTGAGTTGAAATTCTATTGTTTTGGTCATGAATTTTCTAGTAATTCAAAAGTCACATTCAACAAAATATAATCAAAATTTTAAACTCTAAATGATTTTGAAAATTAACAAGTCACTTTGCCAAATTCAAGAAAAATGAAATGTAAATAAAATATAAATATTAGAAAAGATTTCAATACAACTCATTATCAATACATATTCACTACATTGTAGATGGAGAGATTATTTTTATAATGAAATTTATTGTCTATCATGAATCTTGAAAGGGTGTGGGACAATTTGAAGATGAGAGTTTGACCACTCATTGTCAAAACATAGGAGATTGTGTTCAATGTAGAACTTTAAACCCTCATTTAGGCTTAATAAAATCATTTTTTTCAAGAAAATTAAAAAATTAGAAGTTAGGAAATCAAAACAACTTTTATCTCCAAAAATGCTTTTTTGATTTTGAGACTCCAAAAAATATTTATGATTAAAATTCAGAAAAGATGTTTGAAAATGTCAAAGAAAATGTCTCTTCCAATCCTTCTCTGAATTTTGTCTTTAACTTTTCATTGGAGACTTAAATCTCAAAAGATTTTTAAATATAAAAGATAGCTTGATTTTCTAACTCTTCTTAGTTCAAAGTTATTTTTAAAATGTTATTCTACTATGCCTAAATGAAGTGTGAAATTAAATATTCACTACAATTCCCACTTGATTTAACTAAGTAACAATGATTAAGTATCTACTAATCCTAATTTATATATCTTGATATCCCGCATGAATTGTTTTACCTCCCAACACCTCACTTGTCTAAAGAGATTGCCTATACATCTTCACCTTGTCACATTAATAGTGACTTTCAAATTTTTGTGAGGTGGTTGTCAAAAAATTTCAATATTTTTTATTTTTCCAAGTTGGATCTCGTTAATTTTTGCCTTGGAAAGTCACTATTCTTATATAATGAACTTTTAAAAGCTCCATTTGATAAGAGTGGTTGTCAAATGATAAATTTTTATTTTTAAAAGATTGGCAAATTCTTGTTATGGACTGCTTTCACAATGGTAGGTCAACAAAGTAGAAGTGATTAATAGTCATAGTAGCGCTGTTAAGTTTATGCCACCTTGACTGCCATGTAGGTTCAATGGATAGCTAAGCATTTAAGTATAAATGCACTGCAATTTGTAGTTCACTTAATGCTTTAACACTGCTACCATAAGGTCAAGTAGAAACATACCTTTAGTCAAAATGATGTTATAATTTTCAATTTTATTGAAAACCTTTCACTAATATCTTTTTACAAGCTTGCATTGGAAGTGCCAAAATATTCTAGTTAGTCTAATCATCAATAACAATGTACTGAAAAGTGGTAGGCAACCTTGTGCCTACTACCCCCTAACCCCCTGCTACTTGAACCATTGATTATTTCAAGAAAAAACTAATACTCATCCAACTGTTGTTGATGGAGTGCCCATTGAAAAAAAAAATGTGAAAGAAAAAGTTGATTTGTTGCTAAGAGATAGGGTTTGCTACTTAATAGGGTTTGGCACTCTCCGTGACTTTGCGTTAGCTCTACATTATCTTCAATTCTTTGGGGGTTGTTGCAATTTTTGCTCCAAAGTTGTGAATGAGTTTTCATATTCGACAATCAGCATCGTTGCTTCGATCTACCCGTGCGTGATGCATTGTCTATAGGAATTTTGGACAAGATTGATTAGCTAGATACATATAGGATCACATCTTGTTGAAGCCTACATAGCTTGGTGGGTTTGGATTTTAGACAATTTGTGTTGGAGCAATTTGTTAACAATTCAATTTTGATCGAGACAGTTTGAGGGAGCCTTCAAAATGGTTGATTTAGAGATTGATCTTATTGTTGGTTGGTTATGTGGAGAGAGAGACTGATTCAATTTTGTCTGAGATAGTTTGAAGGAGCTTTTAAGGCGATTGCTTTAAAAATTGATCTTATTGTTGGTTGGTTCTGTAGAGAAAGAAAGAGACTAATTGCGTTGGTTCAAGATGTGTTGGTCTTGGTTAGTGCTTGGATAGTCAAGTCAATTATGAATGCCGAAAGATTATTTTAAAGCAATTTTTATATTATTGAAAATCTATGAGACTGCTAACAATACACGCCTCTTATATATATTCTTTGAGTAGCTCTAAAAGAATGCTCAAGAGTAATCTGTTGTTATAAATATAGATTTCAAGCTCAGCACTAGAAGTGATTGTCAATAGTAGATTCTGATGTATCTGATATAATTTAGGATTTAAGTCTTTTAGCTCTAATATTTGATGTTTGATTGGTGCAGAAGAGGCAAAGTTGCATCCACGGACTTCTCAAAATAGTTTCAGCTTAGAGGTAGCTACTTAGCAACGCAACATAGTTGTGGTATTAGTAGTAGCATCTTTGCCATTTAAAGCTTAGCTTCAGCTTTTGAAGCATCCAAATTTAGGAAAGAAGCTCATTAGCATTGGTACTTCTTAATGTATGGTGTTTCTTGATATTTGATGAATTTCCTTTGTGGTTTTTCAATGCTTGATGGTTTCATTTTTGGTCTCACTTGAATAGGGTTTTGATAAGCGTTTGTCTCAGGTCTAGCATCCCCTATGTCACAAATTCTGAAAGGGTCTACACTCAAGGGCAAAATGAAGGCTAAAGATACTTAGGAAAGTCATCTCCTTCCACCTTCAGTCCAACCACGTGCTTTTCAAGGAGCACCCGTTCCATTGGCTTACACTTCTAAGTGCCTTCCACTTTCTCAGTTACCTACTCCTACATAAACTCAAAAGCCTTCTATTCTAGCTTCTAAGTATCTTGCACTTCAAAAGCCTTTTGCTTCAGCCTCAAAGTTGAAGGCTGTGAGAATGCCTCCTATTCAAAAACCTACTTTGCCACACCCTAGTGCACCTAATACACCAAAAAAACCACGCACTTGAGCTCTTGCTCTAGCAAAGGAAATGGATCTCAATGTCACAATTTTTGTGGGCAATGATGATATCCCTAGTGGACTTCTTGAAAAAGTTGATGAGTTTCTATAAGAGGAGTGCATATCAGGCTTGTATTCTATTCAATGAGGCAATGGTTTGATGAGACTCCACTTACAGATGGTGTGCAAACTTATGACTTCTTCCTCAATCATGATTAGTAAGACTTTGAAGTGGTATTTTGGATGGGATGATCCAAAGAAAGCCCAAGCAAGGCACAACATTCTAACTAAAGCTCTTTGTAACTTAAGCCTACACATTTACATTAGGATGCTCAGTTATTGTAGCAAAGACAAAGGCCAGGACCACTTCTAATGCATCTAGAAAGGTGTCACGGAAGTATAGTTGAAGGAAGGTGTAGAGGAGTACGTTAAGTACAATACTCCTTTTGCTAAGAATCATATTGTATTCACTCACAAAAATCTAATTGAGTGTGCTGCTACATATTGCACATTCAAACTACGAAAGCAACTAGGGAATAGTCTTCCAGAAACTCTCCTTCCTATGTTCCAATTTGGGCAATATATACCATCTGCTTCATGGATTTTGCCCATTCGCTAGGGAGGCATGGAATTCAATAGAGCAGCAACACTTTGGAAATGCATGATGAATCCACAATTCGTGGAAATGTAGGATGTCACACAAATCTTCTTTGAGCACACCAACCCTAGTTCACGGCTTGCAGACCTAGATCGACAACGTCTTGTCGTTGAACTTGATGAGGCACATGAAGGTGCAGCTCATCAATATAATATTCTAGGTATTTTTCAAGTTCCTCTATCTTTTTCATTCTTTCTATGTTCCTATTACTTTGCCTTCAATTTTATTTCATTTTTTCTCTGCACTATGCTCATCTTGCTATTTTTTTTACAAGTAACAAACTTGTTGTAGCAGTTTCTCAACCAATCATAGTTATTAACAAATTTTAGAGTGATCTGGTTCCACATGAGGACATCACGGAAACAGACTCACATCATACACTCACTACAGGCTGTCCAACTATGTATATCCCAGTGGTTTATGGAGATCGTGATGTTGCTTATGACTTGAGAGTGTAGTTTTTGGCATGTCAAGATTTTGTACAATCTCAAATTACTAAAGTTTTGGCAATATCTGCATTTTTGAAGACTTTGTGCATTGTGAAATCTGAAATTTTCACTTTATGTGAAATTTGAAATTCTATAAGCTTTGTCAACCTTTGTGCAAAATCTGAAATTTTGTAAGTTTGTGTGTCTGTGTAAAATCTGAAATTTGTAAGTTTTGTGTATCTTTATGTCTTTGTGTGAAATTTGAAATTTTTTGTGTTCCTTGGATTTGGAAAGTGAGACGTACTCAAAGTGTCACATAATGTATTGAAAAGAGACAATAATTGCCTACCACAACGACTATAGTAATGCAATTTTTTCTTTATTCCATTTTTTGCAAATGGAGTGAACACCCAAATGGCTAGCTAGCTATGTAGTACCCTTGCATTCCATCCAATGTGAAAGAATATGAATTATCTTCTTGTAGGTTGTATTGACGTCAATGTGAAGGAATATGAACTTGTTGCATCAACTAAAAAAGTATAGTATTATGTGATGGACCTACTTTAACTCTAAAATACTTGACTTATGACTATAAAATTGGAGGTTAAATTTTATCATTGTGTATATTCTCATTTGAAAATTGCATGTTCATATCTTCTCTATTTTTATTTATAGATGAAATTACATGTTTTCTTCACTTTACAAAAAATTTAGGGTTCTTTTTTTTAAAAATTGTTTTTTTGGAGAATTTTTGGAAATGAAGTGAAGAAAATCACATCATATAGGAAATTATCTCAAAGAATTTGAAAATTTCACCACATGTGTATATTGTAATAAAAAAACATTGTTAGTAGTGAAAATATATTTTTTGTATTATTCTATAATTAGAATTTAATAGACATTATAAATACAAAAATAATTCAAATTGGAATTTAAATAAGAATAAATTATCTTCATTTCATTAATTGAATTGAAATTCTAAAAATATCATTTATAAAGAAAATTTTCAAATTTAGAACAAAGAACAACAACTTTCCAAAATATACTAAAATAATATATTTTGTGATCTATATACTAATTTTTCATTTTTATAAAGACACACTACTAAGACTAAAAATCTCAACTACATATTCTTCATAACCCACCATAAAAAGTCAACAAAAAAAAGTTGGACAAAAAAATGCTTTCAATCTCCATCTAGCTCATTTGATTGTCATCCAAATGCTACAAAATGGCACTATAGTGATACAAGGTTAATCTTGTGGGCCCATAAGATTGTAAATGTAAAATTTCTACTTATACAAGTTTTCTTCTTCTTCCTATCTCCATGCAAATTTAATTTTAAACTTTGCACAAAAAAATAAGAAGCATTAACTAACCAAGCTAGAGCTACTGCTAAAAAATAGACAATATTTCATTCCTCAACATAATTGAATGTAATTCATCCAATTTAGTGGTTTTACACTCTTTTATATTTCATATGCAAGAAAAGTGTTCCTTAAATAGAAATGATTACATTGAAATTGTAAAAACAATTGTCATCCATTAATTAGTTGTTATCTCTTTTATAGTTTAATATTAGCAAGTGATATAATACAATATTTTTCAATGAAATTATTATGAAATACATTGATTCTAACAATATTTGTTTATTCTACCAATTTAGAATTTAAATTATGAAGGTATCTTCAACTTTTGGAGATCAATACTCAAGAAGAAATAGTTAGAAGTATATTATGAAAATCACAACAAACGAAAAAAATATTAGCAACTATCCAATCAGTCAAGCACTTAGAATAAAATAAGAAAGAAATTCATTGAGAATAGTTGGCATTTTGCAAGAGAGCAAATCAAAGAGAAATGAACAACTCACCAAAATGTTGTATTGACACTATCTACAAGCATTGTAGTGAGAAGCACTAAATTACTATGAGTAGTGTAAACAAAAAGCATTGAAGTAGGAAGTTGTAGTCTAGTTTTTTAGTTTTTATAGAACTTTTTCAATTTTCTATGACATTTCCTATATTATTTATATATATATTCAGTATTTAGTGTTAAAGTAGTCCAAAGTACACTAAAAGTTCCAAAAAGTTAAAAGATACTTTGGTAGATAGTCAAAACAGTAGTTAAAAGGGGAAAAAGACAAAGGCAAAGTAAAAGTTAAAGTCCAAAGATAAAGAAAAACAGAAAGAAAAAGAAAAAGAAAAAATTAGGGATTCAAGAGGCGCAGTAAACGCCGTGCCGATCGCGAGCGCTGCGACCTCTCCAATTACCCCTAGAATTCAGCATTAATCCCTGCTGTTTTCCTCAATTTCTCTCTCTTGCGTTTTCTTCTTCGTCTCCCTGTGTTGTGTAACCTTCATTGCAACAATTTTGCGCTGGCATTGTACTGTTTTCATTATTGATTAATAAAAAGTGTTGTTTTTCAAAATTGTGCTGGAATTGTCGAAAGTGCGGTGTGGTCAATTTTTTTTTAGCGCTGTTTGAAATTTGTGTATAATTTCGATTGGGATGGATTGTTGATCTGAGAGCGCGTCGGAGCACTTCTGGGAAGAGGCTGCGGGTCAGAATTGCGCATCCAGCATCACAGCCAGGCAGGGAGGAAAACAAGCGCTACTCGGAAACCTGTTGTACGAATCTTTGAAGCTAATACAAGCAAAACTTGGAAGAATCTAGATTTTATTCGAGAACTAGAATTGGGGCGTAGATCGGAAGGAGTAAGAACGACGCCTGACTGTTTCAGCGGATTCCAAATTTTCAAATCATTGCTCCAATTCGTAACTGGAAAGAGTGATGTGTATATCTTTCAAGTGTGCTGTTTGATTTGAACCTGTTTCAAAACTTGAGTGAGGAATTTGCAAGGGAAGGTGGATTGGAACCATGGAAGAAATTAGGGATTTGGAAGGCGCAAGTAGCAACGGCAATTGAGGCGACGAAGAGGGGTAAAATTTGACTTCGGATTGAATTCGTGATCCAAAACTCTGATCCTCATTGTCGTGTGGTTGCGGGAGGAACCAGAAGAGGGAGAAATTGTGCACAATTTGGCAAATTACGATCAAATTTGCGTAGTCGTAGTACCTCTGAATCTCCTCATCAACTTTTGGAAATTTCAGCAATTCGGTCGATTTTTGATCTGGAGTAGATTGCTTGGATATCATGAGCCAAGATCTGAAGGAATTACGTACAAATAAAAAAATCGAATTATCAATCGTGAATTCGGCCAGAAAGAGTGCAGGACGCCGGAGCGGGGAATCGGGATTTAGGTCCCAGGATCGAGTGAGGTGCCCAACGAGGTCCCGAGTTAGAGTTGGGATTTCGGGTAGTCTCAATCGAGGTGACAAAACCTCAGTTGATACTTGAAATTCGGTGGTGTTGTTATCCGACCGGGAGTTTGGGAATTGCAGGGTATCAACTGGTGTACGAAAATGGGGCTTAAAAGGCTTTTAACTAAAATTCAAAATCATTCATTAAAAACAAATTAAAATAAAGGTCAAAATTTTTCGAACGCCCGTACGGCCATACTCCTGATTTGGAATTGATCTATTTGAGAGTTAAAATTAGAGTTAGGAATTTATTATTTGTCTTGCATCAATGTTATTAGAGTGTTGTATTGAAAATTGCATATACATGTTGTAAGTTTGGATTTTGTGTATTGTAGATAGTTGCTAACCCTTGAGATTGGCCATATTGTCCTAGAGCCTTGGGGTGACTTATTGTAAGCCTTTCCAAACCCTTAATTCTACTTTGTTTTGAAATATTGAATACATATATTTGTACTATTTTCAAAGTACTATAGTGGGCTATACTAAAGTTTAAGTCCTGCACTGCATTCATACACAAGTCAGTCCACATTGAACTATTGTCCCCGAACTATTGTCACGAGCCAGTAGTACACTAGACAGAACAGGGACATGCATGCTGAGTCTTTTATCTTATAATGGACTGTTGAGTGTTTCTTGGACTAGTTAGTGGGAATAACAAGGAATTTTTATTCTATCTTCAAAACTTAAGTACAAAGTGACATTTGAACACACTACACTAACCTTACATAGATCATTCCCTGGTGTTCGAACTTGGTAGCGTTTGGAATAAGGATTCCAAAAACCTAACTACATTTTGGCGCCACTGCCGGGGAATGATCCTTGGTTAGTGGTTTTCAAAAGAGTATTTGAGTTTTTGTAAGTCTTTTTGATTTTTGAAAATAATTGGTTTTAAGGAAACAGGTAAATACATGGAATTGTGAAAATCTGCATAAAAGATTCACATACATGTATTTGCCATAAAGTTCTTTAAAAGTCAATTGCTCAAAAGTTAAAAAGAATTTTAAGTTTTTTAGTAAGAACATTAGTAACCAGTGATAGAGATCTAAAATCTATATTATTTGTTATGAAATGACGATCATAATCAAAAGATGATCTGTCATGGAACTGTGTACTAGAAAACTCAATAGAGACATAATAGAAGATTTGTTGACAGACATATTTACAGTAGATAATACTTGCCCATTACAGAGGTAAACAACATCATAAGTGCCAAAGCAAGGGGCAAAAAGCACTAGGAGCTAAAAGTAAATAATAGAAATCGAGCAGGAAAATAAAGAACAATTATGAGTAGGGAGAAATGTAAAGAGTCAAGCAAAAAGCAATTGTGAACAAGAAATAAGGGAGCAACGTGAAAAATTAAATAGAGAAATAGAAATAGCCAATACTGCAACCATTGTTTTACAACTATTGGTGGTAGATAAGTAAATGCTATGAGCATTTATTTATCTATCCTTAGTAAATAAAGAAGCACAACTAGATTCTACTGTTTCTGTATTGATTTTTTTATCTATAGGTACCTAGCGTTAGTTCACTGTGCCTTTTAAGCAATAGATCTTTTTTATCTCAGTCTTAGATGCTCTGAACCTTGGTTAATAATCTACAACTTCTATTTTAATTTGAAAACTTAATTTTAATTATCGAATAATTATTTTTATCGTCTTAGATTAAAGTAAATAGTTTTAATCTAATTTTGACTACAAAAATAAGAGAACATTTTATGCCATTTTCAAAAACATAAGATTCATCCAATTTGGACATTTCTAGGAAAAATTATAGATGAATGAAATTTTGGCCTTAAAAGAGTGTTTTAAACTTCATCTACTCTTTTTTTTTAACTGTGAATTTGGATTTGATTCAAACTTTTGGCTATGGGTCTGAATTTCAGGGTTGTTAACATACAAACCTAAAGTCATGAGCTTGTGAGCCTATGAGTCTATGAGCAAGGGCATAAAATTCCAAAAAAAAGAGTGAAGTAACTGTGATTGTGGTTGTACCTATGATTGTGAATGCACTTAATTTGAATGTTTTAGAATTGGTCTTTCACTTTTGTGATAATTTTTGAGTGGCTAACAAATATAAAAAACAAAACATGCTTCAATATCTAAATTTGGATGAGGATTTAGGATATGTTATAGACTCACCTATGTGTCTCAGTGTCTCTTTTCACACATTGTTTATATTTTGATAAGAGACTTGATTGGGTGAATATTCTTTTCAATAATAAGCTATTTTTATTCATGAAGACAATTTTATAGGGTGAAAATATTTAGTGGTGCTAAACCTATTTTGTTACAAAAAAAAGGATTTGTTTGTATAAATATATTTTTTTCACACCTTATTTTAATTTTTGTGAAGTCTCTTTGAATGGTAGGAATATGTATTTTTTTCTCACATTGTAGCTCTTGGCTTCACTTCAATTGCTAAGTTAGAATTTTTTTCCTTTTATAAAGTTTTTTTTAGTAAAGGACATTGCCTGGGGCAAAATGATTGTTCCTTTCTACACTCTTTTTTTAAAGAAAAATTTGGTCTAGTTCAAATGTTTTTTTACATCCTATTTTTTTTATTAGTAATCATTCTCGTATAGTTGTAATTCTTTTTTACAATTAAAAAAGCTACCCTATTTTTTTTCATAAAAGCTTTGAGGTAGTTGTAATTTTTATTGAAAACCTATTTTTTTGGAAACACTCCATTGTAATTGTAATGTTTTTATTTCACAGCTTATTTATTTTAATGAAAGCTTTTGGGTATATGTAATTTTTTTTGGTATCCAATTTCTTTTTGTAATTACTCTTGTGCAGTTGTAATTTATTTTTCATACCCTATTTTTTTCATTGAAGCTTTGGGATAGCTTCGTTTTTCAGTCGTAAGGCACTAGTTGTAAAATGGGATGCCAACCACGAAGGTTGTACAGTGGTATTTATATCGCTACCACAACCTGACAAGATGTCTCCAGTCGTAGTGGTGTAATGGCTTGGCACTGTGAATTAAAAGTCCACAAAGTCACAAACCTAGTGGCTTGGGTTTAAATCTTGGGCCATTGTTCAAATGCTATCCTGAATATGTCACAAAGAGGCAATGAAATTCTCGGCTATTGGCTATCATGACAGTAAGCACTTTTTACCAAATGGAGTTCCTGCGCATTGAAGTTCTTACCACTTGCCTCTTTCTTTTGCAAGTTTTTATTTAATTCCTTTGTCTGCCATTTTATTTTTTGTTTTTTAAAAGCCATTTACTCCAAACTCATTCTAATAAAGGAATAAGAATGGTTTTAAATTTTATTTTCTTTAACACAAATTTGTATTGATTCAGAAAAAAAATGTTTTTTAGAGACTTCTTTGATAGAATCAAAGTAGATTCCTAAATCCTTTCAAATTTCATATTCCAATCGTGATAATTTAAGCTTTACTTCTTCTTGTGAAGAACAAGAATCAATCTTATTTAATTTACAAAGAGAACTAATTAAAATATAAAATATAAAAGAGCTAATCCTAACTCAAATTGATTAGGTATGGTATATTACCTAAAAAGGTTTTATAACTTGATTTGATTTTAAGCCAACAAAATACTACAAAGTCCAATTATTTGAGTATTGTCAATATAGCATAATCCTAAAGTTGGAACGTATCAATTTATATTTTTGATAGATAAAAGAACCCCATGTCGATTATAACATTTATCAACTAAACAACAAGAGTATGTGAAGTTTGATCAAATGAAAAGCTCAACAGTCTTCATACATTTGTTGCTACTACCTATTTAGTACAGTAACATCTATTTTTGGCTTTGAAAGCCTTACATAGTATAGATTACTTAACCAAAAAACGAAAAGAAGTTCACAAAGAAAAATTCCACTAGAATGTATCTTGTAAAGAGTACTACAGTAAAGTAAATCGATAATCTACTATTATTGCATAGACAGTTTAGAACCCCTTCGAGAATATGAGATGTGGAACAAAACATCAACTATAATAAACATAAATAAGCTTGTTAAGCTTTTTTTAAAGAGGAGCCTTGAAACATTGAAACAGGTTTTTTCCATTGTCGAGTCTTTGTTATTCCAACAATATTCACAACAATATTTGAAAGTTTTCTAAAGTAAAGTTTTCAGAAGGTAGTATTCTTCATCTGTACCTATGTCAAAAACAACCAACAATTAGTATGCTCTTTGACATGTACGAGGTGTCTTAAGAATACCACTACTTGTTATCATAATATTGTTAGAAAAAAATCAATTCAAAAAACAAACAAAGATTGCCAACATCCATACATTTAGTATCATAACCAAAATGTTGCTCTGTTACTCTAAGAAAGCTATCACTTGTTGGTCGTTGTTCTATGAGCCCAAAACCATTGTGCTCCTCAAGTCAAGCACCAGATTAAACGTGTAGCAATAAGTTTCAAAATCCTTCGATATATGATTCAGTTGCAAGCAACTTGCAAGTATGTGGAATAGGTAAGCTTAGTATATTTGGTACAATCCGGTCATGAAAAAAGAGACTAGAAAGGCGCAGCAAGAGGTATATTCAAGCTATTGTATTACCAGTTCATAATTCAATTTTGAATTTTGTGAATTAAAGCATGTTTAACCAAGCGCCGTTACCATTGTAGTACAATGACTCACAATATTCTGACGTCATTAGAAGTTAATGAATTACTAAATGTTGCAAGACGAGTGCCGGGATGTCAATTTGAGTATAGATACTTAACCAAATTAAATAATTGGAGGTTTAACACAGTTAGGTAATTAACTGTACAAGATAATTCTATAATTATTTAATTCCATTTAAATTTTACCAAATGTCAATTTGTCATTGAAAATCTATTTATATGGAGGTAAGTATATAAAAACTAGTAGTAGACTTATAAAGAAAAAATCTTAGGTAAAATCCCTCGAAATTTTTAAGTCTAAAAAAGAATATATTTCTGGTACATCCCTGATTAGGGCACTATTCTGCTTCTTTCTAAAACTTATAGAAATATATATACTCTAATGTTTTTGAATATTACAATATGGCTTCTTGACTTCTCCTAATGTATCTTTCTCACTAATCATTTACAATATGTTTTTGAACACTTTCTTAGTACTTGTCTTTCTGAGATAAGCAAGGCAAATCCTCATTTTTCATTTTTCAATAGAATTAAAATTCATACTATCCAAATTTTTTCTACCTATTTTTTCAATGATGATTCTCACTACTTATTTCTTTCTAAAGTAGAGTAGAGATTCATACTACTCATGTCTTTGTCAAAAAAGCAAGACTATAGGTATTTCAAAGATAAGTAAAGTGTTTACTTCAATCCTCCTTCAAAAAAATCTTATATAATATGATCCTTTGAACACCATAATATAAACCATTTATTGTTTGTTTTGAGGTCAAATATTGAAGCTCAAAAAATGTTTCTAAGTATAGTAGCATACTTTAGCATTTGAAATAAACATTGTCCATCAAGGTACAATATAGAAATCTATCATTTCTAGCACATGTAGTGTGTAAAGGTAGCTAAAAAACGTCATCTTTTGTCTTGCTCCAAGAAGCTTTGGACCTCACATGTACTAGTTCCAATAAACAAAACAAACCAATGTTGGGTTAGTGAGGTGCACAAGGTGTCTTTAGTCCAAAAGCAAATGCTATAGTTTTCACAAAGAGAAGAAAAAAATATACGTCAAGCAATCCCCCAAAACATCATTCTTCCAAAACATCATTCCATAGTAATTTACACAGAAGAATCCAATTGTTACTAGTCCACTATGATGTTTCTATGCTAGTAACATTAAGCAGTTGCAGTTATCCTTGTTCAATACCTTCTTTCACCTAAGAATAGTTTTGCACCAAAATAATTGTATAGCTTACTAATTATCACAGGAATTACAAAGCTTAATGGCCCTAAAGAATTTTGTAGTTATTGAGCGCTTTACTTCAAAACCATTAAAGTTTTCAGTAATTAATTATTAATTAATTACTTGCCTACATTTACTTAACCCCTTTGTTCATATGCAAATTTCAACTAACTAAATGTGAGCTATGATGTGTATCAGATCCACCTCATAATAATTTGGAGTTGTTGATCTCTACCAGTTGGTCATTACTTGCTCTAGCTTGCTTCCCTGAAGTCCAAACATCAATGGTTGGGAATCTTGGAAGTAGGAGGATCATCCTGCATATGTTACTTTAAATTTTTCCTTTAAAAGCCTCATGTGGTTTGTTTTCCTAGTATGGCTTGATTTCCTTTTGAAGGAAGGTTGATAATAGCACATGTAATGGGCTTTGTTTAATTGACAAATCAAATCTGTTTGATTTTGTGCTTCAAGAGTCTTTGTTAAAACATGGTATCTAGAGTTTGACTAAGTGTCAACTCTTTTATTATCATTGATACTACTTATCAATGTGTAATTGTAGCATCATATTGATATAGCTAAATAACCATATGAGATTATTTATTGACCTTAAATATGGATTCTTGAAAATAAATAAATAAAATAAATAAATAAAATTTATAAGAGAGAGAGAGAGAGAGAGAGAGAGAGAGAGAGAGATTAAAGGGGTAGGAGTCCTAGTTTAAGAACTTTTGGGAAATCAAGGCATCCAAGTCCAAAAATTCTTACATTATACAAGACATAAGATGGATACAATTACATGAGAGAAGATGATCAGAGATTTAAAAAGTCAAAGTCAAAAAGTTCTTACAATTTAGGGTGTAAGAGGTTGTTGACTAGCATGGAAGTAAAAAAAACATATGACAAAGAGGTGGGATTTAATGTAGAGACCCCAAAAAAGAGATTTGAGGTCAAAGATGAAGGACCTTTAAAGAAAAGAAAAAGAGATTGTGGAAAGAAAAAGATGGAGGCTTGCAAAACTATGAAAAGGAGCCATAAGGAGTAATAAATAATCAATTCCCATTTCATCTCCATTCATCCCACTTTTTTACAATACCAAAAAAACCCTTCTACAACACACTCCTCACTTGCATTTATATTTAGTCTTTTTTCTCCTTTTCAATTCTTCTCACCCTCCTAAGCTATTTGACCATAATTACATGAGTTAGAGTAGATAAGCGTCTTCATCACATATTCTCAACTCCTTTCATTTATAGGGAGTGGAGTTGTTTATTTTAGAGCTTGAAACTTTGAAGAAACCTTTTCTTTGCTAATACCTTTTTAGAGAGTTAAGATTTGCTCAATTTGAAACATGCATATAAAAATTATTGAGAATTGAGTGAAAGAAAGTCAACTACGGTAGCACATAGTCATTTGAGACTTTGAAGGATTATAATTTTTTGTTAACAATTTTTTTGAGTTAAAACTTGTTGAAAAAGATAAAAATTGTTGTTGTGTTTTCAATTCAATTTAGTTTATGTTATTTGGAATTTGTAAGCAAAAATTGTCGGTATTTAAGTGACTATAAGTTTAGGTTCATCTCTACATGTTGTAAGTAATTTCTTCTTTTTCTTTAGGCCTCAATTTATTAGACATATCTTTCTATCTGCCCTATGTAACAAATTAAAGTTGGAGAGCACTTAAAACTTCTTATTAGGGATCCAAAAATCAAATTAAGTTGAATTTGAATTTAAGACAAAATCATAGCATCCTTTGGAGTGAAAAGAAGTTTATTGCCTTCTTTTTTCAACAATGGTAAGACCTCTTGCTTCTTTTTTTTCTTTTTATATCATTTTGGAGTAAAATTTATGTTTTTAACTTTAAAAAAATAAACTAAAAATAATATCTAACCTATAACTGTGGAATTTAATTCAACTTGAATAGTGATTAGCTTGAAAGGCAATATTCTAGTTGTTGATCTATAATTTTAGTAACTATAATTCATTTTCATTCTCTAAACAAATCTTCCTTCTCTTTCTGAAGCATTCATAAAAAGACTCCGACCTAAAATTTTGTATGTTAATCTCACTTTTGGTCTTAGGATAGTGGAGGAAGTTGGGATTGACATTGACCAATGCTTTTTCTTCTTCATCCTTTAATACACCCTTCTTTCCCCTTCTCCTTGTTAAAGTTCTTCTACTGATGTATCCTCTCAAAATAATGCAAGGAATTTCATTATTATTTGCAGCTATTCTAATGGGAATACCATCATCAAAATCTTTTAGTGCCTTATCTAATTGTTCCTGTGTCCAATTACCATTCTTTTTTATTTTTCTAAGAATAAATTTTTGAATTGGACGAAGAAATAATTGGTTTACTTCAACAACATTTGATTTCTTTTATAGCAGCTCAAGATCATCAGTGTGCTATAGATATGAACAGTTCTCTTGTTGCCTTTGAAGGTGAGGTACTCGGTAAAGTGTAGATTTTAAATATTGGAAACTCTCTTTTGCTCTTTCTTTCCTTGTCAAGTTAGAAGTGCTTGGGATGTTTGTAGAATTGGGATGTCCTTTTTGTATTGGTGGTTGGAGAACATTTGGAAGTACTGATTTTTTTGGTCGCCCAAGAACTCAATGTCTTTGCTACAGTTGAAGTTGCAAATCATCATCTTCTTCAATTGATTTTGTCTCTTGCTCCCCTTGTTGAAACATGTGTAAACTTTATTGTTCAGCTACATCATCCTCCATTTTTCACCAATCAAATGATTCTAAAATGTCATCATTATTTGATTCCTCCTACTTGATGCTCATAGAGTCAACAAAGTCTTCTTGTCTGGATCCCCAACTCTAAGGCTTCTTGTATTCACTATCTCCTATAGTGTCACTTCACTTCCATCCAAGTTTATGCTTGAATCTTCCATTGATTGAGGATGTTCAAGAATATAAGGAACTTGCTAATTTTTGTCACTATTTTGAAGAAAAATCAGAAAACATTAAATCAAGTAAGTTTTCACATTTGCTTCTATTGTAACAAATATATTCAACATCCCTATTAATATAGTACGAAATCAACCTTCGCAACTTTACCTTTCCTATACTAATTATCTTCTATGGCCCTAATAAAACTAGTAGAAATTCAGTCTTTCAAACTTTGCCTCTATTAAAGTAAAAATCTTCAACAATCCTATTGAATTTTGTAGGACTTCAATCTTTGAAACTTTGCAAATTTTGTAATAATTATCTTCTAAAATCCTTATAAAACTAGTAGGATTTCAACCTTTGAAACTTTGTTTTTTTGTAGTGAAAAACTTCAAAAGCCTTATGAAATTTAGTAGAAATTCAATCTTTTGAAACTTCACTTTTCTTGTACTAAATTTCTTCTACAACCTTATTAAACCTTATAGTAATTTAGTCTATAATGCTTTGTTTCTTTTATATTAAAAATTCTCTACAACCCTATTGAAACTAGTAGGAATTCAACTTGTAAAAGTTTGTTTCTTTTGTACTAAATATCTTTTAAAAGCCTATAAAAACTTTTAGGAATTCAACCTCTCAAAGTTTCTTTATTTTTTACCAAATATCTTGAACATCCCTATTAAAATGTAGCAAGAATTCAGTTTTAAGAACTTTGCTTTATTTGTACAAATTATGTTAGCCAAGCCTAAAAAAACAAGTACTATGAATTCAGTTACTAAAATTTTTTTTTTTTTGTAGTAAAAATTATCATCAGCTCTATTAAATTTAGTAAGAATTATGATTTTCAAACTTTCCTTCTTCATACTTAATATCTTCTAAAACCCTATTAAAAATTGTAAAAATTCAACTTTTGAAATTTTGCTTCTTTTGTATTTAATATCTTGAACATCGCTATTCAAATGTAGAAAAAAAGAGTGACACTTCAATTTTTTGGTACTTCTTATTTTCTTTAGTGCTAATTGAACTAATAGAAATTTAGCCTCTAAAACTTTGCTTCTTTTTAGGTAATTCTCTTCTACAACCCTATTAAATGGAACAAAAATTCAGCCTCTAAAATTTTACTTCTATTATAACAAATATCTTGAACATCCTTATTCAATTGTAGTAGGAATTAAAGCTTTCCAAATTTAATAATTATCTTCTATAACCCTCCTCAAACTAGTAGGGTTCTTTAACAACCCTATTACATGGATTAGGATTTCTGCCTTTGAAACTTTGATTCTTTTGTTCTAATTATCTTCTAAAATCCTAATGAAAGTAGTAGGAATTCAACCTTTGTAACTTTGTTTCTTTTGTTATAATTATCTTCTAAAAGCCTAATGAAAGTAGTAGGAATTCAACCTCTAAAACATTGTTTTTTGTTTTAATTATCTTCTCAAATCCTAATTAAAGTAGTAGGAATTTAACCTCTAAAACATTGCTCTTTTGTTATAATTATCTTCTAAAATCCTAATGAGAGTAGTAGGAATTTAGCCTCTAAAAGTTTGCAAGTTTTGTACTAAATTTCTTCTACAACCCTATAAAACCTTGTAGCAATTTAATCTCTAATGCTGTGCTTCTGTTACTCTAAATATCTTCTACAACCCTATTGACACTAGTAGAAAATTTGCCTGTCAAGGCATTGCAGAAAACAAATTAAACCTTTTCAATTGCAATGTGTTGAACTACTCCCAAAAAACATTGATTTCTTTAAAACTAACATCTAAGATTCAAAAAATTCTAACATTTTGCTTGAATGTATTGTTTACTTGAAATCCAATGTGTAGTTTTTTCAATTGTTGTTGATTACAAAAGATTCTACAGCTGAGCTCCAACTAAAGAAGGATTCTTTCAAAAGAAGTGCATCATAGAACTTGAAGGCAACACTAATGGAAGGATCATTGTTCTACCCTTATCTAGTGTATGCCAATTGTTAAGAGAAATGAAAATCTAAAATTTGAATTGCATTCTAACCACTTGGTATCACTGAGAACTGCAAATGTGTTGATCATGAATTGCCTTTGTCATCTTGCTTATCTTTCCATTCTTCACTTGTTTAGAAGTTGAAGTTCATTTGGATGCAAAATTGACAGCTTAAGTTATTGAATGTATAGAATTATGACAAAGTTGAAGAGGGCACAATAATTACCTTGTCATGTGGCTCTTAGATTCTGTGAATTCTATGTGGGCTGTTCAAGTCTCATTAATTGATCATATTTGTTTTTAACATAGGATTGTGCATAATTCTAAATGCATTCTTTCATTCTCTTTGTGTGCTTTATGCTTGTATTAATTTTGTTTTGTAGATTTTGCATTCTTTATAATAAAATAGTTGGCTTGCCAACTTTCTTTTTAAATGCATGAATGTCCACTTGTGTGTTTTAAAATGGACCTAAGTACAACTTTCTTTCATTCATACTTCAATCTTAAAGCAATACCATACACATTGTATTACATTTAATAGAACTCATAGAACCATTTAAGACCATTTAAGACCTAATCATAGGGGCAATTTGAAAAGGACAAACATTTTTTGAGCAGACTATTATACAATGGTTAGAAAATGAAGTATTTATCCTAAATCGCTTCTAAGGTATGGTAGAAATTGAATTTGGAAGAAATGATGGACTTGCCATCATACAATTTATCTAAAATGGTTCATAAAAAATGACTTCAAATGTTCAGGAAAACGGAGAACAATTTGTTTGATACCACTTGCAACTACAAGTCGTATATCCATACTTTGATGCACTTGACAAACTATCAAGCATACCTTAAAAGACATGCATGTGGATCTGATCCATTAAAGGGCAAGTTGAAATTGAGGGTTGCTACACGAAGCAAAGATCCCAAGAAAATTGCAAAAGTGCTCAACACATTACATGGACTTGAAGGTTTTGGAAAATAGATACTACATTTGGAAGGAGAAGAGATTTTTGGAAGCACAAAGAAGAAGTTGGATATACCCATTGGATGACATTGAACGGTGTGTGAAAGGCACAAAACAAAAATGGATTATTGATTGGCTTGAGGTGCCGAAGGTATGGCCAATACTATCCGCAACACACTTGAATCAAGAAGAAACTTTGTTCCTACAACATGCAAAATTTCAACTCCAACAACGCCCTATGTTGTCACCACGTCGACTTTTCACCTTGTCAAAGATTTTCAAGATTGTTTTATTTGACCATCCAACATCAAAGAATCTGGATGCGTATCCAATGGTTAGGAACAACAAAGCCATTCGGAGGATTGCAAATGCACCAACATTAGAACAAAGAAACAAGTAGGAGAGCGCCAAAAATATTAGAGCACAAATTTTGGGAGTGACTCTACTCCCACTTCTTGGCCTAGGTGCAATAATCTCCCTTGAAATAGGAACAAATCCAAACAAAAACGTCTATCAAATCATAGTAGGCATGTTCCCCTCCTACACATGCCCTAATTTTGTGAAAATGGTTGTATTTGCTATCAAAGGTTGACAACAATATGTAAATTGTAAACACGTGTATTATTTGTACAAGTAATTTTGCAAAATGGAAATCCATAATGACAAATTTATTCTTGCACATAGTTATAGCTTTAACAAGTTGAAGCTACTTCTAGTTTGAGCAAGCATAATCATGGTTTTCTAAACCTAGCCACAATTTCAATTATAACTCAATTGTGTTGTTTTCATTTCTATAAACTACACTAGAAATCATTTACAACTCATGAGGTGGAGACTGTACTTCAAAGTTGGAACTATAGAGGCATATTTTGTTGTTTAAATATTTTGAAGCAATGGTCTTTGAATGGCTACAAATGTCAACCAAAAAAGTAATGAACAAAATTGAACAAAATAATAGCATGTAATTAACTACTTACTCATCATGAATTCTTCATTCATAGTAGCACATATGAATACAAAATCCTTCTATCTTTCTTGTTGTACCCCATTTCTGAATTGTTTTGGCCTACTTCTTGGGTTCAATTCATGCTCCTTCAATTTTCTTCCTTCTACTTTTTTCTTTATTCCAAGGAGTTTCTCTTTTTCCTAAAACCCTTTATAAAGTATTGCTACCAATTATTCAAATCCTCTATCCATTTCTTGACAATAATTTCTTTATAATTTTAGTAATTCCACTTAGCACTTTGTCCTTTCAATTCAGTAAAGTCCGTAGTTTCTATGTTTGTTTGTATCATTTTTTTGTAGGATGTGTTTTGAATTATGTAATTTACTTATTCCTCTAATTTTTTTTTAGGAATTTGAGCCTTACTTAACTCCAAAACGGCTTGAAAGCCCTTTGCAGCCGTATGTCGAGGATTTTTATGTATTTGGAGTAGTTTGCAATGTTTTAAGGGCTTCACATGTACACTAAATTTGTAGGAAATGCTCTGGTACATCAATTGCCATATCATCTCTAGGTGAAATACTAGAGAACATGGCGTTTTTGCATAAGAATACAAAGAATGCCATACAATACACCAACCATGTCTACAAATTGTGGTCCTTTGAAAATTACTTCTCTAGATCTTGTTTGTGCTCACACAGTGATTGTTAGTTTGCCCATTAGAGTGATCTTCTTACCTCAGCTTTATGAATTTTGTAAAAAATGTTGTATTTGTGCATAGCATTTCATAAAGTTCTTCAGCATTTTGGGAACTTTTGGCCTTGCAAAAATTTGTTTGCTACTTGAAGTTGTTGAAAAAGCAGAACGAAATTTCAATCAAAATGGTTGAAATTGGCATCGAATGGTGATTCGGCACTTCTTGAAATTTACACCTCACCGTATGCAGCGGATACAATGGCGTAGATTCAGACCCCAAGGGCCATTCGGGGATTAACAGGTTTGACACGACGTCCGGACGCGGACGCTGTGTCTGCAGCATCCGCTGACATTCGCGGTCCCGGTGGACACAGTGTCCGCCGAGACCGCCCCGTCCGCCCCGCCTGTCTGCCCTGTCCGCCCAGATGGCCCTATTTCCCCCGACCGCCCTACCCAAACTGCCCCGCGATCACTCCCTTAATCTTTAAACAATTAACTGTTAAATGAAGTGCAATGGTTCGCGATTTGTTATTAAAACAATGTCTCTTATAAGTTGAAAGATTATAAAGTTTGACCACGAGTCCATGATAGTCTTGAAACTATGAAAAAATTCCAATTCATTTTCAAAAGGCAAACTAAAAAAATTTGTGACTTCAAATATATATATATATATATACTATTTAAAAAATCAAGATCAACACAAATACAAACATAATCAATATGGGCAAAATGTATTCAATTTAATGTAGAATACCATACATTGTGCACATTTGGCTAATTGCACATATAATTTTTTTCATTCCAACTCTATATTTCTAAACTAATTTTTAATGCCTATATAACCTATTCAACTACTACTTTTGCACTACCAATCTAATATAAATGGCGGAAATGTTCATCTAGCATCGGCCAACGATATGTATTAGAAAATCGTGTAATCACATGGGCCAAACTAGTATTTTCATCGTCAGTCTTCGAAGAAATGCGCTTCAAGTAAGCATAAAACACTTTTGCAAAGTCATGAAAGGCAAATTGTGTCGCACTAGGTGTTTTTCGTAGCAAGTTGAAATACGCCTCTGACATGTTGTTTCCATTCATCCGCCGAGCAATTTTTGGAATGGCATACTCTTCCGACTTACATGAATACATCGGAATGACTTCCACATCTGCACCTGCTTTATGCAAATATGTAATATGTGGATCCATCCACCATCTCCTCTGCAAAGTCTGTTTCATCTCATTTGCTGATGTGAATGTGTACAAAGACTTCATTCGCTGAGAAGCTAAGGTGGTCATGCCCCAATCGCAAACTCCAATATACACACGTGACTCATCCTCTGGAAAATGCAACAAGATGTTGTCTGGAGAAAGATCATTGTGCAAATGTTCAACAAGATGCACTACATACATTATATGCATAAACGCCCATGTCAACTCCGTGCGCTTCTTTTGATATCGCTCTAAACGGTGAGCTTTTACAACCTCCTCTTCGATTGGATTTGTATACATCAAACGTATTTGAATGTTGTCTGGATAGTCCTTATCCATATTCAACATTTGTCGAAGAGTTCCACCATTCCACCAATATGCATAACCTTTACACGTCGTTCCGTGCACTGCAGCAAATCATATCACACCCGCGTGTGGAATTCGAACAGCCATTGATTCGTTTTGATGTTCAAACTTTGCAAGATCGGGTCGAGTTTGGTGGTGAATGGATTTCTTTGCCGCAAACTCCCAATAAGGAAGTATTCCTGGACATCCTTCAATACGAACCTTTCGAATCGTTGCATATCCACCTCTCATCGTTCTATCATCAACAGCAATCACTCGTGCTGTATCTGGAAGTGCTATGAGGTGCCATTTGGTCCTTTTCGCTTCAACAACTCCATCATTGCTTTTCCACCAACCAATTGAACCAACTTGATTGTACTTTTTGGCAAATGGAGCACATCGCCCCCTAAACAAGTCCGCTTTCAGAATCACTTCTTCAAACTGGGCGTCATTGGGTTGATATTCCTTGCTATATTTAACCAAAATGACTTTGGAATTCCACAAAGCGTCATGAACCTTTTTCTCCAAACATTTGGTGAAGTACGTTTTATGCATTTCGTCATGCCACTTCGCCACATTCAATGCATCCAACAACATCTGTGTCATGTCTACCTTGAATTTAGACACGCACTCCTCTTGATATCTGATGTACTTATTGTCTAAAGACAATGTTGTTTCCGATTCATAAAATTGAACGATGCGCTCGATCATAAATTTCTTGCATTCTTCCGAAGGACTTTAGCGAGCTACCTCCAAGTTCGATGGTCCCTCTCCATGCTTTAGCTTTGCAACCTTCTTCTTCCCGTTCGGCATCGTGACAAATGAAATTGATATAGATCAAATTTTTTAATTTGAAATTGAATTCACGCGCAAGTGTCCAAAAAATTGGCAACATGGGGCCCCAATAAACCACAATTGCCTTGCCTCGGAAAGGAGCCAATGGAGGATGAACCACCAAGCTCTCCGCTCCACTTTGCATTCACAAAAGGGCAAAGCAAAAATGACAATGCGGACGGCTCCAAACCGTCCGCCCGATAGGACGGGCCGCGGGTGGCGGACGCATCGGCCGTCCGCCTCCCCGAAACCCTCGAGCCCCGTCCACCCGATCGGACGGGCACGGGCGGACAAATCAAGCGTTCGCCCGATCCGATTTATTTTTCATATTTGAAAATAGAATCTAAAGAAGAACCACTAATTGTCTAATTTGGGCATTTCTTCATACGAATAAGAAATCATTTTAGTTTTTAGCAATCGTTGAATGAAAAATAAAAAAATTTCAAATATTCAAATAATTCAATCTTTCATAAATTAATTAGAAATACATTGTTACCATTTACGAGTTTCTAAATGTAATAAACACACAACAATAATTTCAAAATACACACCATGCTAGTACATATTTAACCTCGAATGCTAAATTCAAAAATAGACATAATATGGCTCTTACAAAATTACATTTCTTCTTCATATTTTTATTATTTATCAAAGTCGCTTATAGCCTTATACATCAACGCTATTATAAAATAATATAATGATGTCTTCAACAATATGCTTGCCTACATACATACTTGGTGTACACTATTACACAACACTTTTTGAAAAAGTGAACAAAATTGTTGTTCAAAATTGTTCTATTCATTTAAAATTTTGTACTACTTCTACCAATCTAGTGCTCTATACTTGTCGTGAGAGTAAAAATGAGAAAATTGAGCAAATACATGCTCACTATATACTTGCATGTTTTTTTATTCGGAATCTGAATCGGACTCAAATTATTGACCGCTGCCTCTTCTTTGTACTCCAATGAACGGACCACCTCCGTAGTTTCCGTGATATCCACTTGGTGCACCTCCTTGTCCATAATTTGAACCTCCAAAAGTGGGAGGAGGAACCGGAGTAGTAGGCTCTGACCTCTTTCATTTGAAGCCCCATAATAAGAGGCCCCATAATGCCCGTATGAATCACTTCTAGTTGATCCCAGATAGTATTGAGCGCTTCCGTGAAGAGAGCAACTATACTGCGGGGTTACATGGCTTCCTCCACTACCTTCAGAGCCCACTTGAGTGAGCGTCGTATAATATGAATCAGATTCAGTAGACCTACCATAGTGCGTGTTGCCATAGTTACCTGTTCCACCTAGAGAGCCAATTTCAGGGGGAGTGCCATAACGAGAATCAACTGCACTTGAACCACCATAATACGTGGATCCATAGCTCCCTCTTCCACCTTCATATCTATTTTGAGGATTGTAACCAGAGTATGAACCACGTCTTCCTTGTTCAGATTCTCGCGTTCCATGTTCATGTCCGTAGGACCCACCATGCCTATCTTGCCATCCACGATCTTGAAGGCTTCTGCGTATTGCCTCTTGCATTTGTTGTTCGAATTCAATTCGTTCTCGTTCTTCTACCCACTCGTGCCTAACTCCAAATGTGACAGACGTTTGCATATCATCGTCATCATCGTCATCTGTCCACGCATCTTCAGCATCTCATAGAACAACTGAAGGTTGTTGTAGATAACCTCGATTGGACCACTCTGGCATGCAATCGCTTGCGCCCCTCCACTGTGTATCTATAACGGCATCCGTGCGCGTATAGTTCTCCACATTGCGACCTGTAGCGGTACGCCAGTCCATGTCCTTGTGGAGTACAATCTCTGCACAAACCATTGCCATAATATTATAATTCATTATATTTGGTTTGGCGCTTTTAATGCCAAGAACTCGATGCACTTGTGTGTATCGTTGTTTGAAGTGCTCACTTTGGCACGTAGACATTTGTCCTTCCCAACGTGGCGCTTGGTGCTCTACACGTTCACGTCGCCAAAGTTTTTGAATGTGAGTCATTTTCACATACTTCTTGCACATTGAGCAATCCCACACTCTTGTTGGTTCTTCTTCCCATCCCGGTTCACCCACGCACAATGGATCGGCCCAAGCATCCCAATCGAACAATTGGGGTCTTCCCTTTCGACTACTTTTTTTGGGTGTTCTATCTTTCGGCATGATGAAGCCAAAGCAAAGAGAATGAAACAATTAGAAAGCTTAAGAACCAAAATTTTGATTTAATTAATTAATTAAAATTTTACAAGCGTGAACTTTGTGAAAATTTATAACAATGCCACAACAATCGTTCACTCAAAGCGGAAGGGGCGCGCAGAGTTTTCAATGCACTGGTCCGCCCACTCCAAAAGAGAACGATTGTTCGGAATGAGCCGTCCGCCTCCCCATATATATATGCGGATGCCTCGAGGCAGACGTCCAGATCATGCGGACCACATCAGTCCACGTGTCAATCGGACGGCCGTAACCAGGCGGACGGCCGTACCGGAGCGGATGGGTATCGGGGCGGACAAGGCGAACGCCGGATCGGGCGAACAGGGCGGACGGCTCATCTTAAACCCTAAACCTAATGAAGCAAATTGTTCTTTTTTCAAAATCTCACGGTATAGATGTTTAACCCCTAAAGTTCTTTTCACTAAAAACACTTCAAAACTGCCAATAGTAGTGCAAATATCAAGTCTTAGAAGAAAAATACTTTGGGGCATATGTAACCATAGCATCTTGTAGTAAATTAGTTGGAAAAGATGTGGAAAAAATTTTAGACAAATCCACCATTTGGATTGTAAGATATTAGATATTGAATGTTTCATTTAAGGGGGCTACTCAATTATGTCTATTAATGAACAATTGGTAGGCTAACAGACCTAACTTAGCATGTATTTTAATATTTGTTGCAATTGTTTTAGGAATATTATAACATAACACTATTATAATATTCTTATAAATGATATAGTACTAAATCATTTCAAAATCAACAGCATTCGAACACAATCTGTCAATCTTGTCTTTCATACTCCTTTAATGATATATATACATACATAAAATATATTAGATAAATCAACATGAACAAATCAATGATTATATATTTCATAGATCTATTCTTCATCAATCAAATAAGAATGCATGTACAAATATAGACAAAAATGGTTTCTCCATTTGTTCCCAAAAAATAGATAAATAAATAGAGAAAGATATGAAGTGAATGTTACTTGGAGAATTGGAACGAAAGAAATTGAAGTACTCAATTGCATTTTATTAAATTGGAAAATTGCATGTGGATGGCATGAATTAATCTTCATAGATGCTAAACTCATACAAGTTGCATTTCAACATTTATGATTTATGCAATTGATTGAATTGAAAGCTCTTGTAATTACATTTTCAAATTTTCGATTCAATCATTCAAATTTGCAAGAGTGATTTATGATAGATTTATAACTTTAAATGTGAAAGCATTCAATGCCTTTATGCGTTTGTTCATCAATATATTAATTTTAAATAAATAATATATATTTTTTATAACATATGCATAAACCATTACATTAAAAAAAACTAAAAACTAAAAGCCAAGCCAAATAGGCTGGTCAAATGAAGAGAACAAGAGAACAAGAGCCCTACGAGACAGAAAACAAAGGAAAATAAAGAAAATATCAAAAGGATTCAAAGGAAGAAACAAGATGCATTCTTGCAAGACCGTAGAATACATAATGATTTCAAAATCCAAACACAAATATATTTTCTATTTCAATGAGAGCCAAAAATGAACTACCTTGCTCTCAAAGATTGTACAATGTACACGTTATACAAAATGAACATATAACAGAAAGAGTAGAAGACATCGTTTATCATGATTGAAAACTGAAATGATTTTTTTTTGTTATGTAGAATATTTTATGAAATGTAACAATGTATTTAATTATCATAGTAATTGGTAGAAATCTTTGTGCAATACATAGAAACATTTCATTCATGTAGAGTTTTTTCATTTATTTAGGATTAAAATTGAAGTATTATACTCTACAAAGTACAAACCAAAAACAATATCATATACCTAAGTTCAAAAGTTTACAATTGTTTCGTGAATTCATTTTGAAAACTCAAACAAAGAAATATTTTATAATCAATATCTTGTTCATTTCAATCATTTCAAAAATTGAATTCCGAATTCAATTCCTATTTATAATAGAAATTATGTTTGTCAATTTTTTAGATCTTTAAACAATGAACCCTCTTTTTTAAAATTAATATTTAAAAACATCTGAAATAAGAATATTGGAATTACCCTTCAAAATAAATATAGCACATGTATAAGTGTATAATGTATTCTACTCCACCAACTTAAGTAACGAATTTTTTTATGTTTTTAAGGAAAAATATAGCCATACATGATTTGAAAGTTAAAATATTGATTCTTTTTCTTTGTTTCCAAATCTAATCAAAATTTCATTAAAAAATATGAAAGACTCGATGTTCATTTGAAGATCGTGATGCACTTTTAATGAGAAATCACAACCTTTCATTAAATATTATGAGGTTGAAATCCATTAAACTATTATTCTAATTATGTATTGGGGCTTTTTTTTAAAATTTCATTTGTTTACAATGAAAATGGAATTGATTATTTTTGCAAAACATTTTATTTCCTAATGAACTTTGAAAAAATCACCACCATCTTCAGATCTTCTCAAAACCTATTTAGAGGAATAATATCAGTAAATAATTCAAACATATTCAACTTAACCACATTCCCCTCATTCGTAAAACAATTTAGGGGAGAAAAGAAAAGGTTTAGGGTAATTAGGGTATAGGGTTTAGGGTTTACATTTAAAAAAAATAAAAAATGATGAATCAATTACATTGATCCTCATTTAGCAGTGATTATTAGGCTGTTTTATTTTTGAAATGTTACCGCTCTTTTTGAATAATAATGGCCTCATAGGATGCACCAATGGACAGCTGGGCGGACGCCGTCGGTGGTCAGTGTTTAAGTGGGGCGGTCCGTGTGTCCAAAGCGCGGACGGCGTTGGAAGGCGAACAATGCGGACAGTCCGGGCAAACGGGGCGGTCGAACGGGGCGGGCGGTCAGGGCGGTCAGACGGGGCGATGGGCGGACGGCGCGTCCGCTGCCGAAGCGGACGTTGTCGGTCCGCGCGGCGGACGCGAGGTTCGGGGCCGCTTTGCTCGGTCCAGGGCAGGTCCGACGGTGGACGGCTATAAGGGTGGAGTGACTTTCATTTCTTCTCACTTCAATTCTCTTTCGGTGCCAAGTTGGATGTGCTACTATTGCTTTATGCGCTAGTTGCTCCTACGGGGTGGAGAGTTGGGGTCCTCTATCTGTGTTATTGTGTTGCGGTTGATGCCATCACTTTTGACTATCACGTGAGATTTTTTTATTCACTTCAATTGATTATTGAATCCAATTGACAATCATGAACGGCAAAGGTGATCGAAATATGGATGGGGTGACTCCGGGAAGCGAAGCGAAGAAAAAAAACAAAGTGAAGGGGGCTACGCATGACCTTCGGCTTGACATTTTAAATGACCCTACAATTAAAGCAGAGAGCGGGTGGGAAGATGAAGATGCGAAGTATTGGACATAAAAAATGTACAGGACCTATGTTAAAATGTACCACATTGACAAGTTGTGGCCTCAGGAGTCGCACAAGAGTCATACACGGGATTTTTGTTGTAAACCATGGACTTGCAACAACAAACATTTTGTCCATCGATCTGAGGAGGTGTGGCGTGTTCTATTCGAAAACAAGCGCAGAAGCAAAGGCTATATTAATTATAGTGTGGCGTGTATGGTTTACGCGGAACTTATATTAGAGCGCAAGATCGATTGGAGCACGTTTCCGACGACAACAGCTTGCCCACTTCTACTTGAAGCCAATCAAAAGGACATTCCCGACTTGTACAATTCAGAGAGAGAAACAGAAAAAGTATTAAAAAATACTATTGAGGTGAAAACGGATGGTGTGGAGAAAGTCTCAAATGTTGAAGAATTACGGTCTGTACAATCTCCAACAAAAAAAATCAATGAAAGCTCTTCGAAAAATGTGGGGAAAGATGTGGAGAAAGATGTAGAGGCGCAGGAGGGTGAAGTCTTTTCCACAGCTCCAACGCGTTTGACCTTTACACCAAATGTTGCGGCACAAACGCAAACGGAGTTTGTAAACAAAGGCAAGGTTTGCATGGAACGCGGGGAAACTTCAAAAAGTAAAGTAGACGAAGTCTTGGCGGAGAAAGTGGCAAAGGCTAATGCTACAATTGATAGTCTGATAGCCAACAATTGTTTTGATAGTTTGGTCTACAAATCTCCGCCTGTGCATCAAGGCGTGAATCTAGTCCAGCGTTAAGTTTAGAAGACAAAGTACATACGCCTCGTGGACAAGGCGTGACGATTGATAATATATCCTCATTATGGAGTTCCGAGCGTAAAAGGCGGGCGGAGGAGTTTCCGTTTACAGCGGCATTGCTAAGTCCTCTACATCGAACCTTGCAAAACATGTCCAATCCAAAACAATTGGAAAATCTTTTGAAGCTCTCGGTTCAGTTTGCTAACCTTCATGAAGAAATAGGCGGATCGTCTAACCCCGATGATGGTGCTACTGTTGTTCCAATGAGTCCACTTACAGATCCAAAGAATGTTGGACATATACTTGATACAGCTTTCAAGATGACAATGTCAGCTGAATTTCTAGCACAAGTTGCTCCGACTTTTATGAATTTGGCCAAGGAGTTTTCTTTCATAGCACCAGAGATGTTGAAAGGTGCTATAGCATTTCAGAATCTCACGAAGACTTTCGGACCACTTTTCGAAGAAAGAAATGTTCACATACTACAATTGGTGGAATATGAGAAGAAAATTGTTGACCTTGGAGAAGTGGAAGCAAGGTGCAAAGTGTTGGAGTTGAAATTAAAGACTTCGGAGAGTGAGGTTGAACATTTAAATCAACAATCATCGAGGCAAATGGAGGAGTTGATGAAGATGCGTAAACGGATTACAGAATTGCAAGGGACCTCCAAGAATCCAAGTAAGGTTGCAATCTCACCAGTGATTGTACTCGGAGACAGTCAAGAGACTCAAGAGAGTGAAGATAAGCTCTCTCTTCCTTTTGATAAGGCCGAAACAAGCGACAACCCTGCCATTGTGAATGTACAAGAAAGTCACGATATGAGCATGTTAAAAGCGACACAACAACCATCAATGGAAAAACTTTCATCCGTTTACGTGAATGCGGAGACGCAAACGGAGAGTTGTGACTTTGAAGAGTTGAAGCATAAATTGGAGGAGGCAATTGAAGCAAAAGGAATCGTTGAATCCAAGTTGAATCGATTGCAATTGTGCTTGGATTTGAAGAAGTTTATGCCATCTAGCGGCTTGGAGTCTCGATGGTTAGCATGGGTACAAAGACTCCAAGACAGACCCTCTGTAGTATCTCAAGCAATGACAGGTCTTCAAATATTGGCAATGGAGTCGAATGAAAATTGTGATGCCATTCAAAGCTCTTTGAGTTGGTTCAAGACTATGTTTGACCAACATCCTTCTAAGAGATATATGGAGATCACATGTTGGGGAGACATGGATGCCATGTTTGAGCGGTTAAACCACACAAAGAAGGACCAAGCTCCACCCATCAATTGGGCCTTGGAAGTAGAGGAAGGATGGGTCCCTTACAACACACTTTCAGCACACATCAATGTGAAAGACAAGCGAGTGGTGCATGCTTGTGATCCAGCCTCTCCAATCTTGGATGGTTGTTGTAGCCTTTGCCAAGGCCTCTTCGGACCAGAAGGTGCGGTAACCATGGGCCAATGTCGCCACACTTTCCATGTCACTTGTATTGTGAAAGCATCACTCATTCGTTCGGTGTGTGCCGAGTGTCATAGTCCATTGAATGCTAGGTTCTACGAAATGTTTGGTATCTTGGAAGCTATGCCTCCAGGCCACGAATACAATCGTTGGAATCTTCCTCTTGATCAAGCGCCGTACAAATTTCAAAATTATCAACATTGGGGGAAGCCAATCCGGTGGAATGCAAATGAACAGAGGCATGATTTGTACGAGGAATCTCAGCAACCATTGGATTTGGATGTGTGGATGACTCACAATAGAGAGGTGGAATTGCGGGCTCGAGGAATCGTAGATGACGCGGCCCGTGAAATGTTTTGTCGCAACATGGGGGGACATTGGAGCTTGCAACATGAAAAATTCTTTCGTTTTCCAGATAAAAAAGTGGAAAAAGGATCAGAAGACAGTTGGGTGGAGGTGAACTATGGAAAAGAGTTCGATGAGCAGTATAAGGCATACGACCACACCCTCGTAGGTAGGGCCTTTCTATTGTCGAAGTTGGAAGAGGCTGCAAAAGTTCGTGCTGTCTACGATACAAATGGACTAACAAGCACAAGACATTCATCCGTAGATGTGGCAGCAACATTTGATAGGCGCATTGGCGATATTATAGGACATTGGAAGGCTTTCCTATTGGATGGAGATTGCCTCACAGTATGGCAAGGGAAAAGAGATGATGAAGTTGTTCAAGCGATGGTAGATCGTGTGGAGAGCAACTTGAGAACCTTGAAGGCAGACGAAGTTGATTTATTACCGAAAAGAAAACAAAAAAGGAAGCGTGAAGAAGACGATGACTTCTCTCCGGAAACCAAGAAACAATTTCATAAGGTGGACATCGAAGTTCAATCTGGAGGGCGAATAGTCCGTCCAAGTCAACAACGGTCAACTCGTCAATCATCTGCTAAACTCCTCGGTACAGCAGATTTTCCTTTTGATTTGGGAGAAGGTAGTGGTCCATCCGATGGAAAGTAGGATTTGAAGAGAATTTTGTTTTTTAAAAACAATGGTCCTTTCATTGTTTAAAAACAAAAAAGAATGTGAAAGATTTAGATCTTAAAAAGATCGTATAGGATTCAATAGTGATATTGGAACTATGTTTTCATGTATTTTGTTTATACATATATATTTATATATAAAGATGCTATATTTTCATTTGCGTATAAAAATATTTTTATATGTACATCTTATTTTACGTGGATGCATTCATTTTTGATTGTGTAACATTCAAATTACATAACAATATAAAATTTTCTAATGACTAATGGCAATGCGAAGTCCGCCCCGTCTGGTATGTACGCCCGACCGCCCCGGCCGTCCGCCTTGCCCATCCGCCCCGCCCCGCGCGTCCGCCTTCCGACAGCGGGAGGGACGCTGCGTCCGCTAGCGTCCGGACGTCCGGAAAACGGACGCTATTTTTGGGCGGACGTTAAGATTCATCAACCCTAGGGATTAAAGATGTGTGAATACATTTTTATCAATCCAAAAAAAAATTATTGTAATTAAAAAGTAAAAGAAACAAAACATTTAAAGATCAAGTTGAGATGTCCACTACAATAATTTGTAGTAGTTATCTCACCCCAATCCTAAAGTTGTCTATTCATACTTTACAGACTCAATTATATTTATGTAGGTTGGAAATACCAATCATCATGGGATATTTAAAAGATACAATTTTCCATCTACAACTAGCCAAGTCAACCCAATACAATTGAGTACTAGAAAAATGACTCAGGTGTACTCTATTCAAAGAATTTGACATGTTTTTTGCTATAGAAAATTTAAAAAAAGTGTTATTACTTTACACAAAAGTACAAAGAATTGAATCCTAAATTCAAAAAAATTTAAGGAAACTATAGTACATTATTTTACCAAAATCTGCGGTTATAACTTATAAGGGACACGGTCATAGGTTGTATAATTTATTATAAATAATAAACTCCTTCTTTTTTCTATAAAAAATGAAAAAATTTGATGTCCCAAAGATAAAAAAAAATCTGCTTTGGGGGCTCACCACTCACAAGCTTCCCGCCTATAGCTCACAGGCTCGCAGCTCCAAACTTACACGCTAGCATCGTTGTTTTTTTTACAAATTCAATTGTCAGAAGATCAATGAAAGTTATATATCAAACTATATATAACTTTTTAATCATTTAGTCTAAAGTTATGAAAATTATTGGGCCATAAAAATACTCCTTAGGGACACATTGTGTGAAAATTTCAAAAAATAAAAAATAAAAATTCCATTTATAGTAAACAGCCCAAAACCTTTATGTTGCTAAAAAATGCAATTTGGTCCTTTAGAGGTTAAAAAAGAACTTGAATATACTTCTAAAGTTCTTTAAATACCTATATAGCACTTAACTTTTAAATTGGCCTTATGTTTGAAATCTAAATTTTAGCATCCTCATGTATAAAAACTTATCAAAACTAGTTTCTAAACTAACCCTTATAAATTAATGTACACCATGCAAAATATGACACCTAGTAGTATATAGCTACATCTAGACTAAAAAGTGCCACTTTTCCTAGATATTGATTACATAAGACACAAACAATTGAAACATGAAAATCCATGAAAACCTACTCTTGGGTTTTTGGTACACCAAGAGACAATTTAAAAAAAATTCATAATGTATTCATATAATATCCAAATCATGCATATATGTAAAAATGCGTTGGACTCTTCTTTTGGTTGCCAATAAAATCTACTACAAATAATTCAAGATTAATAATAATATTTATGTTCAGTTGTAATTAGTGTTGATACTAGGTATTCGTACCTTAGATTCACTTTTATTAACACCAATCTTCGTTCTAAGTGTGAACAAACCTTTACTAAGGTAACTACACCTTAAATTGCATAAATAAGCTCTAGTGCATAACCAATGTGAACAACAATTTTCATATGTGTAAAGGCCCATGAATCAAAATGCAAGTAGTTTTATAACTTTTGGAAGCATTGTAGATTAGTTACAAATTTTCAAAGATTGCAACATGTAAGAGGCTAAAAATATCATATAGGTGATGCCAAAATCCATTTGATATATATTAAAAAATAACACTAATAATACCCAAATATGTCATGCAAAGAAGAAGTTATAACAAAAGGAAGTATACCTAAAATTGACTACTTGTAAGGTTACCACCTCCACAGTACTATAAATGGAGCCATTTACTACCCAAAATGAACTTCAACTCTAATAGAGGTAATTATACCTAGTTTCAACTACTTTCTAAAACCAATTACTACATATTCTTATCTAAAGTGTACTCCCACTATTCATGACACTTTATAGTTAGTTTTAGAAACACCTATTTTCAATACTTTGAAAATTTGTAGTTTATTCATACAATGTCCAAAAAATGCATCCTAAAAGAATCTAAAATCTCTTTTTGACTAACAATAAGATCCTACAAAATGTTTTTTAATATAATAATGGAAACCATACTGAATAAGTTTTTTTTTTCATTTTTCACAAAGTGCCAAAGGTGATTACATTAAATGTTATAGTAGTCCTCTAAATTTCAACATTCATCCACATATTGGATAGAAATATCACATTGGCACATATCACATATCCATAATTCTATTTCATCCACAATCTAACTATTTCATCTAAGATTTCTTCTTAATGTGAAGTATTCTAGCAATTTTCCACCTTTTCAATACTATTTGTGTTCCAAGGGCTAGGTGCAAGGTCTATTATTTTGGTGCAAATTGCCCAAAAAAAAATATCATGATGTTGAATTGCTTATTTGTATGATTTTAGGTGTAGTTACTTCAACACTTGTCCTTCTAATACTCGCCATTTTAGATATCCTCTTTATTCAATTTTCCTTTCAAAAATAGGGGTCAAGTGGTCAATTTTAGATGTGGTTACTGGCTTATCAATACTTATTAATTCTTCTACTCATCAAAATAACAACAATAAAATAGAAACATCTAATTTTGTCCTTGTCCCCATTCTTGTACTCTAGACTATGAGTCCAACTAATAGTTTGTTCATGACATCTATTAAGGTGTCATACAAATGTTTGATTTTAATTTGTTGACGTAGTTGTAAGACATATATTTACTTTTCATTTGTTGATACCAGATTTTGGTTCAAGGTGCACTAAAAGAAATGTTTCAATGGTTTAGAAAGCCAATACTTTGAAAATTTATAGAAATAACTAGGGATTTTATTTTTATTTTTAATGAAATGCCATAGTGGCAATACAAAATGTTATAGTGGTACTTCCAATTTCGACATTCATCCACGTATTGGATAGAAAATGCCACATTAGCACACATCACATATCACATATCCATACTTTTATTTTCATCCATTTTCTTGTGATTTCATCCAAAATTTTACTGTTTAAGTTCTAAGGGCTTGGTGCTAGGTCAATTATTTTGGTGCAATTTGATGACAAATCGCCGGAAAGAAAAAACACACTGGAAATGATATACAATATCTAAAAAATCTATTTTTTTTAATATTCATGATTTTCACTCGCTAGTACTACCAAAATATTATTTTAAAGAAAAAATACCTCCAATTTATGCTGGATTGCTTAACCCCTCACCGCCTAAGGTCAAAATGGGTTCAAAAACATCAATGCTTTTGAAGTGCTATAAATTTAAATGTCATTGAGGTATAGAAATCCCAAATGTACAATCTTGTAGTGAACATGTTGGAAATGACATAGATAAAATTTGGAGTCATTTGACCGTATAGATTGAAAGATTATAATGTTTTAGTGGTGAAAAAAGAAGCTGAAATTTTCCTAAAAACATATTTGGAGGTGAAATTCGATTTCTAAACTTACTCAAATGAAAAAACTTAAAACTATAAAGTGATTTAGAATAATCATACAACCACATTAGTCAAAAAAAATTTCATTGAATTGACTCAATGTGTTTGCAAAATAGCTTTGAAATGTCAAAAAACAATAAGAAAAGTTGCTGAAAACACCATGTAATACTGAACCTCTTTCTACTAAAATGCGTCTGTCACTCATAACTACTTGGATTCATATGAAATTTTAGCCACACAAACTAGACTAGTATGCGCAACTTTTCCAACAAATTTTATTGGAAACGGACACTTTATGGAGAAGAAACAAGCCGCCGAAGTTCACTGTAATCCAAAAACGTCTGGATTTTAAATTTCGAATTGCTCCCAAACATTCAGAGAAGTTTGGATTGACATGAAAATTTTACCACAATAACTAGACTGAAAGGGAAACATAACCCAAATTTTTTTTATTGAAAATAAACATTTGATGAAGTAGATACAAGCCTCCGAAGTTTCGGCCATCAAATGCAGTTTGGTGAACTCAAATTGAACCTGTGAACTTCGATTGGCTTCCAAAAACTTGATTCATCTTGTATTGATCTGAAAATTTTACCATACAAACTAAAAGACAGAGCGCAACTTTCCCAAGAAGTTTTATTGAATTTGAACATGAGATGCAAAAGTTACAGCTGTTTCAATACAACTGAAAACTGTATGAGGACACATTTCGTCCCCTCCAGCAGTGAGGGGTTAAACTGGCGGTTTTGGGTGTTTCCACTGTAGGTAGAGTTTCAGGTAGGGTGGTTACCAAATAATATCACTGGAAACAAGACAAAAATTGCACCACCATGGCCACATTGTAAGTTATGTTAAGCCAAGCTCATAACTAGTCTGAACAATATGGTTGGGAGATAGGTTGTTCTGACAAACAAACCAGTTGCTAAGCTCTGATCACTGACCAAATAACAAGACTTTTTAGGTCAAATGGCAGGCCTGAGCTGGGCAGCATTCATCACTCAAAAATGCTCATTCCTAAAGTCCATCCGCGTCATGTTTCAGAGCATCGCAAGTCGAGCACCCATTCACGGGCAAGCTCCCGGCTCAGGCGGGGCCAGGCAAGAAAAAGTGGGCCACCATGGGCTGGGGGAAGGACACCAAGTGACCAGTCATGGTGCAAATAGCTTCAGGATTGGTAGTGCCCTGTCCCAGGCTCCTTGCCCCGGTTGTTGACTTCATAAATTTATTCTCTTGGGATACGGTTTGTTGTATTTCTTTTCAAATTTGGTCCACTTGTAGGTGCAATGATAGTATGCAGAAAAATAAAATTGAAAAAGAGAAGATGTGAGCAAGTCAGGGAGGGTTTAAATTTACAAGGCCCAGTCTTGATATTTAAGAGAAATTGGGTACAAAAACTATATTCAAAATTATATTAAAAATATATATAAGTGTGTTTCATGTGTGCTTGAGGTATACCTCAAGCATACATGAAGCACATTTAAATTGTTTCATTCCATATTAATGCAAAAAATTTGAAAATTTTCTTTATATAAGTGTGTTTGAGGTGTGCTAGATGTCTACCTCAAGCACACCTCAAGCACACTTTACTTCTCTCATTCTATCTTGATCATAATTCAAAATAAAAATTGTATTCAAATTTTTTTGAAATTTGACAAGTGTGCTTGAGGTATACCTCAAATACACTTCAAGCACACTTTTACTTTTCTCTTTGCATGTAAATTAAAAAAAATAGGGTGAAACATTCAATTCATTTTTTTTATGTGCTTGAGGTGTGCTTGAGGTATACCTCAAGCACATCTCAAACACACTTTTACTTTTCTCATTCCAATTGAGTTAAAAATAAATAAATTTTAAGTTTAGTGAAACATTCTTTTCAAAATTAAATTATAAACAAAAACAAAGTATGGTTGATGTGTGCTTGAGGTTCACTTGAAGCACACTTTAAGTGCTCTTTTACTTTTTTCATTCTATTTGAGTTAAAAATAAATAAATTTTTAAGTTTAGTGACACATTCTATTCAAAATTTAAAAAGAATGTGCTTAAGGTGTGCTTGAGGTATACTTCAAGCACACCTCAAGTACATTTAAAAAAAAATTGAATAGAATATTTCATCCTATTTTTTTTTAATTTACATGCAATGAGAAAAATAAAAGTGTGCTTGAAGTGTGCTTGAGATATACCTGAAGCATACTTAAACTCACTTTGTTTAAAAATATAATTTAATAAAAAATTTAATTCAAGTTTTAAAATTTAAAATTTTAAGAATTTAAGAATTAAAATCTTTTTTCTTTTTTCTTTATTTTTATTTTATTTTCAAGTCAATTATTCTTAATAGAGAAGTTAAAGTTCAAAATGTATAATACATTATTTATAAGTTAACTTTTGAAGAACTAAATTACGCTTCTCATTGCATATGAATTAAAATTTAAAAATTATATTTTTTCATGAAGTGTATGATTGACTCTTTTCCCCATGTTTTGTGGCCGTAAATGAATGAGGGGCGTCTCTGACCAAATGGAACCCAGATGCAGCCGGGCCCAGGCCACCCCATTCCCCGAGCCAAGCCGCATCAGCTGTGAATGGGTGGCGATGCTCTCATGATCGATTTGTGTCCATTTGTAACTGTATGCACTCATGTTGTTATATGCATTATTAGCTTGAGCATTTAATACCCCCAGAGGGACATACTCATACACACCAACAAACGGGTTTAATCCACAGTGTCCTGTACGTTACGGTACATTTGCACTTGGTGTTATTCCAGGGGTGATGTTTGTAATTTGAATCCAGTCCAATGTCTAAATTTGTTCCTAAGACCCTGAGTAACAACACTTTTTGGGGTATCAAGTGCAAACATACTTTTTCAGCGGCAATTGTGACTCGAAATCTGTCAATTGGGTCCACAGTGAATTTCTTTTCCTTCACCTGAATCATTGATAACGCGAAAGTTATGGCCTACCCAACTTTTCAAGGGCATAGCGAGTGCATTCATTACTTATAAGATAGAAAAGTTGGTCCAGGTGGGATTGGGGTGGCATTCCGTCACTTGAAGGAGATGTTGCTGATCGAGTTTCTTTTGACATTTTTAAACTATTGAAATTTTATCATGTCCTTTGTCCCAGGGCAGCAGTACTGATCAAATTAATTGGCACATGCAAATCACCTAACCAAACAAGCCAGGGTTTTAGGCTTTCCAAATCTCCCGCGCAGAATATTCAGATAAGATATGTGTGTCAATGATTTTAACCCTCAAATGACAAAGGGGTGACCTTGGAAATCATTCCATTTTTCATTACCATGTGAATCATTGACTTAAAATATTGTAAAAGTACTCGTTGGAAGTCAAGCTACTATAGGAGATTTTTCCTTTTCCTATAAAATTTGGAGGTTGAATAGTTGCACTTTTATCCTACACAACAAAATTCTCTATCATTCGTGAACTAGAAAATGGCTACCCATATTGTTTTTGGGTTAACTAATGAAGGGAGTTTCTTCTTGTTGTTTTCATTTTTTTTATGAAGTGCCAAAGTGACAATAAAAAATACTATGGTGCTAAGTATAATATCGTGGTGCTTCAAATTTCAATATTCATCTACATATAGATAGAAAATATCACGTGAACACATACCACTTATTCATAATTCTATTTTCATATGCAATGCAATCTAGTGATTTCATCCAAGAATTTTTTTGTCAATTTGAAGTTTTCTAGCCAAAAACTTCATTGTTTGTTACCAATTTATAGCTAAATTATTATTTTTCCTAGTGCAATCTAGCAATATAATACCAAAAAGAAAATGAATTTTAAAAACCTTAAGTCTTCAAGATAAGATATAGAGTGTTCTATAGAATCGATGATTTGAGAAAAATCATCAGAAAGTACTATTTGGTAGAGTATTTTGGGATTGGTATAAAAAAAGAGTTGTAGATTTTGAATTTTAGATTCCATATATACATTTAGATTCACCGATGTTATTACCAATATTTTGTTTATAAATTTTGAAAGATAAATTTCAAAATTCCTTCAAAATTCAATTACAAGAAAAATATGATCATTTTGGGAATAAAATTTGTTGGAATGGATTTGAAATGAGGTTCTCATGACATGGTGATTTCTAAAAAAATTTGTATTCTTTAAATCTATAACCTCATTTTTAGCAAGTCTAGTTTTGAACTAGGGTTAATGCAATTTTGGCTTAGAGTCAACCACTTGACATATTTCCACATTTGTAATTTTAGAAAAAATAATGTATTCTAATAACATTCAATCTAACCATTCAATAGGACAACAACTTGATTATGTATCTCCACAAATTAGGATGATTTTCATTCAAGCATTATTGAGAAAGAAATAGAAATTTTGAGATGTTTATCATCCAAAAATTGGATGTTGAAGCACTAAGGGTTAAATCAGGCATATTATGTTCCAACTTGGTCAAACTTCATTAGATTTCTATAATTAAATACTTGTTTCAAAATTTTGACATTTTTAACAAATAGTAATATATGTCTAAAATTCAATCTCATTTTTTCAAAATTAAAAACATCAATTTTTATTTATATGATTTATAAAAGAAATTTCTTTGTAAGAATCATAGTAATTACATAAACACTTAAAATTGCATGAAAAAAAAATTTTAATGAAAAAAAATAAGGAAATATATCATGGAGTAATTGATGTACTCTTTGAGCTGACATCAAGAGATATTTGATAGAAAAATTCAAAAGTGGTGTATTTTGAGCTTTCAAGATGCTATATTGAAAGTGTCACAAAAATTATAATTTTAACAATTTTGAAATAAATCAAAATGGAATAAAAAGTAGATTATTGAAGCTACATTTTTTAATTTAGAATTAACACATTTAAAATCAAGAACTATACAAAATTTAGATTTTGACTATCAATACAAGAGAAAGGGGTGTTTTAAGTGAATTTTAAAGTATAGTCCTAAATAGAAGATTATAAATAATGATTTTCAAGGATATTTTCAGTAAAAAATCATTAGAAATACATATGTTTCTAGTAAAATTTTATTGAAATGCATGGAGGGCTTGCAAATATGTTTTTTAAGTGTTAAGCCCTCAGGGACAAGGCACATTTTACGTAGAAATTGTCAAACAAAATTGTTTTCAGGGTAGCAAGAAAAAAATGTAAAAATAGGTTTTAGAAAAACTTCAAATTTACAAAGGTATATTAGACTACTGTAAGAATGTGTGGAAAATTTTCATAAATTTAGATAATGTAGATTATAAGAGTATAGCACATTAGAAGAATTTTGGGGGGATTCAGAAGCCTATTTTGGACATGTTCCCCTATAGCTGTTCCCTGCAGCGAGGGGAACAGCCCGCTGTCAGAATTTTCTTTTTCATAATATAAAAAATGAAAAAAAAGTCACCAAATGCAAAAAATTAATTAATTTTTTTGGTCAATGACATGGCAGGGTCTCGGCCACGTCAGATCACTGCGCCCAACCTGTTTCCTGTGTTCGTAGGCTGTGATAACTCGTAGGCATCCAGAGGCCCCCAAAATCTTCTAATGTTGCACTTAGAAAAAAAGTATTTATTTGCACTTGCCTAATAGGCCAACAAACTTTAATTCCTTCTAGAGTGAGATTTTTGCAATATACTTAGGATTTTTTTAACTATAGCATTCTACATCACATTAGTTTCATGAGCATTTTATTTACCCAAATTGTTTTGGGTAACATAATTTTTTATTCATGCACCAAATCAGAATAAAAGTTATATTTTCAAAAAAGGGGAACATGCCCACTTGTTGTGTCAAATTTTCAAGAAAATTTATTCAAAATTGACTTTGTACGAACTTGCCCAAATTTTTAATTGGTTGGTCAATGACCACTTGGTACTTCATAGTTTAACTTAATTGGGAATATATTCTCAAGTACAAGTTATTGCCTCTTTTTGTATTTAAATGAATAATTTTCTTGTAATTATGATAAGTTTTTAATCTTATACTTCAAAATCTAATAGATTAATTTCCTATGTCTTGTTTTCTATAACCTTTAAGAGCCTAAGGCACATTTTGGTCACACATGATAAAAACTGTCATTTTTCAGGGTAGGGAGAAAGAAATAAAAATTTCAATTTTTTGAATTCATCCAAACAAACTTATAGTAGACTACCATACAAATAAATGGGAAAAAACTTATAAAACTCTAACCATATGAATTGCAAGGATTACAACTTTTCAAATAAAATAAAAAAATCTTTTATAAACCTACTAAATAGGTCAATAAACTTTAACTCGTCCTAGAATGATATTTATATATTATACATAGGACTTTGGAGGACATTTGCATCTTATTTATTGTTAGTTACTTGGCTACCAAATTTTAGAGGTAGGAAGAGGAATTTGCACATGATGCCTGAAGCTACCAACCTTGCCTAAAAACTTTTAATATTATAACTTTTGATGTGGGCACTTGATTAGAGAAAAAAAAAATTATATTCCCAACAAAGTGGTACATGTCCATATCATGTGTTAAACTTTCAAAAAGATACATTCAAAATTGACTTTGTAGGAACCCATTTTGATTTTCAATTGGGCATCTATGGCTCACTTGGTCTTTTAGTAGTTAACTATCATTTTTTTGTTTTTTTTCCCACATGTTGGTTACTTGTTGCTAGGAGTTGATTTCCTTATAATTTGTCTAAGCTAGGATCTTCCACCATCTCACATTACATTCTTATAATAGGATCATTAAAAACCAAGGGTATTCCCAAAAGCATGCCCTAAAAATGTAGAGAATAAATAGATATTCATTATACAATGTTCAACATGAAGACCTTGAAGTTTGGCCTCATATTAGTAATTTATCAATTTAACTTTGACTATCGATTACTTTAAGCATATTATTTTTTAATATCTTTGTTGGACTCAACCAAACTTTAGTAACAATTTGTCTTCACGTAATGAAATAATGAGAGTTCCATGACTTATAACAATGATTCTTTGACAAATTCACAATACTACAATCTCAAGATTTAAGGAGACTCCTACAATAATGTTCAAGAAGGTTTAGTATTGCTCAAATGACCTACCATACTTTTGTCTATTGTAATATGCGCTATTGAATTTTTCCAATTTGCAAGGTATACACTTTTAATTTTGATTTGGTTTATACTTGTTTTGAGGTAGTCTACTTTAAAACAACCCTATAATTAACTTTGAAATGGATATGAGGTGGTTTTTAAATTGACCTCTTTAGCTATTAAGTGAATTGAGGAAAAAACATTATTTATTGCAAGAGCCAATCATTCTTCGTGATTTCCTCACATCTCTTCATAAATTGCAAGTGGAGGGGTTTTGGGAGACCTTCGGTCACAAATAGGTGCCTCTTCGACACAAATCTTTGAAAATTCATAAATAATTCAGCAATGCTTCAAAAAATATGAAACTAGTTGTGTTACATTTTGTATCTATTTTTCATTCTCTAATAAATGAGCTAAAAATCTTTCCATCTACAAAAACCCATGAAAAAAGCAGCCCAATCCTTTAATGGTCGCTTTTAGAGCAAGGTAGTCTACCTTAAGCCAATAATTCTTTTCTTTATTTGCTTCAAAACAAACACAACAATGACATAACATTCTTTTCTAAGCACCCTTGTATCAAAAACCATTGCATGATTGGATACTTGCATAGATTGACTTATACAAATTATTGGTCAATTATAGAACTCTTAGGATTGTCCACTATTGTACTGTCACATAATTTTTCTATTACCGTACTAGAGTGAACAAGTTCAGTTTGGAACTGAAAAGTTATTGTTTTTCCAAATAGTGTTGCATGCTATTGCAACAAATTAAAGTGACAACGAGAAATTCATATAGGCAAGACAAATTTGCTAGTACAATACCAAGGTAAAATAGGGGACTCCATGTGTTAATTTTTTTCCAAAATAAAAAGGAAGGGAATTCACAATAGCATGTTAAGACTTTCTAAAGAGAATGCTCAAATCACACTTGCCCTAAATTTTTTCAAATTCCTCCATTTTCATGCTCATCGTGCTAGATTCATGTGAACAATCAAGCACGTGCAAGGTAAGTTATCTCCTATTGCAAGCATTCTAAAGTCCATATTCTAGATGATGCATAAGAAATATAAGGTGAAAACATCTAAAATCATCTTTTATATCCTTTGGTGCACTTGTTAAATACACTTAGTTTAACAATAGACAAACCATCATTTGTGCTCGTAGTATAATGAGGGCGTATTTGAGGCCATGTGTAAGGCACAATAGGAATATGTTTGAGTGATTATTGAACATATTTGCTCATGATGAAGATCATATACAAGACAACTAAGTAGTTGTCACCATGTCACTAAGGTAACTAACTATGCATAGATTGCTAATGTTGGTTGCCTCCAATTACTTAGAGACAAATTGTAATCAATTGGGGCACAATTTAAAAGGTTCAACTTGTCCCTTTTAGCTTTTAACAAGTAATAGTCAATAGTAGGTGAATCTAGGTTGTTTTCAGTGGTTTATATATTTTCTACTTTGAAAATTTTTGGTCCCAAAACTAAATTGTTTTTTTTGGTAAATTTTTTATTTCCATTTACTAAGTAAAAAAATTATCCCCCTCCTAAAAAAGACAACTTGCAACTTGGTATGCTAAATTCTTTATTTTAACGGTTCTAGGTGTCTTCACTTTAGAGTGCTCCATGCTAATGTTTTGTCCAATATATAGTCGCATTCATCCAAGAACAATATTTAAATCTTAAAAAACAAATCTTTCTTTATGATTGATTAGGTTTTATTGTAACAACTAATTTATTTGTGCATAGATATTAGTTCTTTGTCTGTTTGTCTCTCTCTCTTTGTCTGTCTGTCTGTTTCTCTGTTTGTTTGTTTGTTTGTTTGTCTGTCTCTCTTTGCCCTCTGCCTTTAACTCTTCCTTAAAATAACTCTTAAACAACACAACAAACATTTAGTGTCCAATGGAAGACAAAAAATCCTTTTGTATAAAAGAGAAATGCAAATGTTTCTCTTTAAAATTTTGAGGGAAAAAGGAAGGTCTTACACTTTAGTTTGACCTTCAAAGAATGTTTTTGCATTTTATGCATTTTTTTAAGCAAATGAATGATTTCACATGGTGCCCCATATTTAAGCAAAGGATGATTTCTATAGTGACCATCTCGTCCTTACAAAGGTTAATTAACCTCATTATAAAGGGTTAATAACCTCATTAGAAGCATGCAAAATTGCAAAATCGTGAATTCGACCTCTTCCCACCTCACTTCCTCACTGGTTCCAACGAACCAGGCAACGACACACGTCCCCTCTTTTCCCAAACCACTACAGTATGAGCCAGCAAGCAAATGTCATAACCCTCCCATGCACTGATTAGTTTCCGCATTTAAACGAAGCCCTGCACCGTCAGACCTCAGTCAGTTCCTTTCTTTCTCGCATTGAATCGTCTTTGATCGGAAGTTCACTTCAACGTCAGAAATCAGAAATCCGGTAAGCGGAAGTGAAGCATGCAACGCGCAAGTGCGCAACGTGGTGATGGAAATTGATGGAAGTGGGTACCCAGCATTCAATGTGTCACAGGGGATGACTAGAACCCAAATCACAACCTCATTTTAATGATGGCCACCGCCCTAAGTTCTCCCTCTTTCGAAGCTCCTTCTAACTTACTTCATCTTCTTCTTCTTGTTTCTGTAAGTTATCTCTATTTTAGCTCCATACATTCCTATGTTGCAGCTCCAGTTAGCGAAGCTAGCGCACGGCGGTGACGTCTGAGCTGGTGAGTTTGGAGCTTCAAATGTGTGAAAATCGACTTGGTGGAGTGTTATCTGAGGTTGGTAAGCTTAGACTCATAGAGAGAGAGAGAGTGAGTACACTTTGACTGTTAATTGTTTAGCTGCTGCTGCCATTCTCCTTCTGTTGTTGATGACGCCATTGTTGGTAGTGAATTTTGAAGATTGTATGGATTTGGATATATGATAAGAAAAGGAAGCTCGAAAGCCGCCTTCGTGCTCTGGGTTTAGTAGGCTCCCGCATTATGGAGCTGTATGTTTGTGGAGCTTAGGTTTCGGCCGAGTAATGCTTTGGTCTTGTAATGCTGGTCTTTTCTGTCTCACAGCTTTGGTTAGAACTTGTTTTTGCACTATGTTTTTTTATTTATTTAATGCTATTTGATCTCACAATGCCGCATTCCTGCCTCACAGCTTTTGGTTTGAACTTGTTGTTTTCATTTTGATTTTTTATTGACATGATATTTTAGTGTCGTAATGCTGTTGCTCAGCTTAAAAACCTTCGTTTGTGGTTTCTCATTCAGTTGGAGCATCCTTTGAAAGAGCTTTTCGTTTTTTCGTTTTCCACTCTGCTGTAGTGTTGGTAAAACTAAAACGACTAGTGGGAGTTTTGAATCTTTTGCATGTCCAAGTACTGTTGCAGAGTTCATGGATTCTATACAGAGATTTTTAGTCAAATTTTTTAGTATTACTTTCAGTTTGCCGTGATTGTGTTATAATGCCCTAGCTACCATCTTTCCCTAATCATTTTTTCTTAACCAAACGAATGAATGTAACTAACAAGCTTCATATTAGTGAGCTATAATGCTTTATAACGCAATATGGTCTCACCATTTGGTTCAAAATCTGCTTCCCTATCTCACTTTGTCAATCTTTTTCCAGGGTCGGGAAGAATAGAATGGCAAACATGGAATGCAAAGTGATGTTGCTATTGGGCATGATTGCGTTCCTAGCTGGTGTAGAGGCCCAGAGCAAGAGCAAGAAGGTTCCAGCGACTTTTGTACTCGGAGATTCCCTTGTGGATGTGGGCAACAACGACTACATCTTCACCATTGCCACGGCGGATCACAAACCCTATGGAGTGGACTGGACTGGGGAGAAAGCCACGGGCAGGTTCTGCAATGGAAAAATCATCCCAGATCTCATCAGTACGTTTTTTTTTATCGAGATCTCAACTTTCTCATTCTCCTTAAAAATCAAATTGAAATCAATTCTCCAAGTTGAAAAAATGAATGGTTGCAGGGTGCTAAAATTTGAACATGCTGTGCAGATGACTATCTTGGGACTCCTTACCCTCTGCCAGTGCTCGCCCCAGAAGCGACGGGAAATAATCTTCTACATGGGGTCAACTATGCTTCGGCTGGTTCAGGCATCCTTGAAGAGACCGGCACAATCTTTGTACGAACAAACTCTTTACCCTCCTATCACAGTTGATACTCCTGTCCGGAAATGATTCTCCAAACTAGGGCTTTTGCTTTTCAGTAGTTTTCAGCAGGTGTAGGGGACTTTCTTTTTTTTGAGTCTATTTAATTGTCTTGACAAACTCTTGCAATATTCTTCATTGACGCTGGTAACATAAAATTTGGAACCATTTGGAATCTGTTTCACACACTGTGAATCCCGACATTCGTATCGAATGTTTTACGAACTCGTATTTCTGGATGAATCTAGTATTAGACTCTGAATGTAAGATTCCGTGTATCTATAAGATTGAGCATGTAATTGTTGTCATGTACTAGTTAGCATTTAGCATGTATCAGCAAGAAGTTTTACATGGTTTCAGGAAGACGTGGAATATTCCAGCGTTGATCCTTTTGTGATGTTTGCTTTATATGTGAGTCAAAATTTGACTCTGTTAATGTTGCTGTTGTTCAGATTGGGCGTATGACGTTAGCACAGCAATATACACACTTCCAGGATACGAAGAAGCAGATTGCGGAGCTCATAGGACAAAAAGGGGCCGATGAGCTTATTACCAACGCCATCTACTCTTTCACGACCGGAGGCAACGATTGGGTCAACAACTACTATGCTTACACCACCACCACCAAACAAAGGTACACAACGAAAGAATTTGGAGATCTTCTCATCACTACCTTCCGAGATGAGCTGAAGGTAAGAATCAAGTCTCCACACCCTTGTTATTTTTGAGCGTTTCGGGTGTAGAATTTCATTACTTAGGAAGTGTCATAGTTGGTCGCCAACATTCGAGTCTCCTTACTACAGATTCCTTATTTTAACACCTGTTGTTCAGAAAATTTGTGTTTTGCCCAAAGTTTACTCCATTTACTACGTGTGAAAAATTCCGTGCTAGCTCTCACATGCTCTGAATGGCTTGATGACTGTTAATATCCCAATTTGAGGGGCCACATCTGCAAAAGTTTTATTTTTATGGCAGCACTTCTGAACATGTTTCTGATCGAATCCATCATTCTGGTTTGATTGCAGACGGCATATAGCTTAGGGATGAGGAAGTTCATTATTTCCAATATGGGTCCCATCGGGTGTGCCCCTTCGATAGTGAGTTCCAAGAGCGTAGCTGGCGAGTGTGTCCAAGAAATGAACAACTTAGCTCTCAATTTCAACACCGCTTTGAAGCCCATGTTGAGGACTCTGCAAGATCAGCTCCCCAACTCGGTGTTCCTCTACGCCAACGCTTACGATGTGGTCAAGGAGGTCGTTGACAACCCCTTGAAATATGGTAACTAATTTCATCACACCCACTGAAAGTAATCCCATTCTTGGATGCAGAACCAAATAAGAAAATTCATCGTGTCGATCCAAGGGAAATCTTAACCCTAATCTACCCACCCAACAGAATCTTAACCTGTTTATAACGCGTTGTACGTCAGGGTTCTTCAATCCAGTGAATGCGCAACATCCTCATCACTCATCAAAGTGTTGTAGAAATAGTAAACATTCTTTCGTAGGTGACACATACAAGAGCTAGCTAGTTGCCCGAGCTTGTCGTTGTTTCGTTAAGTTTTGCACATTAGTTTCAATGTTTACACGACACGGTCTTTGTACATTTCGTCTTTGTAAATCCTGTTGTTGTTTTCAATTCCTCTGCAGGATTCACTGAACCTGCCACCACAGCTTGCTGCGGCCTCGGCAAATACAACGGCATCGACGGTTCCTGCCGCTCTGTCAGTAACCTCTGTCCAGATCGTACCAAGTCTGTTTTCTGGGACGCTTTCCACCCCACGGAGTCCGTGAACCGAATCTGCAACGAAAAGTTCCTTAACGGCGGGTTGGAATCGATCAGCCCCATGAACGTCAAGCAGTTGTTAGCCATGAAGTGAGAAACATATTTATACATAGAATCCTTACAATAGAATGGAAGTCTGAGTAGAATGAATTGAATTGAATGAGGTTCACGTAAAATTACAGACCACTAGAGTACCAATTAATCTAGCTAGCTAAGCTGACGGTTGTGTTTCTTTGCTTCCTGGAGGGTCAGTACGATCAAGTTGTGCTCATCCACGTACATTCTAATTCTTGGGTAGGGTGTTATTAATTTTTTCATCTAACCAATAAATTACTGAGGTCAGGGTAGCTGAAATGGCGTGTTTTCAATCAGGGAAACTAAACTACGCCTAACTTCGTGAAACTGTGCCTTCGTCAGTGACTCATTGCCAATTTTTATGAGTAGGAGGCGATAGTCTCTGTTGGTGATCAATCAGTTGACTTTCATTTACTGTCTGGCCTCCTGGCCTCTTGGAATTTGACCATCTTCACTTCTTGGGGTCGCTGATGGTACAAAAATTATTTAAGTATTTTTTAACCCTGGAACTTTGTGCTGGTCACCAAGGAAATCATCCTTTTGGGTATTGTGTGAATCATTTGCTTAAAAAAAAATCCAAGAGGACTCATTGGAGGTCAGCAAGACCTTCTCTTTTCATACAAAATTTTGTGGATGAAAATTTGCATGTTTGTTTGACATAGAAGGATTTTCTATCATTCATTGGACATTGTGATGTTGGAGGTTAATGTTTGAATGTACTTGCATACGGGAGGTAGGGTATGAGAAATAAGAAAAAAGATGTGACTAATTAATTAAAGTGTAGGAGAGATTTACAAAACATTAAACATTAAACCTTAAAAATCTTGAAACCCTACATCTTAAACCCTAAGTCACAAAAAGTCAACATTAATTTTTTTTAATTTCTTCTCTCATAGAAGGTATTATTATCTATATATAAAGGTTTGATTCATTCTAGTTGGATTGGTGATGAGAAAGTTATAGACAATCTTGTTTTTTGGGCAATCTAAGCATCTTCTTGAAATGATAACTTGAGTAGGATTCATTTTTTAATTCAATTTTTACAATTTTTCAAAAGAATTCAACAAATATTGATTAGTTTGTTAGAACAATCTCACTGATAGAATTAGTGATTTTCAACTCCATCTTAGAGCTCTAAAAGATTTTTTTTTTTTCTTTAAATTTTTTATTAAAGACTTCTATTTAACAATTTTTTAAAGAATGGAAAGCAAGTGGATTTTTTTTTTAAATTTCTTTTTTAGACTTTCAATTCAATTGTTCAACATAGAAAATTAGAAATTCAAAATCTATAGTACAAAAAATTGAAATAAAAAAGATTCAAATTGAAAAAGTCTAGTCATAGAAGGTGCAAAAATATTATTTTCTTTATATTAAATGCAAATAATTATCTTGTAATCTACTTGGTCAAAAAATTTGAAATTTCTTCCATTCATTCTTATATTACTCTTGTGCAAGATCCTACAATTAGATATACAAAAAAAAGAATTTTTAATTTTTGCACTTTAAAAATGAAAATAGTAGTTTTGGGTGTTTCTTTGATGAAAAACTTACCTTGAGAGTTTAGGGTTTGATGAGGACTTTCAAACAATAGTTGTAATTTATAATTGGAAGATCAATTCTTTATTATTAGAACTAGTTCAAAAACCAATATTTTCATGAAACTTAGAAGTCAAAAATTGAAAATTCTTTCTAGATTCAATTGTAGATTGAATATTTTTGTTTTTATAAAAAAAAATTCCTTGAAATTCAAAGTGTTAAAGGTGTAATCATATTTATTATTGAAGATTTCATTTTTAAATTAAAAGAAATTCTAGTTGTTTTTAAAAGGTCATTTTTGAATTCAAAATGATACTTTTAGAAACTAACAATACCAATATCTATTGAATTGTAGAATGTTTGTGAAGCAAAGTCTTTATAATTTATACCATACTAATGTTCAAGAACTAACACAAGAATCTTCAAAAAATCAATGGATGAAAAAGCACATTTTTTGTGTGCTTGAAATGTATGTGCATTCATCTCTTGTTCAAATTAAATTTGAACTTTTGATCCTTAAAGGGTTGAATAAGAAATGTATGTTTCAATTCCTATTTGTTGCCTCAAAGAACTTGTCAACCTTCATTGGTTGTAGCCGTGTTGTAGTTTTGGGATAAATATAAATACAATAGAGGTTTCTCCCATTCCTCTTTCTATTAAAAAGTAGGTGAATTTTTTTCATAGAAAAATGGTTCTTTCAAGTACAACTACCTTGTAATTCCAATGTCATTAATTAGCTTGATATTTGCAAGAGTTTAGAGTTTTTCTTTTAGATTTACTTTAATAATATCTAATTATTCAATTGTTAAAGACAAACTAAGGTAGAGCATTAATGTGTTTATGTATCATCTTCAAGTAGAATTGCAAGACTACAAGGTAACAACACCTAATTGTACCTTGTTTACAAAATTGTTCCATATAGATTCTTGCTTGAAATGAATAGCCTCCATATATGAGAGCACCAAGTCACTACAACATACCATCCAACTCAAGCTTGAGTAATGTGAGCCCTTGATGAAAATTTGTTGCAATCCAAGTGAATGGCTATATAGATCCAAAAAATGTAGATGTGGCAATCACACTAAAAATAGTGTATGTCATATTATATTGAATTTATCTAAAACACTAAAAACTCGCATAAATTCATAAATTCACATAATTTCAATATGAGTACAAGTTAGCCTCACTTTTTCAATGTGGGTCTTGGTGATTGCTCTAATTTTTTCAGTAAAATAAACTAAATTTGCACCTTCACTAATACGATAAATCATTGTAGAAGCAGCAGGGGCCCAATAAACCAGTGTCAGGAGCCGTCTGTTTCGTTTCACAAGATTCTCAAAGACGACTCGCTCATTGTGCACAGTCCTGCTCGCCATCGCCATCGCCACCCCCTCCTTCAGTGGTATCGCTCTTGCGATTCCCAAGTTTTCTTTTTGCATTTCCATTTTCTGATCTGTTCGATCAATTCGCTTTTGCAACCATAGTTTAGCTGTAGTGATGTCGTGGCAATCTGGTAAGCACCGCCACGCCCAGTCGTCAAATTCTATGCAACAACACGACGATGAGGAGGATCCCGAAGAAGACAGCCCTTCCGCAAAGGATCGGAGACGCCGAGGCCGTCGCGCGCTTTTCGAAGTGCTGCCCTTACTTCAAGAGCTCGACGGCATCCAGCGCAGAATCTCGCACGGTCGACGGGCGAGAGTGGCGATGCTTTTCTTTGGGGTTTTGTTTCTGATCGGGACGTGGCGATACTTGTCCTTGAGTAGTGGCGTGTTGCAAGAGAGTTCGAAGCCTGCGAAAGTGGAGAAACCGAGCAACTTGAATAAGATGGATATGCCCATGCGGACTGTCGCCGGTGTTCGTCAGGGTATGAGCGCTTCTCTTATTCTTCTTCCTGTGTTGAATTTTTGCTGTTCTCTGAACGTGTTTTGTTGTTGATTGAATTTGAGAAGAGATGGATTCGCAATGATTTGGGAATGGGAGTGAATGCGAGGGGTTTAGGTTTTGGGCTTAGGTTTAGAGATTTAATTTCTCGCCCAGGTATATATATCTATTTCCGTTTTCTTCTGTCGATATTCTGTTATACAATCGAAATTACAATCAAAGATTGTTTTTCCAGGTAAGTAGGTAGAATTCATAAATTTTTATAAAGTCAAGGGATAATGAATTGTTGGAGCTTTTTGGTAATTTCTTTGAATGTTCAAAGTCAGAACGTGACGTATAGGTTCATCTAAATTTTCACTCATTTGAATCCTTAAGTATTTTTCAAAAAAGATCTGAAACCGTCTACTCAAGACGCAATGATCTCTACCTCACTTGTTTTGACCTGTACTGAAATGATTATGTGTTGTGGATTGAAGCCTGTTTGCAGCTACTTCCTGAGAGTGAGCTAGAGCTTTTGCAACTTCCGCCAGCAAGAGATTCGGTAATCAAGCAAATACATTATCTAAATGATGGCGACACCTTCGCTGGAGATCCCTCTCTCAGAGAGCGAATGACTAGCTTTCAGGTGCAAGACTCTATGCAGGTGCATTGCGGGTGGTGCTCTGGCAAAGGCTTTGAAGTTGATGCCATTGATACGGCTTTCATGAAGACATGCCTTGTGGTAGTGATCACGTGTACTTTTGGGGGCGGGGACAATCTGTATCAACCCATTGGCTTTGTGAACGCCACGGTTTCGAAGGTCTGCTATGTCGCATTTTGGGATGATGTGACTAGGCAGGCACAAGAGGAAGCTGGGAATGTGTTAAACCCAGATCGAAAGATAGGGCTATGGCGTATTGTGATTGTGAAAAACTTGCCCTTTGCTGACCAGCGGAAGAATGGAAAGATTCCTAAGATGTTAGGTCACCGATTATTTCCCAATGCACAGTTTAGCATCTGGACAGATTCCAAGTCGCAGTTTCGGAGGGACCCCCTGGGTGTGCTGGAGACTCTCTTGTGGAGATCAGGATCTGATTTTGCCATTTCAGAGCATGGGGCACGGAGTTGTGTGTACAAAGAAGCAGTTGCCATCGTACAAAAGCATAAAGCATTACCGGAGGAAGTGGACATACAACTGAATGCTTATCGTTCGGAAGGCATGCCTGAAGATCTCCGCATTGGTGGTCATAAAGCACTTGCGGAGGCCTCTGTTATTGTGAGGGAGCACACGACAGCTTCAAACTTGTTCATGTGTGTTTGGTTCAACGAGGTGATGCGCTTCACTGCACGCGATCAGCTAAGCTTCCCGTATGTGCTGCACAGGTTGCCCATATTGCATCTGAATATGTTTCGTGTGTGCACCCGTAAGTCTCTTGTGAACAGCATGGGTCATGCACGGAAGGCTGCACCCCTGGTCGTGGATGACTGACAATGGGCTTGAAGATCGAAACATGAAAAATACTTGGAAAGGTCAAGAGAGAAAGGCAGCAGTAATTATTGACGCAGAGGAGAAGCTCAATTTTTGGCGTTGATGCTGCTGATATGCTTGCAATCCAAGCTTCATCACTATTGTGTAAGGATTCTCATTCAACTGCAATTGATATCTCTGATTATACGCTGGAAGTTGTGATTTGGCGGTTGTTAAAATTAGGCTGTTACTTTGCACTTATGTGTGCAGCTAAGGAACAGCTAGCTTTCCGTTTTGTAGGAGCAAGCTGAGGTCGACGAAGGCAACGGATACTTGGATGTGGATCATGTTTGAAACTATCGAAAGGGTGTTGTCGCCGGCATTCTGAGTTGCCTATAATGCAGCGGTGCGAAAATGCATGCAATTTCGTGATGGAGGATGGTGACCCTCCAACGCAGTACAAATCATGGTTAAAGTCATCTATTCTTATCAATTGAATTGAGTTTATTCATTGTAAATTATTTTATGCCAGAGATAGGACCTGTTCTTGAGAGTATTGGTGCCTCTACGTACACAGAGATCTAGGCTCTAGTTAGGCTAGAGTCATCGGTATAGGCATGTACGTGGTTGCAGTTATATTGCATCGTAGTCCATTGTTGTAGTCGTAGTTCTGCGGCAAGTTTTCTTGACGCTGAATAAATTTTTGTTGGAAATTCTTTTCAAGAATTCAATCTCCCTGGTTCTTCTGGAGAGGCCCACGATGGTTGCCTCCTAAATTTTTCATGTGTCTCTTGTAATGCTTACAGGACCGTACTTTCATTATTTTATGCATGTTTCGGGTTAGTGTCATATTGGTTGCGTTCTCGTTCCATGGTGGATGGTTCTGGTTGTCCTCTATGATGCTGATTAACCTATCACCTCCGTTTTTGTGTTGGTGATTTTGTTTACACTGTACTCTGTTTTTTTACACTCACTATTAGGTATTCAATTCATGTATTTTAGGAGTTGTTCTTTTATACAGCGATCCTAGTAAGTTAGTCTTTTAGGGTCTGTCACTCAAATGAATGACTCCCAAGTTGCAGATGTAGACCCTTAGGCTATTCCAGGCGCTTTTCTTAGAATCGTTGCTTGCTACTTATCCTCACTCTGGTTTATCAAGTCGCATGTATTCTGAGGTCCTCCATTTTAATTACAGTCTGTAATTTAGCTCTAGAGTAAAGACTTTACACTGGTTACTCAAGATTGCACATGTGTTCATTACTTGCCTGGCGTGACTGAACTCTAATACAGTAGGACATTGAACGGTTTAACAGTTTCCTAATGACTGATGATAAATTGCAAGGAGCGTATTGCGTACTCGGAGTTTTAGGAATATCCTCATGTTGAAGAATCAAGAGTGCTGGGTGCAAGGAAAGCATCATCCCACAACAGAATCAGTACTCGCACTGGAGGTATTCACGTCTGACCCCGTGTTTAAGGGAATTGACTTCTTTTTCAGCGTTTTCACACACATAGATATCCTCTTTTTTCAGCGTTTTCACAAACCTTGGTGTGTCTATGTCAAGACCATCCTTATAAATTCTTGTTCGATGCGGTGAACAAATTGGGACAAATTAGGAATGAGTGTGTGCAATAATGGGATGCTGAAAATGTTCATCATTAGATTAACTCAAGAATTCTAATTTGAGGTTTGAATGTGCGCTAGAGAGAAGCGCACAGACGAGAATCGATACAGAAACCCCAGATGGAGACCTCCGACCAATCAGCACATGCGGGACTATTCGGTAGCCAGCGCCAGTTTGGGGGATTTTGACTCAAATCACACATCAGGATACGGGGGGTTTTCTTCACATGGAGGTAGAGAAGGTTCCCAGAGCCAACACATTGGAATGAATAAAACATCCTCCCCTTCTTGTAGAATTCCTTGAAGAGACGTTCTGGCATTGTCTCCACCTCCGCCCACTCGGCTGTTGACTCCTGGAGCTCCCAGATCTTCACTCCTTCAAAGGTTTGGTCCACTCGGACAGCGCCAACGAGCAACAGACGTCCCGAGTGCTCCACCAAGTCACCGTACCACAAGAAGGCGGGCCGTGAAACTGGTACCACCCGCCACACCCCAGCTTCCATGTTGTACGCAAGGAGGGCATCCGGGGGACCAGAAGTCATGCAATAGAATTGTCCGTTACAGAATGCAGTTCTGGCAAACGACATTTTGCGAGGAAGGCTTCCCATCACAGTCCATCTGTTGGAACGCGAATCGTATACTTCGGTCAGAGCACCCGACTCATAACTGCCGACAGCAATGATTTTGTAGCTGCGAAGGACGGGGTCAACATAAATGCCAATGACGGGGTCAATGCGGTCTTCTTGCCATGGAGGTAAGGCCCTCCATGACTTCAATAGGGGGTTGCAAACAGAGAGAACTTGATCTCCATCTAGATATGCTCGGATACACAGGAGCCCCCCTGAAGCTGCTGTTGGGTACATATAATCCGGAGGAAGAAAACTCAGAGGCACTTTGTGCCATTTGTCAAAAGCAGGGTCATACGCATGTGACCAGTTTCTGCACCTTCGGTAAGAAAGGGTGAACAACCAAGCTTCTCGGGGATGCACTTGCATCCGTATCTCAGAGAAACTTGGTGCAAAATGACTGGCATGCCACCTCTTGGACACTGTCCGCGATCTAAAGTATGATGAGACCGGCAGATAGGCTTGGATCCGATCCACGACCTCTTCAGGAAGTTCAGGTACAACCATTCTTGAATTCCCATTTCGCCGCCGATCACGTATTCGTGTATCATACATGTAGGCCGCTAGACCTAGCCCGACAGGACCCCCTACAATCCACGTGGTGGTGCTTCCAATGTTGCCCATTACTACTGCTTTCTTTTGTGCAACTCTTGGCCATGAAAATGCAGTGGTTTCACGATGTTGTCTTCAACTAATTTCTGTCAACACCATCTGAAAAATGCGGTCCTCTCATTTTATCTTATCATCATGAATTGTCTGGGCTTCAAATCTAACCTTACTGAAGGGCTTCGGGCTGTGATGTGGAGCTGGTGGAAATCTGTAGTTGGTGCAATCAGGTGCAGCTCTTGGTGATTACAAGGATAGGCGCTTACACATAACTTCAACGCATTTCAAGGATTTTCGAAGAAGATAACCGTTGCTCATAACGTAAATTTCGATCGTGACCTTATGATTCAATCATGCCTTCTGAATTTACATGGAATCATCATTTCTCATCCGGGAGTCCTGTTTTTCATTGTGTGGCAATCTTGCAATCGAGAATTTTGCGTCGTAAAGTAGGGTAGGGACTGTCACTTTTTTCGGCATTCTTCTCAAGCTCGTGAGTGTTTCATCAACCTGAATCTTTGGTACACTGAAGTTCTCAAGTCACCAAATGTGGTGAAATGGCATCTTTATTAGCTGTGAGAGTATTTTATTGATTTGAAACCTTATTGTCTTCATCCCTTGCTCCTCAGGATCCTTGAAATCATTTGATATTGCAACCCAAAGTAGCGAATTGGAACTTTTGGAAACTGGTCATATTTTCGAATTTGCTGAACAGAGTGCCATATGTTCCTTTGTGCAAATCCACCGTCAGCAGCTCACGTGTTTTTTTTGGTCTCCTCTTCAACGGATCTGCATATATTGCAAATGAAAGCATAATGCTAGCAAACTAATTTGAACACCCCTCCCTCCCTCCCTTGTGAATTTGATGCCATGATATGTTGGCCGGATCCAAGCTTACTAAATCTTATAACTTAGTGTCTGTATGACATCAGATGCAGGAGTATCATCACCTTAGTTACTCCAATTTCACCATACTGGACTCAAGTGCTCCTCCAAGCTTCGCACTTTCTGAAGGAGCGTACCTGCCCCGAGTTTCTTCGGTTACGGATACAACCATGTTTAGGGTTTGAGTATTTCATGAGCTTCATTTTAATGGGTTATTGTATGGACGTATCGTGCTTGGACAGGGAAGGTCACAGGAGAGAGAAGATCCAAAAGGGTGTGCCACCTCAAACTCTCACCTCTAGAATCTTGCCACATCATGTGCTCAATAGCCACCGTTTACTCACAATTATGGAGTACGTTCTCCTCGAGTCAATCCCATTTTACGTACTGTAATGCCTGGTCTTACTCAATGAACTGCAATCTCCACTATTTTCAATTTCATCACATTAACTTCTTAGTTTGAAGAGTTTCAAAACAATTTTGGGTTTAGCTACCGAACTCGGGGGGTGTAAGGACCGGAACTGACTCATGCAATTGCCCACCCTATTCAAATGTACACAGCTTTTACATGTAACTATTTCATAGCCTTCAGCGATGTGCAAACATTGTACATTTTAGGGGGTGGGCGATTTTAGAGCCTTATGCCACTTCAACTTCAAAATTTCATAACTAATTTCAGAAAGCTCCAAAAAAATATGAAACAACTTGGATTAGATGCCAATTCCTCTTGTCTTTCAAGGAAAATTTACTGAAAAATATTTCAAGACGTTTCACCTCTCCAAAATTTAGTTTCAGCTCTTAGGTGGGCGATTTCTGAACCTGGTACCTTATGTAAGTAGTAAAGCTCTCACTGGCAGAAGGCTGCGTTACATTTAATTTTTCTTTTTCATTGCAAGTCTGATAGTCCTTTTTGTAACATTTTCAGTAACTTGTGAGTTCCATTCTCTGCTTATTGCAGCAAAGAATCATTGACGAAATTCTTTAGGTTCTGAGAATGAGTTGTGTGGCGCAGTGACTGGTTCCTCAACTGTCTCTACAGTTGAGAAAGTAAGGCTAAGCTTCTACTCCAACAAGGACATCCCAAGGCCTTGTAAGTTAGGCGCTCATGAGCTCGTCCTTTGAAAGCATGTGCTCCAGTCGGTCTCTCCCGATTCGTCTGGATACAGTCACTCTGTTGCAGTGCTGCACTGGCTCCTGCATTATATTTTGCTCTCTTGGCAGACAGCCTAATGCGGCCAAAAATGGAACGCTTCTCCAGAAATAGCCAGTGCCAGATACCTTAGCTGCCCTGGGGTATTTTAAAAGGAATAGAAATTTAGTAAGGTAGGAGGTCCATAAACCGACCATTTAAGAGCTGGAACTGATTTTTGGGAAGGGGAAACTTCCTCAAATATTTTTCAGAAAATTTTCCTTGAAAGACAAGTACAATTGGCATCTAACCCAAGTCGTTTCATATTTTTTGGAGCTTTGTGGAATTAGTTATGAAAGTTTGAAGCTGAAGTGATATTGGGCTCTAAAGGCGTCCACCTCCTAAACTGTACACTATTTGTACATGGCTGAAGGCTACACAAAAGCAACATGTACGTGCGGTGTACATTTAAGAAGGTGGATGCTTTGTAGAACCTATGCACATTTAGAACCTCCTACCTTAGGTCTCTGTTGCTCTCCATGCTTACCAGTGATGACAAATTGAAGATTTTGAAAATTTTTGACATGTTGAAATTTCAAAATTTTCAATAATTATTCTTGAGAGCTCCAAATCATGTAAATTGTAAACTTTGGAATTTGGAATTTGTCAATGTATAATTTGAAAATTTATTATTATTATTATTATTAGATTTGTGAGTTTGTGAATTTCTATTATTTTTTTTGTGTTGAAAGAACAAATTGGTTGGCAAGGTGTAGTGGCTTATTGTTTTTTCTTTTGCAAATAGTTTATTTAGTCAATTATTTACATACTAAATGAATGGCAAAGAGAAATTATTATGTATTATAAGAGTTATTTTTCAAGACTAATTTTTTTGTTATGATACCAACATTTTAAAAGAAGAAGAAATCTAATGTATTATTGTCTTTGTAATCATGATAGTGGAGTTAATAATTGAGATTTATATATAATTTTCATTATAATCTTATTCATTAACTTCAACATTCCAATGATTTTGTTTAGAATCTATTGAATAACATAGGTTGGTATATTTTTAGACTAACCATTTTTGTTTGATTACTTGTTAGTATTTAGTTTTGAGTTGAATTGCTCACTTCAAGTTTATATGATAATTTGAATGTTAAAAGTTTTTTATCAAGAAAATTTCCTAATTATTGTAAAGATTTTCTTAAAATTTTTCAATACTACAATGCATCACTAAAATAACAACCACAACCACAAGGGAGAAATACCAAGATAATAAAATAAAAAATTGAAATCTATCAATGCACTTATCAAACTAAATTTACAAATATCAATGAATTTGGGGCAAATATAGCTTTTCTACTTGTACAAAACAATTGTTTCATACTTATATGATTTTTTTTCTATACTCAATCTTCAAGATAGTTCAATGGAAGAGATTTAACACTATATATTATTATCTTTTTGTGAATTTTCTCTCAATAAACAACACCACATCCTACATTTCCAAAAATCCCAATGGACACAAGTATACTTGGAAGCAAAGATAAGTAGTTGCAAAGAGCAAGTATGTAGTTTAGGAGTCATTTAGAAGTTGAAAAAGATGTCTTGAAGTCAACATGGGGGACCCTTGGGAGACCCTAAATGATCAAATTCTTCATATACTGCAATACTAAACCAAAGAGTTGGAGTTATTTCTCTCTCATGGAGGCTCAAGTCTTATCCTTAGATCTTTGCATAGGAAACATGATGAATTATAGACTCTTCAGTCACATTGATCCATGAAATCGGATTGGAATCCTTTCTCTTTTGTTTTAAAAGTTACAATCATTGAACATGAAGGGATTACAAAAAATAAATTAAAAAGCCCTCCAGAGGGTCGGTCGGTGTTTCTCTTGATTGACTCTGTTCAGCTCAGCTGTCACTCCCCCCTCCGTAATGCCGCTAGCTATGGCGATCGTCTTGCCGAATAACGACCTCGTGAGCTAGATCACCGCCAGTACATTCCATTTTTGCTACACGCAGGGGATCACTGGGACAGGCGATATCCAAGGGATCCGACGCTTCTGCGAGGATCTCGAATCTTGCAAGGCAGCTTGTGTGCAGATTTGGAGTTAACGTTTGGTGGGTTGCGACGAAGCGTTGTGCTGTTGGGGGCGAGATCGATCGAGGAGTTTCAAGGTTTTTTGATTTTTTGATCTTTTAGGTTTAGATTGTGTGCAGCTTCTTTCACGAGTGTTGGCATTGGATTCCCCGAGGAGTTGGAGTTTTTCGCGATTTTGTGATTTTCGTAGGTTTACATTGTGTGCAGCTTCTTTCACGAGTGTTGTTGGCATTGAATTTCACCGAGGAGTTGAAGTTTTTTGTGATTTTGTGATTTTCCTAGGCTTACATAGAGTGCAGCTTTCAGAGTTGGCATTGGATTTCTCGGGGAGTGAGTGTGGCATCGGTTTGCGTGTGTATTTAGGTTGATGTGGCGCATGGCGAGGAAGAAATTGGATAGGAGACGATGATGATGAGTGACGGGCCTGCGGTGGCGCGGCCGGAGGACCCCAGCTGCAAACGCATGTAATGTCGAAATGGGAAGCATTTGGTTTCGGGATGGGGATTTTTTTTTGATGGAATGCATAGAGTGTTGTTAGGAATTTGAGATGTAAAAATGGCTTATGTAACGGCGCCTGTAGCATGCTGCAGGGTGAAGTGGCCAGCAGGGGCAACGCGTCGCTGGGAGTGGGTGGCCGCCGTGCAGCCCGCCGTCCAGCTCTGGGGGGAGGCTTACGTCGGTCTCGTCTACTGGACAGGTCTCGTGGAGTTTTTCCGCAACCTCTACTGGTTCCAGCTCCAAAACGGTGGACTCTCCAAGGAAATTTTCCTCGTGGCGTATCTGTTTTCCCCTCCTCTGGTTCTTGCGCATCCCGTGTTGCGATCTTACGTGCAGGGTCACATTTGGTCGCGCCCACTCCTCCTACTCTGCGGGCTTGTAGGAATCGCAGGCCAGTTCCTCTGGAGCCCCCTCATGCGTCTCGCATTCTCCGGCACCACAGTTGGCATCCTCGGCATTTACGTGATCGATAGCCTCTGGGCTGTTTCCCGAGCTCGTCGTCGTCGCGCCTCTTTTGGCATGATCGGCGGCATTCTGCTCCTGCAAGTCTTGCGCTGGGTGAATTTGGGAGTAAACCCTTTGTTGTCGCGATGGTGGAGTTTCCTTCTCCTGGGCATCATCCCCGGGGTAGGCACCGCGCTTCTGCTGCTCACAGAAGATGTGTCCCAGCTCGAAGCTGAAGCTTATGAGGATCACCCCATGGAATCTCTCGACTCTGGCTCCGACGACGATTACACCGACGATAGAGAAGGAATCTCGCTTCTCCCCATCAAAAGCGAGCAGCAACACAACGAAGTCGTGGATTTCGAGAGCCGCTTGCCGAAGGAGCTTCGCGCTCTTCGCATTCACGAGCATGACACGAATCCCGACGATAATTCCTCACCACGAAGATCCTCACGACGAGCGTCACCACGAGGCTCCCCGCGTCCTATCGATCGCGGCGGGTTACGCGACATGATTAGTAACAGTATGATTGGTACCAACAGTCCTGGCCGACTTGGGATAAACCCTAAACACGGGATCAGTCATCACCATGTGGTGATCGACGATGGCGAGGACGTCCGCCATTGGAAAGAAGGAGAAGAGGTTCCCTGGCAACCCAGCTGCGACACGGACAGCGACGTGGACGACGAGACTTTTCGTCCGCGGCGCTGGAAGTTCAAAGCTTCCGTCGCGTGGCGTACTCTCCAGATGGGCATTGGCAGCGGCTGTCTCTGGTTCCTCACTCACTGGCTCTTCACTGCACCCACGACTGTCGCGCGCTGGCTCGGCCTTTCCGTCACATGGGGAGGCCCTCTCGCGATCGTCTCTCTTGGCCTTGGCATGGCCCTCGCCGCGGAAGCTGCGAGGTCGATTTGGTTGAAGCGCGTGCACGGGTTGTTAGCTTGGTTAATTGCGCTTCTGGGTGCACTCCTGATGATGTTAGGGACGACGCCGTTGGCAACCATTGGCGCCGTGTTGCTGGTGTTGATGTTGCCGTCGATGTGGGTGATGATGGCGAGGAATATTGTGGGCGTGTACCCTGGTGTGGGATTGGGGTTGAGCTCGGGGGTGTACTTGGGTTTGGTGGTGTGGAGTACTGCGCTGGTGGCGTATGAAAATGTGCCGGGGGCAATGGGGGTGCGTGGGACGCGAGGGGTGTTGCTGGGTTGCGCGGTGGCGGGAGTTGGACTGGGGCTTGGAAGAGGACCGGAGGTGACGAACTCGGAGCGAAGGGCGTGTGGGGCGAGGTTGGGGACTGTGAGAATTTCATGGGGGAGTGGGGTGCCTGGACGGCAGGTAATCAGCGCTGCCATTTTGCTCATGCAGCCACACTTTTCATTATTCTTCACTCAATTGTTTCTAGTGACAAGACTCGACTTGCACATTGTCAGAATCTGTACACATCTGTTTGGTTAACATCAGTTGGGAACACATGCTAGGAGAAGGATGCCCCTCCCCGCCCGAGGCGGTATCATTAGAGAGGATTGAGTGTGGTCACGTTTGCGTTATTTATGGTTTTCTGAAGTGGGAAGAACGTGAGGCACGCGGATTCTTTTGGTCTTGAGCGTTTGCAATCACGGGCGTGGCTCACGTTGGAATCATTTCTTTCTTTCGTCTGGTCGGTATGATTGCAATTGGACTCATTGATAGTGAATGCATGCTCGGCAATGGAACGAATTACTTCAAATAGGGGTTAGTTCGTCAATGTTTAGTGCTTCAAGGTTTGCAAATTGTAATGTTAAGTATGGAGATGCTAAGAGAGAATTGATTGATCTGCGCAGGCACTTGGGTGTTTGATGGTTGTGGTCGGAGTGATCGTGGTCATTGGCTTGAGCTTGCGTTTGCACCCTGGACCGTCCTGGAGAGGCGTCAGTCCTGACCTTCGGGTGCTCAACTTCAACATACAGCAAGGATTCAGCAGGAGTGGCAGCGTGAATTACTACTCGATCTATAACATGCTTGACGCTGAGCGACCTCACATTACCACGTTTGCCCCTACCTTCTCTCTGATTCTGATACAGCTCTCATTCTTCATTTTTGTTTGTACTTCAAAATACTTCAATTTCTTATTAGTGAAGCGCATTGATGACATTGCGGAATTTGGAGTGATAGATTTTTTTGTTTTCATTTGCCAGGCTGCAGGAGACGGACACAATGCACATTATTCATGGAAATTTGGACTTGGTAAGCGAGGACTTGAACTTGTTTCCCCGTCCAGTGACGTAATAGAGTTCTCAATACAATTAGACTGTTTCTGGAACTTTTAGACAACACCATAGAGAGATTCTTCCCCGTGAGTCTTACGTAGGTCTTCCTATGGTCGCAGTGATCTCATGGAGGCCTTTGCATGATACATGGAGAGGCCTCTGTATAATAATTATGCCCATTAGGAGACCTCCACTTGAAACTTGAAGAGAATGTTCTCATTGATGCTGTCTAGAAGTAATTGAAACAGTCTAATTTTAATGAACCCTGTTACTTCTTTGTTAGTTTGATATATCTTTTCAACTTTGTCATGAGCTTCAGATGAATCCTCGAGATGGGTGAATTAATTGTGTCCTAATTCCGTGGTTTCATTGATCTGCATGCAGATTGATTTTTGGGCAACGAAGCTAAAATTGTACAGCTGGTATGCTCCGGCGACGAAAGCAGATACGTGGGGATGTGCAATACTGTCAACGCAGAGACTGTTCCATGGGCAATCACGTGTGCTTCCATCTCCACATGGAGAGAACGCATGCTTTCAACAAGCAGAGTTCGATTTCCGGGGGAAACGCGTGCAAGTGATGAATACGCATTTTGGAGTACTGGATTCTGATATTCAACTGCAAGCAGCAGCCATTGCAAGCGCAGTGAATCTGACGAAACCGTTGCTACTGTCAGGGGATTTTAACATGGCGCCTCTGTCACAGGCCTATAATACCACTGTGGCTTCTGGAGTTTTGGACAGCCGGGTGGCGCAGATTGGACCTTGGAAGGGTCCTGGAGATCGAGACCCGGGGGCTGGCCTGCTGTTCTCTTCACCAGCATTGAAATGTCTGTCATGGAAGGAGCCCCACTATGACCAGGCCATGACATCTGACGGGTATCCAATTGTGGCTGCATTTGACTTCGTATAGCAGCAAGTTTCTGCAGGGAACTGGTCCTGCTGTCCTGTGCAATGGACTTTACAGTGCGCCTATTCTGCTCTAAGCCAGTGCATTCCAGTGCTGTTCCAGGCAGGAAGATCACGGTGCCGTTCCGCCGCAGGACTGATTTTTTTCTTGGATCATGCTTTCCATGTCTAGTTACCCCCGCAAGTCTCGAAGAGCACTTTTTTTTTTGGTTTTCAGTCGGTGAATTTTTGGTCATGTTGTACCGTAAAACTGAGAGGTCAGATTGAATCTGAGTTTGCATTGAAGGAATTCGGGACTGCACTCGGGAGTGTTAGGATGTAGCCATTTCTCAACTCTAGTGTACAGTGCTAATCTGTATTGCTTTCTAGGACTTGAAGAAAAAGTTGAAAGGAAGGGTTTTGTAATATCATTTAATTCCTTCAGAGTAGGTGCTTTTTGTCGCTGCCGAGGATTGAAGGCAGATTTTCTTTCCATTTTTGTGTGAGGAAGTACGAAGAAGATCAGGGTCGGGATTATCATCTTTCTTTGATGATGTCGCCAGTTTCAATAAACAATGCAGTCCTTTTGGACAAGTGTGATTTATGTGCTGACGAGCACCTGGTTCTAAAAGCATCTGCAGCAGTGTAACTAATGCTCTCACATCTCCAACTTTTGGATGAAAAGTGTGCAATCAATAATTGGAACTACCCCAAAGTCTCTTTTCTTTTCAAATTAGCTATTTTTGACAAAGGTTGTAAGTTGTACTGTAATGAACAATGATTTGGTTTTGGCTTTTGCACATTAAGACACTTATGAGTGGTTAGAAGGTAGCAAGAAGGGATATACAAGGAATGATGGTTTAATTTTTGCTTTTGCACTTTAGGGTACATTCCCACTTGGTCTTAGTAGGATGTGATAGGTTTGTAATGTTAATAGGTAGTTTGTGCTATTATAGTTGAATGTCTTGGCAAATATTTCATAAAACAAATTTTTTTTCATTATGCAAATTAGAAGTGTTTCCTATTTGAAGACTATTACATAACAATACCACAGTATAAAGATTAATGAAATGCACAACATTGCACCTAGTACACTACAAAGCTTTATAGAAGCAAATAAACCTCTGCAAATGTTGATTTCATTCCAAATGAAGATGCACATTAAGTATCAATTAGATTGTTGTTTGTTCTTGTGTTCAAATTACTTGAATAGTGTTATATAAGAAACCATTTGTAGGACATCAACATCCATATTGACGTTCAATCTTTAGGAATCAATCTTTCTAACATTTTGATTTGTATTTTAGTGCATAGATTTTCCTTTGTAAAAAAATATTTTCTCTTCTCAAAGTGCTTTGTAGCCCTACTTTAAACACACTAGATACCCAATTACCTACATTGATTTAAAGGATACATAAACATTCAAAATCCAACAAAAATGTGACTTAATAGAGAGTCTCTAATTTAAGATTTTCTATTAAAAAATCAAATAAAGATTCCAAATTGTAGAGGAACAATTTTTGCAAAGCATATATATAGCATTGATTAACAAAATTGAAGGTCTTAGTCAATCCTAGATAGAGCATATCAACAATGGTGTATGAAAGTGTAATCTAGATATAGTCTAGTAATTAGATTAGCTTCTATCTAGTATATCAACAATGGTGTATATAAGTATAGTCTAGATATAATTCAATAATTACTAAATAGGTGTGTGACAATAGATAAATAAAAACCTTTATAATCTTATCAAATCTATGCAATTAAGAGTTATTGCTGTTTGAACCTCATTTTATTTGCAAGATACCAATTTTATCTTCTAAAACTTGCATTTAGCAAACTCCAAGTGCAAATGTACCTTGAGATACTTGTAAGTGGTAGAAGGTAGTAATAAAGGATATACAAGGAATGATGGTTTACTTTTTGCTTTTGCACATCAAGATACTTGAGAGCAAGAATCTTAGAAAATAGCAAGAAAAGGTAAACAAATAGTTTGCCCCCCCAATATTAAACTATATGAGTGAACATCTAAATTATGAAGTAGGATTAAAAAAGAAATAAACCCTCTAAAAGGTTGCTTCATAATGTAAGGAACTTGGTGGAAAAGAGTCTCACCTAGACTCTAACTAGGGTAACTATAGAATGATTACCCAATGTATGACATAAACGCATGTGCAAAATTTTGGCTTGCAATCACGGACCTTAGTGCAATTCAATGTCTATTCTAGTTGAGGTCAACTTATCTAGATTTGTAAGTTGAATTTGGTTCCTTTCTTGGGCTTGATGTCACTCTTTACTCGCTTTTCAATTAGAACTTAGCTTCTTAGAATAGACAAAAATCAAAATTGATCCAATCTATGGCTTAATTGAACTATCTTATAAATACAAGCAATGTTGATTCTTCTTTGAAAGGCTCTAATTAGCATTTGGATTTGCCATGACTGTTCCTAAAAAGTACACTATATTTTCGAGAGAGCCCTTGAATTACAAGAGAGATACTAAAGTACAAACCATAAATAGACATTTAAACATGTGAAGTTGAAATTATCTGATCCTATATGGTGGCACTAATGCCAACATAGACATTGCTTTTCATAAGCTTTTTTCCAAATTTTATAGTACAAATGGAAAAAAAGCTCACAACCCCTTAGAAGGTTCATTTCTTTCTAATATCTTTTCTATGTGTACCTACACTAATGTCCATGGTGATTGATCACTGGAATAGAAGGCCCAACTCAACTACAAAAAAGGAATACCATTTATTCTTTTGAGCCAAGGAGCATGTAATATACTATAAGAGAAAGGGATGTTTTAAGTGAGTTCTTAAGTATAGTCCTCAATATAAAATTATAAGTAATGACCTTTAAGGAGACTTTTGGCAAAACTTTATTAGAAACACATGTATTTCTAGTAAATTTTTACTAAAAGTCTCCTTAGAGGTCATTACTTATAGTCTTATGTCTAGGTCTATACTCAAAAATTCACTTTAAATACCCTTTTATCTTGTAGAGAAATTTGAGATCAAGCATTTTGATACATGAAGGCTATTCTACATGTCATGAAATTTTTCAAAATAGAAAGCTTCATTGACATTAACTCTAACCACATTATATCTTCTCTTCAAATTGAAGTTTTGGTCTCAATATAGGATAAAATTGCTTTCAATACTACCAAAAAATTTGACCACTCTTTATGACTTTGAATTACAAAGGTGGGACCAACACCTCAAAATTACAAAGTTGGGACAAATAATTATTCTTTTAAGATATTCTTTGTTTAGTAGATGGCAAATTTGCAAACATATTTAAAACATTCTTTCTTTCTCATATAAATATTTTTGAAAAGATAATTGAAAAATAATTTGAATTATTTATAAATATCTCTATGTTAAGGCACATTGAAAACCTGCCTTGCCTTGGAGGTACGGTAGTATAGTTTCTTCCCACTTGCACCCAGAGACATCACCATTTTTATTGGGATTTCACCCGCTTTCTTAATTTACATACTTCCGCTTTTCACAGTTGGCCCCCCTCCTTTCACTAATGCAAGATGGAGTAACCAATTCACAATCTTAATCAAACCAGAGAAGTGCAATCATTCTCTCTTTCTGATCATAAGCTCATCTCAGCCTGCCAAATTAAACAAGTTCATGGGAGATACTTGCTGCATTGCTTGGAACTCTTCTCCACTTCTTCAGAACCTCGTTCATTGCACGTTGGCACCTAAACATCCCAACATTTAGAAATTTTATACATAATGGTTGTAACTGAAAAAACAACACTTCAAATCAAAACAATTGAGCATGTAGATGAAATTCTTGAACAATGGTTCCTTGAGAAGCAAGAATACTAGACCCTAGGACGTTTTGGGTCCTCCCTTGCAAATCCTGTTTACCAATTAATCATTAAATTCAAGAAGTTTGCAAATATATTGGGAAGCATATTTCATTTAGTAAGGTGGCCTAGGGGTGAAAGTAAGGCCTTCAAGGAAGTTATGTAACTGAAAAGCTAAAGTGGAGGTTCCGTTAAACATACAGTTCATTAGAGGTTCCATGCACCATACAGGTGAACTATGATTTGTGCCAAGTGTAAACTCACTTAATCTATTGACATTTAGTTTTTGCAATTGAGTTTGAACTCAAATCTAAATAGATTTGCAAAATTTTTGATGGCGCAAGTTTCTAGATTGTTGTAGGGAAAGGTTCAAGTTCACCTGTATGGTGAAATGGAACCTCTCTCTTACTTATGGTGAATGGACACTTTACATTACTATAAGAAAAGGAGAATCATGTTGTGTCCAATTTGGAAACAAATCTGAAAACTGCAGAGCAGTGATCTTGACCTCTGAAACCCGCTAGACAGAACATCGAATTAGAAAGAGAAAAAGTGGGGAAGGAAAAAGAATCACCTCCAGGGGCCATGATCAATGAACATGTTGGGAGAGACAACGATGTCTCGAAAACTTTTGCGGTCTTTGAGAACAGCTGAGTATTGTGCTTCGCTTTCCTCCTCCACACATCCAATGCCATGACAAAAGCTCTGCACCATGGACTGTTTACTTGGTTCCATTTCCTTCACCAAATGGATGACCAACCCAGGAACGTACATCTCTTCAGGCCAAACATCTTGTAACTCTGATCCCAAGTCTGTGGGCATTCCGTTCGGCAGCAACTCATGCTCTTTAAAGACCTGAGGATATGGATGCTCGTCTGCCACAGCACAAGTAACCGAGCACTCATCTTCTCTTGCGCTGTGAAGTTGCTCGGCCAAAAGATATTTTTCCTCACTATCTCTCGTGTTACCTGCCATTTCTTTTCCTGAATAACAAAACCACATACTCCATCAAATATCGTCATCCTCGTCAACAAAACTAACAAGATTTCTGAAGACAAAGCTCAATTACAAGGTGGAAGCCATGAATATCTAGTTAGAATAGCATGCTCGGTGGGAAGGTATTCATCTGTGGGCTATTCAAAAGGTTTTCAGTGAAATTAGACAGTTTCGGGAACTACTAGACATCATAAAGGAAATCTCACGGATTGGTCAAGGTGATCATCTACAGGCTTCTCCATTGTACAAGACGAGGCCACTCTATGATCACTTAAGACCCATAAGGAGATCTCTCCATGAAGCATGGGGGAGATTCTCTTTATAGTGATGTCCAAAAGTTCTTGAAACAGCCTAATTTTAGTGAACTCTCTATTTAGATTCTGGCTCCGGTAGTTGGACATAACACTCTCCACTTTACTCAAGACTGAATCTTAGTTACGCAAAACTTGGGAAGAGCTGAACGGGCATATTCCCAGTCCTCCCTTTAGCAAAGCTTTACACATATCTTTGATCAAAGTATGTATCATGATCTGGTAAGCAGAAGAGGTTTGGTCTAACTGCAGCTCTAAAATAGACCAGGGGTCACCTCGACAACAATAGGACCGAAGTGATTAACTAAGAGTGTCACAACAGCACTCCATAGCGAGGCAGTAAACTTATGAAAAGGATTACGGTGTTTACTCCATTGTTCCAGCAGCTGATCAGAAGTAGGACTATTCCGCTCAGAGTCTCTGTCGTGGGAAATTTCTGCTAAGCACTCGGGTCTTCTCTCTCCTGAACTATCACTGGATTTGGTTTCTTCTGAGCTCCCTAAAAGGAACCACGCTGAGTTAGAACTCTCAGAGTTTGAAGAAAGAGCACCAAGTGCAGCAGTACGGAGTCGCATGATAGATGCCACTGAGAGTCGTGACGAAAACTCGTCATTATATATGACACTGCAAAAATACGAAAACGCATGATCAAATGGGACAGTCTATTATTACAGGTCTAGAGTATGCCTGCTAGACTTTCAACATCAAAAAACTATATGAGGGTAGATCAGCAAGAGAATTTAAAGCACGTATTTTTAAAGGTTCAGTACCCAGGGTGTCTCTAAGACAGTTGCCTACAATTTCAATTGTAGCATGGCTAGTTCAATTGGAATACCTCGTCGGGATGGTTTTTCTACTAGCGACATCAATTAACTCAAACTCTTGACAGTTGCTAGATAAGAACATCCCCATTCAGTGAAAGATCTTACCTTGTTACAAAACTAGCACATGCATCGGCAGTGACCGAATCTACACAAGGCAATACACCATATGTGTACACACGTAGGTCTGGGTACCGTTTGTACAACTGCCAACCACCATCACCACCACCCATGCGTCTTTCTCAGTCTCTTTAACTTATTCCTTTACACACCTACAAAGTGCATCTACGTCTCAACAACTAGGCCAGTGCCACGAGAATATGAGGCCTCAATTAAGTACATACAGGTGTGTATATTTCGTTCTATTAAACACAAGATGGTTTAATATAACGACTTATCCTGGAAAATGAACAAACCATAAGAGATGAACTTACCCGTAATGCTGTCAGGGTAGCAATTGAACCTCCAAGTGAATGCCCAACAAAACGAAGACTATATCCTTCGTATTTCCCTCCTGAGCCCAGAAGTCCGGTCAACAGTCCCTGCCTCCGCCCCAGCCGTGACACTTCGCTATCTGATGCCCAAGCCCACCATACATACCCAATTATTTGTCAACAAGCCACGTGTATGCCTCCATGATGAATTGAGGAGTATTTTGATTAATGAAGGTTCGGTTCAAGTCCTTCGATTGCAAGTAGACAACCCATCTTTTGGTATTCTGGAGCCCTAGCCACAATAAAATTGGCAGTCTTTACATTAGAAACTGTCTTTAATGGCATCACAATTGGCAAGGTTAAACGTGCCAAGGTTCTCTAAAACGCCTCTTCTGCGGGGGTTTCTACTAATAACAGTATTCTAAACATCGTTGCTTAGCTTCTCTCATGAGCACGCAAGTAACCACTGTGAAGCACGTATGCACAAATTCACCATAATCATACACAAAATGGTGAACATCTCTTCGTACCGCCAATCTCTGTACAGGATGCGCAATCGTCGAGAGCTTGCTCCTCACTCTCGTCTTCAGCCAGATTGTCAAGCTTCATCGAGAGCTCGCGAGCAGCGTTGATGACCCCTTTATGGCAGTAATGTGGCATGGAATCTTGCACTTGCTTCTTTACTTGGTCTGGAATACCATCCCCTCTATACCCGACAGACACATGCAGTATGGTGAATCGATAACCTCTACAGTATCGTGATCAACTGAAAGACGTAACTATTATGCCAGGGATATAGGAGTTCGGTTTTCATACTTGAGTAGGCCGAGGAGGTCAGAGTCCGACAGCTTGCATTCCCGGTCCGCCAGCCCATCTATAAGCATATCCTCTGGAGTCTCAGTACCACGGACAGCAACTACCACTTTTTTCAAGTGATGCAGGACCACGACAAAGTACACAGTCTCTCGAGATTTTTCCTGCACAGTTCAAGTGATAAGGTAATCAGCGAAACGAGTCCTCAGAATGGCTTGCCAATCGATTCTCAAACAGTCAGAATGAATGCCATAGACCTCGCACAACCTGAGAGACACGGCCCTGCAAAAGAGCATCAGGAGGAAGCTGTGCATGCCTTAAAAAGGCAGCTGCATTTCCTCTCCACCAATTATCACCTTCCAGTATTGGCCTCCTGAATTCCACAGATTATTCAAAAGTTAATTGAATATGTTTGCAACAGCTGAAATTTCTAGCCCCAGAGTCTAAAGCCTAGAATTGTGAAGTAAAGAGCATGCTCTTCATCATGGGCTTAAAATGTAGTGCGGACAATGAGAAGAAAATACGGGAAGAGTACACAAGAATCACCTATTGCGGTTCCAGAAGCTCAGAATACCCTGACGTCTGAGCCATACGCAAATCCATGTAAAGGGATGTTGGCAGAAATCCAAAAGAAATCCCTGTTCACATATGCATTGCCACAATTGTCATGAATGTTGTCTTACTATGTAGGTTTCTAATGAACGAATCTATCATATTCATTTCGTGGTAGGTATCACTGAAAGAAAAACATTATTTCATTCGTACTCAGTTCTCAACGAAAGGAAAGGATTACGCTCATTGAACAAATGTAAAGAACCGCTGGTTTACAGCACAGGATTCTCTATGTTATTAAAACATGCAGGCTGACTCGTCTAATACAATTATGTCTAAAATCACTTGAGTATCTTTTGACAGCTACTTGGGTTAACTATGTTGTAAAAGCCAGATAACCCAAGCTGTCTTCAAGAAATAAACATTAAAAAGAAATTCAATACACAGACCTAGAAGGAGAGCGAGATACGTCGCGAAAAAACAAACAGTACCGTATATGCAGCGACAGCATAAGGGTGTAAAAGTGAAGCCTCACTGAGAAGCTCCTCAGGCACAGCTCCACCATCATCTGCAGCAATAGGTTCAACTTTTTGTTCCCGCAGCAATGCAATTCCTGACACAAATCGTAGTGTTCAGAAACCTTGACATTTCAATTAATGATCAAATCTGATTAGATACTGAGGCACTTCACTGAAAGCAACAACATTAAAAATACAAACGGTGTGAGACTTACCCGCTGCTATTTCCAGGTGGCTGGCACCTCCAGCTCGATACTCCAGAAGTTCTCCTATCAACGCAGCCACGATATCCACTTCATCCTTATCTGACTGAGACCTGGAGAATAAGCTAAGCCTGTTACAGATTTATTTATTTTGTGTTTCTACGAGTTGCGGAATCTAATCACTAGAAGAGAAACCTCCGAGAGGTATTCCAGAAAATCCAAACCACACTGAACCTTAGATCAATGTGTTACATCATCTAAGCAAAATCTTGCCGAGTGTAACACGTCTTGGATATCTCTTGGGGGGAAGAGTTTTTACTAGTGAATGTCAGAATATAACAAATTCCATTTGACGTCCTGTTCCAATTATGTCTGATACGTGTTAGCTATAAACACCATTAGTAGCGAAGATAGCACACTATGAAGTTTGAAATGGTTGCACAAGAAAGCTCAATTCCAGATCTCGTGAGGAGTTTAGTCTAGAGAGAGGCACGTCGTGCTTCACTTGATTGTGATTAAGTGTACAAGAAGTGCTTACTGATGACCTTTTTTATAGAGCATGAAAGACTACAAGTAAATATTTGCAAGTTTGGAAAATTATCTGCTTACAAGTACTGACGCCTGCCAAGGCAACACAGGAACTCTCGAATTCCATAGTCAAACATCTCACGGTAATGCGCCCTCCACGCGTCACCGTGATTGTGATATAGTGACCTCCATGCTATAACATCCGAACCCACACAGCATTGCGCCACTGCACTTGCCCAAGCTAAGACAGGTGTCACCACCAGCCATAATCTGAAACCAGGGTCTGCCACTGCCAATCCACCGACAGTAAGAAACGATTGAGCACAGAACATAAATGGGCAATAGGTCCTCCTATTCACTGAGAAGCTTCCTCTACCTGGCTCTTATGAGCATAGCATCGAAGAAAGAAAAACAGAAGGAAAGACCACAACAACATCTAGTTGCATCTTAGTAATAAAACAAGCGTCTCATATTCCTTGACCAATTTTCTAGTGAAAAATATTGTCAATAAAATTAGATCGTTTCGGGATCTTGTAGACAATGCTATAAAGAGAATCTTTGAGTTAATTTATGGGTCTCCGAACAGTCTACAGTTTTACTTCTCATAACAGTTACAGTCTACAGAGGCTTCCCAATGAAACTTAGGGAGGTGTCAATATGATCAGTCTGACCACAGGGAGACCCCCTTATAAATCATGGGGAAGATTCTCTTATGCCGTAGTCTAGAAATTTCGGAAACAGTCTAATTTTATTGAATACGCTGCTAATTTTATGAATTCACGCGCTCTCAGATGTGGTTGTGATTGTGAACTTTGACAATGAAACAGAATGAACTACACGGAGCAAGACACTTACCCCCGCCACAAGAGAATCGGTAGGCAAAGCCTTTCGCAGATATTGTTGCAATTACAAAGGCAAAACAAAGAGCACCCACGCCTTGAACTGCAGTGACCAAAAATCCAACTCGGCTCCACCAAAGCCACACCTTATACCATTTCTGAATGCAAAAGGAAAACAAGCCACATACGTGGCAATGAGGCTTAGAAAACAGCAACAAAGGAGGTGCGAAATTGCAGCTAAACATCAAAAAGATTATACTGATCGAAGCTTGTGAAGTTCGAGAGTGACACCTTATATAAGGTAGAGAATACTAAACCCGTTAGGGACCTAATCCCTTCTCCTTTTGACTGAGCCCTATCATCAACAACCCATCTCTTCCAATAGACCCGGTAGACCGTCAATTACCAAGTTGGGATTAAGGACGACTTGGTTAAATGTCAATGACCACTGATCTTTTAATGGAAATGGAGTTGTCTACAATCCCTTAAATAGTGATCTACAGCCTCCCACTTTAAAACATTGCACAAGAAATCGATAAAAAATCTGATGCTCATGTTATACCGAAGGTGATCTTTCCAGTGAGCTCAATACTGATCTCCCAAAGAAAGCTTATATCTACAAATAGTTAAAATACTTAATAGTATCCTCGAACTTACCCGTCTTTTGGAGCGTAGAGGTTGCACCATAGCAACAGAGGGGTAGTCATGCATTGCGGTTGCGGTGACAGCTTGAATGAATCCCATACCTAGCATCCACAGCAGACGCAAGCAAGCTGCGGCAGTGATCATGTTTGCAGCAGCTGCCACCTTCCTTGGACAATCCTGCCGAGTAGCCACTGTTGCTACGGAAGTCGAAACGAGAGCTAAAGTGCAGTTGAGCAGTCCCAGCACGAAAATTGATTTGCGGACCTCCTGGAAATAGTGGCACACCCCCATGGAGTGAATCTTCATGCTAGGACTTGTAGCTGGGAGGAATCCATTTTCCCCGCTCGGAGAATGGAGACCGAAAACCTTTCGTGTAAAACTGTAGCTGCGAATTCGCTTCCGGCGCAACCGAGCGAACAATCGAAGCAGCTCGAGCCAGGGAATACTCGCTCTCTCCAGCATTGGCCCTATGCACCATTGAAATCGCACCACTATCAAAACAAAACGAAATTCCCCGTAAACGAGATCGCCATACTAACATCCCCATTTATTTCTCTAAAAATTACTCCTTCCTCTTTTTCCTTAGTGCAGTCCTGAGCATTTGTCGACCTGGTGAAAGAGAAAATACAATGAGAGCATCCGCAACAAAGTACCAGTTGATGCAAACGCAGCAATGACCATCATATAGAGAAAAAAGAGAAACTAGTCATGTGCAAAGATTATTGGCTCAGGTCTAGGAATTAACCTCTAGAGGTCAAGGACCAAAGATTCATGTGTCTAGGAAATTCTAAACAACTGAGAATATGCCTACTCAAAGACTGTCATGAGTTCAACATTGTGGCCAAAAGAAACCTTGGATTTATTTCAAGTACAGTTCCAAGGGTGCTCATAAGCCCCTCAAGTATGTTCTGATATGCAAAGTAATTCTCTCAACCTGGAATTAAGCATTTGTTTACAATGCTTAACGAAGAGAGCTAAATCGCTCGAAAATAATATAGAAATGCCGATAGTCCAGAGTGCAACTTCAGACTTCCGTTTACGACAACCAGAGACGTACCTCAAATTCAAGCTCAGCTATACAATATGTATGTATACCTCAAACGCATACAAGACTCCAGCTCCAATGACACTTTGCAGCGCATAGTACTCCAAAAACAGCTCCACAAAGTCCAAGCCCAGCTGTAGAGCAAAGGAATCAACCCTAAATCAAGACTCGAGAGCTCTCCTTATACTAACCAGCTGCTGCTCCCATCAAGAGCTCCAATGCTAGACCCAGATTGTGATTCTTTCCGATTGATAAGTTTGAATTGAGATCTCCCCAATAGCGCTAACAGCTCAATTCGACGAACTGAATGATCCTCAATCACAATTTCTGTCGATCAGCGATCGTGTGCCTTCTCATCTCTCCAAATCTCTGTGTGAAGAGTGGAGAGAGCTCTGAGTTCAGAATGTGAGACTGTTTCAACTGTGATTGCTGCATTCGCACTCATAGCCTAATCCAATGCGCGCGTTTCACGAGCAATCATTCATCTGCGACATGGTCATCACTGACACATTCGCGCGGCCTCCTGCGTTGGAGAGACGGCTCCTTTCAAGCTGCTCTCTGAAGCCCTCGCTGGAGCTTCCCGTGCAGCCTAATTCAATTAAGCTTAACCCTTAAATGCCGAAGGGGTGACCCTCGAAATCATCTTTTTGTATTACCGTGTGAATCACTAGCCTTCAAAATTGCAAAAGTAGTCATTGTAAGTCAAACTACTGTAGAAGATCTTCCCTTTTCAAAATGAATTTTGAGGATGAATAGTTGCACTTCTATCCTATACAATTTATTTCCCCATCATCCATCGAACACAAAACTTCTGCCTCAACGTTCAAAGATAAAATTAGTGGGAGAGTTTGAAAATGGTATGAAGTCCATCTAGCAACCATTTAGGGGGATCTTTAATTGTTGAAATTCTTTTCAATCAATTTTTCTTGAAAGAGAAATGAAATTGGCACCTATCTCAAGTTGTTTCATATTATTTGGACCAATGTTTTCTTTTTTTCATTTTAAATGAATCTGGATGAATTAGTACGTCACGTCAAGCTGGTAGGCTATGAGTCCAACAAACAACAAGTACACTCAAACCTCTTTCACATGGCCTCTAACATGACAATCTACAAAATCTCTTGCACACTATATAATACACTTTGTCATCCATTCAACCTATCTTATAGTTTCAAAAACTATCATCCCAGTAGTCATATGAAAGAGGTTAAAGTGTAAAGGGAATCGCTTGTTGGCTCCATTGCTAAATGAAAACAATGCAACAGTATGTACACAAAAACACCAACAAAATTTGTTTCTACATTCACAAAAGATTTTGGTTCTCGATGTTTCTAGATGTAGGCTCCCTAAATGCATTCAAACTTGTGGGCTATTCATTGTGCATTGAGGATGAATCATGGGCTATTCTCTCCAGAAATGGAAAAGCCATTGAAGTGAGCATTGATCACAAGCCTCAGAAACTAGAAGAGTGTAAAATGGTAATCATTTATTGAGGACTCTCCTTTCAAACTTTAATACAAACAACAAAAAATAGTTCTCGAAAAATACACACAACTAAGGATCAAGTGAACTCAAAGTATAAGAACATAGAAGGCAAAGCATGGATTTATATACCATCTCGGCCTTGTTCGTTAAATTCAACCGTATACTAAAAGAAACTTGTGTCTAATTTGACAAATTTTTCTAGACATTTAATGTAACAAGCCATGTTTTTATGTCAACAATTATATCCACTATAACTGAAGATGTTATGGTGAACATAATTGTTTACATAAGAACATGGCTTGTTACATTAGACGTCTAGAAAAATCCATCAAATTAGACACGAGAAAATCCAAAAAAATACAGATTCCTTCTAGTGGCAGCTTGGAAGAGACTGACCAGTATTCAGTGAGGAAGTATCGTGGAGGTAAAATGAGAGAAATCTACCATGTAGTAACATTCTTCAAAAGCTTCAATCCTTTCATGTCAATGAGCTATGCCAACGCACAAAACTTCGCTTGTCGCTTCGGAGAATGTGAAAAATAACTATGACACAACTTGCAGAGGTCTTCCATAGCACGAAAAAGATCCAATTTACTCAAAGTTTTGACTGCCAAATTTACTCAGTGTCCCATGCAATGAACTGTAGTGACATGTGGAGCAAAATTGGCCTTCAAGTGAACACTTATTTCTGTTCGGCAATCATGGAAAGCAGAAACACCATCAACACTGAAGTAGAGTAATTTGGTTGCTATTTCATTATGATCCAAATCCTCCATGAACACCAAGAACGCCAACGAGGAAGGCTATCAAATTGTCTAGTGTCACTCCATCCGAGTCAAGCTTTTGTAAAGTAATTAGCAAGGGCACATGCACCCAATCTTGTGTGATATAAACATGCACAACGATGTATGAGTAGTTGTCGACCCTAGTTGTCTTGTCACAAGTCATACATTAGAAGAAAAACGTGTCCACCACAACCAACTACAATGCAACTATATGTCCTATACAATTGTCCTGCAACTGTAGCCCTCTATATTTGTACCAAATTTGACGTGAACAAAGTTATACATTATTGTAGTTGCAAAGTAGTTGCAAAGTAGTTGCAAGGTGAAATTTAGGATTACAAGGATGTATGAGAAGAATTGATGTGAGGTATTCTACATCTAATATTTGTTACAATTGTCAATGTGGACAACTTTATGTTTGTAGAGTCTAGTGAGTCAAACTATAGTTGCATAGAATCTAAATTCAATTGCAATTCAACTAGAATTCAATGCAAAAGCAACTAGAAAGCAACTAAACTACAATTAGAATTAAATTAGAAAAAATTTACAATTGTCCCACATCAATTGTTAAGAGTACCATTAGGTTGGACATATAAGAATTGTAAGTTATAGCATTCTTACATAATGAATTCTAATTATCGAATTCTAATATTTCTACATTTTGTAGACTTCTATAATTTTTAGATTTTTGCAATCTATTGAAATCACCAAGTTTTTAAAGTCTAAGAAATTTTAGAACTTGTGGAAATTGTAAAATTTTGTAAATTGATGAAATCTATTTAATATCAATATTTGGATTTGATAATTTAAAAAAGAAGCTAGATTTGAAATTTTGATATCTATAAATCATTGAGATTAAAACTTCAAAATTTACAAATCTGCAAATCATAAACAAGTTGTAAATGAGTAGCAAACAAGTTGCAAATCAATTATAGACAAGTTGTACATGAGTTGTAAACAAGTTGCACTTAAGCAAGTTCTACATCAGCAACCACATCAGAAGAGTTCATTGATGAAGTCCTTGGCATGTTGTTAGATGACAAAGAAACTTGTGATTATAGTACAATTGATGCGACTTGTCCATTGCAACTACAGGTTCCAAATTATCACCTAGTTGCAAATGTTCGATGCAACTGTAAAACCAATTGCATACTATAGTCCCCAAACCCTTGTTTTTTCTTGTAGTGATAGCTATGTATTTAGCTACTTTTATGATGGCTTTCATCTGCTCTTGGATAAAGGAGTATATGTGCTCAATCAGTAATCAATTAGTACTTGAATTCCAATGCATGGAAGGAGAGTTTGGAGTTTCTAGCAAGCGGAATAGATTGAATTTAGATTCAAACTAGGCCATTGGTCGACCAACGCACAGAAGTTGAAATAAGGTTGCAAAATGCATGCTTTTTTGACGTGCCTCAATGGAAGTGCAATTGTTGATTTGTTATACAATAGATGCTAGGTGTTTTGTAGCATACAAGAATAAGTTCGACTTGTATACCTTCCGCTTTTTGTGCTTACTAATAGTATCCCACTTTAGCGCCATGAGCCAAGGCTTCTTCTTGGTCAATGTTTGAGCAAACTCAACACTTGACCATGTGCAACCACCCATCCATTGAGAGCACCATCTCCGCCTAGGGACACTTAGCACTCTACTCCATCTGGAATTTGCGAGTCAAATCATAATTTGGCTTGCCTAAATGAATCAAAGGTTGCAATTCTTCCTCCTCCATATCGTCATGAAATAAATCATTCATCTCCACAGAACCACGCATTGTGTTAAAAATTGGGGTCATCTTCACTGCATACATAGCCAAAGGAGTCCATAGAAATAGGGACAATAGGATTTGGAGGCTTCAAACTTAAGATGACACAACTCTTTGTCTTTGCTTGTAGATCTGAACTATTGGTAGTGGTGGTAGCAGTTGTATCAAAAGATACAATATTCACCAATTGCACTCGCCGAGGTTGCTTAGAGGTACTCTTTCTCCTACTTGAAGGAGGCTTGTTCTTGAGTAGATCGTGCACATCAAGCGGCCCTAAATTCTTTGAGTTTCAAAAAGTACTGTAAAAACTTTATAGTGTTACTTGCTCTCTAGCTCGCCTCTTGCCTTGCTCCTTGGAGATTCAACACTCTTGTTTGCGTTTCCTTTCAACAGCCTCAATATTCTTTTACTTTTGAATATCCTTCCTCTGCTCTCAAAGGAGCACCTCAACTGCAACTTTCTGTCTTGCAATTGGATGCGATGCATTGCAATGTGTACCTTTTGTGGATTCTTCAGCCAACACCATAGTCACAAAATTTCAGCAAGCAATCTACAAATGAATTGATACAGTAAGAGACTAAGTGACCCTCAATTTTGGACAGAAGCAATGATTGTGAATCCTGAATTGCCAATACAAGCACTCAAGCATGAAGTGAATGGAAATAAAAAAAATCCAAATTGGCAAATTGAACTCTCAAAGGTTGTACCCTTGAAGTTTGACATTTCAAAATTTGAATGTTTGCAAGCCCCAATTCAAGAAACCGCCCCTCTACGAAGACCACGATTGATCCATGAACACAACAAGTAGGGCTCCTAACCACAAAAAAATACAGCGAGTGGGGCTCCAAATCACAAATGATTACAACGAGTGGGGTGACAAGTATTAAGCAGGTGAAGGACTACAACAACCCGAAATCCTAAGTAGTGGTGACAAAGTGAACACCCCGGCATAGATATGGCGAAACCCGAACCCGAAATCATGTCTTCTAGTTCATTTCTAGCTCCTTTAGATGATAACCTGTCAATGAAACATGAACTAAGATGGCGATAAGCATACAAAGTTGAACGGTCAAGGTCAACGTCATGGTTGCCAAGTTATGTTGTGAAATGCACCTTCGGCATTTTCTGTGAAATTTCAGTTATGTTTTCTAATAGGGCCTAGTACAAGGCTAAATTTTTTGGTGTTTTGGGGTTGTTTATCACCTAAAAACACACTAATTTGACCTGTGGAATTAGTTATGAATTTTAAAGTTTGAATCACTTAGGGTTCTAGCAACATCCACTCCCTAACATGTCCATTGCTTGTACAATCATGAATGCCATTGGTGCATAGAAGAAAACAATATGTACCTATGTGTTACACAACAATTTAAGGATATAGTCGCATTATTGACCTCCTACCTTAGTGCGAGATTCTTCATACTAATTTGGATAATTTTGGATGAATGTACTCAAAATTAGTATAAACCTTTGGATGAAATTCAAATACAAAATGGATAGAAGTTGGACAAAATCTATAGAATTTGGGATAGTAAAAATGTATTGTAAGACACATTACCCACACCATATTGAACTTATTTGAAATCTTGTAAACTCTTTTATTGGTGTGACTTATAAATTCACATAAATTTCAGAATTAGAATGACTAAGAAATCTAAGTATAGGGAGTAGCAATTGAATTAATTTATGTAAAATGACATCTTACCAAACTTCATTTTTAGTTTCAACAACAACTATACATTTATGTAAAATGTCAAGCTTTGACTATTTGTTTTTAAAAATTGTAGATTTTGAAATAATTAAGGATTTAGAAGCGCTGGTTTGGAACTATTAAAGGAATCTACAATATATTGGAACTTGTTATTTAATTGAACCAATTAAATATTAGGGGGATTTTTTGAATTTTATTAATAATTATCTTATATTTCTTGCATTCAGTGGTTTAATTTTTCATCTATATAATCTACTTAATGTATGTAATCTATGTAATCTATGTTTATGTCCATATTCTATTTTAGATTTTTTGGAGGGAGGGGAGGGATTTCGGTCAATTTTTTATCTTCAATTGTAGTTAAAGATTTTTAAAATTTTCAACAATTACAAATATACCAATGACCAATTCACCTTAATTATTGGACCAATCTTATTTGATTGTATGCTTTTGTGTTTGTAAATTATTATTACAAGGCCATTATGTGTAATTTTTTTTCTACAAGTTTCTTTGAAGGCATACAATTCCCTCAAAAACATTAGCCATAATATATCTAATTTGATAACAAATACTATGAATGACTTTCAACACTAATAGCATATTTCTTGGAGCAACTCCCAAGAAAGCAATGAAGTTTAGGTCTTTAGGTCCTTAATTTAAACATCTCAAATTCTCAATGTTATATTAATTTCAAGGACCCCTAGATGATTCAATATGAATCTTTTGTATTATATGCAAACTCAATCATGATTTCATCTAGTACATTCTTATCCACATAATTTTCATTAAATTGTTCTTACTAGAATTTAATGACTTCCCAACAATTTTTTTTATGAAACCTTACAACTTGATGAATTTCTTTTGTTGTATTGCAACAAACTTTGTTTTAATATAATAGTTATACATAGAGCATATTCAACATTCAATACAATTTCAATACTCATACATACAACAACATTACAATTCAATATGTAAGCATGCCAATATTAGAAGCTAATGTAAACTTGGCATTGAAATTGGCTCATGCAATACATATAATATGGATACAATCAAAGATACAATACAAAAACTTTAAGCAATACAAAAATCTTCTTTATCACAATGTTATATAAAAAATATTCAATTTAATACTAAAATGTATTGTATTTTGTATTTAAAGCATACAATATTTTGTATTATTGTGTACTTTGTTTACAGGTCCTCCCATGTAACTCACTATAGTATATGCAACGTACAGTACTTTCAATACAAAAGCATGACTTGTAGTACAACAAATGTATTCACTTTGGAATTTTTGGGATGAATAGTGCTTAGTTAATGCTTTGATTGACAAGGAGATCTTCTTGGGTACAACAGAAATTACATTTGGGGAGAGGTGCAAATCTACCAAGTACAATTTCTTTTCTTCAAATTACCCATTGGATTAGTAATGATAGAGATTCATTTTGCTTTTGCATTCTAAAAGACTTGTGATTGCTTGGAAGTCAAAATAATGAGTTGCATGGAGGAGCCTGTAAATAAAAATTTGATTTTCTAAAGCAATGACCTTAACAAGATGAAATTTTTTAAACCAAGTATTGCTATAAGGTACCTATATCCAAAATCATTTGAAAAAACATTTGATTTTGGTTTCCGTTAATGAATTGTCTAAATTTTTGTTGAATCTTATTGGAAGTCAAAAGGAGATTCTAGATTCTCTTTGCATGCTTATTTGGAATATAACATGTAGAAATGGTAAATTTAAAAAAAAAATTGGATATTGGTACAACATAGTAATATTTTAATCTACATTAATTTAATAATTTAATATATAGTGTGACTTTAGTAAGAATTGTCTTGGTTTCTATTTAACAAACATAATTGAATTAGATATAGTTACCTTTTCAAATTCTCAAAAAATCAACACTCTTGTCTTCAACACCACTAAGCCATTAGCCAATCTATCCAAACTTCAACAACCAAACCGAAGAGTCTATGTGACCTTGAAAAAGTATAATGAACAAGATGGATTGTACAACAGTTAGGGCCACAAAAGAACCACTGATTTTTAGACAAACCAAATCAAGCTATAGTGTCCCTTGAACTTACACAAAGACCATATAAAGTGTCATCACTATTTTTTGTCTTGGGCTCCCGCCTTCCATGCTCACATTTAAAAAGTGGGATACATTTGAGTGCATGTGATCTCTTGGTTTGGCCTTGGTGTAAATTGAGGTTGTCTTCTACAGGTGCGTACTTGGGAGGTGCATGCAAGTGTACAAGGATTGTGATTCACTCTAGAATTCCAAGGCCTACTTGACACCCAATACAAAAGCATCTTTTGCACTGCAATTATCTGCAATCTACACCCAAAACTACATTCCAGGAATAAATTGGCTCTCAGATAGCTACTCAAATTTCCTCAGGTAGCTTCTATCAATGCAAAGCCTCTGCCCTTTCTGTCTACACTCCAGAGCCAACAAACCACACCCTAGATTCAGCTTCACTGAATCAATGATCACTCTCACCTTCGTCGCCTCCATGTTCAAGCGTTGCCTCCTTGGCAATCTCTGGCCATGGAAGCATTTTCCTCGCTCTAAATGAACAGTTGCAGTCATTCCCATACATGGATAGCTTGTCTTAATGGTAGATGTATGATAAGCTAGTGCGCATGCGCATTGGCTCACGCAGACACTTGCGCAGTGGAAATCGGCCGGGATTCTTGTCAAAATTCTTCACGAATGTCTCGTGCTTAATGAATGCTGGGGGGCCATGCCACTAACACTTTCGATTTCTTCTTCCGCTCAGTACTTGCTTCGATCAGCATCTGTGATTGTGCGAGGTGGAGTTTTGGCGATCAGCATGTTTACCCGCTGAAGATGGTCATTGTCTTCCACGCTTGCCTCGGCCTCTCGTCATGGACAAGCAACAGGTAGTTACTACCCTGCTCTTCCTTTCTGTCATTGTGAATTCTTCCCGAATCTTTAGACTTTGCAATTGAATCTTGCGGACGAATCTCAGAGGTGGGAAATTAAACCCCTTGGTAACTGGTCGGAGAGCTTATTAGTTGCGGTTGATGCTCCGTGTCGTGTTCAGGTAGAAACCGGAGATGGAGGCTCGTCGTGCATTCTGCAAGGTCATGACAACGCGAAGAGAGTCCCCGCGTTCTTCACGTGCACGAGTGGGGAGCTTCTGTGGGGTCAAGTGCACACAGTGATCCAAGGTTCCACTGCCGGAGAGGTGGACACGGCGCTTGGTCCACAGGAGATTGCTGATCCTTCCGGGACTGTTTTGGCGTGCTCGTTCCGGTTCAGGGTTTTGGCTCGCAAGGGCGCATGGAAGGTGGAGGCCGCTTTCGTAGATAACTTCGAGGGTCAGCCATGGCACATCGGGTTTGTATGCCACCATGTCGATGTGGAGGGACTGGAGATTTTGAAACGGGCGACGGAAGCAGGGATTGGCAGTACCGGGACATTTGGAGCTCTGGAGATCGTCTTCGTCGATCGCTATGACTGGAGTGGTTCTCATAGCCCTGGGTGTGAGCTCATTGTGGAAACTGTTGAAGGGAAGGCGGTTGATCCTGAGGAGGATTTTGATGACGAGACGTATTATAGATCGCTCGTGGGCGGGCGATTTATGCTCGTGGATACGCAAGGATTCACAAACCTCATTCAAGCACTCAAGGACGGAGAGAAGCTTGAATGGAAAAACTATGTGCTGCGAAACAAGAACAACACGGACTTTGGCACGCACCTGGTTGTCGATGACACGGAGTATGACATGGGGTGGATGGCGTTTCAAAACGGAGAACTTGTGGGATTCGTTTATGACGGCGCTTACTCTGGATTAGAGGGCGACAATCTCAGGCTCGGCAGCAGTTAGCTCGGTGACCAGGATTGAACTAGAGCAGAAACTGAGCCCTGAGCATTAAAAGGCAAAAATTGTTCTTTAGGGTTTCAATTCTGAAGCGTTGATTGCAAATTTGAAAACTGGAATGTATGTAGACGAAATCCGTGTGCTCCTAGATTTGCATTCCTTTTGCTCGTATTCGCTCCACATAGCATCTCATTCGTGCTCTTCGCAAACGTCCTGAAGTGTCAGAAATTCTCATCCGAAAACCATAAACCCCGGCCTGTACCTTCCATCCACAAGCCATGAGTATCCATTTACCAAAATTGCACTTTTCTATTCTGCACTTGCAGGGCGGTCATCATTAATTCAGAATGAGAATGATATTAATTCAAAGTTTCATCACTGCGATTCGAAGCATGCGTCAGTGAATAGCATTGAAGCTCCAAGATGTCAGAAACTAACACAATCTGTGCCATGTGCGACGTGCTAGATAATTTTGGCATTGGTTAATTCCGATCTACGAAAATAGCACATGCGCTGTGCGGACATAGCGCAAATCGGCGTCACATCCCTAAATTCATTTACAACTGCTTGCTGCTCCGTACAGCAAACTGTGGTGAATATGTACAAAGAAAATTCATCCGCTTTGTAAACGTGCAAATTTATTATTTTCGTATTTAAAGGGTTTCTTCCACATACTAATCCTGGAGCCATCTATATCTGCCGGGAATGAAGGGTTCATTGCTAGTCACCCTCATTCCTCAACCGTCGAAGAACTGAAGAAGCCTATAGACTCCAGTAAGAGACAGATTAACAATCCGTAGTGCCTTGAACTAATCTTGGAGCTAGCTACTCCGATTTTTGTTTACACTCGGCGTCGCTCCAAACATTCTCATGCATTCCTATCAATGAATGTATCTCGTCTACAGTGGTACATTTGCTAGAGCAATACAGCAAGGTCTTGCAAACTGTACAGCAACCATGGTGAAATAGTACCAAGAAAATTCATCCGACCCATGAATGTGCGATCTTATTGTTAGTGCAGACTGCCGGGATACAATTCATTGCAATCGACATCCTCAGTCGATGAAGAAGCGAATGAGGGCAGTAATATTTTAACCGAAAGACTTCGGGAAGTTGGAAGTAAAATCTGTAATGCCTTGAGCTAATCTTGGAGCAAGTTCCTTCAATTTAATTTGGTTACAATCGGCGTTGCTTCTTGACATTCGCTGGATTATTCAATCAACGGAAGTATCTCCTGTAGTACATTTGCGAGCGTTTCCATCCACAGTTCAACACCTTGTAACCTCGCAAATAGCGCTGGAAACAATTCTGTATTTGATGATAATACTTGCCTGCTAGAAGATTATGAAATGATAAATATCAGGTCGTAATCCATGTGATGAACCAAGAAAAGGAATGCACGACAGATGAGATCGAGAATGCGGAAATCGCCACACCTCGACGGGTACCATATAAAGTCCGTTTCTTCTCTCAACCAATTGAGTCGCCCACCTCCATCGTCACGTACTGTCCGTCTTTCTCCATTCTTTTGTCTCCCTTCACAATGGCCAAGCTTCTTTTTCTTGTGGCGCTACTGGTGGTGGCATCATCAGTCGTAGCGCACACTCCACCACCGTCACATCCTCCTCCACCACCGGCACATGCTCCCCCACCACCGGTACATGCTCCTCCCCCGCCGAAGCCCGTGGACACGTTCTCCCTCAAGTGCGTCATCCACAACATTGCCGATCGGAGCGTGACATTTACTGTGGAAGTTGGTAAAAGCTCGAAGAAGGTTGTGGCGAAGAAAGGATGCTGGACCGCCATTGCGCCTGTCCCTGTGAGTTGCAAGACTCCTGTGGTGCACTTGTGCGTGACTGTCAAGACTAACAAGGGCGTGTCGGTGACGAAGTCGTTTCCGATCCACTTGCTGGATCAGTTCAAGTTCATCCAACCGAAGAGCCTCAAGGTCTTGCCACTGCTCGCTTACCGACCGAAACATGGCAAGTTCTTGGTGATCGAGATCGGTCACAAGAAGATCCTCTCCTACAAGCTCTAGAAAGGTAAGCTCACTCAAAGCTATATATTCCGATCATCAAGGTGTGCCGTTGCTATCAAATCTCGCATTCGTGTTCAATGTGATGATTGTAGTATTCATGAGAAAGCTTCCGATTCTTCTGGCAGTCCTTATGAGAGCTTTCTTGCTTGTTGTTTTCATGAGAGATGTCATGTCTGTAGTTTTCCACGAGATGGAGCTTTCCTTGTGAAGTTTGCACGAGCGCTTCCTGTGTTTAGTGTTCACGGGAGCTTTCTTGTTTTTCATAAGAGCATTTCTGTTTGTAGCTTTCAAGAGAGCTTTCAGTGAAATTTCTTCCAGACGTCCTGTTTCTATTTTTCATCTGTGATCTTTCCTGTGTGATCTTTTTCGGTGACAATGCAGACGAGTGTGGTGATCAATCTATTTAACCTTTCTATTTTATTTGCGATGCAGGAGACAATGGGGATGGTGATTGATTCCGTTTTGTGCGACGTAGAATCAGTTGTAGCTATGATCTCATGACAATGAGTGTTTGTTTGGGTTAATTTTGGTGGTTAGAAATAATGACATGCTCGTCGGTTGGGTCATGTCGATTTCAGATCACTTGATCGCATTCTTGCTCCACGATTCTTAGTGGAGTCTCTTTATTATATGTGAAGGATTCTTAAGAGACTAAGCGTGATTCAAATTCAATTACATGAATGGTTTTTATTGGAGCATTCTACATGACGTGAGACATGTTTTGAATCACACATTTCTCATCAAATGTCGAAATCGGATGCCAGAAAATGTACACAGTTTTGTCACTCTTTAAGAACTACCCACGTAGAAGAATGAAACAGTTTTGCACATCACCCGACATAAGAGAAGAAATTCATATTGCGTCTATCACACATATTCGGATTCATGATGTATTCATCCGGGCGGACTGTCGTGCTTTACTGTATCCACCAGGGCATTCTCATTCATGAGCAAGAAGACAATTTTGTTACACCTATCAAATTTCCTTCCAATCAACTGCATGTGCCCAACTCCCCTGAGACAACAGCAATAACTCGTAAGGGTTGTATACAGATGAGGCTGTGTAGGTCTACACTTCGCTTGACCAGTAACCACAAAGTGCGAAGATTCAACAATGGCAGTCATAATGGCAGTCTTTGGAAGTCAGTTTAATGGCTGGACTGAAAAACAGGGCTTACGACCCACCACCAATTAAACAACCCAAATCCAACAGGATAGGAGCTTGTAAGCTGAAAATTTTTCAATGCAAACTAATTGAGCATGTCTATCCTGGAGAGAAATCTCATATCATCCCAAATAATCAGAATACAGAACAACCTTCGAACACACAGTAAAGTTGCATGACTTTAATGAGTCGTAAAGAATCAGTACAGTTGGTGGTCGGCTTCATGTTCGTGTTATAAGCTCCCCGGGTAATAACCAATTTCTAACTCTACATATAGAGTGCTTATGTCACAACCTACTCGCAAGTTTTGGAAAACCCATACACTGACCTGCATTTGGTCAAGAAACCACCTTCATAATTGGAATACAGCGGGTTAAGCGTCCATAAAATACACTCCGTAATGATCCAAGGATCCAAGTCGAACGACGAGAGAGGTTTTGTGAGGTGACTAGAACTAGTTGTTCTCCACAGTAACCATCGAAATAACACTATCTTCGAGCATAAGACCACACCTGAAAACACAAAAGCAACAAAGGTTTCAGTGCTATATGTAATTATTTTCCAAGGATTCTCAACTACTTGGGAAATGAATGGAACTCACGGACCAAGCCAGCAACGTTTTCCTCTAATGACATACAACCAGTCTTGTCAAAGCCAGAAAATAAGGTTCGTATTGTAGACCATACACACCTTCAGAGTGGAGTCCCAACTTCCAGTGCAAAGGGCATCGCCGTCAGCCGCCAATGCTAGGCAGCTTACACGATTGGTGTGCCCCTCAGCCCGTCCTCCACCCAAGTTTGCCACCACCTGTATACGGGACAAGTATATAAGCAAACGAAACCTGACTCTCTACAACTTCAAAAGCAACGAGATAGAATGAAGTTCCGCCACTTCAAAACGAGAAAAAGGCGTTGACTAGACCGGACAAGTTAGCATGCTTGGGACGATCATAACCGATTTCAACAGAATTTGAAGTAAAATTAGTCTGTTTCAAGAACTTTTAGAGAGCATTTAAGAGAGAATCTTCGTCATGATTCATGGGTAGGTTCCCTTACGGTCAGAATAATCATACAAAAACCTCTCGAAGATATCAGGGAGGTCTCATATGGTGACAATGATCATACAGAAACCTCTCGAAGAAACATAAGGGAGGCCTCTGCATGATCAGTGTGACCCGCGGGAGATCTCTCCATCAATTATGGATAATAATGATTCTCTAGATATTGCTGTCTAAACATTCCAAAGACGGTCTAATTTTAACGAATACTATATTTTTCACAACTGTAATGTCTTCCATATAGTAGTCACTCAGAAGATGCACGCGAGCATTATTCATCCGAGTGAGTCACGTCTCATACCTTGGCTAATAAAGTGTCCCAGACATAGCAATTGCCATTTGAGTAGCCTGCAAAGAGAAGGCGACCTGAAGGTGAAAGTGCTATGGAAGTAACATTGACTGGACCCCGAGCAAGAGCCTGCTTGTCCCAATATTGCTGCAACTCATGGCCCGTGCCAATGTCAAAGAGTCGGCAGCTACCGTCATCACTCCCGGTTCCTAAGTGTCGGTCCCCTGAAAGAATGTGCACCGTATTTACATCACCCTCGTGCCCATGAAAGGTGCGTTGCGCTCGGCCAGGTGTCCTCACGTCCCACAACTTGGCGGTTTTGTCACACGAGCCTGAGATAAACATGTTGGGTTCGCTTGAACTCACAGATATACTGTTGCCATCATCCCATCATTTTCCGTTAGTCAGTGGCAATTAGCTCGAAAGTGACTGTAAACATGGCGCGAACATAGGAAGTATGGCACCTCGTATCGAAAGCTCAGAAATTTGATAATCTACTCGATTGAGATGAGCTTAGATTCTGGCTTCATTTCGGTGTGATCTATAATATCCAAGAAGAAGTTCTCGAAAAAACTGAAATCAAATAGGTGAAAATGATTGTCAAAATTGAACTAAACTGCATGAGTCCCCAATGACGTTCGTGAAGGTAACTAAGGAAGAGGTTTCATTTTGAATTGTGACAGATAAAACTTTTCAATATCGCTAGTAGTATAAGAATAGCAACACCCACCTCATGACGTCGCCGGTATGACCAGTGACAATGTCACCTCCAAAAATACTGACGCATTGTTGGCTGTCTGCATCCCACAGCCTACAAGTGCGGTCTTCCGAGCTCGTAACAATGCGGTCTTCTTGAGAGGGAATATATTTACAACAAGAGAGGTAACCCGTATGGCCTATCAGTGAGCCTGACACGGATAAGTTCCCTTCCTTGTCAGGAGAAGAGTTGAGGTTGAAAATGGAGCAAACATTGTCCAGACCACCGCAGGCCACCATGTTGCCTGCCGGTGAAATGGCAGCGGCCATGACCCACGCGCATGCCAACTTGAATGCATGTGTCTTCTGACCCGAAATGGCGTTCCACACAATGAGCCTGCCATCTTGCGATGCTGATACAATTCGTGAGGTTTCTCGGTAGGACCAATCCAGCGAGTATATCTGTTCCAGCACAGTTTTCTCAAAGGTTCAGTCTCCAATACTTCATTTTCATGAGCCCCTTCTTGCCCTTTCTATGTGATAAAGACAACAAATGTTATCCGTCTCTTAGGATGATCCACTACCAATTTGAGGTCAAACTTCATGCTTTCATACATAAGATTCATTCCTCTGTGTCTTACACGAGTAAAACTGTGGTGAAGTCCCTATAACAGAGCTCATGAGACCAAAAAGAACGCATAATCCACCACAAAGTATGATACTCATGAATCAAGGTTTAACCCCAAGTGCGCTTTCAAAAAACAAAAATTCTGCATTGAAATCTAATAGTTATAGTTTTTAGTAACACTCAGAACACAAAATGTAAGATCTGACATCTTTCTTCTATTGATATGTCCTGCTACAACTTGAAGCAACACCACGGTTTAATTTCAACTCGCATCGATATGAAGGCAAACACTATTTGACGATTAGGGCACGCAGGTTTAAAGCAGAGAGAGTTGAGTTCATATCTTAACTGGAATCACAAAGTTATGAGCTAAGTAATGAACAAGACAGAAGTAAAGCAACCGGGCATACCTTGCCTGTGTGTCCTTGCAAATTGCGACAGCATTTGAAAGAGTTGTCATTTACCTCCACCTGCTTGGATCCCTGATTTTGCGCATATGTAGCCACTGCTCAACCCATCAATCCCAACGATTCAATACATGTCAATTTACTAATAAGGAAGTAATAACTCTCTCTCCTAAAACAACACATAAAAGTAAGATAGAGGATTACGAAACCGTTGGAGACCTGATCTCGTGACGCCTGAACCAGTATTTCATAAACTTGGTTGGACAGTTAGTAAGTGGAGTATGCATGACTTCACTAAATGTCTAAGGCCACTTATCTTTGAATGAAAATGGGGTTGTCTACTAGTGGTCTACAACTTCCCGTTTGAAATTGCATAAGTGATTGACATAGTAATCAATAAAATTACATTGTTTCAAGAAATTCTTAAATACCATAAGGGAAACAAGATGAGCATGATGCAATTCATGGGAGGACTTCTCCGTGATTCACAGGGAGATCTCCCTAGAATCACCTACTTTCAGCTACTTGCAAGATGCTTATATCACAATCTATAATTATTAAAGCACAACCTTCAAACAATTTCAAGGAAAAGAATGAAGAGGTCTCCCAATGATTGACCGACTCAATCGCCGTCTCCCCATAGTGCATCTCCAAAATCACTGAAAAATCTAATTATAACAAAAAAAAAAAATGCAATCGGAATTCCATGATAATTCATCTAAAAACATTTGGCTTTTCTATCCAAAGTGTATTACATTAATAAGCAAGTCAAGACATTCCTCCCAATAAACGGCTAAAGGTAGAATATCCTGCAATTGCAAGGATCTTAACCTCCAGCAAATCGAGACTAACAAGCTCCACCTGTCTGAGCTACCCGGTTAACCAAAGACACCCATCCGCATGGATTAATACAGTTAGGTAATCTCTACACAACTCCATGCCTTTCCCCAAAACCACACAATCCTAAAAATTGGTTGACCTCTAAAGTTCCACTTTCACAAGATTCATCGCTATCCCTAGAACACCTCACAAACGGAGCACTTGTCACTAAGTGGGAGAGTTCCATTCTACAATACAGGATGACTCTCAAACAAGACTTGAAAAGCTCTTCTGAGGAGGCTATTACTTCAGAGAAAGGAGTTCATTGTGCCCAATTTGACATTAAACCTGCCAGCAGGAATTGCAATCGCAAGCTCTAATAACCCCTACATACCATTGCTTCCATGACAAACCAAACATACATTCCGAATACAGTCTCCAAACTGGTCAGCCCTAACCTGACATCCCAAATTTCAAGACTGTAAACCTGTGCTGCGATCCGGGGGCACAATCAAGCATTCAGAAAATTCTAGCTGCCCCTAAAAATCTTCCCCACACTCATCATCTCCAGAAAACCATTCGTAAGCAGATGCCATTCTCAACACCCTCGCCAAACGAATCTGAGTCCGATTCCAACACCATCAGAAGAAAACAAGTCACTCACTGTCGACCAAGAACACTCTCTACAACCAATGTCAGAATACGTTTTCGAGACTATTTTGATGAATGTTGCGCAAAACCCGATGCAATTTCGGCAAAAAAGAAAAATCGGTAAGAAAGAAGAAAAGAAAACAGAACCCACCATCGCCATCCCGGAGTACCGCCCTCTTCTTGTGCAATTGCTCCCGCAGGCTCTCCACTTCCGCTTTGGCCTGCTTGGTGACACTCTCCGCCGACATCTCTCTCTACCTTTTAATTCTACGCCACACCCAACTTCCTAATACCATCACTATTGCTCTTCCTATCCCAATCTCAATCGCAATCAATGTTCTTGCTCTGTTTCCAATGTTTGTCAATCCGTTAAAAGCTCATCTTCAGAGTGATTCTGAGCCAAAATGTGGAAGTCTGTCATCGTAAAAGAGTGATGTGCGTGCTACCATACGAGAGCCCAGAGTGTGGAATCTGGTTTCTGGGCGAATAGTATTGTTTGGAAATGAATGCGAGGGTCGCCATAGCTGGCCTGGAGAGAGAGAAGAGGGACAGAGCGAGAGAGATGGAGCTGGTTGGGTTCACGTGCCAGAGCCTGAAAGCAAGCAGGCCTGAGAATGCCGACAGTTAACTCTACTGGGGTTACTCTGACTGATCAGAGGAGGGAGAATCAACCCTGGTAAAAAAGCTGAAATTTGTTATCTGTTACATTCAATGCGACCTGGACACGTTTTCATCCGTCCCGTTGCAATCCGCACAGTTTGTCACCCATTTGGTCTGGATGAAATCTAAGGAATCATATTGAAGCCGATCTTCAAAATAAATTCTTAGAGCTTGAAACCTTTTTGAAACCTTCTTGGTGTTGTTGCATTATAAGAGGTTTAGGTTCTATTTTGGTCTATTACTAAGATAAGTACACCTATAATTTGTTATATTAAATATAAATTATGTCACATTTCCATCTCTACATTTTTTGCTCAATCATTCTCACTACACTCAAATGATATCCAAACAATTTTTTAATGGAAGTAACCCTACACTTTGGTGAAATTCTTTTTGGTTATACTTATTGTTGATAAACATAAATTTATTTCTATTGGATCTTATCAATAAGTGAAAGAAGATTCCTATGCATTGTTGTATGTATTATTTTGACTTTGTATATATAAGTTATGAAATTTCAAACTATTGGTTATAGGTGTATCAAAAATTGACACTAGAATCTCTAAGCCTCTTATGTTCTGCCTATACACATCTCATGGCATCAATATTTAAGTAATTGTTTTCTTTTTTGGTCCAAATGTAGGTGTCACATTTTGGATAGTGGTGATAATGGGCCTAAATTTTTTTTTGTGAATGCAAATTTGAGTTAATATTTGACATCAAAGTTCTCTAATTATATAAAGAAGATTAAGAAATTTCAAATTAACTCTTTACTTAATAGAAGGTTCATTTTTTATTTGTAGAATTCCAAATAATTTGATGAAGCACTATATTTCTACATTAATCAATCTTTGGGATAAAAGAAAATATATTTTTAGATAGATGAGATTTGTTGGTTTTTTTTTTTTGAGATTATATCGAGAATTTAATGTTCAACTATTAAAATTTAATCCATTAGAGTAGTATTAAGTGGATTTCCCTTAAAATGATGGAATCAATTCTTAGACCTTTTTTTCTTATAAATGATTATTTTCAGAAAATAGGTATTTCAATAAACAAATCACTTTTAAGAAGATTATTAGATGGAAGAGATTGGAAATTGTGAAAATTGCAACTAAGTATACAATCTTAATTTTACCTTCACTTTCTATTTATACAAAAGTTTTATAGCCAAATTCTTTATCGTTTGTAGGATTTAAGTACTCATAATAAAATTTTACATTTATTAATTTTTAATTTTTACACTTCACTACATACTCTTGGGTATTAACCAAATTCAAAATTCAATGAGAATTAAAAAATATGAAATTTAATTCATATCTTTTAGTTTGATGGACATGATTGAATTAAACACTCTAAAGATTGATATTAGAACCTACTTGGTAAATGATTTCAACACCTTGCATTATATGCTATGATCTTATTTGCCTTTGCAAAAAGAAAATTATTGAAAGAAATCAATAAATTCAAGAAAATTCTTAATTTGGTTTCAACAAATCACAAGATATGTTAGATTGTAGTGTTAGATCAATATACAACACGAAGATAAAAAGAGCAATTTGCAATTTTATGGGATACAATATGAATTTTATGCCATGATCTTTGCATGATAATTTTACATCTATGATCTAAAAGTGGTTAAGAAATTGCCAAGTAGTAGTTCTTCATGGGTTCTTCAATATTTACAAAAATTGATATTTTGAGGCCAAACTATTAGAAAATTCATTAGAAAATTTATATACAATAACTACACCTAATTTAGATCCTTTTTTAAAACCAAAACCTACACATTCTTACCTAAAATGTAGTTCCACTATTCATGAGCATTTAGGGTTAGTTTTAGGAACAATTATTTTAGGTACTTTGAAAATTCATACTTTATTCATCTAATGTCCAATAATGCATAAGAAAGGAATCTAAAATATTCTTTTGACTTCCAACAAGATCCAATCAAGAAACATGCAATTTAATAACAAGAACAATGCTAATTTGCTTATTTCAATGCATTTAGATGCAATTATGTTAATCTATGAACACTCTGATGTTGAATTTTCAAATGATGAAGAAATTGGAATTTGGTTTTCTTTCTCATTAGTACTTGGATGAAAGTCATTTAATTCATAGAAATACTTTATCAAGATATTATCCTAACCAATGGTTGGATTTGGTGTTAGTAGATTTATTAGTTTTCTAATATTACAAATGTGGAAGTGTATCAAGCCAAAAATTGCAGTGATTTTAGTTCAAAATTGGATTTGCAAAAATGAGGTCGTAGATTAAAAGAACACAAAAATTTCAAAAAATCACCATATCAAGAGAACCTCATTTCCAATCCATTCCAACAAATTTTACTAAAAAAATGATAATATTTTGCTTGTAATTGAATTTAGAAGGAATTTCATTATTTCCCTTTCAAAATTTATAAAAAAAATATTGATGATGGAATCTAAAACTCAATATCTACAACTTTTATACTTATATTAAATCCAAAATATTCTTCCAAATAGCACTTTATAACGATCTTTCCCAAATCGTCGATTTTGCAAAAGGATCTAGACGTTTAGGCAAGTGCAAGCAAGTAATATTCCCAGATTTGAAATAAAAATTTACATCCAAAAAATTAATTTGCACACATGAACAATCAAAAGTTGAACCGCAGCAGTTGCCTGAAACCTCAAAAAACCATATCTTCGGTTTACGAGGAATTTTAGGGGGCCAATTATCAGAAGTTTACATGATTGACGACTGATGTAAATATAACAATGGCTGAAATTACCTACAGAAAATAAAGTCTTCTGTATCATCCGATTCTCCCAACAATGAACTTCCATTTATACATGCAGCAGCCAGTACATTAGTGCTGCATACAGTAAGTTCTCTGCTCGACATTTCTGTTCTAATCCGCAACGGGTCCTCTTCACATCAAGCTGCACCTCGAATTTCGTGCTCTTGATCAAGCCCAACGTAACAGTCGGATACCAGATAGAGCCTAATAGGCTGCACAAACAGACATACAATAGATATTGTCAAAGGACACCGCATCATTAGATTTCAAAAGAGAACACTAAACCTCAAAACTCAAAAACGTTGGAGCAATTAGTTGGGAATAATAATCCCAAACCTTGCGAATACACGGGAAAGAGCAGGATTTCAAATTTAATCTAATAAGTAACAAAGCAGAGCCCTAAAGCAGTGGAGGCTGACTTCAACATCTCGAACATCCAGAGATCTCTCTAGAAAATCAATCAGGTCAGAAAACGTATACATGAGTCTAGGCGAAGATTTTACCTCTGATTCAGGTTTCAAATGCTTTGGTAGAATCAACTTGGCATTTAGGTGCTCCAAAAAGGAGACTCGTTTTAGGGCAAAGACCTCACGCGTCTTCGGATTCCCAGCTACCAGCCACCAGCCTTCGTCTTTGACCTACAGTAACAGAATACTGCTGAGTCTTTTCGTTTGAATGCTATGGTCATTTAATTGTAATCTGTGCTTGCTTCCTCAAGATACCATCGTAGCAATCGAACTAAGATTGCTTTGTGCCAAGCCAAGCCAAGCCAAGCCAAAACAAAACAACAAATTACTAGACTGGGATTAACTTAAAGATATATTCGCACTTGGCGAAGGGGTAGTGATAGCAAAAGTGAATCCAGTCTGAAGGAGTGCCTAAATTCATTTCTAAGACCCTTGCCAACACCACTCTTAACACCATTGAGAAAAGGAATAGAAGCAATGGCTAGTACACTAAATATTTCATGTAATGTGGGTGTTCAATTTGCAGCTTCCAAGGTGGTCAATAGCGCTAAGATAAATTTGAAAACATATAACTACTGCGGCCTCTCGGGAATTACTGTGGCCAACAGCATATGGTGTCCTAATTGTAGCTCTCTTTCTTCCCAGACGTACAGAGCAAGGGAAATTAAGTAAAGAGACCGAACCTTTGGAAAGTAAGGCACATAAGCCCGGAAATTCGGCATCCGTTTCAAGACGCTCCGGAAGAGCTCAACTCGCAGTATCCACTCCCGGTTCTTATCTTCCCTGCTTGGCTCCAGCCTCCATCTTACTTCCACACGAGGCAACCTCATCCACACCTGTTACAGTCATTTATTTGTAAGTCAATCAACTACTCACATGGGTCTAAGGTCTTTACCAAAAGAGAATCTTTCAAGGCATTGTTCACAAAACATTTTTTTTACCTTCATTAAATAAATAACTCAATTTTACAGAATTTGAAAACTGGCAAGGACATCCTCATGCATTTCATCGAGCACATGAATGAGGACACATGAATTTGACATCATCAGCAGAAGTTGATGTCCTGAAGAATTCATTACGCTTCAACTCTTCAATGCTTTTCATTACTTGAATCTCTCAACCTGATTGATTATGAACTTTTTGATGATAAAGATGTGCAACTGAGCGCCAATGCAGAAAAAGCAATCCACTCTGTTCTTACAGTAACTAATGCAGGCTAAACTCTTCCCAGACAGGCTCAACCCTTTAGATACTGTTTACACACCTGCAGAACTTCTGCAACTTGTGGGGGACCGATAACAGTCCTTAGAGCCCCTCGCAAGTGATCAGCTGAGCTTGAGAGCAAGTCGTGTCCAGTAACTAAACCACGTTCTTTTAGAACAGACAATACGTCAGCGTTAACGTGTGGCAACATGTTCAACGCCAACCGCTCATCCTTTTCCCACCAGCGACCCTGTACAAATGAACGAAGCATCAATTCCAAAGATCGATCCAGGTTTACATTATCTCGCACAATTACGATCTCGATAACAAATAACATAGAGCCTCCAGGTTAGGTAGAGATACGACGGTGAGGGCGTTTAGTAATCTGTCACTGAAGACAACCCAAGAAATGACAGCATTCTTAGTTTAGTTCAACCGATAAAATCCCATAGATATCTGCAACCATTCTCACTCCATGTCACAGGATCCGAGAGTAACCTGCATGATCATCTGAAGGAGATGCATGGTAGAGAGAACGGTTTCGAGCCAGCCGCCATTGGCTGCGACGTCTACCATGGCTTGCAGGACACGAATGCTTTGGTCTAGCACTGACTTGGTATCAGTAATGTAGTCGCTTACAGGTAAGTCAATCCTTGAGAAGTGAGCCTGCTCATTCCAATACCCACAAGACCAGTAAGATAGCAGATACAGTTGGTACGAAATCGAAGACCTAAACACTGCAAGCTCACAACAAGCTTCCATTGAGCACGTTATAAAAACTACAAGAGCTAGATTGGATTTGGACTCGGCATGTACCTGCAGAAGCAGATTGGTTTTCACGTGTGGGTCGTCAAGGGCACGCATATCGACAGGCCAGCGTACTTCTTTGGCTAAACCCTCATTGAGTTTTTCCTGAACATTCGTGCTTCATAACGTTAGTAACTAAGAGCAGATTGACAGTCTGCAACGCGAAATGACTAGCTAAGTGACATCAAAGAGCTACAGCATCAAGACATGTCCAAAATCAACAATGATAAATTAAGTGAGAACCAGGAGCAAAATCTGACCTCATTGTGCCGAACTGGTAACTCATCAAACTCTGCGGCCCCACTTAGAACATGAAGAAGAGCCTGCCATGCCATAAACAGACATTTAGTCTTTAATGTATACAATAAGCCCAAATACCGCTTTTCAAACATGGACATGTTTACCCCATGCGTGCAGCAACTATTGATCTCAATTAAAGTTCGAATCAGTGAGCCTTACCGGCCAGACTGAATATGCCAGGAAACAAGTCTCAGCAATAAAAGACCGAATTCACATAGCAAAGAGACAATGACTTCAAACCACGTATGAAGTACTGGCAACACGAGCTATCCTTCAAGACAAACCATACCTCAAGGGAGGTTTCCGCACGTATATTGGCACTGAATAGGGAAACAGTTGTGTAGTGCAAGTAATACTGTGATGCAACAGCGCCCATCACCAATGACTCAACGGTATTATCTTCGTTCACTCTTAAACAACCCCCATCTTCAAGAGCTTGCAAAGTGTCATTCACAAGACTGTTCAACAAACAATGCATCCCCAAACTAGCGTCAGTCAGAGATTAAAAGACTACTATAAGATGACATCCTCGTAACCAAAGGTAAGATGAGCTGGAATAGGATTTTTAGCGAGTTTCAAAGCTGACATAGCATTTGATTTTCTGTCAACTATGCTTTTCTTTCCTTTCGGTTCACGTAAACAGCGATCAAGTCCAATTTCATGAAGTAGAAAATGTCCCAAAGAGAATTGGGTATAGTACTTTGATAGGAATGCATTGATTGAAGCGCTGCTGGTGTCCTCAAGATCATAAAAACTTGGGTTCATGACCTGAAATTCATCAAAACACCAGGTACTTATACATACATGAGATGAATACATCAACAGAAGTCATAGATAGCTCCAATAGCTGAAGCGACAAATGCAAACAGTCAACTAGGAGTTGGGCTTAATGTTCAATAGAATGGTAGATCAACTCACCAAGCGACGAAAAAGGTATGTCCAGGTCAAATAATCGATGGCGTCTTGCTTGCTTGATATTGTGCCAGCCACCACCTCAGCATTAAAATGGTCATGAAGATGTTGCGAAAGCATGCTTTCCACCGGAAAAGGCTCATACAGAAACTGTGCAGATATAGCAACGTTAACATAGCAATCACAGTCGCTTGAATAAAGGAATCTTTCAGGTATACGTGCCACATGATCGTACACACAGAGGTCGTACCTTTTTGTAGAAGCTCTTCTTGGGATCGTGAACTAAAATTACCGCTTTCCCATGCTGGTCATATTGAGGTCGACCAGCACGCCCCATCATCTGCAGAACATCTGTAATAGGGAAGTCTACATAGCGTTTGGTCTTGCCATCAAAGAACTCAGTGCCCTGTCAAAACCCATAATGCGATTTTCAAGACATGGATATGAAGGATATTCAGCTAAATGAGGTGCTCTAATACGACAAAGCATTTGGGTTGCTTAATGCCGGAGATTGAAACATAAACGGATCTTAGATGGCACTTGTTGGAGCAGCGTGGAGGCATTAGAAGTGAATAGTCCAGGAATTATGTGCAACAAGATTAATAGTATAAATTAGCAAATCAATGTGTGCAAAGGTTGCACCTTTATAACAACAAGATGAGCTGGAAGGTTAACACCCCAGGCAAGTGTGCTTGTACAAACTAATATCTGCACCACCAAGGAAACAGATGATGAGTGAGTAAAACCAGTGATTATTGAAGCATTCGTGGTTATTCATGACAGGAAGGAAGTCCAGACCAAATCTACAAGTCATGATCTCAGAGTTTTGGTAATCTTGAAAAGTGTGTTCAGAAAAAATAATGCAAGCAAGCAATGTGAAGCCGGACTACATCTAATCCCCCCAATTGTAATTCATTCTTACTGCAATTTCTAGGTTCATAACAACATACAGACTGTGTTTGAACATAACAGGCGAAAAAGCACATTGTTTGTTCAACATAGTCCCGCCAGGATCACAATCGTGAGAGTGGTAACAAGAGGTTCAGTCCGGACTAAAGCAATTGAAGGAAAGAAAACCTGAATTTTTGTGTTGGTAAATAGCTCCTCAACAAGAGACCGATCACGGTCGTTCAAACCAGCATGATGCAATCCAATACCAAATTGCAGAGTGTGCCTCAGATTTTCATCCATTACTTGTGAAACAACCATAGCCATCTCAGCCTCTGTCATATTTAAGAACTGTTGTGGTCGTTCATCAGCTGAAGCATACTGCATTTCAGATCACGTAATGTGTTAAGTTTGGCACTCAATATAACGCTGGAGAACAAAGACACGCAGAATACTCACGTTTGGATAAGAATGCGCGAAGTGAACTTGCATGTTAGAAAAAATAAAAAATTTCGAATATTAAACTAGGAGGAAGTAGACCAAATGACGTCAACTTTGGATCGTGATATTTTCAATATGAAGAGCCCCTTCAAGAATCTTACCTGAATCAGATCCAGTGCTGTCAAGCGTGTTTGACGTCGAGATGACACAAATACGAGAACCGGCTTGAAAGGAGAATGTGTTGTTATAGCTGCGTACGTTGGCTTGTTCATGCTGTTCATTCTTGGGCAATAGAACTTACCAGGGTAACCCTGTCCAAGAACACCATTTAATCAACCCAAGAGTAGAATGTGGACATGTCTAAAAAATTTCAAAAACCTGATAGTATATCTGTCTAAGCCACAGATACTTACGGAAATCACAGACCGCGTTCACACGTAAGCACCCCACTGATGACTCAGGTAAGACTCTTAAGGATTCACGAGATATATGATAAACCCATTGGAAACCAGAGCAATCAAATGAGAATAAAAATTACTGGTCAAAATAAAAAGCTCAAGAGTGGGATGTTAAGGGGCTGGAAGAAGCAGCGGTTCCATTGCGCATAAATGCTTCCGATGCAAACAACAAGATACTGATGCCATGACGAAGAAGTTGACAGTAAAAGCAAAAAAACAGTATTTGGGAAAGCATAAGTTCACATATAAGTCAATTGGATCAACCACATAAAAAAATTGAAGTAGAAAAAGACGTGGACACATCATACTAACCACCGGGTATCATCAAATACCTGAATGTGCACTTCAAGTGGTACAGGACGAACGCTGGGCTTAAAATTATACAGCCCAATTTCCTCGATTCCTAGCCAGTTTGCCAAGTCTCTGTACAACACACAGCACGTTGTATGTAACGAAATTTGAATAATTATTTTGGTGTTTCAACTGGGACCTTCAGCAACCTCATTGTAAGTATATTAATATCAAACGGGAACAGGATTTTACCGAGCATTGGCAAGTGCTGTAGATAATCCGATGAAGCGAACAGGAGCTCCTGTCTGAGATGATATGTATCTCATTCGCGAAACAATAACCTACCGATAGAATATCATACCAAACAAAGTGAGTCTTTGAGAATCATATCTAGCTTGAAGAGAGACAACAAGAAAGAATGTATACCCGTACATATTCGTACAGTTAGCATCACTTGACATCAAACAGATAAATGCCATCAAGCTCTGATAGCAAGCTTACCTCTAAAATGGGTCCACGATCAGCTCCAAGAAGATGAATCTCATCTATCACCATTAGTCCTACCTGATTTCATGACGATGGTAATAACATTAGCCAAGGAAAGCGTTTCATCACTGTCTGATGAAACGGAAGGATTATTAAAAATATGTAAGCCGATACTAAGTCAGACAAGGTTTCTGCTTCAACATCACTCGAACATACCTTTGTAACATAACTACGATTATGCCAATTTCGACTGATGCCATCCCACTTCTCAGGTGTTGAGATGATGATATCAGCTGAGAGCAGGGCCCTCATATCAGGTGTGAAGTCTCCTGTCAATTCCACCTGTAGAACAAAGAAATGCTACAAATTCATCCAGTCCTCAGGTTCTGAAGTATAGATTTGTCTATCAAATCATTGAACGTATTGAATATTTTAAATAAATAATTCTTGAACAAATTCAGATCCATACATCAGGGTGTTCATTGATAGAAGAATTTCCAAAAATCCTCACGATTGCAAATTAGCTCCGATGTTATCAAATTTCAGGTTCTCAAAGAATGTCTCAATGTGTGCCTAACGTCAGTTTATCCTGCAATCAATATTACTAACCAGCTTCTTGTTAAGCGAGCGCGCGAGGCCTTTTCCCCAGCCGTCCATCCTCTCCCTCACAAGTGCCTTAAGCGGAGCGATGTAGATAACCTGCCATAACACAGAAACACTTCTCAAAAGTCCGAAAAGATAGCATAAGAACTTAGCTACTTCACTATTACTTTGACGTAAAAGTTAGGGCGGGAAATCTGAGGTACATAAACTTCAGCAGTTTACTCTCACGAACTGCATAAACAAAACGGTGCCAGCAATTTAGCTACGGCACAATCCTAAAACTTAAAAGAAGGCGGCAAATGTAAGCAGCATAGCAGTCGAACTAAAGAAAATTCTGTTCAAACTGTGGCACCTTCATATCAGGTTGCGTATTGAAAAGTCGCATAATGGCTAACTCCGAAGAGATGGTCTTTCCACTACCTGTCGGAGCTCCTAGAAGGACATTGTTATCCGTGTGGTAGAGTGTGTGAAAAGCCTGCACAAAACTTCTCACGTTTATCTTTACTAACACATAAAAATTAAGGTTATGAAAATCAATTGGCTCAATGATAGGGCCAATGAAGATTATCGTACTCATAGATTATTGTCCATCAACAAAGATTGCTGTATTTCTATGCCACTTCGTGATTTCTATGCGTCAACAGTTGAAATTGAACAACCAGCAATAGCAATATTCAAAATTAGTTGTGAGGGTGGTATTAAAGATAATTATCTGTTTACCAAGAACTAAATTTAGGTGCTTCTAAGATATTATTTTACAGTCAAAGCCTATAAATGATAACACACGATCAACATTTTCCGGACGTTTGAAATTAAGCAAGACTGAAACCTGAGTCTGGATGGGGTTAAAATGGCTGAAGCTGTAAAGCTGCTCATAAGCTTTATTGCCAAGTGCCGCAAGAGGAAGAGGCCTTAAGTCCAGCAACTCCGTATGTGGTGGATGTTGCTGTTCAGTCATCCCAAACAACAAATACTGAACTTCAGAACTACAAGCTTTACTATCACAAAAGTAAAAAAACATACAAGCGATGAATCAAGGTCACTCGAACTCATTCATAAGGTTGGACTCTATGCAGTCGATCAACCCGCTGCTTCAGCGATGGAACACTCACACAAGACATTACCTCTGGAAGAATGAGATGCTGAAAAGAGACTGTAAGAAGAGTTTCAGCTTGAATCCACGTATCAGAAACTGCTCGAATGTAATACTGGCTCGGCAAAGGTTCAAATATAGGAATTGTGAAAGTGAGAATCTGTCGTCCCTCAGTGAGCATCTTTTTGTTCATGATGAAGAGCTCTGAATGATAAATATGCTCATTCTCAGAATCCTGTTTGATATCCACCACCTCAGCTCGTCAGGAAACTCTTTTCATTTGTCAACGAGATTATAAAAAGACGAAGAAGTGTAATAACATCTTGGATGAACAGAAAAGATTGGTTAAAGAAGAAAAACTTACTGACCTCAACCCATATCCACCAACGTTGAGAGGAACCATGGATTTTTTCTTTCCACATAAAATCCGGAGTGATAGTCAACGCAACCTGCATAAAATTTGCAATAAAAGGTTCAGTCGTTAATGAGAGACAAAACTGTATTCAATGGACCAACTCTCACATTGCTTTGACGAGCCAGAAAATTCTTCTCATGCGAAAAAAACAGTACCTGCAGTACAGTGCGCGTGATAGGGCTGATGTTGGCAGAAAGATGAACCCGTGGAAAATACTCCAAGCATTGCACAACAAGCTGCAATAAACAATTAAAGCATGAAAATCTCAAGAAAATGACCCCCAAACGCACAGTGAAATGTTGTTGCATAGAGAAACTCAAAAGGACCCTCTGGTTTGAATATCCTAATTGAAACGAAATTGTATATAAAGTCAGCAGAAAAACAAACTTGAGATTCAGAGAAACGGATTTAAATGAAAGGCCACATTGTGCACCTTCCCGCCATGTGGATGTCGGATCAAAGCTCCAATTTCCTTATCATCCATGTCATACAATCGCTCCATTGGTACTTCTCTATCTTCAAGCTTGTGCAAAATCTGCATGCAAACAACTTTGCCATGAGTTTTTGTTCATCAAACCAGAAAACAGTTTGGGCAGGAACTATAAAGATCAGAATCAAAGCTTGAGAGGATCTTACATCTGGGGATAGAATTGTATCGAATTGGCGAAGAGGGTGCTGATGAGGCCAGACCCGTCGATCAACTGCCTTACAATATTCTAAGAGAAGTGCAGCCATAGTCACCCAGCTTCGTCGTAAACAAATCTCAAACAGGGCTCGCATTATGCGACCTAAACTCGCATTGATGTAGGAGCTGTCTGCCACTAGGGAAAATCCATCCAGAAACCCTCGAGACAGAAATACCTGGTACAAATTTAGTGTTAGAAATCATGTGTGGTTCTTTCTGACACGTGCAAACCCACGAACAGGCAGAACAAGAACAGCACATAGTATTGAGCTCAGAACTTAGGAAAAACCTGAATGAGGATGTTGATTTTCCCATATTTATCTTCGGGACCTCCTCTGACCTCGAAAGGGCAATAGCGCCTAACAAGCTGTGACAATTCTTGCTGCTCCTCTTCTCTCACCATGATATTCTCAAACTCAGATGAATGAGCAATCATGTGGATTAACTGCATCCATCAGGGAATTTTACGCTAAGCCTCACAGTAAAATCAGAATAAGATTTAGAGTATCATACAGAAATTGTATATTAACTGCAATGTATCTGCAAACACACTAATAATTTGCAAGAAAATAACCTCACATTAGCATGGATATTAATGGTATGAAAGACGAAATACACTACCTCAGCTTCATTCATGTGACGCTTTAGCATCTCATTGTATGTCTCCACGCTAGTGTACTGTATGTAGAAGTGACTGGCAACCCGTCCAAGATCAGTAACGTACAAGTTGCCACTTTTCTCATCAAACCGCATCATTTTTGCTTTGTCAAGTTCACGTGCAGCATCTGTAATAAGGGCTTTGCGTTTGGCTGTAAGGCCTGGGTCGATCACAGCCTGTAATATTAACAAAATTAGAAGCACACAGAAGCCTTAAAACAGACACTATCACATCTTGTCAGAGAACGTTTCAGGTTGATCATATTAATATGATACTTATTAGCGAAGAAAAGAAGGAAAAGACTATGACAGGGTTCAAATTACTGTCGGTGGTCAAGATGCGTACCTCTTCCCAGCTCATACCATATACAAGGGGATTCTTTAGAATGCGAACAAATAGGTAAGTATAACCCAGCCAAGTACTGGCTTCCTTAACATTGGTCACAGTCCCTAATACCACTTCCGCATTCAAATTATCTTTCAGGGAAGTCACAAACTGCAAAAACCGTACACCACCATGTACTATATCAGAAGGATCACAACAACTAACAACTAGCAGCACGATCTACATATTTAATAAACAACTTGTTGGCACCACTCCGCAATTTTCAAAGTGAGCTGTCCTTAATACTTGCTTGAATTTTCAATTTGTGGTGTACAAGAGATTGGACTTTGGCACAAAAAACTCTCCATAATAGGTCGAATAAATGAAGGATATAATACTTCAGATGATAAGAGTACAGAGATGCTCTATTGGTCAAACTCTGAATCTTATTATCTTCTTATTGCTACCAAAAAATCGTCATTGTTAACTCATTAAAAATATTTAACGCTTCACCCAAAGCTATGAAACTCCAAGAAAGTCATAAACCGAAAAAATAGTATCAAACAACGAGAGAGAAGGACGTAAATAGGTACAAATATTCATAATAAAGTATACGTCATCCTCTTGAAATAAGTTTGTACTTCATGAGGGACAAACCTGGCTCTCAATTGGCAACTGATGAGTAAGAAGTTGAAGGTAGTGAGAGAGTTTGTTGTGGGTTGTAATAATAATGCCTTCACCACTAGTATCAAATTGTGGTCGCCCTGCTCGTCCAAAGATCTATCACATAATTGATAATCGATTCAGATCCCACTGGGACACATGCAAGTCAGAAACTCTCTAAGACTGCAAGAGTACTCAATCCTAAATCAAGCATTGTGAACATCAAGCATATCACACATGCTAAAACTCACAACAAATACGCAAATACAAGCATCGCTGAAGGTTGGATCATAAAACAAATCAGACTGTCTCGCCAAACAGTATAGTTAAGGCAAACACCCCGGGCACTTCCAAACAATGCCACCTTTCCAAACATAGGTATGGGGAGATGATCACCTGCATAACATCTAGCATACCAAGTTCACGCCAACCACCAGCTTTTGGATCATAGAGCTGTGTTCCCTGCAATATCAACAAACCGCCAACTCTGAGGAATGTAATTCTTATCATGCGATTATGAATTAGAGGATTGAAATAGGGCGACGTAAGACTGGCAGCTTATTCAATTCCCCATACTTCATCAAGTGCTTAACAGGAAAGGTGGAGGAAATACTGACCTTTATTACTACCATGTGCGCTGGAAGATTCACTCCCCATGCAAGCGTAGCTGTACAAACCAGCACCTGCCAAAGGAAAATTTTGGAACCTCAGATAGATCAGTCAAATTGAAAAAGTGAGTTCGTCAGCAAACCTTTCGAGGAAATCCCATCAACACAGCTCAATTTTCACCAGCCATCACTCCTGTAATGGCACAAAAATAAAGTCAAAAGCACATGCCCCTACTAGATTAGTTTAGCACAACTTAGCACATGGTTTCAATTCAAGATCAATTTACTACTTAACATAAAAGGAACTCCTTACTCCAACCTGTCCTTCAAGAGCTCTTAATTTTACAAAAGTCTCAGAAGTAGTATCGAACAAACCCAAAAGGAGACGAGAAAGGACCGGATAAGCTTCCAGAAGATTGCAGAAAAACACCTTAATTAATCCTTCTGAAAAGAGCCGTTCAGTAAGATTTCGATCCGACCTTAGCATCCCAGCATGATGAACGCCGAAACCCGATTGAAAAAGCTCTCCTAGCTCCCGATTTCTTGACTTTGACACCTCTTTCTATTCGACATCTCAAACAATATAGATTTAAACCCGAATTCAAAGAGCTTCCCCTTCCACCCTCAATCCGGTAAAAGACAACCAAAGCACATAATTATTATTTTAGTAAAGTACATAACTACCACTCGAATTCAGAATGGATATATCCTTGAGAAAATGCTAGAAAGACTAAAAAATAGCAGTATCATGATGCAAACCGCAGCAAATGCCAAAAACTGCGTACCTTCATCATCCCATACAATGGAATCTCTGTGACGTCTGTAAACTGTCCCAATTGATCATTGCGTTGGGCTATTTCCACCTACGGTAGGTTTGAAGCAGTTTTAGAAACATAAACGGCAACGTGTAATTCATATACAAACAATCATAGATTACCCTAGGTCCCAAATATACCCATGAGCCCACAAGAAGAGTTCATGTCGTAACTATTCGATTTACAATGATACAAGCACACAGAAGTGCGGTATCTACATCGCTTAATTTGAGACCATTTAAGTACATAGGCGTAGAATCAAGGTAGTATTACCAGATTGCGGGCTGACTTTACAGTGTCTTTTCTCGAATGAACGAAAACCATTGCCTGTTGCCCACGCTTGACAGCATCCAGTATCTGCAATGGATGTCGCGCATCAGAGTTATTTACTTCCTACTTGTGCTTGCACCGTCGTAAAGCACTTAAAAAGCTGTTGGAAGGTTCAAGCTACGGTATTACCTACAGTCAAGAATAGCATATTCCAGGAGATTTTTAGAATACGGATGGTCAACAATAACCTCGAAAATTGATCGGCAATCAGAAGCCCAATGTTCCTCACAACTCTCTCAGCACGAGGGTGAAAAGCACCTCTCCATCACGCAGACAAGCAAATTAGTTCATTTGGAAAGAGTCTTACGATGGGAGGAAGAACAAAAGAAAAACCCACCACCACCAGCAGATATAATTTTCAGTGACACCCTACCTTGCCATAGCAGACTTCATTCATGAGCTGATTGCGAAGGACAAAGTTCTGCTCTGTTATACCAATATATTGTTGAGAAAGCGGTACTGGTCGGTAGCTTGCATCAAAGTAGAATAGTCCTACTTCCGCATTAACCCTCAAAAATTGTGCTACCTGCAGGATTTAAACATAGGGACAAAATAATCAGCAGAATATCAATGCAATCTGCAACTTTTCTGATGAGTTTCTCAAACTTTAATGTCTGTTGCCTAGTCACTAAACACAAACGCTACGAAACAAACAAAGACCTGGTTTCAGAAGAAAGGAAACATCAAGATCTTGGACTCGCTCATGAAGAGCAATAAATTAGAAATTACAATTCAAGTTCAAGGGACAGAACACAAACAAGTTATTCACAAAAACTACCGGCTGTTAAAGAGCAAGACTCGTGACATTCAAGCGCCTGACATCTCGAGATGAAAGTAAACACTCAATTAATGCGTAAGCATCACACCTCCAAGTAATTGGGAAGAGTGGCAGAAAGGCCAACAATGCGAATCATGCTTTGTGTTGATTCCACCTGCAGAGTATTCAAGGAAGTAAATTTCAGCCCAGCAGCACAACCTTGTGTGAATTTATGTTGAGCTATTTTCCTTGCTAATTTAAACAGATCATAGTTACAAGACTCGAAAGGATCTCACAGTACTACTGCTATACAAGTAAATAAATATTTAGTACCAACCACTACATGGGATGCTCATACAACATAGTTTGTTTCACATGGCTCAAAAGATGTTATGGCTCAAAATTAACGCCCTCATCCACAGAACGTCAAAACCTCAAACAGCAATTTGAAATTTGAAAACACGGACTCCGTCATTGAAACCGTACCTGCCGAAGAGTTCGAGCCACAAGCGTTTCAATTACAGGACCACGGTCATCATTAAGCAGATGGACCTCGTCAATAATCAGAAGCTTCACTAGTGTAGCCAGCGCCATATCGCTGCTCTTACGGGTAATTACGTCCCACTTCTCAGGTGTTGTCACAATCATCTGTTAAATACACCCAAGATGTCGTTACACTTCTTCAGGTCCATAAAATCTCAATAACTAAGTCTTCTACAATCTTCAGAGAAAACAAGGAACAAATGAAGCAAATTCATTATTGTCTTCTAAACCAACAAGCTCCAAGGAACCCCAGCGACGTTCAAGTTACTAGAATTGAAAAACATGATCCAAGCTTCCAGATTATCATACACCAGTACACCAGATAGAAATTCTGAAACAAAACAAAAATGAAAATGGTCACAATAGAGGCCCTTTGCTTTACCTGAGTTTCTTCAAGCTCACGTTTAGTCAATTGCATGTCCCCGGTTAGCTCTTTCACGACAACACCTAAGGATTCAAGCCTGCGACTGAATGCTTTTGTCATCTCAGCTGCAAGTGCCTGCACTCGACACAACGCCAACAGGACACTTCAGATTGGACGTCGCAAGCAAGGCCAGATATACAAATTCAGCCCCAGATCGAACTCCAGACGTGAACAAAACCAATCATCTGCTTGTCCGCTGATCATTAATCCTAAAATTGAAGTACAAGAAGTAAATGTGTAATCTGTACAATACCATTAGAGCATCATTTACCTTCATGGGAGCTACGTATACAATCTTGAATTCATTCTTCTGCAGCACGCCATACTTCAGATTCTGTGCAATCTGTACACCGAGTTTCACAAGTTAGTCAAACACAAATATGTATGTGTATATATATATACACACATGTCTTCAAAATAGACACAATAAGATACAACTTGAAGTCTCCAAACTTGGAAAAAGTTCAACTTGCTAAGGATACAGCTCTGACAATTTCAGCAGAAATACCTCATGCAGTACTGCGATCATAGCAATATTTGTTTTACCAGCGCCAGTTGGAGCACAGACCTGTGCAGACGAGCACATCAGACTATTTTTAAAAGAAGCATGTGCGGTAGAGTCAGTCTTTCGTGCACGTGAGAACAGAGATCAGAAAAAGTCACAGTAATGCCTATTTGGAAAAAACAACCACGAGAAGGAAAATGGTAAACGTCACTTCAATAAGTCACTTCACTCGATTCAAACGATCAAAGAAAAGTTCTAAATTCAATTACCGTATGTGGGGGTCAAGAGTACTCACAAGTAAGTTCTCATTACTGTTGTATGCTGTAGGAAAGATGCGGCTTTGTATACGATTGAGTGTCTTGTATCCTTCAAATGCAAGTTGTGCGAAGTCTGGTAACTCTGATATTTTGATCTGATCAATCAAAAATGGGATAGTCCAGGATATTGATCTTCAGTTCCTTGCACATATCTATTGTAGGAAGCAAACAATCTTAACTACTGAGATTCTGAGATGATTCTTACCAGCTTCTCATTAGGCTTCATTGCAGCAGTTGGGGTTGCTGGAACTTGAACTTCCTCATAACCCTTAAAAACCTTCCGAATTGAGCCTTGTGGTAGAGTTGCTCCAGTCAACAGCGTATCATCCCCTTTACCAACCAGATTGTCGATCACACCACCGCCTTTTTCACTAGCTTCAACCAAAGCATAGAAACCTCCTAACCCCGACAACCAATCGAGCTCTGCGTCACCGTCTCCACTGGCAACTCGTTTAGCTTGCTTCTTCTCTTCCTTTCTGCGGAGTTTGTCCAGTTGTTTGTCTAGACCGGAATGGACACTCACCTGTTGAATCAAAATTCCCAGATACAGTTATTACTACAGATTATCTTCTTTTCTAACTTTCCTTCAAAATATTTGTATATCCTTTAGGAAATTCTCTGTCATCAAAGAAAGATTAAGGGCAATATTTACAGTTATCAGAAGTCCATTGCTATGACCACCGTCTCCTCTGTTAAAAATTCACCCAACTCTTCTCACACTGAATGTTCATGGAATATAATAAACCTGTGTGCCGTAGCTGGGCATGCGAGACTGAGGTCCAGGGCCAGCTTTGTCTGACTTGAGGATGGAAATGGCTTTACGTACAAGGTCCACAAGCTCCTTACGATGCTGCGCAAGCAAGTTGGAGTTTGCAAACTAGTATGAAAACGTTTACATGTTGGTGACTCCACGATCAAAAACTCCAAGGATTCACTCTTGCAGTCGCAGCGCCAGAGGCAACTTCAGAGTAATGTATAATCACAAAACGAAACGTTTGCCTCATTGAGAGCCAACCAGATAAGGTTGGTGATTGCCCTAAGCTGTTCATAAATGCAACTATGCAAAGTAAACAATACCTGCAAAAGCTCCTGAATTAGCTCAAATCCCCCGTCTCCAACAAGATCAAACAACTCTCCAGCAATCTTCAATAAACAAGTGGTCACACGTAAGTTAGGTATGGATCATAATCCACAACCCGAAAGGCAAGTTGAAAGAACTTGATATTATACTCCAGGCTACAATTACATGCAGTGGGATGACAATGAGAGACTAATTAGCATGTCAGTGCAAAGAAACATACAAAGGTCTTCTATAATATTAATCTCTCAATTCCAATTGAACCATCTTCTTTGAAATAGTTAATCTGGACCCTTCAGTGCGTTGCAGCATAGCTTGTAGAAGCGTCATAATACTGCTGCACAGAAAGTACATCCTTCATCTCTAACAGTGTAGAGAATCAACTGTCCTTCTGCCATATGTAATAGCGATTCTCACCTCATCCCCAGACCGTTCAGATTCAAGAACGTGATAAAGCGCCATGGCCAAATCAGACCCTGAAAATTGGCCTGCTTTCCCGCACGCTTTATAAAACCATCGTAAGGTAATTCCCCCCACTCCATCACTTGCAGGCGAATGCCACTCTTCTTTATTACTTTTGTAGTTTCGTCCGTCCGTTTGTTCAAACACGGCAGATGCATGAGTAGTAGGGAATGGTATGATTGCCAAGCTGGAAGATGGCACAATATCCTCCCAAGCATCATCTTCGTCATCATCACTATCATCCTCAAAATCATCAGCACTGGCAGAAGGCACTTGGAAGCTCAGATTTGAACCGAATTCATCCGATAGATTTCCAGTTATCTTGCTGCCTGACTTTCCATTTTGATTCAAACCCAGCTGCCAGGAGTGAATCTGATGAGCCAGATCCGCAGCTTTAGACAATCGATCATTTGAGAATGTTCGACCAAAGATATTTGATAACTTTTCTCTGCAGCCAATCAATAATATGAATCAAAACGCATGAAGTTTTGCCCCGTCAGAGGTGTACAGAAAACTAGTACCCTAAGCGGTAAACTAGCAAAAGAGCTGAGCATCTCAAAACCGATAAATTGTACCGTTTCTGGATAGATTCAGGCCCTCCGTTCGCAACGTCCAGATCATAAATAACGTCATATATCAGACTAGCAGATTGCTGCAATTCGTCGGAGGAGACTTCTCCATCTAGTAACTCCGAAACCGCCACCAAGAACTGCTCATAAGCGTGACGAATTTGCGCTGGAGCTATATTGGACAAGAAGGTCATGTTATCAGCAGGTTACACAACATGGCACAAATGGAAGAGCTTAAAATAAGTTCCAAAATCCGCACTACAGCTGAAATGCCGTCATAATTACGAATAAAATAACACAACAAAAATGCCAACACATAAGAATACAACCAGAGAGTAAAAACAGATTCTCAGAGTTTGGGTGAAATCAATGCATATACAGGAACATACCCTCGTCCCAAGAGGGCACCAGTCTTCGAGCCAATTCGGAGGAGCCGACAGCAGCAACTCCGATCCTGTTTTCGAACCAGATCATTTATCTTAGACAAGGGTAAACTTTCCATTTGACATGACGTTGTTTGCAGCAAGTGGATATGGATCCACTTAATACTCTTAATTTTATCGATTTGCAATAGGCGCGTGAAACGACTAATCATAAGCACGACATGGGAAAAAAAATCCCATATTGGGAAATAGTCAAAAGTAAACGTCGTTTCTTATGAGAACAAACTTCATGAAGCAAATCAGACAGAATCACCTAGATTGACGCCTTTGTTCAAGAACATGTTTTCGTGCGAGATACAGCTTATCGATATCAAGGTAATTTCCTGAATTGGCGAACGATCGCACGGTGGTGCTCAATCGTGGCCTCTGCAATACCAACCAGATACAAGCTCAAAACAGGAGGCATGCCAGTGAACATGTGAGCAAGGAAATTCATTTCCGAAATATCATCCAATGAACTTGAAGCATCGAAGTCGGGCCTCGAGTCCTAAACCCTAAAACCTAACAATGCAGCAATTACCCAGGAACTAACCACTCTTTTCATCACAAACTAGCAGAAAACTTATCTCAAGCATCCAACGTCATCAATAGCTGTCAGGGGTAAAATAGCCAACAGATTGACAATTCTCCAACTTTCGAATCAAAAGTCAATCTCATATACAACAGTTTGAACGTAACGATCCAAATCTACAACAATGTTGACGATCTGAGAAGGAAACAATGCTAAAGCCTTCAATGGCCAGCTAAAGCTCCAGCAGTCACGATCATTACTCCGCAAACTTAACAATTCACGCATCAACATCAACTGCAAGATAGCGATCCACCCAAAACATAACTATTACACTCTTTCCCCAACTTCAGAGCAACAGAATTGTCATCATTTGTTGTCAAAATTCCAATCACGAATTCATCACTTCGATCACGAGAACCCAAAAATAAAGAAATACTAAATCACAGCATTCAAATTAACCCTAATTACACCAAACCTCGAAGACGATCCTTACATGAGGATGAAAGAAGCGAAAGCATGCTAAATCTCCAGCAATAATAATCATCAATCCACAAAACTTTACAATCAACGCATCAACATCGAGATCACGATACCCATACAAAAAGAAATTTAACTCTGTTTTCAGTTTCAGAGCAACAAATTGACACAATTCAGTAGCGAAATCGAAACAGGGGAGCAAAGGTAGGTGCGCAACCATGGAAAAAATGGGAACACACCTGTATGATCCCCATGGCGACCAGAGGATTCTTCCCATTCAGTCAATCGCAACCTCCGATGGTATACCTTACAATCGTGAAATTGAATGGAGGCTCTGTTGCCTTGCAGCACAATCCATCAAAATGCCTAGAAACACATCTCGGAGCTCACGGGCTTCAATCAGAACAGAGACAGAATGCTGGGGGGAAGGATGAGGACAGAAACCTAACTTCATCCATTTATGTGAGTGTTCCGTCCGTCCGTCTAGACAGACTCTCATTCGTTGCTAATCCTGTCACTCTCGTTCATCGGCGCCGGATGTGAAACTTTAGAAGAGAGTTGAGATGAGGGAAAATTGTCCAAATATTTTAAGGGTTTTAGCATGGTTTCTATCATTGAACCCTAGAAGCTTTCATTGTATCATCGGGGAAGTCAAGATGTAATTTTAGAGTCTAGTACATCGTATTTTGGGACTTCATATGCATAAATTATGAACTTTTTAAAGTGTTAAGAATAAGTGTAACAAAAATCACCCTTAGGTTTTCATGTATGGGTGAGCTAATATATTTTAAGTCAAGTATGTAGATGGAATGGTCTCCATATTAGTCACAATCAAAACCAATAATTTTACTCTTAAATTCTATATATTTTTATATTCAAATTTTAATGGTTGGATGTTTAATAAGTAGTATATTCAATAATCAATATAATACAATCTATAATTCTAAACTAATTGAATCCCTATAAGTTCAATTTTTCAACAATCACTTCAATATGTGGTCATTAGAAAATAAACAAGTCAATTTTGAGTCAGTTCTAAGCATATCTAAAACACATAGAATAAATATTGTGTAGGGTGTTGAGCATGTATACAATGTGTCATTTTCAAGATGTTAAGCTATTTTGGCATTATATATTGAAGTTGTTCACAATTATGTAATTTTTCATCACACGTATTATTCATTCATTCACTATATTCCTAATAATTTCATTTTCCACATCCTAAAAATACCATGATCTTCAACACGCACCATCCCATGATTACTAAAACATAGTAGCAATACATCTTTAGGATTTGTGTAATTGTCATATGGTTACATGATTGAAGTTTGATTATATGTGAAGAGCAATAATTTTATTACAAACAATTGGACAAAACTATAGTCACTTTGAGCTATAACAATACACAAAGAAGCTTTTCATGGACAAAAACTATTGTGAAAAATTGTTTTGAGTAGTACCTTACTTAAAAACCAAGGCAGATTTACCAAATAAAATAGTGAAAAAACAAACAATAGTCATCATTTTTGCACTCCATTTTCTTAGTTCTAGAGTGGGTATCCTTAGAACCACCACTTTTTGCCATTGCATCTATTAACTATTATTAAATTGATCAAATTTTCATATTTCTTTACTAGTAAGTGAAAGGAGGTTTTTACACACAAAAAACACAATATGTTGTTACCATATGCAAAAGTTATAAAAGACCAAAAGCTTTTTAAGAAGATATTCTAAAATTGTTTCTTCAACATGTATACATATTGATTTTGGAGATGTATACAAAGTGATGATGGCAGTTTCAAACAAGGTCAGTAATTTTGAGTGTATAGTAGCCGACCCATTTTTGACCAGAACCCATTCCTGTCATATAGGCTACACTCTTTCCAATCCAGAAGAAAAAAGCAGGAGATTAATTATGGCACTTTCTAAACCTTGTTTCTATACATGGGAAAATTCCTGCACTCAAGAAACATATGCTCCAGATATGCGGAAATGCTTAAGTGGTCAACAATGGGTCACCTACCATACTCACTTTACCAAGACTGATGAGCCTCTTGTAGTGTAGCTGCTTGTTTGAAATGTAACTTTCCTGTGATTCTGTGTAATTTAGTAGTAATACACAAGCTATGTGCACTGTCCACTTGTCACTCAGTCACAACAATGCAACTTGTAACTGCTGTGTCATCATCCTGAGTGAAACATGTGATACACGTGAGATAAGATGTCTGAAACACATCAACATAAAAATCAAAATAATAGTTAAGGTTTTCACAACTTTATGCAATAATTTAAAGATCAAGGTGGGTCCATTAAGCTCAGCACAAAAAATGAAATGGAAAATGTACTTTAGTGGTAGGCAAACTGCAAACTTAAGTACATAAGCTAGGTTTTGGAATGATATTTCCAGGGGAACATGTGCCAGTTGCTCCCTCACATCACCTACCACTTTGCCAACTTTCTAATCAACATACGCTATTGGTTGTTCCCAATTACAAGTTTCTCCTTCCTTTGAAATTCATGCCAAATGTGTGTTTGTGCAGTCAAGTTGGCAACAATAGGGATGCCCATTGTTATGGGCATTCCTATTGTACCGTTCAAAGAATTTTGCACAATTGAGTTAATTATAAAGAGTGTGTAGCGAAGGACTAGGAGTTGGACTTTGCACTAAGAAAAACACAAGACAGAAATTTCTTGAAGTACCCAAACTTGATTTAAGGTAGCAACACTTGTAATCTTTTCTATGTCCATAGCTGTTTTCTTCTAAAATCTTGAAAAATCTTGGGAATTGAATAGATGTGATTACAAGGATGTACTACCAAAATATCAGATCCTAGTGTGGGTATTAGGTGCATTTATAGTTGTCTCTTTAAATATTCACAACTTGTACTTATAGTATTCAAATAATACATTCAAAAGTGCACAAAAGTTTTGTTTTTCTTACTAATAGGGTCCAATAATTTTTTGGATATCTATTAATGGAAATCATATTCAAAATACTTAAATTCACAAATATGGGTGTTACTACATTAATAGTGTTTGGTATTGTGTTTCTATTATACTATTATCTTAGTTAATCCATAAATGATAATGTAGCCGTTTTGCGTCCAATGAATGACAGAGAATCCTTTTGTATAGGAGGAAAGTGTAAGTAGTCATCCTTAGAATTTTGTTATGAAAAGGGAGATTTCTACAATCACTAGTTTGTCCTTCCTCTAACACCTCCTTTGACACCTTCCTTTGACACCTCTTCTACAAACTAGGGGTCACTTTACAATCAACTCTAATGTAGAATACATTTGGCATTTTTATTTTGGACAATTAACATTCAATTTTTATGCAATCCCAATCAAACATACCAAATTTCGATTTTTGAAAAGTCAAAAATCTTTTTTTAATGAATTGTTTCAATTAACATTCATGGTTTTCACTTGATAATTGATTGAAAAATATTAATGATGAATTTTAAAATTTTGATTGTAAAAGATATGTAGTTGAAGCATCCATATGCATATCTTTTATGTTAAAAAAACCCATTATGTAACAAAAATATGATTTGTGAAGAGTTCAATGTAAAATGTTGAATATAATCAAACTTTGTAAAATAGATATCTCTAGATTTTAGCTAGATTTTGGAAAAGTAATTGTACTATCATGCTCAAAGATTTTAAGTTAATCATAGTGCAAAGGGCAAATAACAAAGTCAAATTATGATTGTATTCTACATTTTGCAAGATAATTGGAACAACACAATACTAGGGCGTCCATGATATAGTTATTGTTGTTGGGATTGGTGATACCAAAGTTAATTAGTTGAAAGATATATTAAAAAATATTTTGAGGACTTATTTTAATTATTCTTGATATTGAATACAAAAATCATTACAAAAAAATTCAGGCCTCGAGAGGTTTGCTAGTTTGGAACTGCCTACAACTACCTTGGTGCGATTAGAGAGGAAATTCCTCAATTTTTTATTTTTTAATGAAACTTGTTGATGTGGCACTACTTATGCCATGTCAACGCCATGTCAGGTTTTCATATTTTTTTCATATTTTTTCATATTTTTATTTTATTTTTCAAAAAAAATTATTTTTTATTTTTATTTTTTATTTTTCCTGTAATTGCACTGCGGGATGCCAAAAACAGATTTCTTAATGGCCCTCCACAGGGCTCAGATTTTTCCTAATTATCTCAAGTTGATCTTGTATTATGGACAAAGTCTTTGTTCAAACAATCAAATTTCAAAACCCTTTAATATAAATGCCCTTTTTTGTCACCACATGTGAATGAGATTATTTATTTTTATTTTTTAGAGGATGGTGTATGTAGTCACATGTTTAAATTTTTTTTACAAATTAAATTTAGATTTTTTTGTGTGAATTTCAAATCCTATGAATGTTTGAAAACTAAGTGATCATAATCTATATCAAATTTTACCGCTAGTATGCATTATTGTGTAGAAAATCATAATGTAGACCAAATTTCAGTCATTATAGTTCAAAATGTGATAATAGATTGTCAATTTCAAAAAATAACAAAATATTTATTTCAAGGATTTTTCAAAGTTTTTAAACAATGTAGAACTAAACTTGGGGGAAGTAAAATTCATTTTAAGAATTAAAAAAAGATTCAACTTGGAAAGAACTAGGGAAAAGTAGGGGGAACAGAGGCTTGAAATGGCCCTCCCACCTCCCCCCCCCAATTCTTCTAATGAAATTAAAAATTCAATTAAAATGAATTAAAAATTCAAGTTTTTAAATAAAAATATTCAAGTTTTTAAATTCATTTTAAGAAATAAAAAGAATGCCAAGCTATCAAAAGAAATTGAATTTTTTTAATTCTTAAATTGAAAAACAAAGTTGAATGTTTTTTTGTTTTTTTTAAATGACATAGCAATTCTTTTGCCACATTAGGCAGCAAATTCGGCGACTTCTCAAAGTCAAAAAACATTAAGGAACTTGCAGCCTTCTTGAACCTCCAAAAATCTTCTAATGCCTTATAGATGGCAATAAATTCAATAAACAACTTACGACTAAAGAAGAAATTGACATTGACAAGTTAATACAATTGAAACCCAAATGAATTAAAGCATAATTTGATTTGTGTTGGAACCTAGTATGGACCAACTTAAATCATCTTCTTAGCATATATCTAAATTGTGAGTCAACTCTACTCTTTAATGATATTACATAATAAAACAAATTGATAAATTTTTAAATTTCTATAAGATACTACAGATGATTTTGTTCAAATTTTCTATATTTGTAACCCAAATGGATTATAACTCATTAAACTCAAGTTATTTCAAATTGCACCCCCTATAGAAATACCACTAATTTAAGCTAAATAATTTGGAGATCATCGTATGTAAATTTATTTGGCCACCAATATGAAAGTTCATAGTATTTTAGATTTAAAAAAATCAATATAATATAGTGCATTGTATGTTATATTCAATCATAAAGACGAAGGTGACAAATTGATTATTATTCAAGGTGCCAACTACATATGATTAAAAACACTCTCTACTATTGGCAACATGCCATGATTCAAATTAATTAGGGACAAAACTAACTTCAATCACAATATTTTTTATCTTTTTACTAGAGGTTCCCTATGAATTTCTATGTGACCTTACAAAGAACCTAAGTATCAAGAAGGAAAATTGATTGAAATGAAATATTTGAAGGTATGAAGATTACAGAAGAAATAATACCTTATGCTTAATTTATTTTGGGAAGCTCTACAATGTTTTGGGACCTTAGTATAGAATGTTACTAAGTGTATACAATTTTTGAAGTAATCCTTTTTCTATTTATATATCCTATGTTTTCCTAGGCTTGATTGTGATTTGGTTTTGGAAAAAGAGAGGCCCTATTCAACCACAAACCACAAACCAGGGTCATCTCCCTTCATTCAATTGGTGAGTATCAACTTAGAAATGTACAAATGTACACAAGTAGAATGGATTTTTAAGTTGGATTGTTGCAGAAACCTATTTGTTCACAATTTTCAGACAATTTCATACCACACAACGTAAAAAAAGGTTAAATGGGAAAGTACCAGGTAGTAGCAGAGTGAACAAGTCGGTTTCCAGAAAGAGAGGTCGATCGCCTGCCACATGGCAGACCGGAAATCAAGGTCGAAAAGTTTTCTGCTCGTGCTATCTAAACTTCTAGCTACGCCGACCACTAGGTCTCTGCCACCGTCATCCAGTGGGCCCAACTAAGGTCGGTTTATAACCGGGTAGGTAGTAATTACATCCGGTAGGTAGGTAGCTCGCAGGACCACTTCCCAGATGGAGCTTTCCAAAGCCACTTCCCCAGGTCGTGTGCGCTTGCTCGATCTGGCACCTTGGGAGTCATCGTTGTCATTGCACGCCAACCAATGTCGGTTGCGATCCATTTTCCCTCTCTTGTTCTGATCGATGCGATTCTCGGACAGATTCGAAGGAACCTAGAAAGTTTCAGTCCTTGCGCCCAAGTCTTTCATGAGCTAGTGTTCTACCGATTGCTTTGATATTTGACGAGTTTATGTTGCGAAGAAGACGCGACGGCGAGGAAGAATCAGAAGAAGTAGAGAAAGAGGAAGAAGAACTGTTAGTGACAGAGAAAGAGGAGAAGACAGCAAAGAAGCCTGGCGTTACGATGTTTAGGGGCGAGCAGTGACGTGAAAATTCTTTGCTGTTGGTTGTTGGATTTGAACGAGGACAGAGTCGAGCGTTTGTGTATTTCTTTTTTGTAGATGGGGAAAAAGGATAGTCAAGGTGCAGCAGAGGGCTCAGTGACAGTGAAGGTGTTGGGAGCGATGGCTATGGCGGCTGTCATGATCGCGGCAGGGAACGTGATGGGATTGTCCCCGCTGCCTGATATTTTGTCGAAAGGTAATGGCAAGAAGGGGAAGAGGAAGGTGCGAGTATACATGGACGGGTGCTTCGACATGATGCACTATGGCCATGCCAATGCGTTGCGTCAGGCCAGGGCGCTCGGCGACGAGCTCGTGGTGGGGGTGGTTGGTGACGAGGAGATCAAAGCCAACAAAGGCCCGCCCGTCATGTCCATGGACGAAAGGTAGTGTTGCAGTTAGTCTCTCGTACTGGCGTTGTTTTCTTGGAAGCTCGAATCAAGCCCTTCAGATTTAACGCCCTTCTTTATTCGTCACGTAAAAATTGGTGGATCACGGAGTGGAAACCATAGTAAGCGTGGAGTGTGTTCTATTGAGAGGTGTACATTTCCGGGGGCGCAGCACTCGCCCTATACATCACCTTTAATAGAATGTGGAAGGGAAGAGCGATCGTGATGTTGCAAGTGCACACATTCTGGTTTTCTGTATTGAGGTGCTTTGAATTTGTGTGTCTATCGTTCTCGCAAACTTGAATCGAGCCCTGAAAATCTAACCTCTTGATTTTACCTCGTATAGAATTGGCGGATAGAGCTACATGAAACCTCGTAAGGTTGGATTGCTAACGTAGTGTATGTTCTATGGAGAAATGGACCAGTGGTGTACATTTCAGTGGGTGGTGTTATCTGACCAGCACTCGTTTCAATGCATCAGCATTGGTGGAGTGTGCAAGGGGCAGAGCTACCTTGATGGTAGCAACTGCATTCTGGTGTTCAATGGCTTGAATTTGTGATTCTTGCAAACTCGAGATTAAGTCCTTAAGTCCTTAGGCTTTTTTAAGACTCGGGACAGAATTAGTCGAACGAGGACTAATTCAGGAGACAACCAGTGGATGTTTTAGGGAGAAAATTTACGAACTGTAAACATTTCAAGGAATGGTCAACATTCGTCCCTAATCATGAGCATTGGTGGGAATGTGGAAGGGGAAGACCTATGGTTGCAACTGCATTCTGATGTTCTGTACTTGTTTGGTTTGAATTTGTGATGGTTTCAATTATGGAGTTCCTGTTTGCTGTGATTGAATCCATGGGACGTTGCTGACATCCACATATAATGTGAACTTGGAGTGATTGGGACTGTTGTTAGCATCTCGGAGCTGTTCTGGATAGAAGTCATGAGTGTTTGCATTAGTGCGCAACATGGATTTTGAACTGATGGGATCCAGCTGGACTGCAGGGTGGTGATGGTGAGCTCAGTCAAGTGGGTGGATGAAATCATTCCGGATGCTCCTTACGAAATCAATGAGGAGTTTATGAACAAGTTGTTCACCGAGCATAGAATTGACTACATCATTCACGGTGATGATCCGTGCCTGCTTCCTGACGGATCGGATGCCTATGCCCATGCCAAGAAGGCAGGCCGTTATAAGCAGATCAAGCGAACGGAAGGTGTTTCCAGCACAGATATCGTTGGTATGTTTCTTCATCCCTTTACACCATATTTCAGTATCGTAGTGCCCATTTCCTCCCTCTGGCAGTGTGACTGCAATATTATCACTTTAATGTCTAGGTTAAGTTGCTGATATATCTACCTTGTTTATAGAGTTTAGGGGAGGTTATAAATTGTTCTGTGTGTAACCTTAATTTATTCTTGCAATTAGGCAGAGGATACTAATTGCATCACTTTTAAGCATTTGAACATATGTAGGATTGTGATTTTTGGGAGGTTAGTATAGAGTTGTGGAGAGATCACTTTGGGTACAGGAGCCGAACTCTCTTGAGATCGATTTTTTCTCACTGTTATGCAATTTCAAAGTAGGAGGTTGTAGACCACATTTTGTGATTGTAGGCAACCCATTTTCGTTCAAAGACTAGTGACGATAGACGTTATTAGCCAAGTCATGCTTACACCCAACTTGCTAATTGAAGGCCAACCGAGTGTGTTAATAGATGAGCTCCTGTTGGGAACAGGGGTCCGTGTAGGAGACGGAATTAGGTCCTTAAAAAGTTTTAGCATCCTTAGCTTTTACCTGCACAGATGGAGTACTGATTCTAGTTTCTGATGGACACAGGGAGGATGCTCTTGTGTGTGAGGGATAGACCGAATGAAACACCGGCGCATGCTTCCCTTCAAAGACAGTTTAGCCATGGCCACAGCGGGAGTCATGAGAATGGCTCCACAGCTGGTGCTGCTACCCGGGTTTCACATTTCCTGCCCACTTCCCGCCGCATTGTCCAGTTTTCAAACGGGAAAGGGCCTCGACCTGATGCAAAGATTGTGTACATGGATGGTGCTTTCGATTTGTTCCATGCTGGACACGTTGAGGTATTGATTCTTCTCTGTGTGCCGAATCTTGACTAGATTTCTTTCTCTGGTTGTTTCTTGTATACTTGGGCAGACTTTTTGACTGGGGAAACTTGATTCATACTTGTCTGAGCTCAGACTTGATAATGCGGTCCTTCCTGACGGTGTATGTAGTGCTTTCAAACTGTGGTTGCTTATTACCTGGTTTGTTGGCAGACTTTGAAGGCTGCAAGAGCGATGGGTGACTTCCTGCTTGTTGGCATCCACAGTGATCAAATAGTCAGGTTGCTTCTTTTGCCGAATTTGTTATCAGGGTTTGGCGTGGTTTATAATTTTTCATTCGATGTTTTGGCATGCGTGTTGTGATTTTCGCAATTTGGATATCCCTAAACCTAAGCAGTAAAATCTGTAGGACAGTTTGAATATTCTTTGAATGGTACCTGATATGTTGAGAGGGTTCTGTTTTGGGAAAATAGTGCGCACCGGGGACCAAATCATCCAGTCATGCACGTGCATGAGCGTAGCCTCAGCGTATTGGCTTGCCGTTATGTGGACGAAGTCATCATTGGTGCCCCGTGGGAAGTTAGTAAAGACATGGTACATTCTTGCGACTATGGCCTTGTGATTTGAGTCATTTCATATTCATTATTTGAGTTTTTTGGGTGTTCAGTTGCAAATGATACTTTCCAGTGACCAGGTATTGTGTTACTGTTTTGGCTGATACGGGTGTTTTGTGTGGGTTGCTGGTGTGCAAATGCAGATAACAACCTTCAATATTTCCTTGGTTGTTCATGGAACCTGTGCTGAGGACAACAATTTGAAGAATGTATGTAATAAAGCTGAGATATGGCATTAATTTTCAACTCCTATGAGCTCTTACAGAACAAAACCAAGAGCTGTTATTCAGAATTTAATGAAACCCTGTTTTTTAGTTTTTAAGAGCCTTTTTGGAGATTCTACAAAGTCTGCTTTGCGACTATTTGGTGCTTTTCTCAGATTTTGATTGATCTTGTCAATTGATAATGTTGATGATTTATTGTTTTTGTGGCAGGGAGAAAATAATCCTTATGTTGCTGCCAAAGAAGCGGGAATCTTTCGATCTATACAAAGTCCCCGAGATATTACTACTTCCACTATTATAAGTCGCATACTTGCAAATCATGAAGCTTACAAGGTACTTAAATGGCATTTTCTGCTGGGAATGATTTTGTTTGGCTGTTTTGAGAAAGCTGAGTTATGGATGAGTTAGGTAGCTGCACCTAATTGCGTCCCGTTTTTAAAGCCGTCCTCTACAGATTCTTGTCTAAAATGAAGAGACTCTATTCTTGAGAGCTGAGGGTTGACTTTGGATACACCTGTTTTCAGCAATTTGATAATTAATAGTTTATTCACGTGGTGTCCAATTTAACGCATGCAAAGCCCCTTTTGAATCTGGAGTCGTCTAACAAGGCTCAACAGAACCGTAGACAGTTTTATTTGCAAATCATGAGCAAATACTTATTTGGACCATTTTAGGTTCAGTTGTCGTAGTAATGAGGGAAAGTTTCTATTGCTAGTGGGTTTCAGTATAGCCTCTTCCGTCGTTGGAGGGGAGGTTCACATCGTTGGATAGATGGCGGATTCGCATTCTTTAGTGACTCTCCCAATGTTGGAAGATGTCACTTGCATTCTTAAATGACTTTTAGCATTAGGAGTGGAAGAGGTGGAGACCAATCCTACTTTCTACAGTGGACACTCATCTTCCTCTAATTAGGAAATTGGTAGAAGATGGCGTTTCGAAGTACCAACCACTTCTGGGACCCTCTTATTCGTTTTCCCATTCCAATGTTTAAAGCAGTCAATGGTGAACGTTGTGCCACCTAAATTACTTTGAACTTGCTACTGAAAGGCATTGTTGTGATTGTTGTGCTTTGCAGAAGCGGAACGAGAAGAAGGTGGAGAGTGAGAGACAATACTACCAGTCAAAAACATATATCAATGGTGATTAGCGCAGGATTGATATAATAGCGACTTAGTTTGCACGTGGGAGTCAGTGTAAGTGGGAGAGGTCTGTTGCACTAGATGCGTAGTGCGTCTCTTGATGCAGGAGTTTGTAAAATGATTACTTCATTATTGACATTGATTTTTTGCCACCCATATTTTGATTGGGGCGCATTTTATAGGATAGCGGGACAGGCAGCGGGAGTCTGGACTCGCGAGATTCGCAGCCGGACTCCTGTTGCCTTGCCGTGACTCCTGAATCCCGCTGTGAGTCCCGTTAGTGTAAGTGGGAGAGGTCTGTTACTGTAGATGCGCAGTGCGTCTCTTGATGCAGGAGTTTGTAAAATGATTACTTCATTATTGACATCAATTTTTTGCCACCCATTTTTGATTGAGGCGCATTTACTAGGATTACATGGTGGAAGTGTTTGTAGTGCTGACTAGTACTTCTCCTGAAATTGGTTATGATTACCGGTAATGCAAAATTCGTCACATTTTGCACCAGATCATTGGTCGTTGGTCAAAGATTGATGCATGAGCATGTGATTTGCTCCGAAGCTGGTTTGGGAAATGAGTTGGATTCTTGCAAGTTGTATGGCTGCAGTGCTTTTGACTGGAAGTTCAACAAATAAATTCGATATCTTCAGGTATAGGTTAGGTGATAAAATTGAAATACTGTGGGATTTATTTAGAGGCCAACGATGTATGTATACACCCAATTTCTTAACAGGATATCGTATGTGAAACTTAAACTTTGAAGGTTGTGGTCTGCAAGGGCATATTTTTGCACAGGTTTTAAAAGGAGAAAAAAAAAGTATTTGATAGAGAAAACGTTACGAAAGATGCAGAAAAGACGCAACGGTATAACTGCATTGTGTACGCTCTTGGGTATCCCTCGGTTTGCTTCTACAAAAAGGACCTTGAAGAAAACACACCTTGAAGAACCAATAAAGTAAACTTGAATTTAAAATATTTACAATTAAAGGTGACGAAATGTATCAATGGAAGAAAAAAATCCTCCTCTCCATTTTGAATGATTAAAAGCGTTCCTACAAACACAAAGCCTGTCCGGAGCCAAAGCAACAGAATGAAGTTCGTGCATTATGAGCACTGGCGCGTGTCCCACAGTTTGCTTCTACCAACAGGACCATGAAGAAAACATAACAATCAAGTACACTGGAATTCAAAATAGTTTCAAGGTTTGGTAGAAGGTTCCAAAATGTACCAAAAATCCTACCCTCCATTTCAAAATGGTCAAAACATATTTTGAGCTTCAAAGAACGTAAATTATCCCTGTACAGAGTCAAGCACCAAGACGAGGTGCAAGTAAGACCATGTATGTGCACAAGTCGGAGCACGAGTCTTCCTCAGCTTACTAGCTTCGAAGAGAGCGTTGTACATGTTGTGGGCCTGATTAATTACTCATCGTCCATTGCATCGGAGAAGTGGAGCTGCCCCACGGGAATCTCCACAACGCGGAAGATGTGCACTAAGAAGTGAAAAGCGGGCATGGAAACAGCAGGCTTGGACTGCAGCAGCTGTGGGAGCAGCTGGAACACACACACATCGCCTTCTTCCAGAGTGTGGTCAACCGCAAACTTGGCCCAGGCGTCTCGGTCCAGAAACGGCGTGTCATAGAAGCTTTGCCTGGTCCAGTGGGTTTTGTACAGCGCCTGCTCTCGGTCCAGCAGACACACCTCCGCCTTGTTCTCGCGCTCCGTTCCTGTCGCCGCCAGGATCTTCTCTGGAATGGCCTACATGCAAAGATACCAAAAACTCAAGACACACATAATTTCAAGGCGTCACAAGCTAGCTCCGGGAGAGCGACATACATTCAACCATTCCATTTCCTGTTTCCACAAGTAGTGGAGAACTTTTGCAACGAACGTGAAAACAAGAGAAAGATTGTGATATGGAGATCTTATTTACCAGATGAAAGCCTTGGTAGACTTGAGCATCCCGCATCACCACCAGAAACTTCTCATTCCCCAACTTAGAAGCAAATCGCTTTGCTGCCACCTCAACCACTCGTCTCTCCCGGTCACTCACATCACGGCGCTTGCACTTCGAAACCATATCGGAGAATCGCATGCACCCTTGCTGCTGCAACAAGCGCATAGCTGGGCTGCTTCCTGAGGAAGCTCCAACAGTGGGAGAACCTGCAACTGGAGGTGTAGATGGAGACCGACGCTTTACTGTGACTGGTTTCTTGACTTTCTTCCGAATATCAGGAGGTTCATCGTCACTGGAGGAGTTGTTGTATTGGAACTGAGCAGGATTAGCTTGATTGTGTTTATTTTTATTTTTGAGCAAGAGCTCGTTCAAGGTGAGCACTTTTTGCTCTTGTTTTATGGTCGTTGCTGGTGGGTCGCAAAAAAGAACGTCATCGTTGTCACTGTCGTCCAGGAATATGTAATTGTCGTCGTCTGCAAGTGCTTCAGTCTCTTCATCCTCTGTTTTTGTATCCTCTGAGTCGTTCCTGCGTGTGATTCATCCCAATTCCATTAGTTGGGACTTAAGTATCTATGTTCACATTAAAAATTCCTATATGGCCACATTTAAGATTCTTGAATGTTCACAATAAGATTAATTTCTTGTAAATGCACATCAAGAATTATATTATGCTCTTTTTTTATGTAAAAATGAATGAGCTTACATGCACAACAAGAATATCTTGAATATGACAAAGCTGAAGAATTGATCGAATCCAAGATTACTCCTAGTTTTCAGGCTTGCAAGCCAAAATTTTACACTTTTGCAATTTTATATGTATATAGTTTAAAAAAAACCAAATAGCATGTGTTTTTATCGTCTACACATTAGAATGTAGTGACAAGCTCCAAACTCAATAATCATTAAAAAACTTAAGTAGTGGAGAACAAAGTTTCTTACCCGGCATAGAAGGTATGCTCCTCCGGCTCTCTCATATGCTCGTGTCGCAAAATGGGCTCGGGGGGCAACTCTCGGGGCAACTCTGTTCCATATTGACGACGAATGACATAGTCTTGGTGAGAATTCAGAGAGATTGCAGAACTGCGGGTGGTTCGGGCCATCAATGGAACTGCTGCTGCTGCTGTATGACCCTCACTGTCATGGCGATGGGATGCTTGTCCTCCATCCACCACTCGGGGCAACTCTGTTCCATATTGACGACGAATGACATAGTCTTGGTGAGAATTCAGAGAGATTGCAGAACTGCGGGTGGTTCGGGCCATCAATGGAACTGCTGCTGCTGTATGACCCTCACTGTCATGGCGATGGGATGCTTGTCCTCCATCCACCACTCGCTGGAAACCACGCTGTGAACCGGGATGTAGATCAGGCTGGCGCTGAATCTCTGCAACTGGCAGGGACCCTGGGAGAGGTGTATAGCTGGTGCATCTTTTGCCCAGATGATCGAAGAACTGGACCAGGAAATGGAACCTCCCCTTCAGAGTGAACAGCAGCTGGTAGCCTTCCTGGAGATGGTTCTCTATGGAGAATTGGCGCCAGCCTCTGCCGAAGCGCACCACTTGGTGGGAGGGGTTTAAGACCGCGCTCCATGTTTGCCCGGTTGGAACCTCCAGCGTTACGCTCTCCTGGAACAGATTCTTGTGGTACCTGGCGAAGTCTGCCGGGACGGGCTGCCACAGTAACAAATACATGTTCGATCAGAACTTTGATCTGTGCAATATTTGAATGTAAACACTGAACATATCCTGTTTAAACATAAACATCAACAGTAATGGAACCTACTTGTTGATATGGCAGGGAAGTGCCGGCTTTCCCCATGCGAATCGTGAAGGAAGAGTCTTTTCGACGGTTGCTGTCGTTGATGGCAACTTGCATGTCGGTTTTCCAAAACTCGCCCAGCTTCACTCCATGCCAAAGGATGTTCCCGTCTTCGTCAACTTCGTCCCTATGAAAAATCCGCACTGACGTTAGGTGAGTTGGAAAATCTCTGAGAAGATCCCCTTGTAAATCAGTTCACTAGAGCTAGGTTTGCACAAGCTATCTGTTTTGTGGTCACTAAAATCTCAAATAGAAAAATGAGGAAGCACACTGCAAAGCCAGCCTGCATTAGCACACTATACACAACAAGTACCTAGCTACAACCAAAATCATAGTTGGATAGTCTCGTCTCCGTACTTGGAAGAATGGCGCCGTGGTCTTCCAACGCTCATGTTTGCCTCTTTTACACCAAAAGACCCTGTTTGAACATACATGATTTGTTCAGTTACACCATTTCGTAACAAAGTCCGCAAACTAAAACAAGCAATTAACTGCTACTTTTATTTATTTATCTGGTTCTAATTTCTAAAGTTACCTGTATGTGTAAGACGTGCCAAGTATGCTTAAGCTCGCACCTGAAGCCAAACCTTTACAAAGGAGTTCAGCAATAACAGCAATATATGCTTGTTCATGGGCTACTTCCGATCGATATTTGGACCCTGCCAGACACTGCATTCGGTCATATCACGTGACATATGTGAGAAGCTTAATTGACATTTTCAGCCTTGATTCTCCTTCATTAGCTTAATTCTCGTCCTCGTCTATTCTACCCTGGAACTGCAGTAGTACCCTTCACCTTTACCTAAGCCACCTGCAAACATTTTACCAGAATAATCCACTTGTTGCTCATACTTCACCAGACCCATGTCACCCATTGTTAACCCTAACCATATGGTGACTTCATTAAATTGGGCAAATTTTCCATCATTTCGACAATGTATTGAACAATTGGACACAACTTCCGCATCCAGACCTTTCCGAGCTATCTCAATTCAATTCTGGCAGGTGGAAAACTGCCAATAATTTCATGAAAAGTCGTTCAAATGGATTCACAAAGAGTGGCTGGAATTGGTGTATAACGTACAGGTTTCTGAGAGTCACAATTTGGCCTATCCAAGCAGGAAGCTCGCCTCTGATCCTGTTATTTGCCAGCAATCTGCACACAGTCACAACAATTTAATTGCAAACTTCGTGGAAAAAAACATATTGGAGTCCACTACCTGTCCCAGAAAAGCATCACGCCCATGAACTGGCTTGTAGAATCTTGCCAATTTAACGAAATTGACGATCCATGTTCCAGGCCCTAATAAATCATGTTCCAGAACTTATGATCCTTCCCGTGCAAGACTTTCCGTCTTCTTCATCAACCCACTCAGTTCAGTTCTCCTCGTAGCTAGTTACCTGCAACTCGTTTACGAAATCCATTAGATAGATTTTCTCCCTCTAAAAATGCCTATGGACTATGGAGCATTTGTCGATTTACCTCCTAGCTATCCCACAAGCGCATCAGGAAGCTATTGCGTCATCCCATGTAGTTGAACGGAAACTAAGTTGCTATGCTTGATGAGATTAATACTTAAAAAGCCTTCATCATATCTTTAGGCTAATAATGTTGACAACGGAGTACCTTTTGTTATTTATTGTCACCGCGACCAACGTACTACGACTGGGTCACAGCTACAGTTTGCTTACCACACCCCTGTCCCAGACTCCTTCATAGATCACGCTTGACCATGGCGCTCTGGCTTTGTCGAACTCTGCAACTCTGCTACTCTTCCCACTCTGGGTGTTTCGTCTTACTGTCGTGTACACTTGACTGTACGTTGCGACAACATCCGAGTTAGTCTCGCTATTTGTGTAGCACTAGATTTCGAAATTTGTCAATTTGTAATCAATCACATACATCGGGTACAAACACAAAATGTTCAGAAATTGTACTTGAAACCACAGCCTGACTTACCCTTTCTAGCTTAATCTGGGCGTCGGAAGTCCTTCACTCCTTCCGACCGGCAAGTAGTCTTCAGCCTCAGTGCCGCGGGTACTCTCCTTCTGAAGCACCTGCATTTGCAACCACAAGGCCTGAGTGTTGCAAGTTGAAATCTAAAGAAAGCGAGTTGAGTGAAGCAGGGTGGGCTAGCTAGACGTGGACCGAAGAAGAGAGTGAACTTGAGGCCGGACAGAAGAAAAGAAAACAGTGAGTTCCAACAATAACACAGAATTGGCATGCGCACATACTAACAACACTGAAAACATTTCCAAATCTCTCAAACAATATGAAACAAATGCTGCACTGGTCTAAAAACTGCTGTAGTTTGAAGCTCAATCCTTTACGTACCTTCCAAATCAAGTCGTCTTCAGAAGAGGGCCTCGCGCGAAGAACTCTCCTTTGAAAAACAGAGCCTGCATTCACAAAACGCAAGCCTGGATGAACGTTCACTTGTTGAAGTCGAGGTTCTACTGTATGGTGTCGATCGATCGAGCTAGTGCAGAAGAACTGAAGAAGGCCGGCGGGGAGAGACTGGAGGACCTGGAGAATGGAGAAGAGAAGAGCTTCGAATGAAAACAGCAACCACCAGCCCTGCTGGAGACAAGTTCAGCTTACAGCAAATGGAGTTAGAAAATGAAACCCGTGAGCTAGTACGACTGAGATTGTGAGTACGACTGAGATTGCTGAAAGGACTACTGGAGGGGGAGCTGGAGCGGGGACGTACTCATACGTGAGAGCGGACAAGCAAGTCGATGGGGTCCTGTCATGTACAGATAATTCCAAGGGGAGCTTAATATTTTACTCCCTGATGCCTCACCTGGTTAGTGGGGGTGGGTGGGTGGGTGGGTGGGTATGCTAGCAAGCATAATGAGCAAATCGTGTAAACAAGCTTCATTGATTAACAATTGGAACTGACTAAATTATGGTTTTGTGAATGGGAATGAAATGAGATAAGTGCACCTATAATTGACACTAATAGCAACTAAGCATAGCATCATTTTTCTTTGTATCTTATTGTCCTATGAAAAAGGATTTCAATAAACTTAAGCGTGCATTATTTGAATACTCTATGAAGAAGTTGTGAATTTGAAACAAAGTATTGTTTGTAGGTTTACCAAAAATTAACACTTTCTAGGGACTCCCCTAAACTCTCATGGTTCGATTGTGTATACATTTCATGATTATTTAGTTTTAGTGTTGTTTTTTGGTCCAAACATAGGTGTCGCATTTTAGGTGTTGTTGGAGTGATGATTATATGGGAGCACATACCTTATGAACATTGGTAATTCAATAGATGGTATAAATTCTGGCAATTATAAAATTAATTTAAGAATTTTTTTTATTGGAGCTTATTAAAAAGTAATAAAGAATTCCAATGCACTTTAATATTTGAACATTATTTGAATAAAATTATAAATTTTCAAAGTTCAAAGTGTATTGGCATCATTAATTGTCACTACTTTGACTTTAGTATTTAGATGGTGCACATCTTCACACTGTTTTAACTATTGTCTTCATTCTAGTTAGAATTTAGATGTGATGGTATTCAAATGTGAATGATGATTTTTGGTCTATAGATGTGATCATTTTAAGTAGGTGACAATTTTAAATGTATATAAGACTTAAGTGCATAATTAATATAGAATTTTATATATTATTTTAATATATTTTCGACATGTTTTTAAAACAAGCACCTACAAATTCAATTTATCTAAAGTATGCTTACAACCTCTATTATCATGAGAACTTAGCCTCATTGATTTAATGATTTTGGATACACATATTTTTCCATATAGTGTCTAATAATTGTATAGTGTCCAATAAAATGTAGGATTTTCTTTTGCATTTCTATAAGATCTAGAAAATTTAAATACTTTAACCCCTCAAGGACTAAAAGGACACAATGTGTTCTCTTCAAATTTTTAATGGCAAATTCTCAATAGAATGAAATAAATTTCAATATTTTATAAACTAGGGATTTTTAGAATAAAAAGTTCACATACTTGTTGTATTCTCCAATTTTCAAAATTTCAATGCGGGAAGTATTTAAAAATTTGTTTTAAAAATGTAGTCTAATAAAAAAAGGGAGAAATATAATTTGTTTACAATGAAAGAAATAGTAGGGATGGAAAAAAAACATTTTCTTGGTCAATTCTAGTCTTTACTTTGAACAATCAAACTAGGTTTGGAGAAAAAAATTCAAATTTTTATTTTTAGCAATTTTAAAAATACAAAATTCAATTTGGTGTGATTAAGATTTAAGAATATAAAAATAATTAGAATGATTCTAAAATTTTTGGAGATGTTCCAAACAATATGCTTATAATATAAATTATTAAATTTCAAAAAATGATGCATTTATAAAAAAAAATTTAATTTTGTAGGATCTGATTTGGTCAATTTTGGCTTTCTACTCTTTTTGTTTGAAAATATCTACAAATTTGGGAGATTTTTTATTTTTTTATTTTTTAAGTACAAAAATAATTCATTTGCCTTAGATTCTAATACAATTTTTTTGGAGGGAAAAAAAGCATTATTCATCTTTTTATAGTTTTTCTTCTCCAAAAGTTGTGTTTTGGGCCTATAGAGTTGATCATCCAAAATTGTTATTATCTAAAAATCCAACGGTTAGTATTTTCCACAATTAATTCTATGCATACTAGACAAAGTATGCCTCACTTTTATATGGTTAAAATTAAAAAATTCAAACACATCCATGTGCAAAAAACATCAAAATGGGGCAATTCATTAAACCTTCATTGTGAAAACATTGTCAGGCCTTGAGGAGTTAATGATAGGAACCATGTTTAAATGCTTCTTTTGATAATTTTAGGCATTGTTACTATTTTAGAATTTTTTTTGTAATGTCATAATTTTAGGCTTTCTCTTTTGATTCATGATTTTGAATATTCTAAGTGTCCAATGGGCATTTGAATATAGTTCCTATACTTCATTTTTTTATGATTTACTGAAAATTGAAAGACCAATATTAATTCTTTTAGTATATATTTTTTAAACACCACATAAATTTATTATAAATTTTCAAAGTATTGAATGAATCAAAATGCATCTTAGACTCTCAAGTTCTAAAGATTGGTATTTATTTCTATACATTTATTATTCTTATAAATTTGGGATTGATTTTGCAAAAGACTTGGCAAAAGATCAATATTAAAACATGTTATCTCAAAGAAGGTAATATCTAAAAGCATCTTAGTATATATTTTTGATTATTAGATTTATTGTATTTTATTTGTATTTTGTTTATAATCAAAAGTAGATTCCAAATTCTTAGAGTATGTGATTTGAAGACACTATATGGATGAACTATAAATTTTAAGTGAATGTTTTGGTAGTAAATATCCAAAATCCAACTAAGACTATCATATTAGAAAGGGTGCATTTTAGATACAATTATGATGGAATCAATTTTGCAATAGGGGTGTTAGGGTGTAGGTAAACTTATACAAGAAAAGGCCCTAGGGAATCAAGTTGTCCAAAGCAACAAAACTTATTCAAATCAAAACACTTTAGAAAAAACTTCGACTCTCTAAAAGATTTGGACATATAATTTAGATGTATAAATACATAAAATTTAAAAAATTATTTTTTTTTTTATAAATTAAAAAAATTAAATTGAAATCTAGTGTAGCATGGTAGCACCTAAGGCAATCATGTGGTACATGGTTTTTTTAATTAATTAATTATTTTTAAATCCTTTAAAAATTTTATTTTTTTACTTTTTGTTGTATATGCACATCTAGCCCTCTGAGAGTCTAAGTGTTCTCTAATGATTCTTATATAAAAAAGATATATAAAGATATTGACCAAACCAACTAGTTGTGTGACAATTTAGTCATTGTTTTCTATTAGTTTAGGTTTGGTTGTTTTAATGTCTAAGAGATCAAGTGACCTTTTTATAGTTCATCCATATGATGTCCAACTTCGGGCAGCATTTTTGGGCAGAAAAAAAATTTGCAAAAAAATTTCTTCTTTGTACTAATTATATTGGATTGTCTTTCAATTTTTACATCCAAAATTGAGATTGCTACGGTCAAACAAAAATCATAAAAGAAATAACACAAAGAGTTTAGAAATTGCTTAGTGTTGAAAGATTTACTATTTGGAGGAAGTATTAGTGATCTCATTTTTAGATCTTATGCATTGTTCACATATTAATAGAAAACACGATTTTGACCAATAACATAAAAGAAAAATTATATTTTGGGTGAGTTTTTGAAATTATATCTTCGAAATTCATTTGAAGAGAATCTAAAAATAATTTTATAATTGTGAATGTATAGATATTATCTATTTTTTGTGCTTTACATTATCTTTGTTGATATAATTTCAAAAAAATTATAGAACTGATATTTTATAACACATTTGTATTTTTTCCAAACCCCTTGGGCTTTTAGATGTTAACTCTTGAGGTTTCAAGGTTGTTTTGGCTAGGACAAAAATATTGAGGGAATCATGTTTGGATCACCAATTTTAGAAGACATCTAGAAAATGTGTATAATCCCATTGTATAAAATGGAGTTTGTGATGGACATGTTGCATCTTGAAAATGATCATGATCTATCATTTGCATTGAAAAAAAATTGTATGAAAAGTGAGCATATAAATAGGTCTTTTTTGTGATATACCAAAATAATGTGACTTCCTATATTTCAACAAAGTTATAAAGAAGACAAAGCAAGAATAAAATGTTTTGATTATTAAAAAAAAATATTCTAAGAAACACTTATATTTTGTATTGCATGTAGTGAGCCAATTGAATAAATTTAGGTACATAACTTTTTGAATACTACTCAAATTGCCATGAAATTTCCACCAAGTTTGCACACTAGCAAAATATATGATAGTAATATTTTCAAATAGAAAAAATGATAAATGAATATATATATATATATATATATATATATATATATATATATATATATATATATATAATGTACTAAGAAATACAAGCATTAGAGAAATAGAGAAGAAACAAGATTTTGGATATATAAAGTCTTTTATTTATTGAAAATACCTATCACTTCTTGAATGTAGTATTCTTCCTTCATCATAGCTAGCAACAATAAAGATATAGGTTGCAAGTACTCCATTAGATGATAATGGATAGCAAAAGGCTAGAAAATCTTACAAAAACTTTGATTATATACAAAATTATATTGTTTAAAGATGAAGACATCATGTTTCATTTGGAGCCTTCTTTCTTGCTAGGGTGACAAATTGGTAGGTTGAATACATTTATACATTCATTAATTTGTCACTTTTCTTCCCCAAATGCTCATGAACTTGCAATTTGTTACTCCTTTTAAGCTCACATGTAGCTCATACATCTCACTTCTTTTGCAATCTTTCAATATGTACTAGTATAGTACAATGAACTCTTAAAATATTCATGTAAGATCTACACATTTTTTGGTAAATTGTTTAAAAGATGAAATCTAACCATTTAGGAAGGGTTCAAAATACTTTTTTTTTAAACCCAAGCATCATGATCTTGCAATTGGTAAGATTTTTTATCCCAAAATTTTATTTTACTCTAAAATTTTAAATGGATGTATTTTAACAAGGTAACTAAAGGTAACTATTGTTGAATTTGCCAAAAAATAAATATAGATGAAGATTTTAGCCTTGCTTTAAAGATTAGTAAATTAAAGCAATTTTGGGCCTCTGAACATAAAAGAACTTAGGGATTGATTTTACATTAGAAAGGATTTGAAGCCAACAAAAGCCCAAGAGTTCTCAAGGTGTAGAGAACAAGAGAACTCTGCCATTGCAATAGTATGATGTGGCTGAGACATTGCCACAATATAAAAATAAATAAAAATTGAATTGAATTTTTTGAATTTTCTTAGCAGCAAGCCATTCTTGCATTGTAGAGGGAACAATAAAGGAAATACACCTGAAATGAGTTTCCATTGGCCTTAAATCTCTACTAATGAATTCTTGTAATTAATACATGTGTGAATGAAATCATCTCATATTTTGATTTTAATTTTTTAAATATTTAATTTTTTTATATTAATATTTTAAAGATGATTTACTATATCTCCAAGTTAAAAATGTTTTGGATGATTTTAGTTTTGGAATGTGGTGTAGAGTCCAAATGCTTAGGTGGATTTGTAATAAAAATTAAAATATAGAATTATAATTGTTTTTTTAAACCTCAAATATATTATTCTTGTTTGGTTACAATATTATTCAATGGCAGGTTTCCAATTCTATATTTTCAAGATAATTTGTTTGAGAAAATAAAAACTTCAATCTTCCATTTATATATACATATATTAAGAACTTAGTCCTTTGAAATTTGTAACAAAACAATGCCAGATATTTTTTTAAATGGTTTGAAAATCAAAATTTGTCAAATTGACCAAGAGTGCACATTGACTACACAAGACTAAAAAAAAGTTCACATTGACAATGCAAGAGTGCACAAAGAGCTTGTTTAGGAAATAAAGGCACATAGTTTGAAGTCGCCCAATGTACTATTCCTTCTAAAACACTAGCCACCTCTTCTACCTTGACAATCTTAAGGTCTTATTTATTGAAAAAATATATTTATTAGGGGTCCATAAAGGTTATATAGATACGGTTCACAATTCACAATCCATGGTAGATATATAGGTATGCATATATAGATATACAAACATAAATATGGTTTAATGGATACCAATATACATATATGAAGATCTATATATAGAAAGATATGTACATATATATACATGCAATTGCATATTCCAAACCATTTGTTGTAACTAAACACAAATAAATGTATATCATTCATTCATTCCTACATTTGAAAAAAAAACATTTGATAGTAGTTTAGAATAAATACTTTAAGAGCAATTTAGGAAAAATCATTTGGTTACAAAAAAATCAACTTTGGATGGTATTTTGAGCTCATAAGTGATTTTTTACTATGTCCTCAAGAATACCAACCACTTTCCAATGAGATTCAAAAAAATTCTTTGAATTTTACTTATTTTTATAAAAATTCAATTTTGCAACCACTTTTGGGGCCAATGGGTCCTAAATGCTTATCTTTGTAACAATATAAGGACTGAAAGTATCCATTGAATGACTTTCAAGGTTCTTGTGGACTGGCTATTATTTTTATCATCATGTCAAGAAATAACTATATAGTCAATGGTACGATGGCTAATAGTATGATATTGTATGTCTATCTTTTGAGTTGATAGTAAGGATTTTCACTCAATGAATATTCAATCTAAGAAATCCTTGAGATTAATTTTCAAATTAACTTTCCAACCTCCCCCCTTTGTATTTTTTCCAAACAATCCCCCTTGCAATTGATATAGGATTATGTGATTTCTATACCTATACCATCTATTTTTATAAATCAATATCCATATTTGTATGTATGTATCCCACATCCAATACCATATTCAATATCCATATCTAGTATGTATGTATTCAATATATACGCACATATGCATATGTATGTATTCATTGACAATCAATTCGCAAGGAGGAAGGTTTGTTTGTTTTTAAAATGACGAGTGAGTCAACAAACATATGCATGTCCGAGTACAAAATAGATATTTTATTAGAATAAAAATAGAATCAATGTCTACGATGGGTATATGGGAGTTACATCAATGGTTCATGACTTTTCTTAGGGGTGGGGGGAGCCCAAGCATCTAGTTCTATAAACACAGAAGATAGTCATGGGTATGACAATTTATAAAATTATGTCATATTATTAAGAAGTATAAATAAATCATGATTAGTCCATGGCATGACTTTTGGATTGGTAGAAATTTGAGCATATAAAGAAAATGACATTGAATAGAGAAAAATTAAAGGATTGAAGTAGAGATATGAGAGATGGACTAAGGTAACGATACTAAATTGGGCAACTTTTTTTCTAAATCAATCTTTAAATTTTTTTTGTTTAAAATGCCTAGAAAATGATCACTTCTTGAGTATAAATTTCTAATACATTTATAATCAATACTTCAAAATTCTTACATAATTCATACAATTTCCAAAATTATTTGAAGAGAATATAAAGTATTTTCTTAATCACATCTTAAAATCAACCACACATATGCATAATAGGCGGCAAATGACGAAACCTACTCACTAGCTTTTAGGTGTAAATCTTATATTATACAAAACTTTGAATTCAAAAAAATAATATAATATCTTCTATTAGATTTAGTAAAAAAATAATTATTAGTTAAAAATTACTATCCTAGAACATGTAGAAATGAATATAGGACAAAATTGATATGTTTATTCATGAAACATTGCTTGACAACACATTAAAAGTGCTTAGTGAAAATACATACAAAATTGATAGTCCTTAATTTTGATGAAGAGGGACATGATAGGTGGGTTCAATTATCTTCTTGCAAGTTTGGTGGATCAAGCTTAAGATGTGCGACATCTAGGCCTCTTCTTCCACTTTTTTCAAATTTTCCATTCAATAGTTGAGGATAAATTTCATTCCTAAACTTTACATTGTTAACATCTCAATAAAAATTGTGCAGAGTGAATTACTTCAACATTGACAACATGGTCTAAATTGAGGTTATAATCCCTTAGAATTAGAATCATTGTAAAGATCAATTTTATTAAATTGGCACAAATGTTTACAATTCTAAAATTCAGTCATTGTAGCTTCCAATGATTCCAAACCTTTTCTCCTTCAATCCAAAGATGATGTATAGGTATAATACAAAAGCCTTGTAGGAAGCCTTGATGTAGTACAAGGAGATATTTCAAATTTCAAATAAGATCCTATTTAGACTTCTCCACATGCAATTTTTGTCAAGAAATAAGGTCAAATTTGCATTCATGGAAATTTGTCCAAAAATGAAGAAATAGCTTTAATTAATAAATAGCAATACTATAGATACAAATTGATTATTTAGTAAAAAAACATTGATCATATCTTCAAGGTGCAATAGATTCAATAGATATTAATTAAAAATTCATTGGATTGTAGGTTAATATAACTATTATAGAATATATAAATATATAAAGGAAAAAATTAAAAATACCTTTCTAATGGTATATTTTATGGCTCCCAAATTCTCAAAACTATAGTTGAAAATAAAAAATAAATATTTGTAGTCATTTAGGGACTACAAGAAACAATGGTCAAAGGAACTACACCTAGTTTTGAATGCATTTTATTACCAAGTTTTTTTATAATGCTAATTCATTAATTATGTCTTTTGATTTCTAAATCAACCTTTACAAATTTTTGCCTAAAATAAATTGCCTCTTCATAAGAGTGGTGGATCACTTATTCACTTTAAGGTATACATCTTCTCAAACTTTAAATGTTCATAGAAAATGTCTAAAGTTTTGTAATGATTTGAGGTCCAAAACTTATTTAAATAATCTTATCTAAAGGAAGGCTAAAATCATCATCTTAATTCATTCTTTTAGAAATCCAATTGTATGGTCTTTTAGTTAAGTTATTCAAGTACATCTTTCCAGTATTTTATAATCACAAACACACACATACACATTGCACTACAAGACCAATGTAACTAAATTTCAAAAATTAGTTACTTTTTTCAAGCTATTTTTAAAGGCAAAGTTTGGCCTTTGAAGAATTTAAGAATAAAATATGTATGTTTCATAGCTTATATGTGTAGTCAAAGAAGTTGGAAGATGGTTAGATACCATGTTACATAAAAAAATTAACCAAAAAAATATGCAACCATGCAAAATAAAATTCAAATTCACCTTTAAGAAAATTACAAAGTGGAAGTGATTTCTAATGAAAAAAATCCTAAATCTATGATAACTTTGACCAAAAATTGTAAAATGTAAATCTATATGGTGAGAACATTCTTGTAAGCAATAAAATGAATACATATACTTTTTCTTTGTCTTTATTTGTAAGTTTTAAGAATTGAGTTCAAAAAGATTTTGTATGTTTTTTAATCTTCATTTTTTGCAAGTTTGTAATATAAAATTCTTGATAATTTCCATCACATTAGTTTAAGTAGGATAATTCAAATGCTTTTGGGGAGGTATCAATCTATACAATCAAGAAACTTTTATTAATCTTTTTTTAAATCTATTTTTTGTTGCCTAATTTGACATTGAAGTAAAATCTATTGACTAATATATATTAAAGTGAAATTATGAAACAAAGATTTACATGTCAAGTGTGATGATCAGAAGTTATCCTAAAATTTCATGCAAAACTTTTCATTTATGTAGAGAATATTAGACCTATCCAAAAAATGATGTTCTTTTCAACAAATTAGTGTGAATTTCTTATTTTAAAATGAAAAAATATTTATTTATTTGTTGTTAATAATTTTAGATTTCAATACTTTGGTGTCAAAAAATGTATCAAAAAGAATGTCAAACTTGATATGTTCATTATATTGGAAAAAGAGTCCAACAAAGAATTTGAAAGAGAGTTGAAAATGGTACTGAAAAATGCATCAAAAAGAGTGTTGAAATGAGTATTAGAAAACAAGAAGAAATTTTTTTTAAGCTCCCTATATTCTTTGCCCAAGTTGTATGCACTTGTCTACAATTTTTGGTCTATCCAAATTATCTGAATTTACTACTTAATCCCACACCTAGGTTTTTGTTTACAAAGTTGAGTGTCTTTTGTAAAAATTTTGAAAGTCAATTTATTTGTCAAAATAAGTGGGTGAGACTCAATTAATCTGCAAAAGTGATATTTTTTGAATTAGTGTAGGTTGAAATATTATAGTATTATACTAATTTTCAGAAAAATTAAATTTTTATTGTATCACCAATTTTCTAGGTAATGTTGAATTCCCCCCCTCTTTTATAAACATTATAGGATAATTAGTGTTGTTACAAATTTTCATTGGGAAAACTAGAAATAATGGAGTTGCAAAATGATAATTGTTTAGCAAGGATGGATGATCTAATTGAAACAATTATGTACAATTGATATCCCAACTCCATTCTTCAATAGCATAATATATATACATATTTTTGTCAAATACAATAAATAACTTTGACATTGGACTAGGAGGACCAAAAAACCATAAATTAGAAGGCAATTGTGCACTCAGACCATTGTCCATGTTGACACAAAAGCACTCACTTGGAGCATCGGTCATTCATCACCTTACACAAAATGCATTTGGCTTTAGACTATGATATTTCTAATTTTGAAAATATTGTTAAAAAAAGGCAACTATAAAGGAAAAAAATGAATTTACTTTCACCTATATCAATTCAAAAATCAAAATCAAAGAACCATAAATAAAATTCAATAAATCAAATATTCTCATCATTAAATAGTATGCCTTCAATATCAAAATACTAAAATATCAAAATGTCATATAATACATATTCACTAATTCACTAAAAATCTAACAATGAAAATGAAATATAATAAGAATAATCATATTATACAATAATATCAATAATACAATTGGAAACAAAACATTTTAAATACCACAAAAATTAATCATTTTTAGAGTATAAGCCCTCAAACCCTCAGTGTTAAAAAAGTTGTATTTTCACAACATACCAATAGGACATGAACAATGGACTTTTTTATTCTAAAATTATGTATTTGTTAAAAATGCAATATTTATAAAGATATGTTTATGTATTCAAAAACATTCATTATTTGAAGGTTGTTCAATTTTCTGTGTGCAAAGATGTTTTAAGCACAAATTTGACAAGTGACATGTCTTTTCAAGTCAAAAGTTGTTGGATTCAACTACCTAAATATCATGCCCTTCTACATCAAATAACCCACTAGTTTTGTATGTATTCTTGCATTAAGCCTTGAGCCCATATGTCCAGGGTTGACGAATTTGAACGTCCGCCCCAAAATAGCGTCCATTTTCCGGACGCACGGACGCTAGCGGACGCAGCGTCCCGACCGCCGTCGGAAAGCGGACGGGCGGGGCGGACAGACGGGGCGGACGGCCCGAGGCGGACGCCCAGATCGTGCAGACCAGATTAGTCCGCACGTCGATCGGACGGGGTGGACAGGCGGACGGGGGACTGGCGGACGCTGCGTCTGCCAGGATGCGAATGTCAGCGAACGTTGCGGACACAACGTCCGCGTCCGGACGTCCTATCAACCCTGCATATGTCAATCTTCTAAATTTCATCAACAAGTATATATAACAATTTTTCCCCTTATACTTTCATATGGGTTTTGCAATAGTCATCTTAACCAACAATCACCTTTTCAAGCAATTTTGATGGAGCCTACTTTGAAGATAAGGTCAGCCCACTTTGTTGCTCATCAATTAATTCATTCTTAATGCATGCTTTAAATTAGCATTTGACAAAAATCATCACCCCTAGATTTTTTCTTAAAACAAAGATATTTATTGTTATGTTTAAGATGTACACCATCTAAACACCAAAGCCTTATGACAATAAAATGGTACATCTATATTCAATATATAATGAAATTTCACAATTTATTCATATGATGCCCAAATAATGCATACTAAAGTTATTGGAAGGCTCTTTCACCAAACAATTTAGATCTACAACCTAAATTCATTCCCATTCAATGATTTAAAAAACAATATTTTCATTAATTGGTTCTAAGTTTCTATCACTTAAGTGTGTTCATATATATGATGTTCTCAATATGCAAGCCACGATGCCAGCAAAATAGAAAAGGACTTATTAACAAGGCAAGATTATTACGAGTCATATTATGTACATAAAGTCCCCTCCAACTTGACGACCAAAGTGTATTTTCAAATTCATTAGTTACATTCTACATGCATCGAGACTAACATTCTTGATTGTAGACAAATGTATTTACTAAAGTTCTCCATTGTTCCCATAGCTTGATTATATTCTACCTTCACTTCTGATTCATATCCATTTCCACTCAAGTATGCCTTGTCTTTTGGATGGATAGTGACACTAAGGTCTTTATGTTTATGTGAATCAATTATTGACTCTTTTGAGCTCATTGTGAAAAACTGTCACAATGAGTTCAATATTTATTTAATTCATTTTACCCCCCCATATCAATTTACAATTAATTTAAATTTTATTTTTTTCAATACCCCCCTCCGCTCTCCCTTTTTGTAATTTTGAAATGAAGTTTATTTGGCAATGAATATGGGATATATGTGTATCCGTATCTTAGTACATACTCCAACATCCATATCTATATTTCAATATGTATTGCAGTATCCATATCCCAGCATGTATTCCAATATATATGTATATCCATATCTCTTGAGTGTTTTTTGGAGATGAACGGTTGTGGGGGGGTTTGTAATTTCTTTTAAATTAATGGCTGTCGTTTTTTTAGGGAGATGGGGCTGGTTAATTAATGGCCTAAAGTCTAATTCACCTAAAGCCCAATTCACTCTTTTCGATACATTGTGACACTAAGGTCTCAATTTGTTGTGTTTTGAGTTTCACTGAGATTTAAATTTAGGATTTCAAAATTTTGATATTTTCATTCCCCCTCCCTCTTCCCCTCTTGTAATATTTAGAAACCAACTTATTGACAATCAATATGGGACAATTCATCCCATATCCATATTCGATATTGTATTCGTATCCAGCATTGTATTTGTATCTAGTACCCATATTTAGTATTCAGTATATATTCATATGCGGTACTATATCCATATCCAATATTCATTTTGACGGCTCAGATTAAATCTCACAAGATCAACGGCTTGTGATTTTTTGAGAAATTAATGGCAATTTTGAGGGTAAGCATTTGAAAAAAATCAACAATCTATAATAATTTTGAGAGAGGGGTGGCAACTAATACAAACTAGAAGGTGGTACCTCTCTTTTCAGTAGGTAGTCAAGTCCATTGAACAATAGGATTTGTACTTTGCAAGTTTCATTTCCTAATTGCTCTAACTTGTCTCAAGGCTAGTTTATATGAATATGCTTTTGTACTAGAAACTTAGAACCAATCAATGAGAATAATGATTTTTAAATGGAAATAAACTAAGGTTATACATCTAAAGTAAGTGCGTGCACCTACAATCAATACAATGATATCAGTTCATGATATATAATCTTTGCCACTTTTAAGATTGGTAATTATTGTCATTCTTTGGAATTCCTTTCTTCTCCATGTCCTCAAGTCTTTTCTAATAGCTTTGATGCACTCATCAATCAACTCCAAATTGTACAACTTTGACTTCAACAACATCTAAGCTTGTGTTTGTGAATGTCCGCTATACTTGTGTAGGAAAGTATTCAACACGGTCTGCTTGTAAAGACAACTTAATTTGGAAGGATCTAGACTATGGTTTTGCAAGAAGCAATAGAGGATTGTAGTTTCAAACCACAACAATTTTTAGACTACAACATTTGTTTGATACTATTTAAATGAGAGATTTAGAATTATGACGGTGCATTCTATGAGTTTTAATTGAATGTTGTTTGTATGTATGCCAATTCACTTATTTTATCATTCAAATAGTCTACTTTCCTAGCCCTATCCCTTCTTGCACATCAACCCTAGCCTTTTGCATTTGACTTGCATAAACAAGATTTATACTTGCAATTTTTAGACGTTTGTTGCAAATGCATGTTTCTTTGTCTAGAAGAGAGTACTCAACCATAGGGTTGTTCTCATGACAACTTGCTGGAATTAAAGAACTTTTGACTTATAAATTACTTAAGTAAGCTAAAAAAAAGTCAAGAATAAGCCAAAAACACTTACATTATATACAAGTCAAGGTATTAATAATAAAACCTACTTATAAAGAAGAAAGAAAGTGCCAAATTTTTAATTTGAATTATGAAGAAAGAACCTTTAGATAGGTAATTATTGATGCTAATTGCAAGTGAGTAATATTGATTTTTGATAATTCCTTAGCAAACTTTACTCTATGGTAAAGTCTATAACTATCTTTGTAGATAGTCTGATAGGAAGTAAATTTTGTTTTATTTTGTACAAATCGGAGTGTAATTTGCAATTTGTTGCAAATAGTTGGTTAATTGAGAGTGTTATTTTGATTGTTTTAGAGCATTGAATGGTGTCCAATTCAGAGTTGAATGGGTCAATTAGGGTGGTTTGGAGTCCAAGTCGGAAGGTTGGCCAAATTGGTTGATGGTTTGCTTGCCTATTAGGATGCTGTTTTCTGAGTCTGAGTTGGCAAGTTAGGAGGTGTGCGGGGTCCAAGTAGGAATGTCAGTTGTTCTAGTTGAAGCTGTCGAGTTGGTTGGGCAGTTGCGAGTCGTCGTCTCTGGTGCCTATTTGGGTTGTTTTTGCTGTCATTTCTTTTTACCCACTATTTGAGAGAGTCCAGTGCGAGTCCCAGTCGGTGCAGGCTGTGTATTTCCGTTATCTATGTCTTTTCTGTTCGTGTTCTTGTGTGTGTGTGTGAATTCCGAGTTGGGAATTGTGAGTGCATGGTCCGGTGTCGAGTCAGAGTGTTTGAGATTGTGTCCAAGTCGGAGTGTTGTTGGGCAGTGAATGTTGATGCAGATATGGAAGGGGAAAGATGAATGTTGAAGATTTACCAAATCGGGTAATGATTTGGTGCGTACGTTATGGAAGATTTATGTTAGTGTATACTTTAAGGAAGTAGGATGCAGTGAATGCAGGAGATTCCAAGTTGGTACAGAAAAATCTGAATTAGATTTGAGCTTGGATTGTAGTGTATAGAAAGATGAGATCAATTCAGGAGAATAATGATTGTAATGTTCAATCAGGTAGATTAGTGCGGAAGTGTGGAAATTAGATTTGAGCTTGATTGCAATATAAGATTGAGATGTTACAAGCCTAATCGGAGTTATTTGTCTGTTTGCCAGCAAGAGAGATTAGAGTTATATTGTGAGTAATTATGAGATGGTTTTGTGAGTTTGAACAAGTATAATGACAAATTGTAATGGTGATCTTGATTGTTGATTTGGCATGATGAATATAACGGAAATGCTTTCCAAATTGTCTTCCTGTATGTGTGAAGTGTCGTTGTAGGAAACTGGAGCAACCCAATTGTGAATTTATTGAGTAATTTTTTATTGTGTATTGAGATGCATGTTGTTGAATAATTGAGAGTGTGTGGACAAAACCAATTTGGAGCATTGTAGAGAGTCTGGCTGAAATCGATTGCCGAGTTGGTATGTTTGTGAGTAGGCCGAATACTGAATAGGGAGTAGGAGTCCAAACTGCCTTGCGGCAGTGTTGGGGCAATCCAGTAATCCAAGTCGGAAGCAGGCGGCCCCAGTGGTTGATGGAGATCCCAGTTGGAAAGATAAAGACCCAAGTTGCTGGAAGATAAAGATTGAAGGAATTCAAGCTTAATAAATAAGATAATTAAAGATACAAATTGGGAGCATTTCTTACCTTTGTGGCTATTAAGAGTGGAGTGACAAATTGTGTAATTAGATATCATGTGAGGAAAACATAGTTATAGTTGGTTAAAGGAACTTTATTTTTCTCAAAACACTATGTTGCAATGATTCATTAGAAATTAATTTTGATTCATTTAGAAACAATCCTATTTAAATAGCTTCCTCCGGAACGAACTATACTAGTTGGGTAAATCCGAATTTGGTTCCAACATTCTTCTACATTTTGGCGCCGCTGCCGGGGAGGCGAAATTAATAGGTTGTCCTTTTTTCTTTTTCTTTCTTTTAATCAGAATTTAAAGGTATGATGCTTGGTAATGAGCACTGTATCCTTAAATTCCGAGACTAGTAAAAAGGCTAGAGAAGAAAGGGCTAGAAAAAGGGAAGCGAAAAAATGCAAATTTGTCTCTAATATCGAATCAGAGTCAGAGCCGGCATCTCCAAGTTGGAGAAGTCCTTCACAATTAGGGCATCTTTTTAGGCCAAAGCCGGAGTGTAGTCATGGGGAGAAAAATAAAAAGGAAGATTCACCTAAATACCGTGAGGATAAAGGAATATTAGTACAAGTAGGAGAGGAAACGATTCAATCAGGAGTCGAGTTTCTACCTGGATTGATTCACCATTAGGTTCATACCAAAGTAGGACCAGTCCTGCTCAGGTTGTAGTTAATATTCCCAGTTGGCACAAGAACCCAACTTGGAGTCCAGAAAGGAGAAAAATTGAAATACCACCTGCCTTTCAAAAAGATATCGATTGGGAAACAGTCCATCGTAAGTTAGAAGATACTGACTTCTCCAATTTGGGTGAGAATTCCCATTTTGAAGAAGCAGAGATAAACCAAATAGGAGAGGAAGAAGACGAGGACGAGGTTGTTTTTAGTGACACAGAAGAATCAATTTTTGACGAGATGGCAGCCCAAGTAGATCGAATCCCAATGGTTATGAGACCGGGAGATGAGGCGGATAGACCCTATTTACTTATCCCATTTCCCATGTTCCATGGTAGAATTGGGGAGGATCCGGATAGTCATATTTATCAATTCTTGACATGTTGTAATTCCAACAATGCAAGAACAGAGGCTCATTTTTTGAGTATTTTTCCTAGTACCTTGCAGAACCAAGCCAAAAATTGGTTCCAAAGACAACCAGTTGGGCATTTTACTACTTGGACTGAACTTCGAGATGCCTTTTTAGCCCATTTCCACCCGGCAGCCTATCAAGAAAAGTTATTCGAAAAATTAGCAGAGTTACACATGGCAAGTGGGGAAAGAATAGATAGTTATTACGGTCGATTAGAAGAAATAATGTTGAGACTACCTAATCATAACTACCCCGATGCGCATTTTATGCGACAGTTCATAAATGGGTTGTATCAACCCAAATTAAAAGCCTTTGTTAAAGAAATTAGTCCTGCTGATTTACTTGCAGCTTACAATAGAGCCAAGTTGTGGGAGGAGGTGCATTTAGGGGAAACTTATATAAACCCAACTTTGTTACAACCCAGTTATATAGATCAAGTTGGAGTGAGAAGAGAGGATGTACCATCCAATAATTTTCCCACATACATGCATCCGAGTTATGTAAATATGGCACCTATGGGGCCAGTACAAGTGGCTGCAACGATCCCTGTAGAAGCAAATAGAATTAACCAAGTTGGAAATCTTCCACAACAGGTGAAACCAGTCGTGAAAGATTCCAATTCGGCACTAGAAGCACAGATAGTTGAAATATCAAAACAATTAGGAAATTTGCAAGTTAATATGGCCAAATCGGCAGAAAAGAAAGATACACCAAATAATGACCGGGCGCATATTTGGTGTACAAATTGTAGAGGGCACGGGCATATGTTGCCCAATTGTCCTTCCCCACCTGGTCAACCTATGAAATGCCAATTTTGTGGCGGAAAACATGAGACCGTGTCATGCAAAAACTTACAGGCTAGCTTATTAAATCATGCTAATATTCAAAATAAAAATAGCCAAGTTTACCAAGTAGATACAAACCAAAATAATTTTCCAAACAATAATCAAAGTTGGAGTAACGATTCAAATTGGAATAATAATAATAGGCAAAGAAGAAGAAATTTTAATCCAAATTATAATAGAGGCCAAAGTTATAATCCAAATTCAAATAACGTTAACCCAAACTTTAGTCCAAACAATTTTAATAATGGGGGATTTGTAAATAATCCTAATCAAATGGTAGCTCAATTACCTACTTCCAACAACCAAGGTTGGTCACAAATGCCGTTTGGTAACGTAAACCAAGGTCCACCAACTTATGGTAGGCAACAACCAAATAGGGGGCAAAGACAAGGGGTAATTTGTTTTCATTGCCGTCAACCAGGACATTATAAGTCGGAATGTCCTAATGCTAAGGCAAGTGAGCCTTATGTACCTTTATGTGGAAATTGTGGCTAGATTGGCCATACAGCCACAGAATGTAATGGGCCGCATAAGACTGAAGTTCAAGAGGGGTATAATAGTAATCGTAGAGATACTAGTCCAAAATTGGTATTGGTTGAAGATAATACATTACCTCAACCTGTCCAAGATCGTACCTCATTCCTTGTCCAACTAGATTATAAAAATCAGCCCAAGGAGTGGATACAAGATAAAGTAGTGCGAAAAGTCGCTACTAGGGGTCAAATTGTGAAGGAAAATCCTCAAGGAAGTCTGGACATATTAAGAGCTAGATAAAGAAATCACTCGAAAGGAGGCCCAACAATTATTAAATTTAGGAAATGCTGATAAGTTAGGAAGTGGTTCCAATTTAAGGTTCCCATTAGAAAAATTTAATAACCAGCCAAATGAAGATGGCATACCACTTAGTTTACCAAATCTGGGAATACCTAAGCCAAATGGGAAATCGGTCCAATTTGGACCAATCAGTACAGTAGCAGCTCAAGGAGAGCTACCTAGTGGGGTGCTAAGAAAAGCTGGAACCAATTTGGCTGAACAAATAGACTTGGGGGAACAGGAGCCACTGGTCATTCCACCGATTTGGGTTGAGCCAAATAACCCTGTAGAGCAGGATACTACTAAATTGGGAATAAATGATAAATTCAAAGGGAATAATCTAATTGGGAAATCAATTCAAATATTTGGTAAAAAGAAGAAAGAATATAATAAACAAATTGGGATAATGGAACAAGAGAACCCATATAGTATAATTGATAATTTGGGAAATGTCAAGGCTGATATTTCAATTAGACAATTATTGAGTGTTGCTCCTAGTTGTAGGTCAGCCCTTAAATCAAAATTAGTGAGAAAGAGGAGTCGGCAAGTACATGAAGTAGCATTAAGCCCAGATCCTGGTGCACCAGTAATAGATGTTGGAATTGAGGGTTTAATTGTTTCAGGAGTCCAAGTAGATGGTGGTTCCAGTGTCAATTTGATGAACCATGATACTATGTTGGGACTTCATCTAATTGGTCTTCAAGAAACAAAATTGGTGTTGCGCATGGCGGACCAAAGTAGGGTTAGGCCGTTAGGTATTTTGCCTAAAATAAAAACGTGCATTGGAGGGTTGGCATTTTTAATAGACTATATTGTGTTCTGTCGCAGCACAGGGCAGGTCAATTCCCCATTATACTCACAAAAATCGCTCTAGAGTATAACTAAGTGACTCTAAAGATCGAACCCATGAGATCCTGTGAAGTATCTAGCTCTATTAAGCAGTTAAGCTCAGTCAGTATGCCAATCTTACTTTCCGGTCCTAGATCTAGAACCAGAAATACTACCACACCGGATAACTACAGACCGGATTACTCCTTCTTCCGGTCCTACTAACTATCCGGTCCGTACAAATACCCAAATCCCAGGATCTCACAACTTCCGATCCTGGAAATCCGTCCTGACCAATCCGGTCCGGATGGTCATCCTGTACCCGTAATCCTATCCGGTTTAGTTTTGCCTCTGTTTCACCATCAGAGGGGTCGCCGCTTAATTTTGAGAGTGGTAGGCCCACCACTCCTTCCGTGACTTATAGTGGCTGAAGACCCACTGTCCTACCTTCTAGACTCCTAAACTAATCCGGATCCGGTTTGGTCCTTCACAACAACCCAGATAGCAATCCGGGTCGTAGGTCACACAAAGACCCCACACTCGACCCTCTCGTACTACAACGACCTTGATGCTACTTCCGATCCGTGCGAAGACAGGTGGTTACAAGTGCACCCGTCCGTTCCAACATCAACTAAAGTTCTTCCATTACCCATACGGGTGGTGAGACCTCACAGGAGATCGGACACTCAACCGGATTTCCCACCCGGGAGTTCTAGCGCAGCTAAGGAATCCCTCCCTACCCGCCTAGCCTAACAACGGCTTTCTCACCCGGAATCTCAAACTCTAGACGTGCTGAGGAACTAAGTTCACTCCCAACTCTTCGGTACCTAATCACATGCACCTAGGATCGGAAAATAAACACCAAGGGGAGAAATCACTTGCCAACCAACTCGTACTATCCTAACTCCACATCATACAATCCTGTCGCGCTGGAGAGAGATACACAACGAAGAGAATAGAAAGGTACAAGAAGTTTGCAAAATGAAAAAAACTCCCAATTCCCATCACAGGAACCGATTTATATACAAAGGGTAAAAACCCTAAAAGCACAAAAAGGAGCGGAAAATCCGTGGGGGTCCGCCGCCACCTAAATCTAACTTCCGGTCTAACCTAATACTGTTGAGCCGGATCCGGATCCGGATCCACTCCTACTCCTAACTGAAATTAAAATCCTATCTACCCTACAACTCTAGATCCTATCGTCGGGCTTCCGGTCTCCGGGACTAGCTCCTCGAAAACTTCACTCAAATTCCGGACCCGTTCCCCCTCCGCAGGATTCGGTCCGGGTGGAGACTCCAGGTCGATGGTGATATCCGGTCTCGTGCCCGGAGTCCCAGTCCGTGCAGACTTCTTGGACTCAGGAGTCCAATCCTTCCTGTCCTTCGCCATAGTTGCATCCGGAAAGAGGTCCGGTAGTGAGATGTCCGAAAGGTGAATACCTTTGTCGCACGTCGCTCCCGTCAGCTTCCGGCTGCTCTCCTCGATCCGGTCCGCTGCCTTCCGCCCCTCCACCATTGCCGTCTCCACCTGCTCGGCGAAGTCCGCGAGAATCCGGACCATCCGGGAACCGGATAGTTTCTTCTCTTCGTGGATCTTCTCGTCGAAGAGCTTCGCCTTGGCCGCTGCCGTTCCGGTCTCTCCCAGGACCGCCTTGATCTGCTCGGCCACCTTCCGAGTCTCCTCCGCCATCTCCCGAGCGGCCGTCACGTCTTCCTGATAGGCGAAAAGTGTTGCCTTTAGTTTATCTACCTCCTCCTGCAACCGGCGGATCTCGGCTTCCTGCTTCCGGGTCTCTTCCGGATTCGTGATGCATTGCGCCACTTGTTCCGCCAAGTTGCTGTCCGGTGCAGCACCCACCAACTTGCCGATTGCCGCAAGCGTCCTGTGCTTGACCTCCCAATCCGCCCTGATGTTGCAGAGGACGTTGATCAGACCGTTGAACGGATCTTGCATATCCGGATCTCCCCCGGAATTGGTCTTCTCGGCTTCCGGTTTCTCCTCCGGGGCCGGTTTGTCTTGACCGGGAGGCGTCCCGCGCTTGTGTGGAGGCGTCAGCTTCTGTCGCTTGATCGGCGGCATCGGCTCCTCCTCTTCCTCGCTGGACTCCCGGTCTGACCCGGAATCGGATTCCGCCTCGTCATCCGTCTCCGACTCCCCATACTTCAGGAGCACTTCCTGCGTCTTCCACGCCCTCTCCTCTATGTCGGTGAGGACTTGGTTCTCCCGATAGAGGTGGAAGAGATAAGGGCACACTGGAGTGGCCCTTTTCTTCCCAACCCTACTAACAAGCTGGGCCACGAGATCGGAAATGATCCGTGCCCAGTCCACTTTCCGGGTACCACTGAGGGCACCGAAAATGGTGTTGCCGAGGGTGATCGTCACCCTGGTCGGCTTTTCCGGGTGAAGAACCGGAACCAGGAATTGCAGGAGCCGACGGTGTCGGTCATCCAAGCAATCCTCGACCGCGTATCCGTCCTTCGGGTTGACGGCTCCCTTGAACTTCCCTCGGACAAACTCATCCTTCCGGCTCGCCATTCCCAAGCCTCCTGCCCGGAAACCGTAAACCGCTCTCCACATCCCCTCGTTCCAGCTGACGGGAGCTCCCCTCACGGTGTTGTCAAACTGGTTGGACAACTTTCCGAGGAGCTCCTTGACCATTCTCTCCTCCCTAAAACCCCAAGGTTTCTCGGCAAACCCTACGCAACCCATGGATCTGAGATCATCCATGAGTTCAGCCTTTTCCGGCTCTGTGGAGGGAATAACCGGAATGACTTTCCGGAGCTTCACCTCGCCTCCAGAGGGACTCGCTTGTCTCGACCTACGTAGCTGAGGCATTCCCACTCACATCTACCTCACTCTCTCCTAGCCGCACGTCTCGTTCCTCACTTCCTCTCTCCGATCTCAACCGGAATCAAAATGAACAGAACGCAAGCGCACAGACGCACAAACGACAAAAACTCAACCGCGCACGCTCAAGGTCGAGTTTCTAAAAGGGGGTGCAACAGTGAAAGCTCCTCCTTTTATAGTCCCTGGACCCTTTCCGGTTTGTCATCATGAATCCGGTTTACCATCATCATCCGGTCCTAGACCTAATCCGTGTTACATTCCGTTTCCGTCGTTAGTTACTCCTGACCGGATTAGATCCAAGAAGCCCACTACTTCACGTTCCGTGGTAATTCTGAGTTTTCCTTCCCCACCTAATCGGATCCGGTTAGCTAATGACTAGTTTCCGTTCCTATTTGGGTGTATACTAAGAAAATCAAAATTCTAAGCTGCGACATGTTCCAACCTTATACTCCCAATGCGTCTTACCCTATCCTATTAGGTAGGCCTTGGCTCTACCAAGTGAAAGTCAAGGATAATTGGGGTAAGGGGATTATGAAGATTTTTCAGGGAGGTCATGCTATAAATATGACTATATACCCTACCAAGTATATTGGTGAGACCCAATGGGAGTCACCAAGAGAGACAAGTGATTTTGGTTATGACTCTGAAATAGATGAGATGACTACAAATAGGACTAATGTTAAGAATAAGGAAAGTGGACAAAGAGAAATATCCATAGTCAATTATAAACGGGTTGGCCCTGGTGAGTATGTCATCCCATGTGAGGATGATGACAACTCAGATAAAGTCCTCCAAAATTGGTTAATAGATTCTTCAATTTGTACTATTGAATCCGATTGGGAGTCAAGTGAGGAAAAAGAGAATGACTACGATAGCCACTTGTCGGATACAACTATTTGGTCATATGTATCTAAAAGCCATTGTCAGTCTATAAATATAGGATTAAAGGATGAAGAAAAAAATATACAAATTTATAGTAAGTTAAGTCCTACCGAATTGGATTATTGGGTTAAATTTTTTAAGGAGAATTCTAGTTCCTTTGCCTGGTCTTATCGTGATCTAAGGGGTGTTTCTCCAGAGATTTGCGAACACCGTATCGAATTAGAAGAGGGAGCAAAACCGATTAGGCAAAGACCCCATCGGCTAAATCCAAAGTATTCCCTAATGGTTAAGGAGGAGATAGAAAAATTGATAAACATTGGTTTTATTTATCCTGCCCCTTATAGTGAGTGGGTGAGCCCAATAGTAATAGTACCAAAAAAAGATGGTAAAATTAGGATATGTCAAGATTTCCGTAAACTTAATGCAGTTACTAAAAAGGATGGGTTTCCATTACCCTTTACCGAGGGTATTTTGGATAGGGTAGCGGGCCATGAATGTTATTCATTCATGGACGGCTTTTCTGGTTATAACCAGATCCAAATTGCTAAGAAAGATAGAGAAAAAACAGCCTTTGTTACTGACATTGGTATTTTTGCATCGAAAGTTATGCTATTTGGGTTGTGTAATGGGGCAGCTACTTTTCAACGAGTAGCTACCTATGCATTCCAAGATTTTCTCCGTTCCTTTATGGAGATTTTCTTGGATGACTTTTGTGTTTTTGGTACCAAATCGGAACATCCACAACAATTAAAAAAATGTTTTGACCAATGTTCCAAATTTGGTATTTCTTTGAATGCGAGTAAATGCCAATTTGTTGTGCCCTATGGAAAATTATTAGGACATATAGTAAGTAAGAAAGGAATACATACAGATCCAGATAAAATTATAAAAATTTCAAATTTACCGGTTCCCATGTCAGTCATTCAAGTTAGGGGATTTTTGGGTCACGTCAGTTATTACAGGCGTTTTATCGCTAATTATGCTCAAATTGCTCTTCCTATAACTGCTTTATTAAAAAAATTGGAATTAGGCTCAAATCCAATTTGGACAAAAGAATGTGATGAGGCATTTGTGACATTAAAGCAAAAATTGGTTACCGCCCCAGTTTTAGTATCACCTAATTGGGATAAGCTGTTCTATGTGCATGTGGATGCTAGTAATGTAGCAATGGGATCAGGGTTGACGAATGTCAACGTCCGCCCCAAAATAGCGTCTGTTTTCCGGACGTACGGACGTACGGACGCTAGCCAGGGTTGACACGATGTCCGGATGCTGTGTCCACCGGGACCATCCCATCTGCCTGTCACCCCGTCCGCCCCGTCCACTTTGACGGCCCTATTTCCCCCGACCACCCTACCCAAACTGCCCCACGGTCACTCCCTTAATCTTTAAACAATTTAAAAGATTATAAAGTTTGACCATGAGTCCATGATAGTCTTGAAACTATGAAAAAATTCCAATTCATTTTCAAAAGGCAAACTAAAAAAGTTTGTGACTTCAAATATATATATACTATTTAAAAAATCGAGATCAACACAAATACAAACATAATCAATATGGGCAAAATGTATTCAATTTAATGTAGAATATCATACATTGTGCACATTTGGCTAATTGCACATATAATTTTTTTCATTCCAACTCTATATTTCTAAACTAATTTTTAATGCCTATATAACCTATTCAACTACTACTTTTGCACTACCAATCTAATATAAATGGCGGAAATGTTCATCTGGCATCGGCCAACGATATGTATTAGAAAATCGTGTAATCACATGGGCCAAACTAGTATTTTCATCGTCAGTCTTCGAAGAAATGCGCTTCAAGTAAGCATAAAACACTTTTGCAAAGTCATGAAAGGCAAATTGTGTCGCACTAGGTGTTTTTCGTAGCAAGTTGAAATATGCCTCTGACATGTTGTTTCCATTCATCCGCCGAGCAATTTTTGGAATGGCATACTCTTCCGACTTACATGAATACATCGGAATGACTTCCACATCTGCACCTGCTTTATGCAAATATGTAATATGTGGATCCATCCACCATCTCCTCTGTAAAGTCTGTTTCATCTCATCTGCTGATGTGAATGTGTACAAAGACTTCATTCGCTGAGAAGCTAAGGTGGTCATGCCCCAATCGCAAACTCCAATATACACATATGACTCATCCTCTGGAAAATGCAACAAGATGTTGTCCGGAGAAAGATCATTGTGCAAATATCCAGCAAGATGCACTGCATACATTATATGCATAAACGCCCATGTCAACTCCGTACGCTTCTTCCGATATCGTCTTAAATGGTGAGCTTTTACAACCTCCTCTTTGGTTGGATTCGTATACATCAAACGGATTTGAATGTTGTCTGGATAGTCCTTATCCATATTCAACATTTGTCGAAGAGTTCCACCATTCCACCAATACGCATAACCTTCACACATCGTTCCGTGCATCGCAGCAAACCGTATCACACCCGCGTGTAGAATTCGAACAGCCATTGATTCGTTTTGATGTTCTAACTTTGCAAGATCGGGTCGAGTTTGGTGGTGAATGGATTTCTTTGCCGCAAACTCCCAATAAGCAAGTATTCTTGAACGTCCTTTAATACGAACCTTTCGAATCGTTGCATATCCACCTCTCATCGTTCTATCATCAACAGCAATCACGCGTGCTGTATCTGGAAGTACTATGAGGTGCCATTTGGTCCTTTCCGCTTCAGCAACTCCATCATTGCTTTTCCACCAACCAATTGAACCAACTCGATTGTGCTTTTTGGCGAATGGAGCACATCGCCCCCTAAACAAGTCCGCTTTCAGAATCACTTCTTCAAATTGGGCGTCATTGGGTTGATATTCCTTGCCATATTTAACCAAAATGACTTTGGAATTCCACAAAGCGTCATGAACCTTGTTCTCCAAACATTTGGTGAAGTACGTTTTATGCATTTCGTCATGCCACTTCGCCACATTCAATGCATTCAACAACATCTGTGTCATGTCTACCTTGAATTTAGACACGCACTCCTCTTGATATCTGATGTACTTATTGTCTAAAGACAATGTTGTTTCCGATTCATAAAATTGAACGATGCGCTCAATCATGAATTTTTTGCATTCTTCCAAAGGACTTTGGCGAGCTACCTCCAAGTTCGATGGTCCCTCTCCATGTTTAAGCTTCGCAACCTTCTTCTTCCCCTTCGGCATCCTGACAAATGAAATTGATATAGATCAAATTTTTTAATTTGAAATTGAATTCACGCGCAAGTGTCCAAAAAATTGGCAACAAAGGGGCCCCAATAAACCACTCTTGCCTTGCCTCGGAAAGGAGCCAATGGAGGATGAACCACCAAGCTCTCCGCTCCACCTTGCATTCACAAGGGGCAAAGCAAAAGTGACAATGCGGACGGCCCGTCCGCCCATCTTATTGGGGCGCGGACGGCCCCAAACCGTCCGCCCGATCGGACGGGCCAGGGGTGGCGGACGGATCGGCCGTCCACCTCCCCGAAATCCTCGAGCCCCGTCCGCCCGATCGGACGGCCACGGGCGGACAAATCTGGCATCCGCTAGATCCGATGGGTCGCGGCAGACGACCCGTCCGCTCGATCGGACGGGCCGCGGGTGGCAGACGCATCAGCCGTCCGCCTCCTCGAAACCCTCGAGCCCCGTCCGCTCGATCGGATGAGCACGGGCGGACAAATCAAGCGTCCGCCCGATCGGATGGGCCGCGGGTGGCAGACGCATCAGCCGTCCGCCTCCCCGAAACCCTCGAGCCCCATCCGCTCGATCGGATGAGCACGGGCGAACAAATCAAGCGTCCGCCCGATCCGATTTATTTTTCATATTTGAAAATAGAATCTAAAGAAGAACCACTAATTGTCTAATTTGGGCATTTTTTCATACGAATAAGAAATCATTTTAGTTTTTAGCAATCGTTGAATGAAAAATTAAAAAATTTCAAATATTCAAATAATTCAATCTTTCATAAATTAATTAGAAATACATTTATATCATTTATGAGTTTCTAAATGTAATAAACACCCAACAATAATTTCAAAATACACACCATGCTAGTACATATTTAACCTCGAATGCTAAATTCAAAAATAGACATACTATGGCTCTTTCAAAATTACATTTCTTCTTCATATTTTTATTATTTATCAAAGTCGCTTATAGCCTTATATATCAACGCTATTATAAAATAATATAATGATGTCTTCAACAATATGCTTGCCTACATACATACTTGGTGTACACTATTACACAACACTTTTTGAAAAAGTGAACAAAATTGTTGTTCAAAATTGTTCTATTCATTTAAAATTTTGTACTACTTCTATCAATCTAGTGCTCTATACTTGTCATGAGAGTAAAAATGAGAAAATCGAGCAAATACATGCTCACTATATACTTGCATGTTTTTTTATTCGGAATCTGAATCGGACTCAAATTGTTGACCGCTGCCTCTTCTTTGTACTTCAATGAACGGACCACCTCCGTAGTTTCCGTGATATCCACTCGGTGCACCTCCTTGTCCATAGCTTGAACCTCCAAAAGTGGGAGGAGGAACCGGAGTAGTAGGCTCTGATCTTCTTTCATTTGAAGCCCCGTAATAAGAGGCCTCATGATGCTCGTATGAATCACTTCTAGTTGATCCCGGATAGTATTGAGCGCTTCCGTGAAAAGAGCAACTATACTGCGGGATTACATGGCTTCCTCCACTACCTTTAGAGCCCACTTGAGTGGGCGTCGTATAATATGAACCAAATTCAATAGACCTACCATAGTGCGGGTTGCCATAGCTACCTGCTCCACCTAGAGAGCCAATTTCAGAGGGAGTGCCATAACGAGAACCAACTGCACTTGAACCACCATAATGCGTGGATCCATAGCTCCCTCTTCCACCTTCATATCTATTTTGAGGATCGTAACCAGAGTATGAACCACCTCTTCCTTGTTCAGATTTTCGCGTTTTATGTTCATGTCCGTAGGACCCACCATGCCTATCTTGCCGTCCACGATCTTGAAGGCTTCTGCGTATTGCCTCTTGCATTTGTTGTTCGAATTCAATTCGTTCTCGTTCTTCTACCCGCTCGTGCCTAACTCCAAATGTGACAGGCGCTTGCATATCATCGTCATCTGTCCACGCATCTTCAGCATCTCGTAGAACAACTGAAGATTGTTGTAGATAACCTCGATTAGACCACTCTGGCATGCAATCGTTTACGCCCCTCCACTGTGTATCTATAATGGCATCCGTGCGCGTATAGTTCTCTATATTGCGACCTATAGCGGTACGCCAGTCCACGTCCTTGTGGAGTACAATCTCTGCCCAAACCATTGCCATAACATTATAATTCATTATATTTGGTTTGGCGCTTTTAATGCCAAGAACTCGATGCACTTGTGTGTATTGTTGTTTGAAGTGCTCACTTTGGCACGTAGACATTTGTCCTTCCCAACGTGGTGCTTGGTGCTCTACACGTTTACGTTGCCAAAGTTTTTGAATGTGAGTCATTTTTACATACTTCTTGCACATTGAGCAATCCCACACTCTTGTTGGTTCTTCTTCCCATCCTGGTTCACCCATGCACAATGGATCGGCCCAAGCATCCCAATCAAACAATTGGGGCTTCCCTTTCGACTACTTTTTTTGGGTGTTCTATCTTTTGGCATGATGAAGCCAAAGCAAAGAGAATGAAACAATTAGAAAGCTTAAGAACCAAAATTTTGATTTAATTAATTAATTAAAATTTTACAAGCGTGAACTTTGTGAAAATTTGTAACAATGCCACAACAATCGTTCACTCAAAGCGGAAGGGGCGCGCAGAGCTTCCAATGCACTGGTTCGCCCACTCCAAAAAAGAACGATTGTTCGGAATGAGCCGTCCGCCTCCCCATATATATATATATGCGGACGTCCAGATCATGCGGACCACATCAGTCCGCGTGTCAGTCGGACAGCCGTAACCGGGCGGACAACCGTACCGGGGCGGATGGGTATCGGGGCGGACGGATATCGGGGCGGACAAAGCGGTCGGGGCGGACAAGGTGGACTCCGGATCGGGCGAACAGGGCGGACGGATATCGCGGCGGATGGGGCGAACAGGGCAGACGGGTATCGGGGCGGACGAGGCAGACAAGGCGGACGCCGGATCGGGTGGACAAGGCGAACGGCTCATCTTAAACCCTAAACCTAATGAAGCAAATTGTTCTTTTTTCAAAATCTCACGGTATAGATGTTTAACCCGTAAAGTTCTTTTCACTAAAAACACTTCAAAATTGCCAATAGTAGTGCAAATATCAAGTCTTAGAAGAAAAATACTTTGGGGCATATGTAACCATAGCATCTTGTAGTAAATTAGTTGGAAAAGATGTGGAAAAAATTTTAGACAAATCCACCATTTGGATTGTAAGATATTAGATATTGAATGTTTCATTTAAGGGGGCTACTCAATTATGTCTATTAATGAACAATTGGTGGGCTAACAAACCTAACTTAGCATGTATTTTAATATTTGTTGCAATTGTTTTAGGAATATTATAACATAACACTATTATAATATTCTTATAAATGATATAGACCTAATTAATTTCAAAATCAACAACATTCGAACACAATCTGTCAATCTTGTCTTTCATACTCCTTTAATGATATATATACATACATAAAATATATTAGATAAATCAACATGAACAAATCAATGATTATATATTTCATAGATCTATTCTTCATCAATCAAATAAGACTACATGTGCAAATATAGACAAAGATGGTTTCTCCATTTGTTGCCAAAAAATAGATAAACAAATAGAGAAAGATATGAAGTGAATGTTACTTAGAGAATTGAAGGGAAAGAAATTGAAGTACTCAATTGCATTTTATTAAATTGGAAATTGCATGTGGATGGCATGAATTAATCTTTATAGATGCTAAACTCATACGAGTTGCATTTCAACATTTATGATTTATGCAATTGATTGAATTGAAAGCTCTTGTAATTACATTTTCAAATTTTCGATTCAATCATTCAAATTTGCAAGAGTGATTTATGATAGATTTATAACTTTAAATGTAAAAGCATTCAATGCCTTTATGCGTTTGTTCATCAATATATTAATTTTAAATAAATAATATATATTTTTTATAACATATGCATAAACTATTACATTAAAAAAAACAAAAAACTAAGAGCCAAGCCAAATAGGTTGGTCAAATGAAGAGAACAAGATAATAAGAGCCCTACGAGACAAAAAACAAAGGAAAATAAAGAAAATATCAAAAGGATTCAAAGGAAGAAACAAGATGCATTCTTGCAAGACCGTAGAATACATAATAATTTCAAAATCCAAACACAAATATATTTTCTATTTCAATGAGAGCTAAAAATGAACTACCTTGCTCTCAAAGATTTTACAATGTACACATTATACAAAACGAACATATAACAAAAAGAGTAGAAAACATCGTTTATCATGATTGAAAACTGAAATGATTTTTTTTTTTTAAGTAGAATATTTTATGAAATGTAATAATGTATTTAATTATCATAGTAATTGGTAGAAATCTTTGTGCAATACATAGAAACATTTCATTCATGTGGAATTTTTTCATTTATTTAGGATTAAAATGGAAGTATTATACTCTACAAAGTACAAACCAAAAACAATACCATATACCTAAGTTCAAAAGTTTGCAATTGTTTCGTGAATTCATTTTGAAAACTCAAACAAAGAAATATTTTATAATCAATATCTTGTTCATTTGAATCATTTCAAAAATCGAATTCCGAATTCAATACCTATTTATAATAGAAATTATATTTGTCAATTTTTTAGATCTTTAAACAATGAACCCTCTTTTTTAAAATTAATATTTAAAAACATCTGAAATAAGAATATTGGAATTACCCTTCAAAATAAATATAGCACATGTATAAGTGTATAATGTATTCTACTCCACCAACTCAAGTAACGAATTTTTCTATATTTTTAAAGAAAAATATAGCCATACATGATTTGAAAATTAAAACATTGACTCTTTTTCTTTGTTTTCAAATCTAATCAAAATTTCATTAAAAAATATGAAAGACTCGATGTTCATTTGAAGATCGTGATGCACTTTTAATGAGAAATCACAACTTTTCATTAAATATCATGAGGTTGAAATCCATTAAACTGTTATTCTAATTATGTATTGGGGCCTTTTTAAAAAATTTCATTTGCTTACAATGAAAATGGAATTGATTATTTTTGCAAAACATTTGATTTACTAATGAACTTTAAAAAAATCTCCATCATCTTCAGATCTTCTCAAAACCTGTTTAGAGGAATAATATCAGTAAAGAATTCAAACATATTCAACTTAACCACATTCCCCTCATTCGTAAAACAATTTAGAGGAAAAAAGAAAAGGTTTAGGGTAATTAGGGTATAAGGTTTAGGGTTTACATTTAAAAAAAAAAAAAAATGACAAACCAATTACATTGATCCTCATTTAGCAGTGATTATTGGGCTGTTTATTTTTGAAATGTTACCGCTCTTTTTGAATAATAATGGCCTCATAAGATGCACCAATTGACAGTTGGGCGGACGCCGTCGGCAGTCAGTGTTTAAGTGGGGCGGTCGGCGTGTCCAAAGTGCGGACGGCGTCGGAAGGCGGATAGGGCGGACGCACCGGTCGGACGGGGCAGGCGGACGGGGCAGGCAATCGGGGCGGGCGAACGGGGCGGGCGGGTGGACGGCGCGTCCGCTGCCGAAGCGGACGTCGTCGGTCCACGTGGCGGACGCGAGGTTCAGGGCCGCTTTGCGCAGTCCGGGGCAGGTCCGGCGGGGGACGGCTATAAGGGTGGAGTGACTTTCATTTCTTCTCACTTCAATTCTCCTTCGGTGCCAAGTTGGATGTGCTACTATTGCTTTATGCGCTAGTTGCTCCTACGGGGTGGAGAGTTGGGGTCCTCTATCTTGTGTTACTGTGTTGCGGTTGATGCCATCACTTTTGACTATCACGTGAGATTTTTTTATTCACTTCAATTGGTTATTGAATCCAATTGACAATCATGAATGGCGAAGGTGATCAAAATATGGATGGGGTGACTCTGGGAAGCGAAGCGAAGAAAAAGAGCAAAGTGAAGGGGGCTACGCATGACCTTCGGCTTGACATTTTAAATGACCCTACAATTAAAGCAGAGAGCGGGTGGGAAGATGAAGATGCGGAGTATTGGACATCAAAAATGTGCAGAACCTATGTTAAAATGTACCACATTGACAAGTTGTGGCCTCAAAAGTCGCACAGGAGTCATACACGGGATTTTTATTGTAAACCATGGACTTGCAACAACAAACATTTTGTCCATCGATCTGAGGAGGTGTGGCGTGTTCTATTCGGAAACAAGCGCAGAAGTAAAGGCTATATTAATTATAGCGTGGCGTGTATGGTTTACACGGAACTTATCTTAGAGTGCAAGATCAATTGGAGCACGTTTCCGACGACAACAGCTTATCCACTTCTACTTGAAGCCAATCAAAAGGACATTCCCGACTTGTATAATTCAGAGGAAGAAACAGAAAAAGTATTAAAAAATACTATTGAGGTGAAAACGGATGGTGTGGAGAAAGCCTCAAATGTTGAAGAATTACGGTCTGTACAATCTCCAACAAAAGCAATCAATGAAAGCTCTTCAAAAAATGTGAGGAAAGATGTGGAGAAAGATGTAGAGGCGCAGGAGGGTGAAGTCTTTTCCACAGCTCCAACGTGTTTGACCTTTACACCAAATGTTGCGGCACAAACGCAAACGGAGTTTGTAAACAAAGGCAAGGTTTGCACGGAACGCGGGGAAACTTCAAAAAGTAAAGTAGACGAAGTCTTGGCGGAGAAAGTGGCAAAGGCTAATGCTACAATTGATAGTTTGATAGCCAACAATTGTTTTGATAGTTTGGTCTACAAATCTCCGCCTGTGCATCAAGGCATTGAATCTAGTCCAGCATTAAGTTTAGAAGACAAAGTACATACGCCTCGTGGACAAGGCGTGACGATTGATAATATATCCTCATTATGGAGTTCCGAGCGTAAAAGGCGGACGGAGGAGTTTACGTTTACAGCGTCATTGCCAAGTCCTCTACATCGAACCTTGCAAGATATGTCCAATTCAAAACAATTGAAAAAAATTTTGAAGCTCTTGGTTCAGTTTGCTAACCTTCATGAAGAAATAGGCGGATTGTCTAACTCCGATGATGGTGCTACTGCTGTTTTAATGAGTCCACTTGCAGATCCAAAGAATGTTGGACATATACTTGATACAGCTTTCAAGATGACGATGTCAACTGAATTTTTAGCGCAAGTTGCTCCGACTTTTATGAATTTGACCAAGGAGTTTTCTTTAATAGCACCAGAGATGTTGAAAGATGCTATAGCATTTCAGAATCTCACGAAGACTTTCGGACCACTTTTCGAAGAAAGAGATGTTCACATACTACAATTGGTGGAATATGAGAAGAAAATTGCTGACCTTGGAGGAGTGGAAGCAAGGTGCAAAGTGTTGGAGTTGAAATTAAAGACTTCGGAGAGTGAGGTTGAACATTTAAATCAACAATCATCGAGGCAAATGGAGGAGTTGATGAAGATGCGTAAACGGATTGCAAAATTGCAAGGGACCTCCAAAAATCCAAGTGAGGTTGCAATCTCACCAGTGATTGTACTCAGAGACAATCAAGAGACTCAAGAGAGTGAAGATAAGCTCTCTCTTCCTTTTGATAAGGCCGAAGCAAGTGACAACCCTGCCATTGTGAATGTACAAAAAACTCACGACATGAGCATGTTAAAAGCGACACAACAACCATCAATAGAAAAGCTTTCATCCGTTTACGTGAATGCGGAGACGCAAATGGAGAGTTGTGACTTTGAAGAGTTGAAGCATAAATTGGAGGAGGCAATTGAAGCAAAAGGAATCGTTGAATCCAAGTTGAATCGATTGCAATTGTGTTTGGATTTGAAGAAGTTTACGCCATCTAGTGGCTTGGAGTCTCGATGGTTAGCATGGGTACAAAGACTCCAAGACAGACCCTCTGTAGTATCTCGAGCAATGGCAAGTCTTCAAACATTGGCAATGGAGTTGAATGAAAATTGCGATGCCATTCAAAGCTCTTTGAGTTGGTTCAAGACTATGTTTGACCAACATCCTTCAAAGGGATATACGGAGATCACATGTTGGGGAGACATGGATGTCATGTTTGAGCAGTTAAACCACACAAAGAAGGACCAAACTCCACCTATCAATTGGGCCTTGGAAGTAGAGGAAGGATGGGTCCCTTACAATACACTTTCAGCACACATCAATATGAAAGACAAGCGAGTGGTGCATGCTTGTGATCCAGCCTCTCCAATCTTGGATGGTTGTTGTAGCCTTTGCCAAGGCCTCTTCGGACCAGAAGGTGCGGTAACCATGGGCCAATGTCGCTACACTTTTCATGTCACTTGCATTGTGAAAGCATCACTCATTCGTTTGGTGTGTGCCGAGTGTCGTAGTCCATTGAGTGCTAGGTTCTACGAAATGTTTGGTATCTTGGAAGCTATGCCTCCAGGCCACGAGTACAATCGTTGGAATCTTCCATTTGATCAAGCGCCGTACAAATTTCAAAATTATCAACATTGGGGGAAGCCAATCTAGTGGAATGCAAATGAACAGAGGCATGATTTGTACGAGGAATCTCAGCAACCATTGGATTTGGATGTGTGGATGACTCACAATAGAGAGGTGGAATTGCGGGCTCGAAGAATCGTAGATGACGCAGCCCGCGAAATGTTTTGTCGCAATATGGGGGGACATTGGAGCTTGCAACACGAAAAGTTCTTTCGTTTTCCAGATAAAAAAGTGGAGAGAGGACCAGAAGACAGTTGGGTGGAGGTGAACCATGGAAAAGAGTTCGATGAGCAGTATAAGGCATACGACCACACCCTCGTAGGTAGGGCCCTTCTATTGTCGAAGTTGGAAGCGGCTACAAAAGTTCGTGCTGTCTATGATACAAATGGACTAACAAGCACAGAACATTCATCTATAGATGTGGCAGCAGCATTTGATAGGCGCATTGGCAATATTATAGGGTATTAGAAGGCTTTCTTATTGGATGGAGACTGCCTCACAGTATGGCAAGGGAAAGGAGATGATGAAGTTGTTCAAGCGATAGTAGATCGTGTGGAGAGCAACTTGAGAACCTTGAAGGCAGACGAAGTCGATTTATCACCGAAAAGAAAACAAAAAAGGAAGCGTGAAGAGGACGATGACTTCTCTCCGGAAACCAAGAAACAATTTCATAAAGTGGACATCGAAGTTCAATCTGGAGGGCGAATAGTCCGTGCAAGTCAACAACGGTCAACTTGTCAATCATCTGCTAAACTCCTTGGTACAGCAGATTTTCCTTTTGTTTTGGGAGAAGGTAGTGGTCCATCCGGTGGAAAATAGGATTTGAGGAGAATTTTGTTTTTTAAAAACAATAGTCCTTTCATTGTTTAAAAACAAAAAAGAATGTGAAAGATTTAGATCTTAAAAAGATCGTATAGGATTCAATAGTGATATTGGAACTATGTTTTCATGTATTTTGTTTATACATATATATTTATATATAAAGATGCCATATTTTCATTTGTGTATAAAAATATTTTTATATGTACATCTTATTTTACATGGATGCATTCATTTTTGATTGTGTAACATTCAAATTACATAACAATATAAAATTTTCTAATGACTAATGGCAATGCGAAGTCCGCCCCGTCCGCCCTATCCGTCCGCCCCGTCTGGTCTGTACGCCTGACTGCCCCGACCGTCCGCCCCTACCGTCCACCCAGCCCGTCCGCCCCGCCCCGCGCGTCCACCTTCCGACGGCGGGAGGGACGCTGCGTTCGGACGTCCGGAAAACAGACACTATTTTGGGGCGGACGTTGAGATTCGTCAATCCTGCCCAAAATGCACATCACCGCAAAGAGTCAAAGACAAATGTTTTCAATATCCTTTAGGAATTAATGACTTTAAATTTTCGAAAAGATGATCCACCACTATAATCATTAGCTAGATAATTATTTTTTGACATGATTAATAGCCCATTTACAATAATCTTGAAAGTCATTTAATAGACACATTGAATCATCCCATTTGTTTTTAAAATTAACTCTAAATTTAGTTCCTATGAAACTCAAAAATGGTTTCAAAATTGTGAAATTCAAAAATAAATAAATAAAAATTCATGAAGAATTTAGATTCTTGTTGGAAATTGTTGACTCCGATTTTTTTAAAGAGCATCATCTTCAAACTTTCAATCTAAAAAAATAAGTTTGTTTGTGGAAGTTTTAGAAGCTTATACATGACCATGTTATAAAGTTGTTATAGTATATACAAAAAGAGTGCAAAACATGCAAGATGTACAAGCTATATGTGCACCTAATGGGAACAACAAACAAGTTGAGGGGTCCTTTAGGAGGAAAGTGACAAAAAAATGTCTATTTGGCCTACCTATCTCATTGAAGCAAAAGAAAATGGCTTGAAAAAATATGCATTAGAAGAGATTTAAGGCCAACAGAAGCCTATTTTAGGCATGTTTCCTTTTATGTTCCTTTCGCAATGCAAAAATGGCTCACTTTTAGGAAAATAAATTTATAATAAATTTAAAATAAAATCTTTAAAATAAAATCAAAATCGAAAAAAAAATTGCATTTTTTTGGAGTTTTGTAATTTATTTTATATGACGTGGTAGTATCTTGGTCATGTCATATTGCTGCAATGGCACAATTTTCTTATGCCTCTACTCCCATAGGCTTTGATAAATGAAGAATATTGCATTCAAGAATTTATAAACAATTTCAATAAAAGATTATATGCACTTCAACTCTAGTTGTTTCCTATATAATGCTTTTATAATATTTTTTTTGGTGCAATATACATATTTGCATGTGGTTCTTTTTCATTTAACATTGTTACCACCATATGTTCAAATGTTTGTAATCTAAAATTTTCATTTTTTCCAAATTTTTGTCTTTGTGACTATTTTAGGTTCTTAGATTCATATTCTTAGGAAATTTTACAATTTATAGTTAAAGAACACAAAATAGGTTGTAAAGGTACACTAAGTGAATGTGAAATTGAACTTGATGTATCATATGTAATAAAAAAAACATAGCATACTATGCAATTAAAATACTAAAGTACTACATCAAAATATTTCAACTAAAAGGTGCTAAATTTGAACTATCTTCATTGTCATTGTCTAATGTCTCACCATCGTAATAATATCACTTATTGAATCAAAGGACAAAATAATTGGTTGAAATTGTTAACTTCCCTAGGCCCCCAAGTCCCAAGAAAACCCTCTCCAGGTCAAGATCACATTTTTGGTTGATAGAGGGCAAGAATATTTATAAATTGATTTACTTTCTACACTCAATCCACATTCTAGATTGACAACAATTAAGAGCAAGCATTTTTATCAATTTTTCCACTGAGATTGACACAGTCTACAACAAGTTTTGATTTAGCATGTTTCTAGGATAGGCTTCAAGCAAACAACAAGTCAACCTAAAAGAGAATTTGCAACCTATAGGAGAATTTTAGGAAGATACTACATCCTATGTGAAAAGTTGAAGAAGTAGGTCCAAGCTTGCAATCTATATCTAGTGCATTAATGAGTTTCCAGGTCAAAAAAAGAATAAGATAAAAAATTTCAAAATGCTTGGAATAGGGCCTAAAAATAGAGTAGATTTGGTCTACCATATGCAACCAAGTAGTGACTTTAAAAATGTGTGGTTTATGTTCAATTACGTGAAGCACCATGGTTACAAGGTACTACATTTTCCATGGTTTTATGGTAATAGGATACCTACATTTTCTATGGTTATAGGGTATGTACATTTTCTATGGTTGCATGTATTATATTTTTCTAAACATCAATTTTTTTTCTAAGAAAATCCACTTCTTTTAAAATTTCCAATGAAAATCTCTAAAATTTTAATTTTTTTTGGTTCTCAAACTCTAGGCTCACCAAACCTACACTCAAGGCTTCTAGATTCAAGGTTCATAGGCTTGCATTTTTAGGCTCACACACTAGCATCATTAGTGACTATTTTGAGGAATTGAATTTTACACATCACAAATAAATCTTATTTATACCCTCATTTTGATTCCATTTTTAATTAATGCAAATAGTAGATCATAATCAATTATTTTCTACATGCAACTTGTCCCTCACTAACTCCCTTTATAAGGAAAAAATTAATGTACTCCTTTGCCTAGATTTCTTTTGGGAACCAATTATCTAAAAATGATTCCTTCATATTTTTGTTAAGGCCAAACCTACCTTAGGACCTCCAGGTTAATTCCTAAAATTTGAATGTCTTTTTTTTTGTCAAAAAACACTCAAAACAACCAATTCTTTTGCAAAAATCAATTAAATTTTTTTTTCCATATTCAACAATAGAATAATGTACTAGACTAGTGTAAAATAAGTAGAAAAATTTCAAAAACTTTGACCATGTAAATTACAAAATATTTGCATTTAACGAAAAGAAAATAATTTTTTATGCATCTTGAATTAGATGAGATTTTGGATTGAAGAGGACTGCAAGTTCTCAAGCTACAAGGAATAAGGAAATTGTGCCACTAAAACGCCACTACAATAGTCTAACATGGCCAAGACCCTGCTAAATCATAGCTAAAATGATAAAACTCATCCAAAATTAAGCTCCCTAGAAGAAGTTATAGTGGAATGAAGTGTGACTTTTAGGAAGAGAGTTCAAACTTCATTCTAGATTTTCTATGAACTCTTAAATTCAAATTGACTTAAAATTTTGGCTATGGTTGCAAGATAAAATCTAATATCCAATTTCTAAATTTGACTCTAGATGGATAGAAATTTTCTAAGTTCATCCAATTTCCTTCCAAAATTTCATCCCTCATTATTTTATGGAATTTAAGTTTTTTTCAAATTATAAATAAGATTTGGACTCTTCTAACCTTCTTTTATATGATTCTAAACTCTAATTATTGCTTGGTTTTCTTCAAAAGATTCTAAATTAGCATCTATTTCTTTCTAAAGATGTTAGACTTCTTCTATCAATTTTTTATTTTTAGATTTAAAATTTTTTTCATTGTAGATATAAAAAATCAAATATTTAAAATGCTAAGGCACTTGGATTTTAAACTTTCATAGTAAAAGTTATAAGTGGATGAAATTTAATTGCTAAATAGTCCTTTAAACTTCATCCACCAATTACTTCTAACCTACAATTTAAAATTTATTTCGAATTATACTTTTAAAATTTAGATTCTTAATAATCTCTATTTTTTTATTCTTGATCTTTTTAGATGAATTTTTACTAAGTTTCATCCACTCTTGGTTTCAAATTTCATCCAATCGTATCTTGCTTGTTTTATGTCTATTTTCTACATGTTTTAGATTTTTTGAATTGTAACCATACAAATTCAAATTAGACATGTTAGAGATCACATAGGAAAAAAAACACAACAATATCACTTATAAGTTGGAAGATTATAATGTTTGACCATGAGGGTGTTAAAACTTTGAAAATTTTTTGATTCACTTTTCACAAGTTAAACCTAAAAAGTTGGTGACCAAAAATATATGAGATTTAAGGGCCTAACATGAATAATTCCAATCAATTTATGGCTTCTCAAAATCTACTCTACAATTTTTTAAATGAGTTTTGAATGTGATTTTTTCTTCAAGTCCTAGAGTATTTGAGGCTCATTTCCAAGAGCTCTCAATACTACGGGAAGTCAAGATTGCAATGGGGACCCTTGCACAAAATCTTGAATAGAAAAATCACTATCATTTATTTTTAAGATCAGATTTTTGATGCTAAGACTAGACTTCAAAAAAAATCTTTCAAAGATATAAAATACTAAAAATAGCAACTTGGTTAAGATTTATTTAACTTCAAAGTTTTGCAAACACCAAATTTTGGTGCCTCAGGCATTTAGGGGTTATGGGAAAAAATTGGTAGAATTATGCACTTACCTTTGAATGAACCTCATTTAAGAAGTATCCAAAGATAATTTTGGTGACTTCCTCATTTGCCATCTTGTCCCTTCTTGATTTGTGCTTACCCCTTAATTTTTAGAATTTTCACACAAGGTATGGAAATTAATTCCAAATCTACGTCCTACTTCCTTCTAAGTTTTCATTCCTCTATTTTTTTCTAATTTTTGTTCTTTCCTACTCCTTTTCTTCCTATTCTATTCTTCTCAATTATTGAAGTCTACTAGTTCATTTTGCAAAGATAATTATTCAAATTCCAAACAAAAATTGAAAATGCAACTTCGTTGTTCTCCTATCCCAAAGTCAAGAATTGTAGATCAAGATTTTCAATATCTATCCTAAATACCTTCTAGATTTCTTCATAGTCTTCTTTTATTGCTATATTCTCCAAGTGAACTACCAAATGACATCCTCATTTATCTTGCTAGAATTCTAATGGCAAAGGCTCCATTCTTTACCTCTCACTTCTTTTCTTCTAGAGTAAGCTTGCCATTTACCGCACACATCCAAAAATGGGATAACCATAGTTGCCATTTATTATATAATGACTGCAAGATTCAAGAACTCAACTATTAATTCAATTCAAATGGAAACAAAATTTTGTATCACCACCTAATGATTGCTCACTATATGGTGAATGGTTTCAAGGAATTTTTAACTAGATTTCAGCTTCATCACCTTTAAATTGCAATGAAATTCAAAAAAAGAGATTTTTTTACATTCTATTTTAAAGGTGAATCTTAACATTACATTTAATAATCACGCCAAATTTCAAAGCATGCAAATTTCTATATTTATGTAAAGAAAGATTTGAATTTTGTTTGTGTAATGATTAGTAAGTTTGCTATAATTGATTTTTTTTTACTATGCAACTAGCTCCTTTACTCCCTTCTCTTTTGTTTGCAAGATCACATTCTAAACAATCAATTCCTTTCTTTCCCAACCACCTTCTATTCTACTCTACTCAGTAACTTATTGTTATAGCTTGGTTCTTCAAAAAAATTGTAAATTTAAGGTCTAGAGCATTGTTTTTTATTTGTGTATTTTTTAACTAAAAATTGGTAAAGAAACTCAATATGTATTGATTAAAAAATAATAAAAGAACACATAATAATAAATGAAGTCAAATTGCATTTAAATATGCTTTTAAAAAATACAATATATAAAAAAAATAGCAAGAAAAATTAAAAAATTCACAAAACGTAAAAAACTCTCTATTTTATTTTTGAAATAGAAAATATAAGAAGCGAAAGGAAAATGTGTGTATTTTATATATTTTTAATTGAGTATTAAAAAAAATTCAAGAGCACATGAATTAAAAATAAATCCCTAGAAATTGGCCTTAACTCTTTATACTAATTAGGATCAAAGGCTTTATCTATGACAAATCATGAAGATTATGTTGTTGCTACCATCAATCACATCTTTAAGTTCTTGTGGATGGAGTGATATTCCTATTGAAACTTTATTTTTTCCCTCTATTAAACATAAATTAGTTTTTAATTTTTTATTCCATATTTAGAATATTCATCTAATTTAATTTTGTGTGTATGAAGTTGTAGGAGGGAAATATACAAATAGTTTACATTCTAGTAACTTTAGAATGATTCATCTTCTAGCTAAAAATGTGGAATTAGTCTTATGGTCAAAATTGATGACCAATAAATATTAAGGAAGCCACATGATCAAGGTATAAGTTGAAATGCACTTGACTTGTGTGGTTAAGGTGGAAGAAAAGGTAAAGAAAAAAGAGGGGCACTATTCATTATCTCTCTTGTTGGTAGTAGTAAAAGCTTGAATATTGAAGAAGCCATAGTCTATTGTATTTTGTGAATTTTGAAATGAAATTTGAAGTAGTTGTGTATCATAATGTTGTGTTTCTAAGATGATCTTACTTACTTAATTTGGAATTGGCATTCAAGTTGTACTAATTTGAATGGAAGAGGGTTTATTGCCTTATATAAGAAAGGTAGAGATTTTGATCAACTATAGAAGACAAACAGATTAATGAAAATTTGAAAGGATATGAATTTTTTTGTTAGCTATTTATAAAGTTATCATTCATTATATTTGGAGTTCATATGAGTGAGTTGTGAGTGTCAAAGTGCAAAAAGGTATATTGTTGTCAATTCTTAAGACCGAAATTTCAAGCAACCATAGAAATTCACTTAGACAGAGTGTTAGAATGATTTGAAATTTAGAAGAGGAATAAAAAATTGTGTTAGCTTTTCAAAATTTATTATTCATATCATTTGACCTTGTAAAACTTTGGTGGCATTAAACTAAAGTTCAATAAAAAGAATTGGAGTTTCGAGGAGTCTTTGAAGACTTGTGTGTTGTAGCTTGAGGCTTTCATTTCTTTTGTAATCTTTATTGTTGCATGTGGCATGAATCAAACCATTGCTTAGCTTCATTTTTGTGTCGTGGTGATGAAATAGGGTTAATAACCCACATGGTCAAAACTTGCTTTGTTTTCACAGTGAGGCTGGATTGATGACTAAAATTTTTTTTTAAAAATTTCATAGTGAGGTTTGAAAGTTTATAAGCCATTTTACCAACAATATCTTGTAGTATGCTATTGGTTCTATTCATGCCATATTCCATAGTTTAATATTCCTACTTTGGCTCGTGAATCAACTTAAAGTTCAAATAAAAAGAGTCAGTGAGAATAGTTCTACGACAATGTTGAAGATTTAACTAAAAAGATTTGAGATTTTACACAACTATGTCTACTTATGTTCCTTAGCCATTTTTGGTTACAATGAAGATCCTTGTGATTTCTAAAGGCAAACCTCTCTCTATACAATGACATGCAAGAGGGTTCTCATTTCATCCAATGACACTAATTGAACATTGTTTAATTTTTCCAAGAAAAACTGATTAATTGCAGATGGGATATTTATTTCTATATTCCTTATTTTTTGTTTTCCATCTGACAGACACTGATTTTTCTAACATGGGTGGGAAGGCTAAGCAAGAAGTTTGTGTCATTTGTGCATAGAAGGTTGATATTGAATATATACAACCAAAACAAACACTCAAACTTCATAGTTCATCTGTATGATTTTCCAAAAATACATACTTTGAAAATTTGGAATTCACTTCCAATTGCAAATAAAATGCAACAAAAGTATGGTGGAAATTTAACAATAAAAAGGCATGCTTAGATACTTATTTGAATGCTTTCAAGTATAGTTACAATAAAATGATACTCCCTTCGTCTTAAAATAAATCTAAGATTTCCTATAAATGGCTAGATTAATGTGTGAGTCATTCCTATTTTGAGGGGATTTCATAGTTATTTTAGCTTCTACTAAAATCCATTAGGTGTAAAAGAATGGAAGTCAACAGTGAAGTAGCACATGTTCAAAACAATTGTTGAAATTAACAAATTTTTGCCCTTTTTGAAACTGCTCGAGGCATTAATTTTGATAACTTTTTGAGGAACATAGATGCATTGATGTCCATTGATGTCCCCTATATTCAATTCCAACAATGTCTTGTGGTTCAACTCTAGAAAAATTTCAAAAAGAGATTTATTAGTAGTAGTTATTGTATAGTTTTGGGTTGAATTTTTTGTCTTTGGTTGTTTAGAAGTTGCATTTTGATTCTCTTTATTGGAATCAAATTGCTATGTAGTCTCTAAAGTGTGGTCTCTATAGAATCTTTTGCTTTAGGGTGTTCGAACTAACTTCACTTGTAATAACATGAATTGTGTTCAAATGTTGGCTCATATGGTTGTTTACAAGTTCAATTATCTTAAGCCCTATATGCCCAAGGCCTTTTCTAAGCTTCTTGAAATTTATTCTAAACTAAATAAAATTTCTAAACTTTTATAATTTTTATATAATTTTTTAATATTGTAATCATATGATTTTAAACTAAATGTATTGGGAATCATATACAATGTCACTTATAAATTGAAAGATTATAACATTTGATCTTAAGGGTATAAAATTAAAAATGATTTGAAGTCTTTCAATCCATTTTTTACATGACGGCATGACCAATCTCAAATTATGGTCATGGAAGAAATATGAAGTTAAAAGAAGATAACACAATGAGTCAAGTACAATTTTTATAGACTGTAGAGCATCTCAAATTGTACTCTACAATTTTAAAATGAATTTACAATGTGAAATTTTTTTCAAGTTCCAATATATTTGAGGTTCATTTCTAAGAATTCTCAACACTAAAAAATCAAGTTTTGCAAGTTACACCCCTCTTGTATGGAACCTTGATTAGAGATATTATTTTGTTTTTATTCAAAATTATTTATTTAAGGCTGAAAATAAACTTGAAGTTTTATTTACCTACAAGAAATTCCAAAAAAAAGTAATTTGGTAAAAAATTATTTAACTTTAAATTTTTGTTGACACCAAAATATGGTGCCTTAGGATTGACTAATGTAGGCCTAACTAAAAACTAAAAATCAAAAGTATTGCAAACTAATCCTTATAAATATAAATCCTTCAAACTTGACAACCATTTTGGATGTATTTTTAATCAATACTTTAAAAAATTCCTGTTTATTCACATGCTAAGAGAATTTAGAATTGTCTTTCAATTTTCAAATAAAATACAAGCATCATAATTTAACCCCTATATTTCCAAGGCCGCTTTTTTTTCTTGTCAAAAACCACTCAAAACTGCCATTTTTGCTACATTCACCCAAGAAAACAAAAAAAAACATTTTTTTAGAATATAACCATAGAATCTTGTACTTCACTTGTATTAGCTCATGTGGTAAAAATTTCATGAAGTTTGATTGTATAGATTAGAAGATATTAGCATTCAAAGTTGAAAAAGAAAGTTTTTTTGAACATTGGCCTGCAATTTTAGATGACTTTGATTGCCAATTGTAAATTTTTTTTGTACTACAGACTTTGAATTTAAAATTTTTTATGTTGAAGAATTGAGTTGAAAGTCTAGAAATAAAAATTTCAAAAAAACACACTTGATTTTCATTCTTTAAAAAAATGTTAAGTAGAAGTAGGTCCAAGATTGGAAAAAAAACTAAATCGTTAATAACTCCAAGATGGGATTGAAAGATAATAATCCTAATGGCAAGTTTCTTTTAGCAAGCAAACACAACATTCTCAAAAAAGAATTTGTGAAAATTTGTGAAAATTGCATTCAGAAATGAATCCTAAAAGTTATTTTTTCAAGAAGATGTTGAAATTGCCCGAAAAACAAGATTGTCCTTAACTTTCTCATTATTACAAATTCAGGGCATTTTCATGTAAATTGAATCTTTGAGAATTTGTTGAGGATAGTGTACAAATTATATGTGTGCAAACTTCAAATATGACGTAGGTTGTGGAAGTAACAACGAGGGGAGAAATTTTTTGCCTAAAGTTGACAAATCTAGATTGTTGTGGAGTTCAAAAGCTACAAGATTCAAGGCATTCAAAGTTGGAAAAAAGTTATTTTGAACATTGGTCTCCGATTTCAAATGACTTTGACTGCCATTTGTAGAAAAGTTTTGTACTATGGACTTTGAATTTAAAAAGAAAATTGTGTTGAAGAATACAGAATTGAGTTGAAAGTCTAGAAAATTTAAAAAACAAAAACTCTCTTGGTTTTCATTCTTTAAAAAATTGTTAAGTAGAGGTAAGTCCTTAATTAAAATAAAAATTAAATCATTAATAGCTATAAGGTGGAATTGAAACACAATAGTTCCAATGGTGAAATTGTTTAGTAAGAAAAATTAACCTTGTCAAACAATTTTTTTGAAAAATTATAAAAATTGCATTAAAAAAAGAATCCTATTGGTTATTTTTTGAAGAAGATGCTGAGATTGCTTGAAAAACAAGGTTGTTCATAACTTTCACAACATTAATCTAAATGGAAATGAGTCTTAGCTTTGCATACAGAAAAAATAAGATTTGTAAAAAAAAAGATTTAATTTAATTTCAAGTTCTTGTAGATTTTTATTTCTAATTGGCGATATAAAAATTTTGTTTAGGATGGCAAAAATTTTGCTTTTAGGCATTGATTGAAATAAAAATTATAATTTTACAAAGCTTAGAAGTGTTTCTATCTTATGAAAAAGTTTTACTAAAATTTCATATTATAGGAATGTCATTGAGGAGTAGAGTCTTTAGGGGTTGATTTTAAAAACAAGTCTTAACCCTTAAGTGCTTGAGTGACCATTTTTTGGTTATTATCTAATTTTAGGTAGCATTTTTGGGTGGATTTTTTTTCAATTAAAAATATTGGATTGTCTTTCAATATTTATATTTAGAACAAAGATTGCTATAGTCAAACAAATATTATAAGTGAAATAGTACAAAGTACTTAGAATTTGTATAGTGTTGAAAAATTTACTATTTGGAAAAAGTGTTGGTGTTTTCATTACTAGTTTTAATGCACTTTTTCATAAATCAATAGAAACTACAATTTTGACCAATAAAAAAATTCAAATGCTAAAAAGAGAATTTGTATTTTTGATGTACTTTTGAAGTTATAATTTCAAAATTCATTGGAAGAGAATCTAAAAATAGTTGTATGATTTTGACCTTACGGATACTTTTTATTTTTCATGCTTTACATTATCTTGGTCAATATAAACTTGAAAAAAGTTATAGAATTTATATTTCATAATAGATTTGTATTTTGTTCAATGACTTCGACTTTTAGGGATTAATTATGTGCAAAAAAATGACGTAAGGTAAATACTTTAAAAGTCATCATTGTAAACTAGAAACCATCACATTCGAATACAAAGATTCAAAAAACCATTACATTTAGATTCTAGACACTATTACTCTTGAATACTAAAAATCTAGAATCATCTAGATTACAGAAACCATCACATCTAGATATTAGGGACTATGACATATCCAAAAATCCTAAACCATCAAACTGTCATGGGCTAAGCCTAGTTAGAAGCTCGGATGTACACTCGCTAGTCTAAGATAACTTCGGTTCAAAGATAGAACTTAAAGTTAACTTTCAGTTTAAAGATAGAACTTAAAGTTTACTTTTAGTTAGTTAAAGTAAAAGCTAGACAAAGATTAGTATATAAATAAACACTTATTCATTGTAAACTTAATTTCTGGATTAATATTATATTTTACTCAGTAGTATATGTTTGTTTTGACATCTATACTCTTACATAATCCAGAAATTCTCTCTCTTTGAAGGGGCTTAATCCACCCTTGCTTTTCAAACGGCAAAACTTGGACAAGTTGATTGAGGACTTTATCCACCCTCGTAGTAACGATAGGAGACGACTACAGAACTGGGACGCAAAGGAAAGCTTTGCGAAGCTTGAAGACGTTGGTTGAGGCGTGTCTACTTTTTGGAGATGGAAGACAGCGTGCTTTTCAACGAGGAGAACGAGGAGATCTTGCAGCAGCAACAACAAGAAGAATATACGGAAGAAGACTATCGACGGGAGATTATGAGGTTGCGTTCAGAACTTGCTGAGAAGCAATTGGGAGGTCCATCTTCGTCACAGATGATGCCACAATCTTTGCAACAACAGTAGTATGGAGTTACTGCTTCTTCGTTGCGTAAACGATTGCCGGACATCTCGAAGTTCGATGGTAGTCGGAAGAGCTACCCGATATGGAAGGTCGAAGTTGATAACAAGCTTCGAATTGATGGGGCAGTACTCGGGACACCCCAAGACCAAGCGACGTATTTGTTCACTAGGATGGAGGCAAAAGCGCAGTTGATGGTAGTATCATTCTACCAAAACCAACCGGATTGTAATGCAAGAACTTTTGTTCAGCATCTTGACAGCATTTTTATCGACCCAAATGCAGCGGCGCGGGTGTTGAATAGGCTTCAGGCGATGAAGCAAGGTAGAGAATTGTTTGCAACATTTTTGCCCAAGTTTGAGAAAGAACTTGGTGAAAGTCAGCTTACCATGGTTTCTGACATGGTGAAAATTGGATATCTTCGAGGTGCTCTCAATGTGGAGATGCAACATGCGATGATCGGGCCCGTCACGTATGTTCACTACGGCACTTTTGTGCAGGCTTTGTTGGTAGTTGATTCTCAACTCGATTGCCTTCAATATCAGAAAGGCCGTGCATTTCCGATGGCAACAACAAATCGCGTGTGGCCCAATGGAGATGAGATGGATTGGACGCCTATCGTTCAAGTAGGAAAGCTATGAAGACGCCTGACGCCAGATGAACAAGAGAAGTGCCAACATGAAGGTCGATGTTTTTTATGTTTGAAGCGTGGCCACCGCGCGAATGATTGTTCATTAAAAAAGGGTGATGCCCAAGGAAAAAATTAAAAAAAAAGACGCGGAGAAGACCACGAAGGTGCGTGCAGTCAAAAAGAAGAGTAATGTTGTCATAGAGGAGGTCAAAGAGGTGGAGACTTCTGATTCTGAGATGGGATCGGAAAACGAGTAGCTTTCGGCAAAAGACTCAGTTGGAAGCGTGTAGGCAAGTTGTTGAAGTTGAAAAGTTGGCGTTCACATAAGAATCTTGACACGGATGGTATGTACATTGATATTTTGATCAATTCAATTTTATCCACTTATGCTTTATGCAACTTTGGATGCCAATGCTTTGCAACTATGTCTGAGCAATTTGTTAAGAAGAACGGATTAGATTCTTCACCAATCGAACCAAGACCCCTCGAACAAGTTACAACCATAAAGGAGCAACCTATGATTCAACGCATAGCAACATTTAAAGTTGATATCAACGGTATAGAAGAAAGGATTGTTGCATATGTTATTCCCGAACAAATTGATAATGTCATCTTTGGAAAAGGCTGGATGGAGCGACATGACGCTAGCATTCGACCTGCTAAAGATGAGGTTTGCATTCGGAAGCCTTTCAAGATGATCGTCAAGACTCGACCCATTATATCGGAACCAATTCGGGAAATACAGGCAGCAACAATCTGGACTTTGCAAGCTAACGATGAACTTGTACAGATTTTTACTGCTAGCTTGGTTGACATTCAGAAGGCGCTCCAACAGAAGGTGTACAAAGATCCTACACAACATGCTCCAAACTGGTTGATGCCAGTTATTGATGCCTTCGATCGGCAAGATGCGAAGTCGTTACCACCACACAGGAAAGGGGTCAATCACAAAATCAATCTTGTTGAAGGGAAGACCAACGACGACATCTTTGCAATGCCATTATACCAAATGTCCAAGGATCAGCTACTGGTACTACGCAAGACTCTTACGAAGCTTGCTGGACAACATTTTGAGGTATGGTCAGACCATCGTAATTTGGCTTATTTCCGAAAGAAGCAACATTTGGGAGAGCGGCAAATGCGTTGGGCTTATGAGTTGAATGACTTTAGCTTTGAGATAGTGCATAAACCTGGAAGAGAGCAAGTTCAATCAGATGCACTTTCTCGTCACGAACAAGACACTCCCAACGATATGAATGATGATCGGATCATGAACCGACATCATCAACTATTGGAAGGAGATGGTAATGCTTTGAAAGTGGTTGCAAAATCCGCATGGATAAAAGATGGCGATGCGGATTCGGAAAAGGAAATCGTGGGTACGGAGTCAATGATGACACCACGTCCTATATGTCCATTTGCAGACGCAGAGATGATTGCATTGTGGAATGCTGGACTCAAAACGAATCATCGATCTTGGAAGATGTGGAAGGCTGTTATGGATGGCGAACGCCGACTACCAAAAGAATGGGGCCTACCAATCACAATTAGTAAATGCTCTGTAGATGGAGCCCATCAGCTACGTTGGCATGGACGAATATGGATACCGGCGTACGAACCACTTCGAACGCGATTGATTCAGTCTATTCATGACTCACCATTGGCTGGACATCCAGGTCGTGAAGGAACACGAGACTTGCTCGCACGCAAATATACGTGGCTTGGAATGACTCAAGACGTTCGAAGATTTGTACAAAATTGTAATGTCTGTGGAAAATCTAAGATTTGGCGTGAGCAAAAGCAAGGTTTATTAAAACCTATGCCAATTCCCGCACGGATATGGACGGAACTTTCCATCGACTTTATTACCGGCTTGGCACCAAGTAACACTTATACGAATATCTTAGTTGTGATGGACCGTTTGTCCAAATCCATCATTGCTGTGCCAATGAAGGAAATTCGTGTTATTGATGTGGCTCAAAAACTCTTAGAGCAAGTTTTTCAACATCACGGACTACCGACCACAATCGTTTCTGACCGCGGCAGTCAATTTGTGAGTATGATGTGGGGAGAAGTGTGTCGATTGCTGAAGATCACACGGAGATTGTCGACAGCCTTTCATCCAGAGACAGATGGTGCAATGGAGCGTGCCAATCAAGAGCTTGAAACATACCTTCGCATCTTCACTGCATTTGAACAAGACGATTGGGCTCTTCAGTTGCCAATAGCAATGATGGCATTGAATAATTGGGTAACGCAGTCCACAGGTATGTCATCATTTTTTATGACTCACGGCTTTCATCAATCTCTCATGGATTTTACCATACCTGAGGAGCAAGGATCTTCCTTATCACCGGCGGAGAAGGGACGTAAGCTTGTTGAGCAATGGAGTCATAGTACTGATATGGCGAAAACAGCAATGGCGATTGCGCAAGAAAATCAAGAACGTCAATCTAACGCACAACGTTCCGTGGCCGAAGTCTTTCGTCCGGGTGACCGTGTCTGGTTGAAATTGAAGAACATCAATACAACACGGCCGATCAAGAAGCTCGATTGGATTGCCCTTCTTTATTGCGTGCTTAAATGTGTTGGTACACATGCGGTTCGTTTGAATACTCCTCCCAATATTCATCCTGTTTTCCATGTGAGTTTGGTTAAGACGGCAGGAGCGGATCCTTTGCCTTCTCAATTGGCACATGATAATGAGCTTGATATTGTTTTGTACAATCCACTAGATCCTTTAGATGCCACTACTGATAATGACGGCGAGTACACAGTTGAACGGGTATTGCGACATTGGCGTCGAGGACGTAGTTGGCAATTACTTGTGAAATGGCTTGGTTGGCCTGAGCCCACTTGGGAACCATTACGTCATTTGCAAGATGTAGTGGCCTTGGATGATTATGAGCACTCTTTGCACGATGCAGGCTTAGTTGTTCCTTGGGCAGATCTTCTCCTCCCTTTTTAGTTACGGAGGAGGAGGAGGAGGCATATGTCATGGGCTAAGCCTAGTTAGAAGCTCAGATGTACACTCGCTAGTCTAAGATAACTTCAGTTTAAAGATAGAACTTAAAGTTAACTTTCAGTTTAAAGATAGAACTTAAAGTTAACTTTCAATTTAAAGATAGAACTTAAAGTTTACTTTCAGTTTAAAGATAGAACTTAAAGTTTACTTTTAGTTAGTTAAAGTAAAAGCTAGACATAGATTAGTATATAAGTAAGCACTTATTCATTGTAAACTTAATTTCTGGATTAATATTATATTTTACTCAGTAGTATATGTTTGTTTTGACATCTATACTCTTACACAAACCTAGATTCTGGATATCAAATACTATAATATTTGAATACAAGAAATTAATACATCCAAATACCAAAAATCCTTACATCCTATGATTCCTATAACTCTATAAGTAGTAGATAGTGCTAAATTAGAAACCATAACATTCTAAAAGAACTAAATCCCATCACATCTTGTCATTCTTGTAGTTTGTAGATACTGCCAAATCAAAAACCATTACATTTGAAAAGAACTAGATTCCATTACATCTTTGTGATTCATGTAGTCTATAGATACTACGAAATCAGAAACCATTACATTCTAAATGAACCAGAAACCAATACACTATGTGATTCTTCTAGTCTATTATAGATATTGCCAAATTAGAAACCATCACATAATGTTATTCTTGTAGATTGTAAATATTGTAAAATCAAAAACCATCACATCTTGTATGATTCCTATAGCTAGTAGATATAGCCAAATAAAAAACCATCACATTCTGTGATTCATGTAGTCTTTAGATACTATCAAACCAAAAACCATCACATCTGTAGATATTGCCAAATAGAAAATCATCACATTCAAGAAAAAACAGAAACCATAACATTGATTGGGATATTAGAAACCATTACATCGAGGCACTAAAAACCATTGGGTTCTATAGATACTACCAAATAGAGAGCCATTACATTCTGGAGGAACTAGAAACTATATCATTTGGAAACTAGAAACCATTACATCCAAAAATCCAAAACCATTACATCTTATAGATACTAAGATACTGCTATATCAAAAATCATCACATCTAGATTGTGCTTAAAATGAACTCATTATTTTCATGATGTACACCATCTATAAAATACCAAAGTTTGGCAACAATTCATGGTATATCTCATGTATGTTCAACACTATAGAATTTCATAATTGATTTATATCATAGGCTCCAAATAATACATCCAAACATGCATTGGAATCTTTCTTCATTTAACAATAAGGCCCAATAGAAATAAAATCCATATATAATAGTTAGAATCTATATTCTATTGGGTTACCAATGATTAAAGGTATATGAACCCATAGTCATTGAGTATTGCAATATCTAAAATGCACATTGTAAGAACCCCACATTTTATGTGATGAGTTCTAATTTTTTTTTAAATGCATTTTAGGTAATGTTCAATGTAACAAATCTATATTTTTATGTAAAAAAAAACTTTCAATGTAACATCAATGTTGACATAAAAACATAGATTTGTTGAATTTAACATCACCTAAAATGTGTTTAAAAAAAATAGGGCTCTCCACTAAAAACATAGGTTTCTTATAATGGTGGCCCTTACATTTGAACCAACTTCTTTCCAAGAAAAACCTAGATATTGATGTTACAACATGTACATTGTCATTAAATAAGACCTTTAAAGAACTTAGACTATCTTGTGTCAATTTTTAACGTACCTATAAATTAAACAATACTTTGGAATTTATAACTTATTTATACAATGTTCAAATAATGAACACGAAAGTGTATTGGAACTTGAAACCTTTCTTCACTAAAATGTTGAACAATAAGATCCAATAATTTTTGTTTTGTTTCATAATGGTAATAATGCTCACTCACTATTAGTGTTGATTGTGGGTGCATGCACCTACCTTATGTGTATAGCCTCATTTCATTCCCATTTTAAAAACATTATTCTCATTAATTGATTTTAAGTTTCTATCACAAAAGCATATTCATACGAGTATACAACATTCCCAACATACAAGCTACAATGCCAACAAAATACAAAACAAAACAAAAAACAAAAAAAACTACTATTAGGGCTACATGGGAGCCATGCCAAATAAATATGCTCCCCTCCAATTGGAGGGAGAACCACCAAAGTTCCCCATCGTTCCCACTGTTCCCATCGCTTTGACTGTACTCTGCCCTGAGTTACGTCCTCCTCCAGTCTAGAATGTCAAGTCCCATTGAGCAATCGCTGGATTCGTACTTCGCAGGTTTCATTTGCTCTAACTTGCTCTAACTTGCTCTCAGGGTGGTTAAGTTACTGTTCTTCGGGACTCAGTCTTCCATCTTCTGCAGGTCCTCAAGTCCCTCTCTCCCGACTTCTTCAGTTCTTCCTACCTTCTTCGGGTCATTTCGAGTATGCATCGATCGCCAAACTGTAGAACTGTAGAACTATAGAACATCTAAGCTCGTGTTCGGAAATGCAGGCAACGCTTGTGTAGGAAAGCCTTCTTGTGAAACTAGACGACTGGTTTCGGAATTGAAGGATCTAGACACTGGTTTCGGTGTTTCGCAAGAGGGTTGTGGTTTCAAGCTTGTAGACTACAGCATTTGTCAGTATGATACTGTTGAGAGATCATTTGCAACTGTGAGAGTGCGCTCTGTACGTGAGTTTTAGTTGTGTTGTTTGCCAGTATGCGAATTCTCTTACTTTGGTTTCTCAAGTCGTTTGTGGTGGCAAATGCAGGTTTCCTTGCCCTGGGGTTTTTCTCAAGAAGACTTGCGGGAATTGAAGAACTTTCGGCGCACAGATTACTTAAGCGAGAAAAGGTAAGGAATATTGTGGTTTTGAGTATAAACTGTGTTTTCTTCGAAGCATAAGCATACTTGACACGTTTTGCGCACACAGTGAGTTTCTTAAGACGATAAACGAAAACAAACAGTTCACTGACATGTTTATTTTAGAGCGAAAGTTTGCAGACTTTGCTATTCTCTACTTTGCTACGTAATGGTGTAACTGAAAAAATCAGGTATGTTACAACCAGGGCCCTGTTTGTGAGAGAGACAAGAAGCAAACATGGACGTTCAACAACGACGGAGGAACTCTACCAGGTACGGAGCACAGGCTATGCAACTGCAGATCTTTGTTGTCTTAGTTTGCTGTGTGTAGTGTGCTGATGCAGGCTGGCTGTGCGCTCTCATTTCTCTATTTGAGCTCTTGATGTTCACAAATTATAGATAGTTTTGCATACCTAGCTTTAGTCAACTAGTGAAGCAGTTCTCTAACAGAGTTTCCAACTTACAACACCAGTGCGGGTTAACCTAACACCAGTGCGGATGTTCACAGCATTGACGAAGACGGTAATGTCCTTTGGCAAGGAGTGAAGCTGGGTGAGTGTTGGAAAACCGACATGCAAGTTGCCATCGCCAAGAGCGATCGTCGAGAACACGCTTACTTCACGATTCGCGTTGGAAAAGCCGGCTCTACCGAGCCATATCAGCAAGTAGGTTTCATTACTATTGAGTGTTTATGTTTATGTTCACACTCTGTATGTTCAATGTTTCTGTCCGGATATTGCTCAGATCAACTGAATACTCTCAGATATCTGAACATTCATGTAAATTTATTTGCTGAGGTGGCAGACCATCCCGATGGACTTCGCAAGGACCTACAGGAGTCTGTTCAAGGAGCGCTTAACGCTGGAGGGTCCAACCGGGCAAACTTGGACCATGGTCTGTCGAGACTATCACAAAGTGGTGCGCTTCGGCAAAGGCTGGCGCAAATTCTCGGTACAGAATCATCTCCAGGAAGGCTACCAGCTGCTGTTCACTCTGGTGGGGAAGTTCCGTTTCCTGGTCCAGTTCTTCGACCATATGGGCAAAAGATGCACCAGCTATCCACCTCTCCCGTCGGCCCAACCAGGGTCCCTGCCAGTTGCACAGACTCAGTGCGAGCCTGATCTACAGCCTGGCTCACAGTCCAGTTTCCAGCAAGGGGTTGATGGAGGACATGCATCCCATCGCCATGACAGTGAGGGTCATACATCAGCAGCAGTTCCATTGATGGCCCGAACCACCCGCAGTTCTGCAATCCATGTTAATCCCGACCAGGACAATGCCATTCTTCGCCAACATGGATCAGAGTTGCCCCCTCAGCCCAGTTTGCCACACAGAGAGCTGGAGGAGCACACCTTGGATGCCGGGTGGGAAACTTATTTCTTTGACTTTTGAGTGAATTTATGTGTGGAGCTTCTCACTATTCTCAATAGGATTCTAATGGGTACACGAAAACACAGACACAACTATCTATATGAGTGAGTTACAAATGTCTGAAGTTTTGGTTCATAAGCCTGCAGAATTGGAAGTAAGTAAGATTGGATTCAATTCCTTAGAGTTGGCATACTCAGGATATTCTTGTTGTGAATGTATGTTCTTTCATGTTTACATAAACATAGAAGAGTTCATAATGTGCACATGTAAGAACTTCTATTGTGAACATCGAAGAATCCTTAATGTGACATGTGAAGTAATAAATAAATTCTTGACCAGTTTGAACATACATTATCATTGAGAACAAATGTACCGAAAGACTAACTAATGAAACTGGGATGGAGCCACAAGCAGGGGTGGCTCAGAGGACATGGAAATAGAGGATGAAGAACTTGACGAGGCCCAAAATTGCACACTTCACGGCAATGATATGGACGAAGCGACGATGCAGACCCTCAAAATACCAGAGCGCAACACACACACCTTGAACGAGCTCTCCCGCGGCAAGCAACCTAAATTCTATTCCCCTGATAATCGAGCTCGTTTTGCTCAGATCCAAGACCACAACAACTCCCCCTCTAGTGGCGATGAACTTCCATCCCAGTACTATTCGGAGTTGCAGAAGGAACAAGTCAGATTGAAGCGTCCTCCTCTAGTTGCAACTCCCGTTGCAAATTACCACGAGGCCGGAGGTTCCTCCGGAAGCAGCCCAGGGATGCGTGTGTTGCAACAGCAGGGTTGTATGCGATTCTCACAGATTAAGCTGAAGTGTGAACGACGAGATGTGAGTGACCAGGAGAGGCGCGTGGTTGTGGATGCGGCGAAGCTATTTGTTTCTGCGGTGGACAGTGATATGTTCATGGTGGTGATGAGGGATGAGCAAGTCTACCACACGTTTCATCTGGTAAAGAAAATCTAGCTCAACTGGCACTTTTCCTCGATCTTGTGATATATAGTTCTCGTGATAACAGGAATGGATTGAGTGAGTAGATCCCTATCTTTCTTTCGGGAGCCTGGAGCCTTGAGTGGATGTCACTCGATAGGAATTGTCCATGATGTCTTGAATCTTTAATATCATGTATCTATGATCACAAGGGAGTTTCAAGAGTTTCCCATTGTGCAGGGTAATGAAACGGGGTTTAGCACTTACAATAGGAGTTGGTAATGGTTCAATCGCAATGACCTGTAAACTCCGTTTCACGTGCTCCTTGGGAATCTCTTAAAACGTTTTTGTCGATGTCCGTCCTCCCATTCTTTTCGTTTAATGGCACAAACAGAAATTTATTGAGCGATGTGAGAAAATATCGAAAATGAACGATGTACGCATTCATACTTAGATGCACATGGTTGTCATGACTCTTTACTAGTTCAAATGATTCCCGATCGTGAATCTGTAAAAGTAATCAGGAACATATGTAAAATCTCTTGTTCCCTCCGAGAAAGTTTTCAGCTGTGCCCTCAATTAATTAATGATTGCTTGCGTTTGTTCCCGGTTTGGGTTCATTGTCCGTGCCTGCAGGCCATCCCAGAGGAGTTCCTGGAGGCGACTGGAACGGAACGCAATAGCAAGGTGGAGGTGTGTCTGGTGGACCCAGAGCAGTCGATGTACAGAACTCACTGGACCAAGCAAAACTTCTGTGACACGCCGTTGCTGGACTGCGACGCCTGGGCCAAGTTTGCGGTGGATCACACCTTGGAAGAAGGCGATGTGTGCGTGTTCCAGCTGCTGCAGTCCAAGCCTTCGGTTTCCATGCCCGCTTTTCTCTTCTGTGTGCACATCTTCCGCGTTGTGGAGGATCCCGTGGGGCTGCTCGACTTCTCAGATGCAATCGATAATAATTAATCAGGCCAACAACTCAACGCTCGATCTCTCAAGGGAGTAAGTACGTTAAGGAAGATTGGTGCCTGCACACATGCCGTAACTTGTGCAGTTTCTCTTCGTGTTACTTGGCTCTGGACCGGGCAGCTTTATACTTTGAGTAGCTCAGAACATGCTTTTATCATTTGGAAATGGAGGAGGGTCTTTGCTTCCCTTGGTACATTTTGCTGCTACCTTCTACCGAATTTTGAAATCGTTTTGAATTCAAGTTTTCGAAACGGAGGGTAGGATTTTGGATACATTTTGGATACATTTTGGAACCTTCTACCAAGTTTTGAAACTATTTTGAATTCAAGATTCCTTTACTGTTATGTTTCCTTCGAGGTTCAATTGGTAGAAGCAAACTGTGGGATGCGCACCAGTATTTGCAATGCATCAAGGCACAGCTGACACCAAAACCACCACTAACTCCTAAAATCAATTCAAGCTTGCTTGCAATTAACTCGCTCACTGTTTCTACAAAGCAAGTCAGAGTCAAACTTCTAGTGATTTGAATATTCACCGATGCAACAACATACGAATGAGGCTCATTCCAACACTATTGCAAACTGACACCAACTCTGGAGATACATTTCAAGTGAATGAATCTTGGATGATAACTATCTTGCACTTGGCCCTAGTGAGATGTGTAGTTAAATCATGAATCACCTAGAAAGAGTCCGGGACCTCTATTCAAAGCAATATTAGATTCCTCGTGAACATGCAATGTAAAAGAGAGCCCAAATAGACTCATGGCAATTGGAGTGGACTTACACCTGCACACCAATAAAGTTCCTTGATTGTGTTTTCCTCAAAAATGCTCCAAAATTGTTATTTCTTGAATAAATGTTTCAAATTTTAGGAAAGAAATTATTTTGACTGTAGGATCTTTTAGTACACTAGTTTGTAAAGATGTGGGAAAATTTTCAGAATTTTTCGCCAAGTAGATTGCAAGATATTAGCATTTGAAGTGACAAAAATAATTTTTTTCCCCTACAAAAAATCAGGTAGTTGCACTTCTCAAGGTCACATTTGTATGAAAAAATGTTCAAAATGGTGATGCTTTTTTGTATTCATTCTTCAAGACATATTGGCTACATGCTTAAAAAATTTGAAATCATTTGAAATTATACAATATATAGAAAAAAAATAGTAAATAGAAAGATATAAAAATGATTTAAAATACTAAATTATTAACAATTTATTTATGAAATTGAAAAATGAGCCAATCTCAATGATTGTAATATTATAATAAACAATTTACACCTAATGTTTTTATTTTTTTCCCCAAAATATTAAAAATTGAGTTCAATAAAAGACTTCAAAGTTTATTTTGGAGTAAAGAATCCATAATTGTCTACAAACCAAAACACCTCATAACTTTTGACTCATTGATCAAAATGAAATGATTCATAGCTTTATATGTCTATAATTCTAGAAAAACAATTTCGATTTAAGATTCTTGAAAAAAATGATTTTTTCAGATTTGCCCCAACTGCCCAAATTGAGAAACAAACTACATATTAAGCTACAATTTTTGGCTCGTATTTCCAAATGTCTTGAAATTTAGTGCACTTGAAAAATATTCCTCGTTCAAATCTTCTATTAAAATTTTGGCCTAAAACATGAAGATCTTTAGTCACACGCACCTACCCAAAATTTCTATGTTGCCAAAAAAAACAGCTTGGTTCTGTAAGGACTAATGCTTGGTCTACCAAGCCATGGTTTCTACTGCTGTAGTGTTTCCAGGAACCCAAACAACGTGATACCTTCACTAAAAGCGTCGAAAGAGCAATTTCATTTTGAAAATGAGCTCTCAATTCTGAAATAAAATTCTACAGAAATAATTCAACGACAAGAAGAAAAACAGGGGCATCATTTCCCATCTCGCCTCTTTTCAAGTCAAAATTTCATAACTGCAAGAACTAATAGTCACCAACACTCTTGTAACTACCTATTCCCGAAAGAGGAACTATTAGAGTTCCAACGTATATCTCACTTATTATTGACCGACCCTGGCTTACCAGCTTTCCTTTTAAGTGACCTTACTAAAGAAGAGATTTCAGCTTTTCTCTTACGGTCCTGGGATCCCAGTGCAGCATCTGTAGCGTCAGGATTCACACCATCGGATGCAACATTGGCTCCCTTAGAGTCGCCACCGTCATCAGATTTCTGCAATCTTCTTCGTTGCGACTCAGCAAGAATTTTCAGTTGCGCTGCAGACTTTCGGAACTGAGGATTGGTCGGATCAATAGCATAGTGATGGTTTGAAAAAAGCGGAGCAAAACGAGGATCGGTAAGATCTGCAGTGGCTAATTTATCTTCCTCTTCCGGATCATCTTCATCCTTCCCGACCTTCTTCTTCTTTCCCTTGTCCTTTTTTTTCTTGTCCTTACTTTTGAGGTTAAAACCCCGAGCTGCGCCCTGTACCCCTTCGTCATCCATGAGAAGGAGCTCAAGTTCAGCCTTACTCCTCTCCTCTTCCTTCTTCTGCTGCTCCTTCTCTTCTCTCTTCTTTAGCCTCTCAGAGTCTTTTGAATTCGCCTTGCTACTCTTCTTTGCTGCTGCCTTCGATTCATCTGGGAAGTCAGCATCTTCAGCGAAAAATGGATCATCGAAACCATTATCATCATGCGTGAAAAATGGATCTGCCTCTCCCTGGCCCGTGCGAGGACTGGCAACCTCCTCTTCAGAGTAATCATCATCATCAGACTTGGCGTTCTTGCTTCGTTTTCTCTGTGATTTTTTCTCTTTCTTCTTGCGCAAATAAGCCTCCCAAACAGTCTCATCACCACGTTTCTTGGCCTCCTTTTTCTGCATTAGCTTCTCACTCAGCTCAGTCAATCCTGTGTGGAAAGTCACCTCCATATCCACGTCCCCTGTCTTCTTCTTCTGTCCAGGACGTTCCACCTCCTCAGTAGAATCACCGAGCAATAATGAGCGATACTTGTCCTTTTTCGAGTTAGCTCCTTCTACATTGGACGCATCCCCTCTTTCCGGACTGCTTGGGCTTTCATCTTCGTCATCATCCAGTTCTTCTTCCGAAGAACCTGACGCAAGATAGGCTCTGGCAAAAAGTACAAATGCGGATTTAGAATCTCAGATCTTCAAGCGCAACTAGTAGTTGCAGAAAGGAAACTCTATTGTTCAGAGCGTTTAAACCAACAGAAAACAATAAAATGTTCAGATTGTCCAGAATTTTCAAGAACCTGAAATCCATTTCATTCAACTCGTCAGCGTTGAACTTCTTGCGCAATGCTTTGACTCGTGTCGGCTCATCATCGTCCCAGGTCAGTTTCACAGTGCTATGTTGTAATGCTCGAGTCTCAAACTCAGGAGCCTTGTAGCCATCCTGCACCTCCTTGGCAACATCCCGAGGGTCTCTCACGAACGTCATGTCTTCAGGAACAAACCGTAAGTCAAGAGTGTTCGACGTCCGCTCAAACTCCATTCCATCACACTGTGTGTAGAGATGGTTGGCAGTTTCCTTTGAGTCGCAGTCTACTACGGCATAGTAATACTTCAGCTTGTTCTTCTCGTATGCACGTAGTTTCTCCATATTCACTTCCTTGTCCTCATCCTCATCGTCGTCATCATCTTCAAAGATCATATTGGGACCGTGCGCCTGGAATCGATGTCACATACAAGAGTCAGATTGCACTCACTGAAAGACCATTCCAAATAACAGAAATAACAAACATGAATATTGAATTTTCTGAAAAAATGGAGGACGATGGCAATTTAACCTGCCATAAGAATTTTGGCATACCAAGGCACATCACTATAAAGCAAAAATTTGATGAGCAGTGAATAGTTCCTAATGTTCCATTACTCCCAACCAGCTTCGAAATCTAAGGTAGGGGATAGTAAAACTGTAAGGGAGCTAATCCCATCTCCCATTGACTTACTCGTGATAACAGCAGCAACTCATTTATTCAAACACTTGGTTGCACTAATTAGAAAGTGGTGTAAGTATGACTTAGAAAATGTCTGGCCACAGATCTTTGAATGGAAATGGGTTTAGGGTTTAGGCCTAAGTGGTCTACAACTCCTAGTCTGCACATCTAAGATCTACGATCACTTATAGTGCTCTACACATTCTCATTTCGAAATCGCATAAGAAATTAATGGTGATAATTATTTGATCTCGACTAATTTGGTCCTTGTACCCAAAAACCTCTCCACAGCTCTATACTAATCTCTCTAAAATCAAACTTCTACATATTGGTTAAAATGCTTAAATTGACGCCAGTAGAATACTCTAGCTTACACCCATGAGGAACCCTATCCAAAACTTCAACGCAATTCCAGTCCCTTGAGCTCTTTCCAATGTCACCTGATCATTCAATAGAGTACATACCTGCTCTGCCTTCATTTGTTCGATGCCGAATTCCGACGGATAAACAGTAACACATTCAACCCGTCCACCCTTCGGCTGGAAAGACCGCATCAACATCAACAAGTCGTGAGCCTTTATATGCTCCCAATCCATATTCATCATCGCAATCCTTCGAGTCTCAGCACCTGGTGCTGTTGGAATCTTCTCCTCGGCCCTAGGATCGTCCAAATCATCTTCAGCTTCACTCTCCGACGACGAACTGGAAGACGAAGACGACGATTCCTCGTCGCTGTCGGAGCTAGCATCCTCATCTTCCTCGTCCTCAGAATCACCACCCTCTTGTGCAATGCGATTCTTGGTCTTTACACCTGCATCTCGCTCCAATTCTTCTTCACTATCGTCACTATTCAAGTCAATTTCTTCGTCACTGTTCTCGACCTCGTCGCTCTCTTCCTCAGCAGGGTCTAGAGTTTCAGTTCTAGCAATTTTTGACCCCTTAACCTTATCTCCTAGATTATTCTCCGGCACAGTCTTGCTACATTCCGATACTTTTCCCGAATTCTTCCCTTTGAGTTTCAGCTTTAGGTCAATTTCCTCATCACTATCGTCTTCCTCATCGCTCTCTTCCTCAGCAAGCTCTAGAGTTCTAGGTTTAGCAATATCTTTCCCTTTACCCTTATCTCCTAGCTTTAGCTCTGGCACAGTCTTGCTAGTTTTCGCTAGTTTTCCCAAACCCTTCCCTTTGAGCTTCAGATGTAGGTCAATTTCCTCATCACTATCATCTTCCTCATCGCTATCGTCTTCCTCGTCGCTCTCTTCAACAACAGCCTCTGTAGATTTAGGTCTAGCTAAATTTGAACCCTGAAACTTAAACCCTAATTTTTCCCCTCGCAGAGTTTTCTCCATTAATTTGCCAGAATCCTTCCCTTTCAGTTTCGGTTTCAGGTCAATTTCTTCATCACTATCGTCTTCCTCATCGCTCTCATTTAAGGCAAGTTTCGAAGGAGCGACAGGCCCTGGAAACTTAGTTCTACCTATTTCCTTCCCCTCCCCTAATTTTTTGCCATTCACAACCTTGGCTACTACTGTCTCCGCATCCTTCCCTTTCGACTTCCGCGGCGCTTCAGTCTTGCCATCGGGACCTCCGCCAGCGTCCTCGCCTTCGCCAACCTTGTAGTAGCGCTGCAACATGTGCTTCTCCTTCTTCTTCTTGGCACGTCCTCGTTTGTCCGCGCCAAGCGGATCCGAGAAATTCTTGTCCGAAAACATGTGGGAGAATCGCTTGTCAATCGACACTTTGGTCTTGTTCTTCGGCATGCGCATAAAGCGTGGATCGGTGTGCACCCTGGCAAACCGAGGGTCGGCAATGGCCGCCGGCGAAGGCCTGTCGCGCACATCCTTGTCCTTCTTCATGATTCAAAAGCTATGGAACCAAAAACACCCTGCGAAAATCCTCCAACTCCTCGGCCTTCCTGCAAAACCAACAATTTAGACATACCCAGGTCTCTTAAACCCTAAACCCTCGAAACCCTTCGAACAGGAGAAATGGACCTACATATACCGGGTATCCGTGGTCCCGGGGACTCGTTCAACTGATGATTACCGGTTTAAAAGGCAGTGTCAGAGCAGTTCACTTCACTAATTTGTCCTATTAGTGAGGTTTAGTGAGGGGTATCTAGTGTCACCTAGAAAATTGGTGTAAAAAAAAAAAATGGGGGGACATTTGTATAAAATAGTAATATGCCAACCTGCACTAATTGAAAATATAATGACTTTGGTAAATTAGGATTAAACGTACTTTTAAGACTAATCAATGTAACTATGCTCTAAGAGCATCCCCATTGCAACACTCCTGGGGGTACAAAGTGGATAATTGGGTGGCCAAGGCTAGAGTTTGTGCCCAATGGTAAGCATGACAAGGGCTAAAAAATGACCACCTACGGCCAAATTTGTTGAATGCATGGTAAAATGGCATGTCTTTTGCTTAGCTTGGTATAGGTTTTGATTCTCCTTTAGATACCGATTTTGAAGTATTGACCTCTAATTGGCCACTTCTAAGCATGTCCACCATGTGAATGCTTTGGCAATGGGATGACATGATGGATTGGATTTCTAGATCATAGTGCATGTCCTTGGCATGCTTTGTTTACCACTTTGTTGTGGAGCAGCCAACCACTACATGCACCGGCCGCATCTAAATAGCACACCAAACAATCCCTCATTGTGTCTTTCTCTTGTGCTCATTGTAGGAATGACCTAAAAAAGCAATTGTCTTTTGAGAAGAATTAATTTAGATTTTTTGTTGGTATATTCTCAAATGTTATGCTCTTTCAATTAATAAGATTTTTTTTATTTTTTACATAAGTAAGATAAATTAATATGAAATGAACTAAATTTAACAAATAAATTAATAAATAAAGTATTCCTATAATTCCTTCTACAATTAAACTTAGTAGCTTTAAAAAATCTTCTCCAAAATAGTATATTGTTTACTTTCAAGATGAAAAATATAATTTTATAGTTGTTATCTATTGTGGCCAATGGACTTAAACAAGGATCATGAATAATTGATCTATATTTTCACATCTACTTTAACCCCTAAAGGATTAAGGCCTTTTTTTTGCCAAAAAACACTCAATATTGCCATTTCTAACTACTATGAGAATGTGTGGAAGAAATTTCAGAATTTTTGCCTGCTCAGATTGCATAATATCTACATTTTAAGTAGAAAAAATAAGTTTTTCAACACAAAGGAAGACTAGATTTTTCTTTTAACATTTTTAACTTAAATTTTTTGCACTAAAAAGTTTTCAGCTTTAAATCTTTATGGTATATAATTGAATTGAGAATCTAGGAAAAATTCAAAATATTCCAAAAAACATAATTTTCATTCTTTAAAAAATTGCTAAATAGAGGTAATTATATGATAGAAGGAAAATCTGAATTATTAATATTTCTAAAATGGAATTAAAATGCACTAATCCCAATGGTTAGATTGACTTAATAAGCAAGATAGACCATGTCCAACTTTTTTTGGTAAAAATTTTAAAAAATTGCATTTAGAAATGAATCCTACAAATTATTTTTTCAAGAAGATGCTCTAATTGCCTAAAAAAAAAGATTGTCAATAAATTCTCTCATAAAAAATTCAAATGGAATGAATAAAAGATCTACATGTACATAAAAATATAATACATGAGGAAAAAAATTTAATTGAAAACTGAAATTTTTTGAAATTTTTTTGCTACCCCTCATCCCTTATTTTGAGCTTATTTGAGCATAACTTTTGTTCCTAGGCACCAATTCAAAAAAAAAATTATATTCCCATGAAGATAAACAATTTTTCTATCTTCGAAAAAAATTTCAAAAAATAAGGAAAAAATGTTAGCTCATAGGTACTTGCCCAAAATCCCATTTGTCCCCCAAAGGGACCAATGGTCCTTAAAAGGTTAACCCTAGAGCAATCCGATGTCCATTTTTTGGACGATGAATAGATTGAAGTTTTTGTTTCTGTCTCATTCCTGCTTGGATGAAAGTCATCCTAATTTTTGGTGATACTCCATTAAGTTCTTGTCTTATCTAATGGTTGGATTTGGTGTTACTAGAATACTAATTTTTCTAAAATTATAAATGTGGAAGTATGTCAAGTAGTCAAATTGCATTGACTCTAGTTCAAAACGAGATTAGCAAAAATGAGGTCCTAGATGTAATGAATACAAAAATTTCAAAAAATCACCATATCAAGATAACCTCATTTCAAATCTATTCCAACAAGTTTTACTCAAAAAATGATAATAGTTTGCTTGTCATTAAATTTAAAAGGAATTTTGAAATTCCCCTTTCAAAATTTATAGAAAAATATTGGTGATAGTACTAGTAAATCTAACCATAAGGATAGAATCTACAATTCAAAATCTACAACTTTTATTTGTACATCAATTCCAAAATATTCTTCGAAACAGGGTTGACAGGACGGTCGGACGTCCGGGACATCCAGACGCGGACATTGTGTCCGCAGCGTCCGCTGACATTCGCAGTCCTGGCGGACGCAACGTCCGCCGGGACCGCCCCGTCCGCTTGTCCCCTTGTCCACTTGTCCGCCCATCCGCCCTGTTCGCCCCGCTCGTCCACCTTCCAACAGCGGGAAGGACGTTGCGTCCGTGTGGACAGACGTCCGGACGTCCGGGTTACGGACGCTATTTTGGGGTGGATGTACTGATTTGTCAACCCTGCTTCCAAATAACACTTTATAACAATTTTTTCCAAATCGTCAAATTTGGAAATGGATCCAAACATTTAGGGGTTATTAGGAACAATTTGAGTTATTTTGTTTCAATTTTGTTGTCTTGTTCATGTATACAATTTTTTTCATCTAGTAAATTTAAGGATTCTAGGTACAAAATTTCAAAATTCTTAAACCTCTACATGCATTTTTTTAATTACATTTTTGTCCCTTATAATGCCATTGTGCAACTTTACACTCCAACATTTGTCTATACAATTAAACAACTGCCAATATGTTTATATCTTAGCACCTTCTAAGTGAATTGCACATGATTTGATTGTTGTTTCCTTGTGCTATACAAAACATCCACACAAGCTCCCAAGAGAAAGAGATCCCTACTTTGATGATATCAGCTTGATCCCAAATGCTCTTAATTCCAGCTTTGGCAGCCACATACGGTTGCTTGGACCTTAACCCCTAAATGCTTAAGGCTTGTTTTGAGCTCCTTGGAATTTGTTCTAAATTGAACAAAATGTCAACATTTTGATAAGTTGTATCAATTTCTTTTAAGTGTAACTGTACAAATTTAAATTAGACATACTAAAAATCTCATAGGAAAAGAAAATACAACAATATCACTTATGAAGTGAAAGATTATAATGTTTGCTCATAAGGGTGTTGAAACTGAAAAAGTGATGTGAAGTCTTTCAATCCTTTTTTCACAAGTCAAATCTAAAAAGTTGGTGACCAAAAAAAATATGAGGTTAAAGGGCCTAACATGTACAACCCCAATCAATTTATAGCTTCTTAAAATCTATTCTATAAGAAGCCATAAATTGAAGTTACAATTGGCTTCTTAAAATCTATTCTACAATTTTTTTAAATGAATTTTGAATGTGATTTTTCCCCTAAGATCTAGTGTATTTGAGGCTCATTTCCAAGAGCTCTCAACACTACAAGGAAGTCAAGATTGCAATGGGTACCCTTGCACAAAATCTTGAATAGAAAAATCACTATCATTTATTTCCAAGATCGGATTTTTGACACTAAAACTAGACTTGAAGAACTTCTTTCCAAAAATATAAACTACTAGAAATAGCAACTTGGTTAAGTTTTATTTAACTTCAAAGTTATGCAAACACCAGATTCTGGTGCCTCGGGCAGTTAGGAGTTAAAAGGCTTAAATTCCGCCAACACCAACAGGATAAGAAACATAACAATCACAAAGCTACTATTCAAGTAGGTTTTGGGGGCTTCAGTGACCACAATTTTCTGGAGAATATTAATGAAACATTACTATGCATGTTGGTACAAACAACCCTCCCAACTGTGGGTACTAATTTACAACTGTCTATGTCTAAGTGACGAGATCCATCAAGTGGAATAGCATTTTTGGGCGACCAAGGTGTCCGAACTATTGGACTGCACCAGAGGTGATTGCACAACCACCAAACATCCAAAGTGATGCCACTTGGACCGTCTGTCTGCAATCAAATACCGAGTATTGAAAAAAAACTCCATAGTCACATTCCCAGTCTGCAACTCCTCCTCCATGACTGGCCCCAAATCCTGCTTCATCGTGTACCGATCCCCTATCAAATCCATCAGCACGGGCCGCTCCGCTTTCGGCTTCAGAGAGAATCCTAGTGGAACCGATTGTCGCAGAATGAGGCTGTTCTTGAATTTGACATCCACGTTCATGGTGCGATACGTTGAGAAGCACTTGGTAACTGTGTTTCTGTTCCACATTGAAAATGTGACATTGAACTTGGCATGCACCAGCCATCCTGGAGTGGATGTGTTATTGCTCTCCTGCAAAGTCATGTTGAAGATGCTCACATTCGCAAGTCCTATTCCAGGTGGTTTGTGACAGCGGCTCATGAGCACTGGGATCCATACGTAACTGAAAGAGATGATGGCTATGAAAAGGAGGAACACGAAGCTACCGCAACAAAAGCAGAAGAGACATTTCACACATTTTCCAAAACGGGAACTCAATGATTTGGGGAATTGCACGACGACGTCGTAGCGCTCTTCCTGCACCCCATGACACTGAGACATTGTTCTAGGCCACTGCTCCACTGGGCCTTCAAGCAAACCAGTTTTAATGTTGGAGTTGCCGAAGTGCCTGCACAACCAACAAATTGCTCGTAATTGGCTTTACTGAGTCTGTCAACTGATTCTGCTAATTGTTTTGGAGAACCTATCGTCAATCTCGTTAACCCTTTATCGCCTGAATCCATTTTCGAATATTTGTACAGTTTTGCTTATGTCTTTGTACGAATATATATATTGTTTATCTCAATAACATCGAAAACATCATGTTGGTCAAAAAGAAAGGATCTCTCTCAATTTCACGAAATTGGTGTTCCTCAATTGACAACCTCAGACAAAACCTTTCGAGTGGGCGGTCTGGACCATAAAGTGCCAATGAGCATCAGAAGAAATTCCATCGTCATTTTGGTCTCCAGTTCCATGTACTCACTACTACACAACCCTTTCAACAACTGCACTTCTTGACAGCAAAGTACCTTGCTATGACAGATTTTGAATCATGAATTTCTGACACATGGATGGCCAATCAAATCCGAACTGAATAGAACCCAAAGACCATATATATAAAACTTTCTCCTTACGAAAACTCACCGCACAAAACATAGCTTGTTTCTACAATAGTCTACCATTCAAGAATTCAAGTTTGAATGAAAACATAGCTTGTTGCTACAATAGTCTACCTTCCAATTATCAAGACTCTACAAAATTCAAGGCAATCAAACAACCGAAAACACGCTCAAACGTAGATTCGGACGCTTATTGAATTTACATAGTTACCTGAATTGAATCCACAAGAGTACTTCTCAATTGCAAATTATTCTAGTAGAAACGCCTTGCTTGCCATCCGTCTTCGCAATCTCCAGGTTTCTACACAAGCGAACTTCGCAACTAGAGATTTTCACAACAAGGACCAGTCGCAATTTGCCTAAAAAGAGTGCCTCCTCCTTTAGAATCGAAAGAGAGAGACGCAGATAACATGCTTGAAAAAAAAAAAGAATAAAAAATAAATCCAGGTTTTAGAGACCGGTTATGAATATGTACTTCGATCTCTACCATCTGCAAGTGCTACCGATCAGGGGGATTGCAAGAACTGTCGGCAGGGGGATTGCGCGTCGTGCCGACTAAGTAAACACTTGCGCTCACAAGGGGTCGAGGAAGGCATTCAGCTGACTAAAACCTAGAACGAGGCTTTCGGGTCAAGTTTTCATCCAAACTTTCATCCACCTATTTTAATCCAGGGTTGGTGAAAGAACCTTCTTTTCTGATTCTTTTCTTGGCCAATCTTTCCAACAGAATATTAGAGCATTGCCACCGTTACATGGAAAATTTGACTCACTAAATGCTTCATTCTAGACTCACCAAATGTCTCATTACTGGCTCCACAAATCTCTTTGTTGATTCCTCATGCCAAGTTTGTACTGGTGATGAGCAACATGGAAAGATTCTGTGCCACACTCATAGTGTGGCAAGCTTTGGCTCTTCTATTCCATTGGTGAGTCAACAATGTCGTAGAAAAAGTGGCCCAGGCCTAGCCATTTGCCTTCTAGCCATCTTTTTCATGCCAAGAGTGAAGATGCTCTTACCTCATTTGGGCATTAGAAGAATTTGGCTATTTCATCAAGAAAAATAGGTGACAAAATGGATGAAATAATCAAATTTTTGTTAAAAAAATTAGCTTCACCTAAATAAGAATGAAAATAACTAATAATAGATAACATTGTAAATAAACATATATAAATGATTCCATCTATTTTTTTCTTTATCTATATGCAACATTTTTTGTTCTAAATGAGTGTCACCCCTATTGGCTTCATTGTACAAGTCAATTTTGGAGGGACAAAGCTAGAGAGGTTAAAATTTGTCAAATTCAATAAAATTTCACCCAAAATGATGTCACCCTTGTTAGCTTCATTTCACCCAAAATCATATTTAGAAGGGACAAATCCAAAGAGGTTAGAATTTGTCAAACTCAACAAAATTTTGCCCAAAATAAGAAAGCTACATAAATGCATTCTAAAGTGCAAATGACTACCAAAAAAGATTAATATTGACGAAGTAGAAGAAATCAATCGGATACATTGATTTTTCATATTTATCCATGTCACCATAATCTACATATCAAAAGTCACAATGTTTTAAATCAAAACAATTTGAAATATTATTATTTTGTACAATATTCTACTAGTTTCCACAAAACATAAAGATAAAATTACAAAGAATGTGATTTGAATCACCAAGAACAAGTTCAAATCTTTTGAAAAATAGAATATTTGCATTCTTGGGTAATTTATGGTGTACAAATATAAATGAAGAAGCAAACATTGACACCTTAATAAAAGAGAAGACAAGATGATCATAGCAATTTGAACCATATTCTAATTTGTGTTAAAATATTGGTCGACTTCAATTGTGTATTTTTGCAAGGATCCAAATGACACCCACCTTACCTCCATTGGTGAAAAACAATGAGGTGTTCTCTAATCAACGAGGCATTCCAATGTAGTGCATGAGATACATGTTCCTTAATGGAACACAAATGCCAAACATTCTCTTGTAACCTTCAACTCACAAGTCTATCAATCCTATTGTAAAAATGATCCACCAATTCGTTGAACAATTTTTGATTGACTACAATTTTTATTATTGACACAAAGGTCAGTACTCCCACCTTGACACAAATAAAGGCTAAACTCTATTTAACTCATATGTCTCAACTACCATAACTTATACCCCAAGTCCCCCCATCAGGACTAGAAACTACGTTCATGATCTTATACTTTTTGCAGGCAATTTTCCCCAAAATTTGACAAACCATTTTTCATCTTAGAGAATTGAACCGAGGAGCAAGGGAAGCAAGAAAGCTTTTCCTGCCATTCTTTTAACCACCTGGTTTGAGTTTCATGCAACAGTAGAATTGCGAAACCTCCATCTTTGGTAGCCTTGCCAGGATGGGTCAGTGTGAGCACTAGTCGCAGCGGATGGTCTTCCTGAAAGAAGTACAAATTCCTTAATCAGAATGCACTGAAACAAAGTTGCATGATAGGTATTTTGTTGGAAAAAACTTGCAAACAATGCAATCAGTGTTCTCTAATGTCCTAAATATACTCTAAGATGTAATAGTGTTAGATGGAACTCATTTTAGTATGAGATATATATTTTACGTCGAGCGGTGACTTTACTTAGCATCCTCGTGACAGTATCCCTGTCAGGCATGGATGGAATTGCTCCTCGCTCTGTGGTTGTAATAGCTCCACAAGCGTTTGCAAATATTAGAGCTTCCCTCAAACGCGGTTCATCCTGACATTTCAGAGCATCGATTAGAAACGTCTAGACAGATATCTACATTTCAAGTCAAAGACCTGAATCTGTAAAAGAAAATATACCCAGTTCAAGAGTTTTGTAACTTGGGTCAAACTGTGCTTTTGTACATATAAATCATTGGGTATTTACCAATTTCTGCAAACCTACATCAATTTCCAGCAAGGCTAATCAATTGGGCTTACTATTCGATTTTTTCATGTGGAAATAGAGGGGCAACTTCTGCACCAATTACTCTTGCGACTTTGGGAAGGTAGGATATAAAAATCAATCAAACAAACATATCTGCATCTTATCTACCTCACAGAATCCATGAAACATCAAATTTGAATTTCAGCTGTCGTTAAGAGCCATATACTAACATCAATGATGCCGAAATCCTTCACGAGGCTGCTCAAAATGCCAGCACAGAATGCGTCACCGGCCCCAGTCGTGTCGACAACCTGAACTTGAATACCCCCCACTTTACCTTTATATCTCTGCAGGTTCATATCAACATACACATAGAATTAGCGCATCTATGGACAAATGTCTGATCAAAGGGTTAACAAGCCCCGCCCTAATAGGGACCACAGTTCACACAATATAACGAATATCACCTCATTCTCAACTACATTGTCATAATCCCTGTATCTTAAGGACGAGGGACTCTGCATCTAAAGGAGTCCATGTGTTCTCACAATTATTGGGATAAAATCAGTACATGAGCTACATATTGATGCTCTCCAAATACATACAAGCTCTCAGACCTGTTACGTGCAGAGACACCTTGCGAGAGGAATATCAGTACTTCTAAATATATTGCAGATATGAGAAATCCTGGCAGAGCTGCGTACTTACTAGAGTACATTCTGCTGGAAAGCAAAGTCATCCTCGAGAAAAATATTCATACCTGAGTGTAATACCGACATCCCTCACCACCTTCAGTCACCAGCATCAATTTGCATCGAGGATGAAACATTCTCATGTTATTCTCATCCTTCGTCGGGTCCCCACCGGTGAGAAATACCACCTCCTCATCGCTTACCTTCAAAGCACCATATCACAAATTCTCAACCAATGTATCATGTAGAATATTCCAAACAACTCATATCATGTTTTGTTCACAGCCTTAAATCCCTACCGCCATAGGCATAGAATACGGAGTGTTCCTCCAAATTTGGAAGCAGTTCGAACATTTGAAATGTCCCGTCGCTTAGAGGCATAATACTGATAAGTAATTAGTGAGAAAGGCATTTCAAGGAAGGCATACTGATAGATAATACTAATGCTGACCCCGTCAGATGCCCGTCATAATATTACTGGATTAATAATATGCAAAAGTGAATATTTTTCTTCTATGCAAGTTATTCGGAGATCACTCCATGGACGCGGATTCTAAAAATAAAATTAGACTATAATTCTTGTCTTCGACAACTGCTGTACTGTAGCTGTAAGTGGCAACAACTAAGTAAGAACTTAAGAATGTGACACACTAGAGTGCATCGCTGACGATAACCTTCAGATCCCCACCTTGATGATATCGGCTTGATCCCAAATACTCTTAATCCCAGCTTTAGCAGCCTCTGCTGAAGGCCAAAGAGGCAATCGAAGATTCGGGTCATATGACAACAAGCACCCTCCTTCCCTGGCGATCCTCATAGCTTCCATATGTGTTGATCGTGAAGGCTCAGTGATCAAGCTAATAGATCCGTAGTGCATTATAGAAGCCTGAAGATAACATTTGATCGATTCATAAATATTGATGCAGTGCTCGACAATCATTCACCTCAGTCGTTGATGACAACAGGGTATGCGATTTTCATTGCCATGAATAGCAAACATTCTTAACCAGAAAAAAAATTTCAAGACTTGACACATAAAATTAAGAACGGAAAAAGAACGTAACTCTTTGAACGTTCCAGTTCTAAGCATTCCGCTGAGAAAGAAGTTAATTCAGTACCTGCTTGAGAAGATCAGTATCAAGCTCCTTCACCTCAAATAGCATGTCTGCACTGGGGTTCCGATAGAACATGAATTCTCGTTCCCCATCAGCTCGCAACGTCACAAATGCCAGTGCAGTCCTAGCATTTGGATCAAATCGACAACCTTTTGTTTCCACCCTGTTCTCTTTCAACACCTCCACCAACATGTACCCAAATTCATCGTCTCCAACCTGTAACCATGAATCTAGCTTCAGTGAATCGTTTTCAATTTTCATGACCAAGCAGAATGCGAAGGCCACAAATACACACCTAACTGACTACGTCCACCTTGGCGATCGACAGGCACTTAATTAGCTTGTGTGCACGATTTTCGGTTGTGATAGTCAAGAATTTCAAAAGAAAGTACGAAGTGCACCGACCTTTCCTGCTGATTAAGAAAATCAAATACGCTATTCTTCCCATCAGAACAAAGATGATAAGGATGGAAGCATCTAACAGAATTAGACATCCACTTCATAAGTACATTGATGGTCCGTGTGGTAATCACTCATACCTACTCCCTCTGTCTCAAAATAAATCCGTGGTACTCCGACTACTTTCCCACTCGAGACCACGGATTTATTTTGGTAGAGGGAGTAGTATTTATAGTTGGTGAGTCGGTAGTGTTTGGAGTGGCATAATACCTTGCCAACGAAGGCGGCATTTCCCCCAAGCTTTGCAACCCCAACGGCCACGTTCGCGGGTGCACCTCCAGGCGCTTTCTTGAAAGCTGGGGCATCAGCGAGAGAAACTCCTCCCACAGTTGGCACAAAATCAATGAGCAACTCACCAAAGCACACCACCAATTCATTTTTGCCAACTGCGCAGATACAACACAAGTTCACCTACGAAGCATGCCTCCTGCCGAGCAATGGTAATCAACATAAAGATCAAGTAGAATGTGCACATCAGAGAAAATCGAACTTCAGTGCCTACGACACAGATCAGACATAATGCTCCATAATTCATCTCTAAATTCATATCCCGATGCTTGCCACCAGCAGAAATTTTCACTTGACAAGCTCGAAACTATCAAACTACAGTAGGATCACTCTCTGCATTTAATACATTCCCTAAACCGCACTGCCAGAACAATTATCTCCAAACTTCAAAAGTGAAATCGAATAGCCAGAATCTCGCGAAAAATTTGAACAGAAGGTAAGGCTCCGAAGAGAGACGAGGATGTTGCTCACCTTCAGGAGGAATGCGACCTAGGGAGAAATCGAAATCCCCAATGGGGGAGGCACCTCTTGAAGTGCCCTCCTTGCCATGCGGTGATGACTGATTACCCCTGCCATCAGGCGGTGAGTGATTACACGCCCTGCTGCGACCCCGAGTAGGGGAGATATTCGGACTCATAAATGACAAGATCGATGAGGTGAGGAAAGGAACTGCTCAGATGCTAAACAAACTTGCTGAGACCCATGTAAAAAAGCAGAGGAAATCATAGTAGGTGGACTCGAAGAGAGCTGCACATGACATGGATTTGAAGAGACACTGCTACCAAATTATGCAACTCCATGGCACCTTATTCTATGCCTATCCCTACATCTTCCTCTTCAGTTACAGACACCGCAGTCGAATTTCTCGTATAAAACCCACCTCTGAAGTTAAAACGGTACCCTAACCGCCAATTGCCACCCGCGAACCGGCACCGCTACGCAGCACGCATATCGACCAGCACCAAACAGAACAACCAGCAATTCAAAATTTAACACTCATCAGGAACACACTCTTCCCAGGAATTATCAGCCTCCGACTGTACTACGCCAATCACGCTTCCTCGCTGCTGATGTGTATAATCGGGCGGGGACGTCTGATGCATGGTGCGTGAAGAAGACTTGGCAGAGGTGATGCAAATGATGTGGAAGCTGCAAAAACAGTAAACGTGAAAAAGCTGCAATTCATGTCGATTGTGGTGGCGTTCAATTACACAAACGAGGAACGGAATTGCAAGAAGTGGACGTTATAGTAAGAATCTGTCTGCAAACCTCGTGCTTTCCGTTAGGCAATACTACTGCAACCCGTCTGATATGTGTTGATCTCGGATGATCTGGTGCTCGTTCTGGTGTTGATCTACCGGAATACCAGCGGTAGCCAAACTCCCCTTTGAAAGATTTCCCTAAAGTACGCATCCTAACACCCGTAACGTTAAATGAACTATTGCGTAGTTTACTGGAGTGAATTCCATCATGGATTCGCTGCACATCCTCGCCGTATTTGATCAACTTGCTTGAACCCGAACGGTGAATGTGCCAATCAGAATTCAGCCGATGGTTCGAGACAGCCTGGAAACATGTGACCTAATGTCGAAGCCTACAATACAGAGGGGGAGCTATTTTGTTGAGAGTGAGCATGAGCATCTGCATGAATACCTCCCTCGTAGAATCTGAAAATAATTGCAAGCAAACCGGGGCCTCAAATCATGTTGAATTTCAGAGTCAGCTTACCCCCAAATGATGACCTGTGTTGCCCACCAATTTGAGGCTCCAACCGGATATTCCACAGCCTGAGCGTGGGACGCTGATTTACAGGATGCCACGAATTGTCTGGACTGCTTCACTGCCCAAGGAAGTAAGATCCACTAGCACAAACTCCATGTCGCTTCTTGTCTCATAAATAAGGTCATTTCCCCCATGCTGTCCGAGTGCTTCAGGCTCCCAAAAGCATATTTATTCGGAAATCCGCGACACCATGCTGTATCAGTACGACAATGCTAATCACAAATATAGAAATTCGTTTAGAAAGGGTCAATTGCAAACAACAGAACCCCGCAAGATTCCACTGCGTTGCTTCGACAGGGCGAAGCAACAAATTTTGATTTTGACTTCGCTCTCAAAATCAATTCTAGGGCGAAGCAACAAATGCACGAATATGCCGGTACTTCCTTACCAGTTGCTGCAGAGATCTTACGTATACCAATCACTATGAACAACTTAAGTCAACAGTAAAGAAAGAATATGTGGATTCTTTTCCTTTACAGTTGACAAAAGATAAACAATCCACGTATTCTTTTCTTACACTTCACGCGTTATATCAAATAATATTTCAAGCTATATTTGGAAAAAGTATCACCTAAAATCAAACTCACTGAAAGAATCAGTGTAGACTTTTCAAAAGAAACGCATTTGGAAATTCCACCAATACAAGAACTATACATTCATTGAAGAGACTAGAAATAAGAAGTCAGACGTATCAGTTCATCTCAAATTGGTACTGGCCAAATTACCCCAACTTCTGGCAGCTCAAAATCACTGACAGCTAGAAAATCTGAGAACATACAACTCCATATTCACAGGCATCCATAGCTATTCACCCCGGCATGACAGACTCTTGCACACCTGACCGAAGGCAAATTTGAGAGCAATGATGCATTAACATCTTTCGGCGATTAACAATCAAGACAAAATTAATAATTAGTAAGTCACAAAGCTCAGAACCATCCCAGGATATAGGTGAAAATTAACGTATTACAAGTGAAGAGAAGTTCCCATTCATGTACCACACAATCATGTAATTCGCCAACTACTGACAAGTAACTTCAAGCAATTGCTTGAATTCGTTTATAAACACAGTGGATAACGGGAAACCTGTATATCCGCTCCAAATGGAGAGCCTAACACTTGATCATTCAGATGAGCTTTTGGGGATATCCACCCGCAGAATGCAAAATCCAGAGCCGGAGCTTCCCAGATGAGGACAGCGAGCTCCAATCTTAAACACCATGTCACGTGCAGAAGATTCTATCTTCAGATAAAACCAAGAGTTGGTGCGCAATTTTCCTTTGAGTTGCTTCTGCTCCAAATGTATACATGTATGCTTTCAGTTCAAGAAGAAAACTGCATAACGCTCTGTGCTGTACGGAATAATAAACCTAGAAATTTCTTAAGCAACCAGACGCAATTGAATATTAGGAAAAACTGGAAGCCAATCCCCAGCATGCAAACAATCCAAACGCACCAGATAACCGAACAGGAAGTCGCCGGTAGTACCATATACTAGTGTCTACTGACGAAAGCGGTCTTACCAGCTAGCGCTCCAGATTTCGAAAGAGCTCCGTGAAGGACGAATGAATTCTGACCTCCACGACGGAGGTCCTAAGGACAATCTTCTGTGCTATATGTGAGCTCGTTTTGACCACGAGAGACTTCTAATTCTCTGCAATTGCTCTCAAATCCATACATACGCGCGACATCGGCTAGGGTTTTGCAGCGAGTGAGCGTCTTGCCCTCGGAGAATTCCAAACAGGAGTGATGCATGATCATCTCCTTCAACGTGTGCTTGGTCCAATGCACATCGTTCTCCCACTCTACACACTTCTTGACGTACTCCCTCTTCACATCCTCCCAAAACAGCTTCCCCTCCGGCCGAAACACAGAAGCATTCCAAACAGCGCCCCTCGCCACCATCACCGATGAGGCGCCCGTCGCATCCTTGATCCGCTGAAAGTCGGAATAGTCTGTCACATCCCCGTTGGCTATCACCGGAATTGACAACGCCGACACGACCTCCTCAATCCCGTCCCAATTAGCAGGATCTCGAGGCCTATCCGCGACTCTTCTTCCATGCACGGCCAAGGCCGCGACGCCGGTCTGCTCAATACCGCGCGCCAGCTCCACCGTCTCCCCGTAAGTCTCTAGCAACCGAATCTTACACGTCACCGGAATGTTCACGTTACGTTTTAAAGTCGTCAAGATATCATGGATCACCTCAGGCTTCGCCAAGAGCGCCGCGCCCATGCCTCCGCTAGTCGAAAAGCTCTTCGGACATCCCATGTTCACATCAAACGCGGCAATATCGCCGGCCACCATATTGGCCACCTTCAAACACCGCACGGCATCTGAAGTCCCGACCTGAAACACAACGCGATGCTTCTCCGCGTCGCAGGTGCGGAAGACGACCTCCTTGCTGCCGTTGTCCACGAAATCCACCGTCCCTAGGGCTTCGTTCACGACGCGGTCACACCGCAAAAACTTGTGGTCCACTATCTCCTCGCCGTAGGTGATGTCCGCCCCGTACTCTGCCGCCAACATGCGGAACGGGAGGCCCCCGACCCGCACCATCGGCGCCAGGATATGCTTTCCCCTATACTCCATCGCAGAGCGCCTCCCCTAACTCTACAAAGACGAGGAACTACTATTACATAAATCTTGGACAGAGACATAGTGCAAGAATAATGAAAAAGCTTGAAACCCTAGAGTATTGAAAAGTAAAATTGGACACTGTTCGAAAAGTAAAATGTAGGAGATGAATGAAGCGCGCTCCTGTAGCGTGAGATTGATAGATAGTGCTGCATAATGATGTTGTGATGTTCTTGCAGAACTTGCAAATGACAATTTTATTGAGCAGAACGAAAAAATGAGATTATTCAGTCTACGTAAGCGAACTTAGACTAGTCCGAGCCCTATGTTTACAATGCTCGAAGCCGAATCCCTATCTACGCCTGAGTGTTCACTCTCTACCTTCCAAAACTGATGTGGTCAACTAAAAAGAATGTTTGATTTGAAACTATCATGCTTAGAGGAGTGCAACGGAGTAGCCATCGGGATGCCGCTTGCGCCACCTCCAAGCATCGGATAAGCTCTCCCTCAAGTCGAGGTGTTGCGCCGTCCAGTTGAGTTCCCGTTGAATCTTGGACGGGTTACTGTACACTTCAGCGTAGTCACCCGGTCGGCGGTCGAGAATCGTTACTGTTACGTTCACGCCGGTTGCGTACTTGCATGCCTCCACGAATTCCTTCACAGAACTCCCTGCCACACTAACAGATATCAGTTCCACGGCGACTCTCGGGAGGTGTAATAAGCTTAATTTAAGCGAACACAGGAAAAAGAAGAACAGGCCTTGTACCTTTGCCAGTGCCGACATTGTATACAGAAACCTTCCCTCTCTCTGCCTTGCTCATAGCCTTGACATGAGCGTCTACCAGGTCTGTGACATGGATGTAGTCACGAATGCAAGTGCCATCTGAAGTATTGTAGTCTTGTCCTCTCACCTGGGAGAATAACCAAGGTTCAGAACGATGAATGTACTGCTATCTACTGTAACAAAGCAATCTCCGGAAGCACAACGTTCTATCTGCTTTCTTTAATACCCCAACCTGCTCCTGCTTGAAAAAAAGTCAGCTATCCGGTATATCTTACAAAACCACAGTGCAAATTAGGCGTAGGCTATCATGTAGGACTTGTACTCTTGGCGAGAAAACTAACCTGTATTCCAGAGATAATTCCCGTCGCAGCGTCGAAACAAGCTCCCGAGATGCGAGCGTGTTGTCGGAGCTCTGGTCGTGGTGCTTCACCGAGCCTGCCCTTTGGATCTGACCCAATGACATTGAAGTATCTGCACCACGACACGATGTCGGCCATTTAGTAAAAACAGGATAGAGCGAACAACATTTACTTGATAGGATGCAAAAGAGGATTCGCAAAATTACCTCAAGATCATCACAGACAAGTCTGCAGTCCTTGCGAAGTCCTTGATCAGATCTTCCGACATCTTCTTGGCCTTTCCATACGGATTGATTGGTACCTGTTCAGACAATCAGTCAGTTATGGTGTCCCAACCATAGTCACCTTGTGAAGAAAACGCATTAAAAACGAACCTAATACATAATGTAATATACCTGAGGTGTTTCTTCAGTGATAGGCATCTCCTCCGGTTCACCGTACGTTGCGCAAGTGCTCGAGTAGATGAGCTTCTTCACTCCGCGCGTCTTCATCGCCTCCAAGACCGTCAAGGTATTAAATGTAATGTTGTGGTAATACCGTAAAGGATCCGCCATACTCTCGCTAACGTAAGCGATCGCTGCAAAATGCATCACCGCATCAAAGGCATTCCGAGCAAAAATCTCGTTCACACGCTGGCTGTCACCAAGATCACCGTAGAGGAACTGCAACCGGCCTGGCTCGGGAAACAGGGCTTGCAACTGCTGCACCGCTCCTATGTTTCCACGTGAAAGGTTATCCTGCAATCAACGTCACGGCGAAATCACTAAATTTGCAATTGGCTTTTCCAACGCTGTACAAAGAAAACGGAACTGAAAGTAATCAAGGTGGAAGTTCACAAGGACATACGACGATGGTAACGCGGTGGCCGTCTTCAAGAAGGCGCAGTGCGGCATGGGATCCGATAAAACCCGCGCCTCCCGTCACCAGCACATGAGTCACTCCTCTCTCATGCGTTGCAAACTGCACACAGGGCACAACTACACAGTCAAGCTACTCTCCATAGCCGCAAAAAAAATCATCGACTATCTGCACATTCTGGATACAATTTTGACTCCGAAAATGAGAGCTGTACCTTGCTAGGACCAGCGAGAGTAGCCGACTGGCGTAAGACACTCATACAGAAGGCAGTGAGAATCACTCCCAGCAGCACCTTCCCGATGAAGTACAAACGAGGTTGCATACTTGCGCAATCAACTCCTGCAAAAACGTTACTACGTGAGCGGCCGTTCACGATCTTGTAAAGAAGCTTCTTTCCGGATTTCACTTCAAGTGAGCAATATTCAAAATCTCGAGGCCGCAGCTTATAGCCACGTCAATTTTGATTTGCTGCGACAGAAAGTAGCGACAATTTTGTTTCTAAAACTAGCGTCAGCAACGGTGGAAGTAGTAAACCAGCTCACTAACTGAAGAATTGAGGTTCAAATGTGTGACTGGACAAATAACGTGCGTGCACAACAACGCACGTAACGCTTCCGATCACAATTAGCGCAGACGTCAAGTTGATCTCCAGGTTTCAATAATTTCCAAAGAGGACGACCCGGAATTCAGTGGCGCACGCTCCGTGCACGTTGCACGAACTTCAACAGAAAATTACACAAAATCTGCGTCCTACGCCGGGAGATCAAAAACAGGACAGGCAAGTGCACAGAGCTCGCCAAGAATCGCAAACCGAAAGCTCTTCTTTAAAAACCTTTCCTTCAGCAACTCTGTTTCTCTAATACAAATTTCGATCCGCAAAACCCCTCCGTCCCTGTACAAACTCACACAATGCGAAAATGCAAGATTATCCTGCAAGCAAAAAAAACTGCAAGGAAAAAGCAGGAGAAGAAAGTACCTCCAAAAGTATATGTTCGAAACAGCCTCGGACTTCGGCGACGAAAAATAGGCGAAGAAATAGTCCCCGACGGCAAAACCGATCCCAAGCTACCCATCAGTACGCACCCTGCTGCAAACCAAACTAAGTTATCGCTCGCCTCCCTGCATTCCTCTCCAAGCTTAACTTAGTCTAGTCCTCAACGACGGAGGACGCTCACAAAAAAAGACGTCAACCACCGATTCCAGTCAACAGACGGCCTTCTTCTTCCCCTCCAAATATCTCCCGTTAAGTTACTGCTCGCTCTTCTTCCCCGCAACTCCCAAGAACCAAAACCAAAAAAGAAAAAAGAAGGGGAAAAGAAAAGAAAAGAAGGCTCAGCCAGAATGACAGCCAGGGGAACCGACTGCCAAATGTCAACAACGCCACAGAGGGAGGGAACAGAAGCTGCAGCTAAGTTAACGTACTGTTGCGCCACTCGCAATCTCCCCTGACGCCTTTCTTCAACGTCTTGCTGCGCACAAAGCCACAAACTGAAAGCTGCAGTGGAACTGGAGTGCGCAATCAGAAGTACTGTAATGAATAAAGCTGAATGGGAATGAGACGGGCTCCGAGCTCTGCCTCAATGATCGGCAACGAAGCTCGTGGCCAGCGCGAGGGGTCCCGATCGTCGCGCTCACTGGCTAACGAGTCGGACACACTCCGGGATTGCGGTGGAGAGCGGGATCTTAGTTCATTAGTTCCAAGTGAGGAACATTTTCAGTTGCGTTTCCGTTGTTCGTTTTTTTTAATCCGCTGCGTGTAAAAATGGGAACGATGGATTTGGACGGAGACCCGTCCCAATTGGGCACTCGCGCTCGAGGACGCGTCGCCGCAGGCAACCAAAGAGCGGCTGGATTAGGAAAGATTGGGGTTTAACTTAGTCACACTACCGTAAATAACAAAATTTAGTGTTCATAAAGAGTAAAGACGTACAGCATTTTCAAAACAATTAGTGTGGCAGTATTAAATTTCATTATTAGTGTGGTGCAAAGTAGGATTTTTAGGATCAGTAAAATAGAATTGCACTCAAATCTTCTTAACCGTGAAGTGCGTCGATGTCCATATTCTAAACAATGAATGGAGCGCTCCTAGGAATTGTGTAGTCCAACAAAAAATTTCATTCATCCAATGTATTACTTGAATTTTGAAAAAACAACCTTTCTTAATGACCAAATTCATGAAATTTCAATAAAATGATATAAGCCAAATGTGCAAAAAATTGAAAAAGAATTGAAATGTTAAGGGATTAACCTTCAAGTGATCAAACAACTAAAACATGACTCACAAATTACTTTGAAATAAACTAAAGAAACAAAAAATATTCAAAAAAGGTATAAGTTTCAAAGTGTGTCCAAATTTGGGAATAGGAATAAATGGGGTTTTGTGAGTAGAACTAGAATCACACTATTGTAAACAATAATGAAATTTATTGTTGATCAAAAGCAAAGACTTGTAGAATTTTCAAAGCAATGAGTGTAATAACACTAAATTTCATTACTATTGGTGTAGTGAGAAGTAGGATTTTAGGATTATAAAAAATAGAATGGGATTACATTTAAACTCTCCTAACCCTCAAAAATTGCTCGTAAATGACTTTGAGAGAAACTAAAGAAGCAAAAAAAATATTATATTATTTGACATTTTTTGCCTCACTATCTCTTAGTGGAAGACCTTGTCCTTCCAATATTCATATGACTCTTTCAATGACATTAGTTAGAATACCTCCGCACTTGTGTTTTTTAGTTGATAATCACTTAATGTATCAAAGCTTAGGAATTGAAATATTGTTATCAATTCAAGTTGTTAACAAAAGATATGGAATAATTTTGCATCTTTGTCAACATTCATATTAGAGAGGGAGAGAGAGAGAAATAGAAACTATATACATATCCAACCTAGTTAGACTCCTGCCACATTATTGGAATTTTTATTTTAGTATTTTGTATCCTCTAGCACTACTAAGAAATTCATGACTAAAACAATAGAATTTCAACTCAAATCTATTGAATGATTCAATCATTTTAGAGGTGTTGTTTTGAACAAAATCAAACTAAAATCTATTGATTTTCTCTATTGTTTTGGACAAACCCAAAAGATTTAATTTAATTTAATTAATTATTATTTTTCAAATTAAAATATTTTGGGGAAGTACCCGTTTAAAATGAAATTTTTTTCTGCCCGGGCAACCACCTAGGCAATCTACCACACTGTCAAAGGTCACTTAGATCACACGCCATGGGGGCAGATGCCTTCAAGGAAATTACAACCTTGGACCTCATGTTTAGAGGTTCAAGGTTCCAACCACTAAACCATCCAAATACTTAGATGACCATATAAGAACTAGAAATTTATATATTTAGTATTTTCATTGTTTTTTCATGTGTTTTGTATTTTTAGTGGACTTCAGAGGTCATTAAGTCATAATAAAACACATTTTTTCAAAAAACTTGGAACTGAAAAAAGTTGTAAATTCAAGTTAAATTTTACTTACCAAAATCCTTTTGTGATTTTGAGTCTCCAATAAAAAGTTATGAACAAAAATCAGAGAGGATGTTTGAAAATGTCAAAATAAATGTTCCTAACTACCCCTCTCTGATTTTTGTCTATAACTTTTTATTGGAGACTCAAATCACAAAAGGATTTTTGGAGGTGAAAGGTATCGTGAATTTACAACTTTTTTTAGTTCTATTTTTTTAATTTTTTATTCTACTATGCAAGAATGGACTCCAAAGTCTAGTGTATTGAAAAAAGACTAAATTTTATATGATTAAATTTTTTTTAAATCATTATACTTAGATTCTCAAATATTCTAAAAAGATTCCAAAAAGATTCTAAAGGTTCCAAAAATATTCTTAAAATATTCTAAATTCAACAAAAACTTGTTGATTTGATCATTGCACTATCCAAATCAACAAAAAGAATTTGTCATTCTATTGATTTTCACAAAAAGTTACAAAATGGTCACTCTACAGTCCCAAATAACATAAATTAATTGAATTTCTATTGTTTTGGTCGTACATTTCTAATAGTGTAGCCAATTCATTTTTTTATCATAGAGTCCTAGTTGGTATCTATGTAAATCTTTCATCAATGTAAATTTTTTGAATTTTCATTGATTGCCAATGTGACAATCAAATGCGAGATGGGATGCTTGTTTAGTCTATTTGTAAGTTATTTTTGTTAATTTCATTGATTTGGATTTATGGTTTACAAAAAAAATTTAACAAAACCTTGGGCCTTATTTGGATGGGTTTGGTAAAATACTTCTTGAAAGCTACTTGAGTCTCATACTCAAGTCCCTATTATAGAAACCATTTTAGTTTGAAGCAATACATTGCCAAAAAAACATACACATTGTTTGTTACAAGATATTTATTTTTAGCATATTTGTCTCACATTCAAATGTATAATACGCCTCTTCCTTAAAAACTTCAGCATCCATATTTCAAATGAAGAGCAAAGTGCTTTAAGCCAATATTTTATTCAAATATGTTTTCATTCGTCCAAAATAATTTTTTCACTGTGACCTATTTTTTTGGCCAATTTTGATGAAATTGAAGGAAATAATATATTGGTATTAAAACAAATACCAAAATGTGCAAATATCCAAAAAAAAATCATTATAAAAGAAGCGTGTCTTACATTTTGCAAATTTTAGCCAAGTAAAAAATTTGATTTCAAATGAAATAAATATATTTAAAATCAATGGTGCATCTAAGACTAATCAAATTTATATACTAAAAATATTTGTAGAAGGTTTGAAGAAGGCAAAGGGTTTGAGGAGGGCAAAAGAATTGAAGATACATATATGACAAAATGAAATTCAAAATCCCAATGATGAGCCCTCTTCATTTGTCATATGCTTTGAACAACATGTGTTCTGCATATCAAACTCTATTCCAAAACTTTTCTATGTTGTCTTCTTTTGCCTTTCAATTCTCTCTAACAAACTCTATATTAAATTAAAGTTAGCTTAATTGATACTTCTACTATTGTTGTACTTTTGATGTCCATAAATTACGTAAAATTTTGGTGTATTGTATCAATTTTTTTAGTTTATTGATTTTGAATATATTCTAAACCCTTAATATTTGTAGAGTTTAGCTTATGTATACTCTTCGTTTTACTTAGTATTGATTTTTAAGTTGCTTTGTTTATAGATTGATAGATTAAAATTTACTTTATGTGCAACAAAACTTGAAAGGACTCCAACTTTTAGAAGACTACCACAATTCACTAGTAGAAAAATAGTACTCAATTTAACAAAACATCAACAATTTCTTATTAATTTGGATACTGTAACATCCATTTTCACAAATTTTTTTTTACTGTGCCCAAATTAACAAAATAGTCTCATTTTTTTGTTGATTTTAATAGTGCAATTATCACATCAACAAAAATTTGTTAATTTTTTTGGAATCTTTTAAAATCTTATGAAAAAAAATTAGAATCTTTAAGAGTCTTTAAGAATGTTTGAAAATCTTTGGGAATCTTCAATATACAATGTAAATTTAAGAATAAAATAACTACACAATTTGGTGTCTATTAAAGTCAGCAGACTTTTGGGGTGATTTTGGTCTTGTAAATGAACGTTTTTCAAGAAACTTTGAACTCAAAAAAGTTGAAAAAATTAAGTTATCTTTCAACTTCAACAATCATTTTGAGATTTAAATCTTCCAATCAAAAGTTAAGGACAAAATTCAGAGAGAGATGGAAATGGACATTCTTTTTTACATTTTTAAACACCTTTTTTGAATTCTGTCCATAACTTTTAATTGGTAGATTTAAATCTCAAAATGATTGTTGAAGTAAAAAGATAGTTCAATTTCCCAACTTTTTTTAGTACAAAGTTTTTTTAAAAAGTCTGTTTACAAGATGAAAATTGCCCTTGAAGTTTGCTAATTTGAAGTGACCGTAAGAAAATATTCGAAAAAGTAAATAAATAAGTTTTTGCACCATTTGTAATCATGTGAAATTACAACTAGTGCAATGGTTTGAATTTTGAACCTTATCCATGAAGTTCAAGGTTTAAACCTTGGTGGTGGCATTTGCCACGTGGCATGTAGGGCCATCAACATGGTGGGTACCACTTGGCAACGCCATGTGGATGTTTCAAATTGTCTACGTGGCAATGCCATGTGGCATCTTAGGATTGGATACTCAATTGTGGAAGAAAATTCAAACTTTTTTTTTTAAATGTGACCAAATCAACAAAAAAATTAACTGTTTTTTGTTAAAAAATCAACACTTTCATATTCAAAAGTAGCCAAATCAACAAAAAAAATCAACACTTTTGTGTTGAATTTTATTGATTTGGTCACGGTATTTTTCTACTACTGATTGTTTATATAGAGTCACAATGCAATTGAAATATTGCAGTTTGCACTAAAGTGAATGAAGAATGTAGCATATTGACTTTGGAAATAATAGAATTGGAATTCATTACCCTTGAAAAGATCTCAAAAAAGATGAGACCTATTACCAAGTTACTTTTCCAAATATGATATGAATTATAGACAAAAAAAAGTGCATTCTTCATTCATACAATAATCTTGAAAGTTATATATGAGCTGCTTTTTAAATCCAATGTCCTTTTAGAATTAAGTGGAAAGAAGGTTGATGATTAAAACATACATGATCAATACAATTATCTTGTTTTTAAAAAATCCTAATAAGTATTTGAACATCAATTCCATTATTGAAACATTATAATGTTTTGCTAAATGTTATTGACAATTAAAAAAGGATAAGAACACCATTGGATTTTTTTGGGATACTTATATTTGTTAAATTTATTTTTTTAAACTACTAAATCATGATAGAGCTAACACTTGTATAATATTCTTAGGATAAGTACAACTATCTACTGAAAGTATCTATTGAAAAGAGGCAAACAACCCACTTTCGAACTGATTATCACCCTCCTGTTTCAACAAAAATCTTAAACTACTGATTTTTTTTTCTCAAAATTTCCCACTCCCTCTTAATCACTATTGATCTAATTTAAAACAGAATACAAATACAAACTAGTGTATGGATATGAATATGGACACAAAAATACAAATGATATATATGAATATAAATACAATCACAAATACAAAATAAGGTATGTGTGCACCAAAAAGATACGAATACTAATACAAATTTAGATATGGGAAATATATCCCATATGGATTGCATGTCAATTGCTCCCTGAAAATTACAAGTAGGAGAGGGGTAGTTCAAAAAATAAAACAATTAATGCACTTAATTTATAAATCAAATGTTAATTTATAGTGGATAGTGCTTGAAGTGTCACTACCCATTGTAAAGAGGTAGTAATTGCCTAGTTATTACAACTATCTGTTATGTAAAACCTCTCTACTTCCTTCATAACTTTCTATGTCTTTTGTCCGTAAAGTAAATATGTGAAAGTGGTCCCCTTTATTATTGCTTCAAACATATTGTTTATTTATTTAAAAATTGATCAACTTGGTTAAATTTCTACTTGAAAATTAAAAGCACTTTCCAAACTACACATGGTTAATGGAATCAATTTAAGTGACACAATCAACTAAAATATATCTCCCATCTAAAGCTTCTATAATTATTAATACAACCCCTTCTATGTATGATAGGGTCAAAACCAATGTAAGCATCCCAATTGGGAGGAATAGAATATAACATTCTAAACCAATAAAGTATGGCTTGTCAAAACATTGTTGAAGTCCTAAGAATAAAAACTCAAGGAAGAACCACCCATGGTATGAGTCAAAAATGTGTGGCCATCTCAATTTTTTTAAGAGCAAATTATCCTAAACACCTATGTTTTTTTTTAAGAATAGAGAAAAGACTCTTGGCTTCAATTTTCTTAAGATTTACTACAACAATTGTATATCTACTAATTTAAGATGGAAAATGAGAATACTATTAATAACAATATTAGATTATTATGGTTCATACAAAATAGAATGAAAGGTATAGTAGATATGCAATATAGACAAGGGAGAATTGGGTTAAATCAATAGAAATAGGCTTGGAATTGCTAAAGTTGGAATTTAGTGAAGTTTGAAAGTTTTGATTTATTGAATGGAGAGGAAAAAAAAGTTTTGGAGGTCTCAAGTCAAATTATTTAATTATCATATTTGATTTAGTTTTTGAGCCAAACTTCTTGCAATCAATTAACACTTGTATTTTATAGTTTAATTTTGAAATTCAAAGCATGCAAAATTTCACTTTAAGAATAAATAAAAATATTGCTAACTCTCTTATTATATTTGAAGTTATAGGCTTTAATTCTTAAAGAAAATCAAAAGCTAAAAACATGTAAACAATTTTTTTTCTTATATATACATGTGTGTGTGTATTTTTTTAATATATCAAAATATGGACATGCTTCAAATTTTGCTTAAATGTTTGATATTTATAAAGAATTTTTTTTTTATCAATCACAATTAGGTTTTGATTGGTAGTTGTTTATTTTAAAATTAGAAATATATAAAATTTTGTGCCAAGAGAGGTATAATTGTAGTATACAACACAAAGTATTTATGTTGAACAATGAATTTTGTTTCTATGCATACAATAGCCAATTGACAATGTTATTCAAGTCAATTGAATTATTGAATATAAAATAATAAAATGAAGTAATTTTTAAGGATTATTTAGGTGGATTAAAAAAATTAGACAAAATGAATAAGACTTTCAATGAAATTGATTATTAAGGGAGAAAAAAAGGTTGGAGGCTCACAAGTCTCTTCAAAATGACTAATTTGGGACATTATAAGATTCATCTTCTTTCAAAAATTGTCACGTTCAATAAAGTGTGGTGACACTTTTATTTATTTTGTTTTGATGATGTAGACTATTGTGTATTGGTTTAGATTTTTTTTAATGTTTTAGCATTCATTTTCTATTTTTATATATTGTAAATTGCCATAGCATCTAAAGTGTATATTTAATTCCTAAACTACAAAAGTGGCTAAATATAAATTTAGGTATGTACATTCTTCAAAATTCAAATTAGCATGTATCTTATTGAAATTTTGACTAAAGGTGTCTACATGATTTTATCAATCACACTTAGATTTTGATTGGTCTCCACTAAATTTTTTTTCCCATATTAGGTGCCCAAATCACTTTTTCATCCTTTTACACATTAGTATTTATAGAATAACAATTAATATAGTTTCTTTTGAAGACTATGGCCTTTGACATATGATGATTATAGCATATCAATTAGTTTGATTTTGTACTTTAGATATATGAGCTAATTTTTAGTTGTTTGGTTTTCAATGGAATGCATATAATTAGAAACAATACTAAATGTTTCATTAAATATTAATTACGAAACTTTGGTTGTAGCTAAATGTCCAAGCATTGTTTTAGGCCCTATGTTATTTTAGCTCTTTTGAGTGGGCAAATGGAAACTCATCTCTTTTTGCATTTAGATAGAGAAAAACATTTCATATGCTAATAGATTTTGGGCGAAATAATGCTATGCATTTCATTTAACTTCATGTTATTTTCATATTTTTTTGTTAAAATTTATCAATTCCATAAGGGTTTTTTTCCATTCTTGCCTTCCAATAACTCTAAATAAAATATCACCAATATTCATTAATACCTAGTAAAAAGAGTGAGGCAACTAGGTTTCCCGCCATTAATTTCCTTCCCCCGTCCAAATAATTCTACGTTAAAATTCCTAGTGTCAACATCAATTGTAGCAATATAATTGCAAATATGAATATAAATATCCATAAAATATATAGGCATGGATATAAGTGTGGATATGGATGTGATACAAGTCCCATATTGCTTGTCATTTGTCATCCCATGGGAACTAACATATATAAAAGGTATCCTAAAAAAATATTTTGTGTTTGAGGGTTGTCTCAAAAGAGCTAGCTATATGTTATATCTCTCTTTATTTATTTTCAAAGCGTTAGATAAAAGATTACCAACAACAAAATTATCCTTTTATCAAATGTATACCAACATTTCTTGTTTCTATAAAAACTAGGAAACCAATGGTCACAATTTAGATCACATTTGTTCCCATGTGAATCCAAGATACTCAAACTCCAAATTTTCTTCCATTTCGGATAGTTGTAAGAACTTTTCACAATTTTGTAGTTGATTCATTTTGTATATAGTGGTATATCCTAAACAAATTCAATTTTTTTAATTTTTAACCCTTAAACAATGCAACAAATGTTCGTTGTTCAATAGATAACATAAAATCCTTTCATGTAAGACAAAAGTGCATATTTTTATCCTAGAAATTGTGTAGAAATGAAATGGAAGGTCTTCCATAGAAGTTCAATCTCCAAAAAGTGCTTTTGTATTATTTTAAGTAAATGATTTAAATACACATTACCTCAAAATGATGATTTGCATGATGACTAGTCCATTCTTTAAGGATTAATATGATTCCAAATTTTCCAAATGCAATTTCCTAGTGGTAAATAATAAATTCTTTCATTTTCATCTTAGATGAAAAAATGTTTAGTTGTATTCACATTGTCCTCACAAACGTTGCCATTCATGAATTCCACTTCTTTTGAGTGGATAGCGACAAATGTGCATTGTTGGTAAATTTGAGCAACTCTAATTTAAATACTTTTTTTTTATAAAAATTCCCAAACCCAAATCCAAACCCAAATCCAATCCCAAATTGACTTTCTATTTGTAATTTCCAAATGTATTGTCTACAACAAACAATATGAGTTAACTTTTGTATTTTCCTATCCATAGCATTTTTAGTATCCATGTTGTATATCCATATCGTATTGTATTCAATATCCATACAATATTGTATTTTTGGTATGCATATCCATATCATATTTCTGAAATTGGATGAAATTTAAATGTTTGGTTGGATCTGAAATCTGAAAATGAATTTGAAATTTAGATCTTTAGCAAAGGGTGGAGGTGGGATTTTTTTAACCCCTAAACGTTTTGGACTATGTTTTCACCCAAAACACTCTAAAACTACCATTTCTAATACAAGTACCAAATTTTAAAAGAAAAACATTTATGGACACATGTTACTATAGGATTTTGTAAAATGCCAGCTTGAAAAGATTTCAGAATTTTCCACCTTGTAGATTGCAAGATATTACCGTTTGAATTGGCAAAAATCATTTTTTGGACCCTGTAAAAAACCAAGAAGCTGCACTTCACAAGGTCACATTTGTATGAAAAAAATGTCCAAATTGATGGTTATTCTTTTAATATATTCTTCAAGGCAAGGTGGTTAAATTCTTGAAATTTTTTAGATCATTTGGAATTGTACAACATATAGGAAAAAAGTAGTAAGTAGAAAAAAGTATAAAATGATTCAAAATACTAAAATGTTAAGAATTTAATTATAAAATTGAATAATGCCAATTCCAATGGTTGTAATGTAGTACTAAATAATCTACATCGTATGCTTTTATTTTTTTCAAAAAATACTAAAAATTAAGTTATATAAAGGACTCCAAAGTTTATTTTAGAGTAGAGAATCCATAATTGTCCGCAAACTAGAACAATTAATAACTTTCATCTCATAAATCAAAATGGAATAATTCAAAGCTTTCCACATATATATAAATCTATAAAATCAATTTAAAATTAAAAAATATATATATATTTCAAGAAAATTTGGGACTGCCCTGTTGAGCATTGAAGATTACATATCATGTAATAACTTTTGAACCATTTAGTCAAAAGTTATGAAAATTGTTGGGCCTTAAAGCTACTTTTTGGACACATGTTATGTGAAAATTTCAGAAATAGAAAAAAGAAAAACTTCATTTGCCCCAAATTACTATATTGTCAAAAAACGCAATTTGGTCCTTTAGAGGTTAAACACAATTGATGACTTTTTTTGTGTCTTGGGGACAGGAGGAGATCAAACTACATGTGTGTAATCATAGTAGATATGATAGCCAACCCATTCTTGTCATATAGGCTACACTCTTTCCAATCAACAAGAGAAAAATAGGAGATTAATTATGGCACAATTTACAATGCAGTCATAGTACATTATGATTGGCAATAGTCTTTGTTTATTTTAAAACCAACCTATGGTTGGAAATAGGAAGGCCTATATGACAAAAATAGGTCAAATAGAATCTTCAATTAAAAAATTTATAGTATTAAAATTCTGAAAAATATGGAATTCTTCAAAACCTTGTTTCTATACATGGGAAAATTCTTGCACTCAAGAAACCTATGCTCCAAATATGCAGAATTGCTTAAGTGGTCAAAAATGGGTCGGCTACCATAACTTAGGGGTGCTTCACACATGGGCCAACCAAGTTGAGAGGCCGTGGGAGTTCATGGCCAAACTTTGAACGAGAATCCAAAGAAATGGCAATAAATGACAATAAATGGTTAAAATTCGACAAACTCTCGATTAGAGTTTGGGTTCCCACAAAGTGGCGACCTAAACTTTGGTTGAGAGTTTGTCTTGAGGCCATCACCACGTAGGAGCGGGGTTGCCATATAGACAATTTAGAAGGCAACGGACTTTGGATTGTGCCGCCTTATGTGAAGGGTCAAAAGGCCAAAGTTGAGGTTTTCTCAAATTTGATTGGTGGAGGCAGACGGACTCTTGACCTTCGGCCCATGTGTGAAGCGGCCCTTAGTCTTTTAGGGCCACTTCACAATGTGGTCAAAGCTCGAGATTGTTGAATTAGTCTTGGTTTCTTGCATTCTGATTGGTGGAAATCAACTCAACAACACTTAAGGTAGAAGCACCAATAACCGATCAAATAAGCAATTTCGGAGCAAATTTTGTGTAGTATGAGTTGGTGAATATTTTCCCATGGAAGACGATAGGAAATATGAGGATTGCTAAATTTTCAGATTTTCATTCAGAAAATTGAAATTACAGTGCATTTGGGGAGCCAAAAGACCTTTCGACCCATAAGCAATGTCTAGAGCCTTCCAATTTTGATCATACAAGATAGTACTCTCTTGTTCATTCCTTCAGCTAATGTGGCAAGGCCTTCCCAGTTCCAACCTTAGAAAGGACAGTAAAATCAAATTTCAAGCTTGAGAACCGGCTAAGGTTGGAAATAGCTCGCCCTATTTGTTGGGTACTGGGCGTGGTTAGTAATTGGTGCCTTCACCTTAGGTCGTCGTCGTGTGAAGTGGCCCTTTGGGAAGGTGAACGATGTATTCCTCTGGTCAGACCATTTCAGCCTACGCACCCGACTCCCTCCAATTATTCCCCAATGCTGGGAGGGCACGACTGCAGCAGAGACTGTTCCCGCCAAACAAGCCATGACCAATGATGTAATAATAATTATAAGTTTTCAGTTCAGTTGGGAAGCAAACGCCTTTCGTCAGACCCTTTCCGTCCGTCCATCCGTCGGTCCGTCCGTCGGCGTCATGGGGGCGGAGGGGAGGAGATTCCGCACGTGCGTGGAGCTGGCAATGTACTGTTCAGTACAAAGACAACTGAGAAAAAAAAATGGGTTCAATTATTAGTCCAAAAAGGGCTTGTTAGGGGGTACATGACAGGCAGCCAGAATGACTAGTCGGTTGGCCCTGTTGGCATCGTTAAAAAAAAATCATTTTCTTCTTGTAAAGACAAATGGGAGAAATGGGAAGAGCAATTGAAATTATTTTTTGAGAAAGAATGAATTTTTTTTAATGAATTTGTGAAGTGTGCTATCCAATTGGGATATAAAAAAAGGGATTTTAGACTACTTCCAAACCAACAAAAAAAAGTGTACGGTCCATGGTGGTCATATTATAGTGACTTGTAGCAATCACTCAATATTTTCAAATGTGTTTCCAACATGAAGATCTAATAATGTCACTTTTTGTGATGAATTTACACTCAGAAGGTCGAAATTCCTATTACAGTCACTAGTCACTTCATCACCATCATTCACGGCATTGATTGTGGCCACTAAGTAACCTACAGTAATGTAGCCCAAATCTCATTTATTAAAACTTTTTTGTCATGGGGTGATGCAAGATTTTAATATTCAAAAATAGAAAAACTAATAGAATTGTTAGCAATGTATAGTGCATTCATCCATAATCAACACTATTCCAAATGCATTAACTGCATTTGACCAAAAAAATGCCACAAAAAAATAGATATTGATTACACTTGTTGTGCACAACCAAAACATGAGAGATTGTGTAAGAGACTAGTGTTGGTTTCTTGTGTATCTAGAGACAATGTTTTGGAATTCAGAACTTATTGATATAGTGTCAAAATAATGCATGCTAGCTAAAGTAAATTGGAAACATCTTTTAATTGCCAATGAGTTTGTATAAAGATAATTTATGCTTGATAATAATACCTATTTTCAATTGTAATCAATGATCAATGATTGTAGATGCGCATACTTGACAACAAATAGGATGAAGTTTGAATAGGAACTTTGAGCATCTTCAATGTAACCACATGAAATGAACCTAGTGAATTTGGTCTAAGGACTCCCTAAAGCTATTTTTAATTTAATCGTCTCCATGCAATGCATTGTACTCTAATGTTGGTTTAATTTGAGGGACAAGGTAAATATACCTAAAATCAAAAGAAGAAACATTTGAGCGTGGTTTTATTATTATTATTATTAGTGAATAATTTTTCTAAATTCTTGGAGAGTGCATTTTTTAGACTTTGTATGAATAAACTACAAATTTTCAAAGTGTAAAAATAAATGTTTCTAAAACCAACACTAAATCCCTCGTGAATAGTGGAAGTACATTTTATATAAGAATTTTTAGATTTTTAGATAATAAAATATTTTTTGAAGTTGTTGATTTCAAGTGTAATTATTCACAAGAGTGTAGGTATAAGATCTTAGGAAGTTAATTAGGTGGCAAATTTGGTCACTTTGGTACAAAACAATCAAAGATCATGTCCAACATAAATTTGTGAGCATCTATAGAAAGTACTCTGGCTAGATTTCATCTTTCTTCAACTTTTAAAATGTCCCCTTTACAAATGTGGATGGCCCACTTTGTTGGGCACAATATCACTAAATCATGTATTGTGTTTACAATAGATTTCATAAATTGAGCTCACTATGGTCTCTATGCAAAAGATTAATATTACTACAATTATAGCTCATGCAATGGATTGAAGATGCTCCTATTAGAAATGAGAGACAATGCCACAAAGACTAAGTTTGTTATAGACCGTCTTTTTTTTTTAATGGAAGATTATTGCATTTGTAGCTTAATTTTGTATATTTGACAAGTCTACCTCTAAGATAATGAGACCACCATGTTAAAAGTGAACTTGTCTCATTATCTTCAACATTTATATTCTTCATTGCCCTTGCCCAACATTTTTTCCAATTTACTTAAACTTTTTAGCCAACTCTAGAGTTTAAAAAATGTCTCTTGATCTTCATAGCTTGAAAAGCTTTTGACACCATTACAAATGCTCATGTTTTGTAATTACAAATGAAATAGCTTCAATGTGCCTCTCAAGGACTTGCTTGTATAATGACTCACAAAACTAAGTTAGTAGAGGGGACATTTGTATTTATAAAGCTATGGCATATTTATTCCATAACACCCCCTTTTACTAAAATTATGGAAATTTAACCTTCACATGTTTGGAAATTGTTTAGAACTTGAAAAAAATGCATTTGGTCTTTGTAAAAATGGAATTTGAAGACTTGATTGAATCAACAATATAGGATATAACTGGTAATTCTAAAGAATCTTTAAGTTGACTATAATCCGTTGTTATAATATAATTGCAATGTTTTTTTATATGAATGTCATATTAATAAAACTTTAAAACTAAGTTAATTACATGTTTTTCAATCATGCTTCTACTTTCCATTGTTTACATTCAACAATGATGCTACTATACTACCCAAGAATGTCAACTCCCTTGCACATTGGATTGTATATGTGATCTACAATTTTATTGTATTTATATCAATTAAAATCTCAAATTACAATAAAACACCTTTATATTTTCTTTAGACAATTGTCTTGATTTTTGTGTACTATAGTTTTTAACTGAAAAGATATTTTAACGTATCCCATTGATCAAATTCATGCCATACAAGCTTTTAAAAAAAAATGTTACACCATTGTATTATTATTGTATTAATCCAATGTATTAATAAAACTATTTTTGATTGCACATGATTAAAAACTAATCCCCAATAAATTCAATTTATGAATGAATGTATGCAAATCAACTTAACTCCTAAGTGCCCCAAAATTCATGTTTGGAGTGATGAACATAGTGCTTGGAGATGACATTTTGTCCAAATGACTTTTCATTCATCCAAAGTATTTTTTGAGTGTTTAGAAATAGCTTTCCCTTAATTGTATGATGAAATTGAGGTAAATAATGTCTTTTTACAAAAATGTAAGCAAAAATGTGCAAGAATTCTAAATATATTGCATATAACACTCTTTTAACACATTTAGTACATATTTGCTTTGATAATTCCAAAATTCATAATTCATTAACAATTCATTAAGAACATTAAGGAAATTCTCAACCCTCCAAAGGCCGCTTTAAAGTGACCAAACTAATCTATTAATCACCTTAGAATTAATAGGAGCATCTAGCCACAATGTATTGTCAGAGTGTATGAATTTTGTGAAAGATGTTAGGACTCCAATAATGACGGTGTAGTAGAAGTTTGTTTAACAATCAACTACATAAGCATGCACGGTGAATAATTGGCAAATTAATCGAATTCAATGAAATTAAGCAAAATAAAGTGAATTTTCAAATTAGTTGCCAAAAAATAGTGAACTTTAACATTTTCCAACTAGCTTTAAAAGTCACTTAGTTTAGGATGCTTCAAGATGAAAAGAAAATCTATTTATACAAGTGGGATAGTAGTAGGCAAAAAAATGCATGTGAAATATGTAAATTAGGATTAATAGGAGCACAACGGCTTCTAGTTGAGTCAATAGCAAAAATTGTATTCAAAGTCTAATTTTAAAACCCATTTAGGCATAGTAGAATGATTTTTTTCAAAAAAGTTTTAGAATCAATTTAGTTTTTACATCCAGAAATTTGTTTGAGGTTTAGAGTCTCTAATAAAAAGTTATGGACAATTCAAAGAGGGTATTTGAAAATGACAAAGAAAATTTTCCTTGCAACCCCTATTAGAATTTTGTCTATTATTTTTTATGAAGGACTCTAAACCTCAAAAGGAATTTTGGAGATAAAATCTAGATTGATTCAACTACTTTGTTTAGTTCAATATTTTTTGAAAAAAAATCATTGTACTATGCCTAAATGGGGTCTGAAGTTCAACTTTGAACACAATTCCTACATTTGGCAATGAGTGATCTATCTTTTAAATATCCAATACCCTTTGAAGATTCACCATGGACAATTGATTTCTCTATAAAAATAACCTCTTTACCCATCATTCTCACCAATTGTCAATTAGTTAAGTAAATCATGATGCGAGTAAAAAAAATTTGGTGGTAGATGTCACTAGACTATTTTTGACATTTGCTTTTTTTATAATTTGATTAGAAAACAATGTATGCAATAATCAAGTTATGGTGCATTACAATACTTGAACCTCGGTTATTTAACTACTTGTACTTGGATTTTGAACCACTCATAGTCATCGAACATTGTGACTTTAGATGAGCGACTATAGGAGAAAAACATGTCATTAAGCAAGTTTAAATGTAATCGTGGGGGCCTTTCAACTGCTATAGAACAACTCTCTAGAAGATTGAGAATTTCTCTAATGGCAGACAACTCATTTGTAAGCCATTTTTATTTTATTTATTTTTTGAACAAGTGGGCAAGCCCATTGCATTTAATGGAATAAAATTATAACTCAAAAGTAGGAAGGGAGCCAATGCATCTAGATAGACTCATTTATAACTCATATATAAGCAATTCTTTGATTGTTGAGTTCTTGTTCTATCCAAATAATTTACTTGATGCTTTAGGTAGTAAGTTAGGAGGTCTATAAAGTGTTTGAACTATAAAAGTGTCCACCTTTTGAAATGTACAATACTTGTACATTTTAGTTTTTAATTGCACCAATAATATACAAATAGCATACATTTGAAGAAGTGGATGCTTTTAGTGACCATTGCGTTTCACCTTAAAAGAATATGTAATTATTTTCAAGAAGCTCCAAAAAATATAAAATGACTTGGGGTCTAATGCTAATTTCATTTCTTTCAAGAAAATTTTATTTGAAAATATTTCGAGAAGTCTAACCCTCCAAAATTAATTTTCAGGATACATTGGATTTCCTACCTTATAACCGGTACAACCCTGAATAATTTGGAAACAAATCGGCAACAAACTGTTTTGTTGCAAAGATGAAAACTGCTTCAATTCCCTTCTCTTTAAAATTGAGTTTAAAAAAAAAATTGTGCCAAAATAAATCAATGAAAAGCTTCCAAGAAACGATAATAATTCACTAAAATTCAAAATCTCGGTACCCTTTTAAAATATAATACTCAAAACTACTGATACCCTTTTTTCCACCATCATAAAAGTATAGAAAAAGAAAAATGATTTTTTCTTTTTCTTCATTTCACTTTTTAAGCCTCATCATATTATTCAATTTTTTTTTCCTTTTTTGGAATTATTTTTGGTCGATCATGTACACACAAGGACTCTTCTTTCTGTACGAATTGAAAATCATATAATTGGACAATAAGATTCAAACACTCATTTCTTTCACCAGATTGAGTGTTGGAGTGCTTCTTGCAATACCCACCGTACACATTTATTTATTTATTTATTTTTAATTTCATTTATTATTTACAACAGTTGAGTGAGTGATCTTCACTGGAGTAACGAAACATAAGCTTATTTCATTTATGGACATGGATGAAATATGTAAAATATGGACGAGGTTATATTTATTTGTCCAATTTTTGTGAAAATTCATCCAAGGAAGAACACTGAATAAAACCTCAAGATTTTGTAGCAATTTTAGTCATTTCATCCACCAAGAAAGAGGGAATGTATTGTCATTTATCTCTTTGAAAAAATTGTATTGCTTTTGAACAAGTTTTCATTTATAAAGAAAATCCTAACTATGTGTTTAGTGAGAATTTTTTTTGCATTTTTTATGAAGTGCCAAAGTGATGATATAAAATATTATAGTGGTGCTTCAAATTTCAACATTCATCCAAATATTGGACTGAAAATATCACATTAGCACATATCATGTGTCCATAATTTTGCTTTCATCCACAATTTGGCAATTTCATCCAAGTTTCTTAAAATTTTGAATTTTTTTGACAAAAAAACTTCAAGGTTTGTTGCCATTTCATAACCAAATTATTATTTTTTGGTGCAATTCGGCACTAAAATGCAACCAAAAAAAAGTGATACTTATTTCATGTTCTAGGGGTATTCTTTAGTCAATATGATGATTGGCAAGTGTTCTATCTTGTTATACCACTTATTGCAATTATTGCAAGAGTTTGAACATCATGATTTGACCTCATATTAATTTTGGTTAAAACCATTTACTTAATTAGTTTGAAAAACATAGTAATATTAAAGTAAAAATCTTGCTCTTGATATTCAAATTTTCATATTGATTTACATTTCAATAATATTTCAATCACTTTGTGTGTGTTGGTGGGTGGGGAGGGGGGATTGTATTAGTTGAGGTATAAAATATTTTAATAAACAATCAAAAGCTCTAATCTATCTTGAATACTACAAATTAGTGCCTTATTAATGCAACTCACAAATTCACATAATTTCAAGATTTTTGAATCCATGCAAAAATGGCAAGAAAAAAAATAGTAGAAAATGAGAAGTTTATGTATAGATTCATTTCAAATCATAATTGATTTTACCTCAAAAGCTTCATACCTACATTGTCCTTTCTACCATGCTCTCTTAGGATACATTTTGAAGGAGGCATATTCCAACCTTATAAGTGATAAAGTAAACCCACTACAATGACAATGAATGATTGAGATTTGAATGGAGTAAAATTGAATTATTCTTAATTCTTGATCTTAGTGGAAATATTTTGTTATCCTCAGAAGATAAAATATCTCTTTTTACTATGATTAGTAACGAGTAGCTAATCCATGAGAGACTTTGGCCTTTGTAGCTTGCCTCCATGTATTGGCCACACTTTGAGTCAAAAAGTTGAAATGCAAAGCCTCCAATTTTTCCATCATAGCATGTAAATGTAAAAACAATTGTCTCCTATTCTTAACATTTAACAATTAACACTTCCTAATGTGTTTTTGGAAATTTTTGGGGAGTGCATTTTTCCTTAAGTCAAATGTGATTTTAACACTTATTGGGGTAACAAATACAATTGATGATGGATTGTAATTGAACTAAGGTAGTGACACCTGAAAGCACCATTTTCAACAAAATACTAAAAAGATGATTATTTATTTTATAAAAAATTCATGCATTTCATATAGACATTTTTCATTATTCATATATATATGAAGCACCATTTTTTTTTAACAAATTATAGTTATTGTTATTAGACTTATCAAATTTCAAAATTTTCTCATTAGAAACTAAAACAGAATTTTATCCTTTAAAATCCTACAATCATTTTTCTATCAAAAACTATTTAAAATTTCCATTTTCAATGCAAACAATAAAAATTTAAACATTTTCTTATGTACACCCAAATATAAGATCTTGCACTAGACTAATGCGAGAGTGTCTAAAATAAATTTCAAAAACTTTGACCATATTGATCACAAGATATAAGCATTATTAATAATAAAAAAAATGAGTTTTTTGTTTCTAGCCTGACTAAATTATAGGGCTTTGAATCTTCTTAACTTAAATTTTTTATACTACATATTGTGAATTGAAACTTTTCTATGTTGAAGAATTGAGTTGATTATTTTGGTAACAGGATTCCCTCCCCCCCCCCTAATTTTCACACTTAAGAAATTGCTAAGTCAAAGTCGGTACAAGATATAGGGAAAACTATATTGTTGATAGCTCTAAGATGGCATTGAAACACACGAAAATATAACTTTTTTTTAAATTATAAAAAATTGAAAAATAGACCCAATATATTTTTTTCTCAAGAATTTCCTAAGATTGTTAGCAAATCAAGAAGCTTCATAAATTTTACATTATTCATCCAAATGGAATGAATAAAATCTTTTCACATAAAAAAGTGTAATCTACAAAAATGGATTTTTTTTTTTTTAAATTAAGTTTTTTTTGTTGCCCTCTCTTACCTATTTTAGGCTTATTGTGGCATAACTTTTTTTTCAAGTGCACCAATTAAAAATTATATTCCTAGAAAGCTACTCAATTTGTCTGTCTTGACATAAAAATTCAATAAATATTAACAAAAAATGAGATTATAGGTATCTATCCAAGCTACCAAAGAGTTTTCCAAAGAAATCCTTGAGACTTTAGAAGTTAATGCATCAAAAAATCTTTCATGTGAATATTGCATACAAAAGTTATAAGGGATAAAAAAAAATTAGTAGATATTCTAAAATTGTTTCTTCACTAAAGGTAGACATTCATTATTTGGATGTACACTTAATAAAGATGATGCTTTTGTACATTCGAGTATCCTTGAGGTAACCTAGCCTATGACAATCAAAAGAACTATCACAAACATCCATTAACCCTCAAAGGACATTGTAATCCTCATGTGCATTTTGAAAATCAAAAGTTGAATTTTCACATAGTTCTTGATTTGAAATGTTTTTAAGCTTAACTAAGAACATATATCTCAAATGATCTATTTATTATTCCATTTTATTTTTAAAAATTGATTTAATTATAATTTTTGTAATACTTTGAAAATAGCATCTAGAAAGCTAAAATTACACCAATTTTGGACTTTTTCTATCAAATATCTCTTGGTGTGAGCTCAAAGATCACCAATTACACCATGATGTTGTTTATTATTATTTCTATTTTTGAAATTTCTTTCTATTTTAAGTACTCTTGTAATTACTACAATTTTACAAAGATTTAAAAAAAAAAATCATATACATTCCAATTCATGTTTTTAATTGAAAAAAAAATTTAGATATATAGTACTATATGTGAAAAATGTCAAATTTTGAAATATGTGTTTTAATGTAGAAATCTAATAAAGTTTGACCAAGCCCAAATATGAAATCTCCATTCATTTAATAGTTTATGAATTACAACAATCAAATTTGAAAAAAATAATAGTTATGTGCATTTATACATGGAGGTGTGCCAATCTTCATATAGTATATGTAGAAAGAAGTGTAAAAGATGCATTCCTTTTGCATCTTGAATAACATTGACAACTTGGAAAATGAGGTGGGGGTGGGGAGAAGCAAATACAAAGACAGCACAAATAGATAGGCAATTTTAGAAAGGTTGTCGTAGAAAAATATGACGCAAAAAATTGTGTATAGCAATGCTTTTAGTACTTTCATGTATTATGATCATATATATATATATATATATATATATGTATGTATATATGTATATATGTATGTATGTTTTTCAAGTCTTTTTTCCATCTTCTAATGTGAACATTGGGTTCAACTATTGTTATGTAAAGGTTGATTAGTCATAAAAGAATCACAACTAAACATGTCACTTTCAAGTAGAAGATCATATTGTATACACCCATGCCCAATGCTTTTCATATAAAGCCTATATTTTCAGATATTGAAGGTGTGTTTTTCAATGTTGATAGCTTTTCATAAATCATAAAAGCAATGTCTATTGAATCTAAAGGTCTTAAAAGTAAGTCTTTTATGAGTTTGCTAGTGCTATAGGATATTTACACATTTTTTGTATAGCATTGTATACACTATCATGAACCTATAAATTCTTGCAATTTCATAAGTGAATCATCCTAATTTTTTGCACACACACCGTCTATCATTCATCCCCAAATGAAGTATAGTTACTTTTTCCAATTCAAGCTTATGAGCCCTCAATAATTTCACATTTGCTAAAGATTCCATCTATATTTTCATTCTCATCCAAACAACTCTAGGACCTAAATGGTTAATATAAAGTTTTTTTCAATGAAAGCCTCCTAACTTGCAATCCATTACATAATTCAGAATTATTTATAAAAACTCTGTTGGTTGAAAAACTTGGCTAAAGAAATTTATCATCACTTGGCTATTGCTCAAAGATGATTTTACTTAGGAAATCCCGTGGAAAGTTTCAAAAGTAAGACAATATTGATTTCAATAAAAACAAAAAAAACAAAAAACTCCAATCTTTTGATTAGGTTGATTTAATTAAGAACCTATTCATATTGTGTCCATGAAGTTTTAGAAGAACTAGCATGAGTAACTCCAATACTAAGGTAGGAGGTCTACAAATCACTTGGATTCTAAAAGTATCTACCTTCCAAAATGTAAACTATTTGTTCATTTTGCTTTTGATTACAACAGCAATGTACAAATAGTGCACATTTCAAGAAGTAAACACTTTTAGTGGTTATTGCATTTCAACTTGAAAAATTTATTATTATTTTTATGAAGCTTTATTAAATATGAAACAACTTGGATTCAATGTCAATTCCATATGTCTTTCAAAAAAACATTTACTAATTAAACTTAGAAGAAGTTTGACTTCCCCCAAAAAATTCCACCTCTTAAACCCTCAAGGACTAAAAAGACATAATGTACCCTCTTCAAATTTTCAATAGCAAATTCTTGGTTTAGTGAAACAATTCTCAGTATTCTGTGAACTAGATATTGTAAAGTAACAAGTTTAACACACTTGTTGCATTTTTTTATTTTCAAAATTTCAATGTGGGAAGAATTTAGAAATTTATTTAGAAAATGTAGTCTAATAGAAAAAGGGAGCAAACATAAATGTTTTACAGTGAAAAAAATAGTAGGAATGAAAAAACAATTCTTGGACTTTTCTAGTCTTTACTATGACTAAAAAAATTGATCCTAGAGAAAAAAATTTAATTTGGATTTTTAGCAATTTAAAAAATACAAGGTTCAATCTAGTATGATTAAGAATACAAAAATAATTAGAATGATTCCAAATTTTTTGGGGGATGTTACAAACAATATGCTAATAATACGAATTTCTAAATTTCTGAAATTGACACATACGTAAAGTTTTTAAAGTTTTGTACAACCAATTTAGTCAGTTTTGGCTTTCTATCCTCTTTGTTTGAAAATGTGTAAAAATTTGAGAATATTTTTTATCTCTCATTTTCTAAAATTAAAAAATACGATATTTTCCTTAGATTCCAATACAATTTTTTTGGAAGGGATGTAAGGAATTATTATTCACCTTCCTATAATTTTTCTTCTCTAAGAATAGAGTTTTTTTGCCTACAAAGTTGATCATTCAAAATTGATATAATTTTAAAATCCAATGGTCAAAATATTTTTCACAATTAACTCCATGCATACTAGACAAAGTATTCTTTATTTTTCATGGTTAAAATTAAAATTTTCAAGCACATCCATGTGCAAAAAAATATCAAATTAGAACATTTCATTGTCAAAAAGTTGTTAGGGCTTGAAGGGTTAAACAAGTGCTTTATGGGCCTCCTACCTTAATCCTATAAGGACTGAGGGCTGGTTACCAAATTGAGAGTCTTGTAGCCCAATCATAATGTCCCATTCTTGATCACTTATCATCTAGTGCCTACATGGAAATAAACCTCCCTACACTACCGAAATGGTGTGTGTGACCATGAATGGGTTGGTCTTGTCAAGCCAATCCATGTCTTATTGGTCCTGTTTGTGTTGGTCTTCCCACTAGGCCACTTGCATCTGGTGGGCCTTTTATTTGTTTTGTTTTTTTCCTTTGCAATGAAATTCCTGTTTCATTTGTTTCCAAAAGAAATGCAATTGCTCACTTGGACCTGTAGCACCCCCAGCTTATGAAGTTTGCCCACCCATGGAGCATGGAACTTAAGGTAAGTCTAGGCCAGGGTTAACTACCTCGCCTAGAAAGGACCATGGGTTGAAGTTTTTAAAATTATTTTGTGGAAAGGGAACAATAATTGACAAGGAGTGGTTTGCAATGGTTTGGAATGGCATAATTTAGTCCACTGTCCTGTCATTCAGTCTGGCTGGCTAACAGATCCAAGTAGGGCTGTGCAACTGAAATCATTTTGTATGTTACATTGAGATCTCTTGGTCCTTTAGGAAGTCCTCCATGAGGAAGGGTGCACAGGCTTTGTTTTATGGCATTCTAACTCACAGAAGAGAAGATATTCAATTTCAAAGTTTTTGTGAATTGACCCCTAAAGGACCATTGTCCCATTGGGGGACAAATGGGATTTCAAGGTAGATGTCTATGGGCTGAAATTTTTTTGGAAGATAGAAAAATTGATTAGCTTTGTGGGAATACAATTCTTTTTCCCATAGGTGCTTAGGAACAAAAGTTATGAGCAAATAAGTTCAAAACAAGGGACAAAGAGCTACAAAAAAAAATTCAAAAATTTTAATTTTTTTCCTCATAGATTATGATTTTTTTCTACATGGAAAACTTTAATTCATATTTCGGAATTTGTTATGAGAAAGTTATGGACAATCTTGTTTTGGGGGCAATTAGAGCATCTTTGTGAAAAAAAAACTTGTAAGATTCATTTTTGAATGCAATTTTTACAGTTTTTCAAGAAGAAAAGTTTCACATGATTTAGTTTGATTGCTAGAACAATCTCACCACTGGAATAAGTGCATTCTAATTTGATTTTAGATATATTAATAATTTGAATTTTCCTTCTATCTCATACCTACTTCTACTTAATAGTTTTTTAAAAGATAAGTATTAAGTTTTTTATTTTTATTTTTCTTCCTAGACTCTCAATTCAATTCTCTACTATAAAGGTATAAAGCTTAAAACTCTGTAGTGCAAAAATTTTAAGTTATAAATATTCAAAGTCAACAAATTTAATCCCGCAATGTGCTGAAAAACTTGTTTATTTTTACTTTAAATGCAAATATCTTGCAATCTGTGCAAGCAAAAATTCTGAAATTTTTTCCAAACACTTTCATATTAGTTAAGTGTAATATCCCATGGTTAGATGTGAATAAAAATAATTTTTAATGATTTTTTACTCTTTGCTATAGAAATGGCAGTTTTGAATGTTTTTTGGTAGACGAAAAGCCTTGGTCTTTTAGGGATTAAAAGTTTAAAGAATTATTTTTATTTTTATTTTGGTTGTGGTGACAGCACAAAGCACACTTGTTTCCATGATGTTGTACAAAATTTTCCATGACATTATTGCACAGTTGTGACAAGTTTGACTAAGTGTGGATCTTGAAGATTGGTCTACTTGGCCATGTTTTCTAATAACTTACACCAAAGAGAAAAAAAGGTTGCCTCAATCATTACTAGTAGATTTCCTTAACTAGAGAGAGTTATTTTATAAATATAAGCCATCACAACCAACAAATATTTCTACTAATATTTTCATTTGCGCACATGGAGCTTTATGAGTCCCAATTACAACAGTACCTAATTCAATAGTGGTGCATTCTTGTATGATAATAAACAAATATTTATATTGTGTCCAATGTCAAAAAATTAATATGGAGCAACCTAATTTCATTATTTAGTTTGATAAGGTAGTTACTGCCTCTTTTGAGGTGATAGTGACAGTATCAAATCATGCCAAATACAATAAAAAAACATAAATGATTTACAAGAAGGATACACATGTCAATTTTCTATTAGTTGTAAAAAATTTATACAAATTCTACAAAGGGTATACTACCCATTTTTCACTAAATGTTATATTCTTATATCCAATCTTAAACCCTAATCTCTTCAACAACCTTGACTTCAATCTCATGTCTCCTCCTTCTTTAACCCTTTCTACTTCTTTCCTACAACATTTGAAAAATAATAATTATACAACTATCATAAAATTTGAGCATGCAAATTTCAAATACTCTCTAATACAAAACTTCTATTTCATTCCACCTTTGCAATTATTATTTGAGTATTTCTATATATAACCATTTTCTTTCCACCAGACTTGTACTATTCAAATTTGCCATTGTGACAAAATATGAGCTTGCAAAGGCACTTATAAGAAATGTTTATATCTTCATTCAAACCTTGTAAATATGCAATTTTTTTTTGATAAAACTTGAAAATTAAGGCACAAGTGCAAACCACTTATAGATTGGAAAAATATATTCATTTGGGAGGTTAAAACAAAGATGTAAACTACTAATGCAAGAATGGAACTTGACAACTTACTTCAAATACATAACTTACAAACCCTAAAATTAATAAAAAAATTATTGAAAATCTCAAGAGTACTTTAATTCCAATAATTTCTACATGAAATATTACCAACCTTTGGAGCACTCATGCTCTAGTACCTCCAATTGCATCCCTATACTCTCTAGACAACAACAACATCAGCAAGGCGATTTTAATTTTTCTTTTACAATGGTGATGTTGAGACTATTTCCAAAATCAGCCTATTAATCATATATTCTTGTAAACCTTAAAATTTACAAACAATTTGGTGAATTCCATGACCACTTGCAAATTTATGAATTCTACAAATTAAATTGCCAGACATTACCAAAGGAAGTGCTCTTGACCTTCACAATTTCTCCAATATCTATATATAATAATTTTCCATTACAAAAAAAGAGCAAAGATGTTCTAGTATCCAAATAAAAAAAAAGAATATAAATTATAAGTTATTGAGAAAGAAAGAAATCAACAAAGATTTTCTATTTGATGGTAAATCGAAGAAGGTTCTAAATCAAAAACATACATTCAAGACCTCACTGGAGATTAAGAATGGCTTGATTTCTAGCTTGATCTCTCTCTTTGTTGTTTCTTTAATAACATTAATTTTTTTTATTAAAGTAGTATCGAAACACAATTGATAAACAATAAATACCAACAAAAAGAATAATTGTAGTCATGAATTCAACCCCTAAAGGACCAAATTGCATTTTTTGACAACATAGTAATTTTGGGTAGCTCACTACAAACGGAATTTTTATTTTTTTTCTTTAAAACTTTCACACAATATTTGCCCAAGGAGTAGCTTTAAGATTCAATAACTTTCATAACTTTTGACTACATGGTTAAATAGTTATTGCATGATACATGGTTTCGATGTTCGATGGATAGTCCAAAATTTCTTAAAAAATCACTTTTTTCAAAAATAAAATTTGAAATTATTTTTTAAGATTTATATATATGTGGAAAGCTTTGAATCCTTCCATTTTGATTTATGAGGTGTTCTAGTTTGTAGGTAGTTATACATTCCCTACTCAAAAATAAACTTTTGAGTCCTTTATTTACCTCAATTTTGAAATTTTTTTGAAAAAATAAAAGTATATGACATAGATTTCTTGTAACTATATTACCATCGTTGCATTTGAAAATTTTCAATTTTATAATTAAATTCTTAACAATTAGTGTTTGAATCATTTTGTACTTCTTTCTACTTATTATTTTTTCCTATATGTTGTGCAATTCCAAATGATCTAAAATTTTTCAAGCATGTATCCAACTTGCCTTGAAGAATGAATTCAAAGAATAACTACCATTTTAGACATTTTTTCATACAAATGTGACCTTGTGAAGTGCAATTGCCCATATTTTCACAGGGCCCAACAAATGTTTTTTTATCACTTCAAATGCCAACATCTTGCAATCTACATGGTGGAAAATTCTGATATTTTTTCCACATCTTTTCAAACTAGTGTACTTCAAGATCCTATGGTAATATGTGTTCAAAAATATTTTTCATCTAAAATTTGGTGCTTATATTAGAAAAGACAGTTTTGGAACATTTTTGGTAAAAACATAGTCTCCAACTTTCAGGGATTAAAACAATACATATGTCTTTTCAGGTACTATGCACCCAATTGTCTCTCACAATGGCAATAATCATTAGATTTCTTCCTAATTTTTTCCATTAAAAATAGGTGCTTATGGCATAATTCTTTGAAAATTCATAAGTAATTCACAAATGCTCCTAAAAATATGAAACCACTTGTATTAAAATTCCACATCAGTTTCTCTTCAAGTGAAAAATAAGGGAAAATAATTGAAGGCATCTGAATCTTGTGAGAAAGGTTGACCAGCCCCTTAAAGGGACATTTTATGAGCACACTACCTTAATTCTTTTAAGAGGTTCGAACTGAAATTGGCCTATGTTTTCTTGAGTATTCCTACATTTTAGCAATGAATATCATTGAATTCAGAAAAACATTAAACTTCAATCTTGATGTCAAAGGTTAAGGGGGAATTTAATGATTTAAAAAATAAGCTGAAATAAATATGCAAAATCTATGCCTACAAGAAGGGGATGTATAACATGTATTGCATTGCAATTTTTCACACCCATACATCATTCAGGGTTTTATGGTAGGTGCAGAGTACTCCCACTGCAACTGCTACTATGTCAAGCAGAGCTCTTTTTTCTTTTTGGCTTTTTGGTGCTAGATTGCACCAGAAAAATAAAAAGTAAATAAAAAGTAAAAGTAAAAAAATTTATTTAAAAATAAAATAAATAAAATAAAATAAATAAATATATATATAAGCTAAAAAATGGCAACAAATCTTGAAGTTTTTCACTAGAAAACTTTGAATTATAAAAAAATCTTGGATGAATTCGCTTGATTGTGGATGAAAATATAATTATGGACATGTGATATGTACAGATGTGATATTTTCTATCCAATATATGGACAAATGTTGAAATTTGGAGCACCACTAAAACATTTTATATTGCCACTTTGGCACTTCATGAAAAATGAAAAAAAAAAAAAGCCCTGATGTCAAGGGCAAGGGCCGTAGAGAATGCACTCGGAGTGACTGGCCCAACTGATATGCGACAATTAGAGTACCAGGTTGAGGAACTAAAGCAAGATGATATTGAGTTGAGGAACTAAGTAGGCAAGACGCTTGGTTGAGAAGAAAAACAATGCTAACTTAAACATGAAGGTGGCGTAGATGTTTGAATTGTTGCAAACAGCAAAGCTAGATAGGGCATTGCCTAACTTAATCGAAACAAGGAGCCGCCCAGCTTGACGATGTTAGCTAAGAGAAATGCAAAACAGATCGCGCGCAATGCTATCCCGAGAGAACTAAGCTATCCAGGGGTACTACCCAGTCCTGGAAGAGAAAACTACAAGAAGGGTTCACTCATCTCTTCTCCCGGTAACAGGAGCTTGGATACTGATACGGATGAAAACGATGACGAGATCATTCGACAAAAAGCTATCTTCGCAGGATAAGTTACTCAGAATTTATTGACCAAACTAACTTACAAGATTTCGGTGACGATTCTGCAGCTATTCGAGAACGTGAAGCACCAACTTAGAGAGAATAAACAGAGCAATGTCGAGGCGGTTGTCCAAGCAGATCGAAGCCATTGTATGTGATAGGGATGAATTGGAAACAATGATGAGATCTCTAGGAAAAAGCTTTCTTCGCCGGATACTCAGAAATTGTTGATCAAACTACAAGATTTCGGTGGCGATTCTGCAGCTATTCGAGAACTTCATGGGGATTGGGGAGCAAATCGAGATGACTTCGAAGTCCTTCTCAACTCAAATTTTTCACCATGAAGCACCAACTTAGAGAGAATAAACAGACCAATTGATGATGAGGCGGTTGTCCAAGCAGATCGAAGCCATTGAAGGATATGTGAAATACTCTCCCGAATGAAACTAGACAGCCGCTTAATTCATCTTCTGTGGATTCAGATGCTTCCGTTTTCGTTCTCCGGCCACAAATGTCATGGCTGTGATCTGTTGGAGGAGTATCTAACAGAATTGCAACAAGCCCTTCCAAGAATCCTGGAGAGAGATAGAAATGCTCAAGGCGCTCATTCAGGTGGAGGTGCATGTCAACCTGAATCTCGGAGAAGCATCCCAAGCGTTTATGGAAACGTGAAGCACGTAATTGATGTTGGCACGGTGGAGGAGTTGCCCGCTTTGCTATTCCTGAGTGCTAATTATATTGGAACCTACCCATTTCTGATCACCCCCCATTTTCAACCTATGGGCTGCTCTCTTTTTGTGAACTTGTAGTGTGGTTCTTGGAGTAGTCATGGTGCATTATGATTGGTTGCAAGGCTCTCAATATTGCAACGAGCCCTTGGTTGATTTTGCAACTAGCCCATGGTTGGAAATACAAAGGTCCATATGACCAGAAAAGGTCATATAGCACAGTTCACTTGAAAAATTTACAATAATTATATTTTGAGTTAAAAAAATTTGAAAAATTCTACAATTCTTCCAAATTCTATTTCTACATATGAAAAAAAAATTCATTGTGCAAATACATATACCCGTAATTGCTTAAATTGGTGGAAATGGGTCGGTTGCCCTAGCGATGCTCATCGCCCACAAATACAAATTTCCTCCATGTGAATTCAGATCCACCAACACTTCCAAATTTATCATGTTCAACACTTTGAAACACTTGTTGTTTTGACGTTTGGGTAATAGGCTTCATTACAATATGTATGGGCAGAAAAAATCTCGCCTCTGTTACAGTCTATCTTCGTGGGGTGACAGCTTATTGCATATATTCTTCCCTCATTGGAAATGCGGTGACTCTACCCAGACCCACATGCATAAAGGGTTAACTTAAGTTCAGTTAACTGAAGCTTATCTGTCCTTCTGAGCAACATGAAATTCATGTGTGCCTGTATTCTGTCTGTGCTGAAATCTAAGTAAAAAAACATTTACTTTAAATTATAAAAATTTATAAAAATTATAAAATCATGCAAACTTGTGATCAAAACTTACAAAACTTCTATTTCACTCTGCACAGAACTTGATGGACAGAAATTGACAGAACTGAGATACAGAAGAACTGACTGAGTAAGTTAACCGATTTTTCTTCAAATCATTAATGTACCAACACTCTGACCTGGCAATTTTTTGATATTACGGAACAGGACAGGCAACAAATCACTAAGTACAGTACCTTATACTTACCTGATTTTGAAGTACACCCAGCTTCCACCTCTGAGGTTACTGTAACTTATTATTGCACCCAGAGCCCAGGCACCAGCCTCCATAGCCTATGATGTCAAGAGCTTCTTGCAGACACTAAGCTTAAGTTACATGAAACAGATGAAGTAAGCTTACATTCAAGTATGTTGATTGAAAAAAAACAAATTTTAATCTTCTCTCTTGCAATGTGACTAATAAGGTGGAGGCACCAATAACCAACCACACACAGTACCCAACCTGGAGGGTGTGTTATTTTCAACTGTAGGCAGATTTCAAGCTTGAAATTTGTTTTTTCATGTCCTTTTCAAGGTTGGAATTAATAAGGTTAGGACACATTACCTAAAGTAGTGAGCAAGAAAATACAGTTTTGAATTGATTGGAATTGGAAGACTTTAGACATTGCTTACAAGTCAAGAGTTCTTTGGACTCTCGAAATGCACTGAAATTTCAATTTTCTGAATATAAATCTGAAAATTTAGCAATCTCCATATTTCCTATCTTCCTAAGGTAGGAGGTTCAAAAAGCGCCCAAGCTCTAAAAGCACCCACCTCCACAAATGTACATTATTTGTACATGTTGCTTTTTGTAGCCTTCAAAAGTGTATAAACAATGTACATTTTAGGAGGTGGACGCTTCTAGAGCCCTATACCATGTCCACTTCAAAATTTCATAACTAATTATATAAAGCTCCAAAAATTATGAAACGACTTGGGGTAGATGCCAATTCCACTTGTCTATCAAGAAAAATTTACTGAGAAATATTTTAAGAAGTTTAACCTCTCCAAAAATCAGTTAGAGCCCTTAAATGGTTGGTTTATGGACCTACTATCTTACATGGGAAAAATATCCATTAACTCATACTACACAAAATCTGCTCCCAAATTGCTCATTTGATCGGTTATTCATACCTCCACCTTAAGCCAAGTAGAAGCATCAATTGTCGACTACGCCCAATAACCAATCCCTAGGATGAAGCTATTTCCAACCAAGACTAAGGTAGAAGCACCCAATGGTATCCGTTTCTGGGAAGGGGAGCCATTCTGAAATGCAAATCTAGGAGGATCATACATGGCTTATTATGTTGGTCAACAATCAATAAGTTATATTTGGTGTGTCTACATGTAACTTCTAAAATGACCCCCCTTCCTAGAAAGAGACGCCATTGGGTATGGAGACGCTTCTAGGTCCTTGTACCTTAGAACAAATTTCCAACTAAAGCTTGGAATGTGTTTTTTTGGTCCTTTTCAATGTTAGAACTGATAATAATATGATACATGTCCTTAAGTAGTAACCAAGAAAGCAAGAAGTAATGGGTAGGAAAGTAATTTAGCTATGATTGGAATTGGAAGACTCTATATATTAGCTACTAGTGAAATGCACTTTATGACTACCAAAATTCACAATAATTTCAATTTGGAGAATAAAATTCTAAAAAATTTGCAATCCCCATATTTCATATCTTCCTATGGGGAAAAAATTTCCACCACCTTATACTACTCACCATTTGCTCTGAAATGGCTTATTTGATTGGCTACTAGTGCTTTTACTTTATAGACATTGCTTCATACATCATGATTTTTGTGCAAGGTTGTAAATCAATTTTCATGTAGTGATGGGAAGAAAGTGGAGATAACGTGTTTGGATACTTCTTAAACTATGATGGGTTCTTCCTAAAAGACTTTGGATTAATGGCATTTCCCTTTCTACCAACTCAAGGAGAACTCTTAAGGAATTAATAGGGCAAAAATTGCAATTCATCAATGTAGTAGAATATTAACCTTGCAACATTGCAAAGGGCTTAGAATGTCTATTAAATTACTTCTCCATTTTAATGAATGTAGAAACAAAGAATGCACTTATAATTCATCTTTCATCTTCCAATCTAATAAGGTAAACATATTAGTTGTCAATAATGTAGAGTATAATATTTCCAACCAAGGCTAGAACAAATTTCCAACCAAGGTTCGGAATATATATATTTTGGTTCCTTTCAAGGTTGTGACTAATAAGGTTATGATACTTATTCCAAAGTAGTGAGCAAGAAAAGTAGGAAGTAATGAGCATGAAAGTAGTTCTTGACTAATCAAAATTGGAAGACTCTAAACATTGGCTATGGGTCATGATTGCTTTTTGGCTCCCAAAATTCTCAGTAATTTCAGTTTCGGGAATAAAATTTTGAATTTTTTTGCAATCCCTATATTTCCTATCTTTCTACATGAAAAAAAAAAATTCCACCACCTCATATTGCTTACAATTTGCTACCATAAAATTTCTTAATCCTTAAACATCATGCTGGTCTTTGTGGAAATTGTCTATTTTGCTACTATATGCATCTTTGGATTAGAAAAAGTGAAAAAACCCACATTAGAGGGGATTTAAGGGCAAAAGAAAGACATTTTAGGCATGTTCCCTTAGTGTTCCTCTGTAATGAAGAAACGGCCGTTTGTTAAGAAAAAATATATACAATTAAAATAAAAATGCAAAAAAATTGTTTTTTAATTTTAGAAAAATTGAGAAATTACGTGGTAGAGTCTTGGCCACGTAGGACTCTTGTAATATCGCTACAGCAGTTAAGTTCACTTGTTCCTAGTGCATGATAACTCACGGTCTTCTTGCCCCCTCAAATTTCATATAATGCTACCAAGCTAAAAATGGCCGAGGCATCGTTGTTCATGGGTTCAATGTTCAACAACTGTACTAGTATGTTTTCCTTGCCGTAAGGTAGATGGCTATAAAAGCGACCCTTTGAGGGTTGATCTGCCTTTTTCATAGGTTTGCATGAACAAAAATATTTTTAGCTCGTTTTTCAAAGAAAAAAAAAAGGATGCTGAACATAACACAAAAGCTTTCATATGTTTTTTCGAAGCATTTTTAAATTAGTTACGAATTTTCAAAGATTTCTGTAGTAGGTACCTATTTGTGATCCTAAGTCTCCCCAAATCTGTCCCCCTGCAACTTCTACAGCGAGTTTTGAACCATGGAGGAAATGATTGGCTCTTGAAATAAAAATAAATAAAAAATTTCTTGATTCATTCAATAGCAACAGTGGTCCATTTAAAGATCAGCTCCCATCCATTTTACAACCAGCTATGGTGCGGTTGCAAGGAGAGGGGTCGCTTTTACAGCCATCTACCTTAGTTTAGTTTAAAGCAGATCACTAGTACCTTGGCAATAGGGCTGCATGCAAACTTGTCAGACCCGTTCAAGCAAGCAAGCTAGGTGTGCAATCGGCGGCCGTGCTTAGTCCGTCCAAGGAGGGCCCTGGAAGAGAGTCAGTCCTGCTCACTGGCTCCTAATAAGTAATTATTACCATAGCCTACTTCCTGTTAATTTTAGCAGACTTCACATGCATCATAAGCTTATTGTTTGTGACTTTGTGCTCTGCCCATGTCTCCCAGAAGGCCAGAACCCAAGCTAAGCTCACACTTGTCGCCCTCCAATTGACAAGACCCCACAAGGAGAGCAGGAAATTTCAGTTCATGATGCATGGATGGGGGAAAGAGGACGGCTGGGCAGGGACTGCAACACGTCAAGTAACCATTAAGTAGACTCAGGTGTACCGTCAACAAGTTCAGTCTTCACACACAGGTTGACGATATCATAATTGCTGGAGGAGGAGCCATTCGGTCTGACAAACTGCCTCACTGACCGACTGGCTGGTTCAGTGGTAGAGAAAAAAATGGGAACTTAAAAAGCTCACTGTTGTTCAAATCGGACATCTATAGCAAAACAAAGCTCAGTCAATGCTCGCTGGCATTGGAACCGACGGAGGTGCATGACTTACTCCCAGAACTGCTACTCTGGGCACCTGTGAATAGTTCCTTTTTCTAAAATTTAATTAGACTGGTGAAATTTCCAACTTCTCTTCTTGGCAAGCGCTTGAATGGAGGTTTCAACACACCAAACTGACCAAAGAATGTGGCATTTGAGTAATGTGTGCAAAAGGGAGGGAGGGTCAAAGTTTGATGTGGGAAATGTTCTAAGATTGCTTCTTCAATGTGTCAATGTGCGTGCATAATGATTTGGGAGATGTGAGTTACACAAAGTGATGATGGGTGCAAGTTTGGGTGGTAAGTACAGTGCCACCTTGTTATGATTCCTTGCAATTGATCTCTTTGATTTCACTGGTGAGAAAAATAGAAGAACACAAGCTCACTGACGGACGGACACAGTATTCAAACCTGATAACTGACAGGCAAGCTTCTCATTATGATAGATTGTTCCAACTGAAGCACTTTCAAAAGTTTACATTAAGCTTAAGTTAGAATAATTGGAATGAGCTTCAGTTAGCTGGGAGACAGTTCACGGACATGACTATGATAAAGTACTGTACAAGGAAGTACAAATGCACAACAAACCACCGCGATGCTGGTGTGGCCACTGCCTTGTTGCAGGGCTCCCGTTAAGGCAAAGTGTGGAACAGCCCAAATGGTCAGAATTGGGAGTTTGCCCACATGACATTGCTGAATTTTAATTTATTTATAATCCCACACACAAGACAAATGTGAGAAATAGTAAGAGCAACTGAAATTATCATATTTTCTCAACAAAGTATGAATTTGTTATGAATTTTTGAACTGCAGTGCCCTTCATGACTCCAAAGTGTCTCTAAAATACCCCCAAACTAAACCAACAAAAAAGTAATACCCATAATGCTCATTTTATTCACTTGAAGCAATTACAATATTTTCTGAACATGGTCACCACATGAAGGTCTTAAAGAGTCACTTCTTGTCATGAATTTATACTTTACAGGTCGAAGTTCCCATTGTTAGTAGTCACTAATCATTCCATTCTTGTCACTTTTAAGACATTGATTTTGGCCTGAATCTTATTTATTGAATTCTTTTTTAATAAAAAGTCATTCTCAAGGTATCTTGAATGGATCTTTTGATCTTAATGAGTTGTTCTACCTTACAATATCTCACACAAGTTCACAACTTGGCATGTAGATGCTATAGAATGAAATGTGTACACAACTCTAAGGATATCTAGGATGCTTGCATCAATATTGGGATGGTGGTTGTCGACTAAATGAACCTAGAATGGACATTTCAAAAACTATTGTTAGTGTACAATGTTCACAATAGTTTTCTATGTTTGGGTACCCACACAATAATGGCTTGCACTAGAGAGTTTCATTAAGAGAATTGCATGTAGTCACCTTGAGGAAATTATATCTTCAAATAATTTGAATTTCAATAAATAAAAAACAGAAATTTGTAGAAAGCATCATTGAAAATGAAAACTTTGCACAAATAGTAAATACATCTAAACTCGTTCCAATCTAAATATGAGCATGGATCATTTATTAAGTTATTTCATTTTTGAAAGATTTTGTTGGAAATTGAAAATGCATTCTAAATTCTCTTAGCTTGGATTTTGTAGACACGTATAAATACTCAATATGCTAATTATAGGCATACCCAAAATCATCTTTTGACTCTCATGTTCAAAGAGTTTGCATTTTCAGATGAAAATTTAGATGGCAAGTTTTGATCATATAGTTAAGTGTACTTATATAATTATAGAGGAATAACAATTTAACCCTCAAAAGACAAAGTAACCCATCAAAGGCGCAAGGTTTTAGGATCACATCTCAATTTTTACATAGTTATTGGTTAAAAATATTTTAAACCTTAACTGAGAAAATATAGCCCATTCATCTATTTTTTATTCCATTTATTTTTTTCAAAAAATTATTTAAATTGTAGTTTTTCAATCACTTTGAAGGTAGCATCTCGCAAGCTTGAAATATACTACTTTTGAACATTACCTATTGAATTTTTCTTTTTGTGAGTTCAACAAATACATTAGTTACACCATGATGTTTGCCATTATGATTTCTAATTTTGTTTTAAATATATATACTATTTTTAGAAATTTTAATTAAGAAATTTTGATTTTTTTAATTGTAAATTTCATTTTATTGTATTTAATTTTGAAAAAATGAAGTTCAAATTTGGATATATATTATTGCAAAGTAAAAAATCAAATTTCTATAGGAGGTGTTTTAATATAAAAAAACTAATGAAGTTTGACCAAGACACTTAAAATTTTTTTATCAAAGCATCAAACCCTTGAGTTCATCACTAGCATTTATTTGCATTCAAAAACTAAGAATTTCTCTAAGGTGATGTACACTTCATTAGCTACCCAAAATTTGAATACCTCTAAGGTGGGCACCTCAAAATGGGACACATGACCCTAAACAAGCCAAGTCAAAGACATACTCCATATCATTAACATTAAGATGAAGAGGCAATAACTTCTCTATGAGAGACTTTGTATGTATAACGTTGGTTTGTTTTTCAAATAAACCTTCATAAAATTCATACATTAACTCTTAAAAGACTATTGCCTCCTTGACGGACGAAGTGGATTTTAGGCAAGTTCTTGTGACCTCAATTTTAAGTAAATTTTTGGAAAACTTTCTCATAAGATAGAATTTTTTTTAGCTTTATGGGAGTATAATTTTGATTTCAATTAGTGCCCAAGAGCAAAAGTTATGCCATTCTAAATATAATTTTTAAGTCGCAACACAAAAGAAGAAATCTAAAAAAATTTGAAATTAAATTATATATATATATATATATATATATATATATATATATAATATTTTAGTCTACATGTAAAGTTTTAATTCATTCCATTTGGATTAGTGTTGTGAAAGTTATGAACAATCTTTTTTTTGGACAATTTGAGCATCTTCTTGAAAAAACAACTTATAGGATTCATTTTTTAATGCAATTTTTACAATTTAAATCTGAATTTTGCTTCTAAAAAAAATCTCATTGTTGGAAGTATTGTATTTTAATTCCATATTGAAGTTTTTAATGATTTAGTTTTTCTCTTGATCTTAACATTACTAAAAAATTCATGAGCAAAACAACAAAATTTCAACTCAAATTTGTTGAATGATTTAGTCATTTTAGAGGTGTTGTTTTGGATAAAATGAAACTGAAATTTGTTGATTTTTTTCTGTTGTTTTGAACAAATCAAAAAAATTAAATTAAAATTTTTATTTTTTTTAGATAATGTTTAAATTTGGAAGGGGGGGGGGGGGGGGGGGCAATGCCCATTTAAAACAATTTTTTTTTGCAGCCCGCCATACGGACAGGGCCACCTAGGCCACCTGCCACGTGAGTAGGTGCATCCAAGGGGATTTGAACCTTGGACCTCATGTGTGGAGGTTCAAGGTTCCAACCACTAAACTACCTAAATACTTAAGTGACCTCATAAGAACTAAAATTTTATATATTTAGTTTTTTCATTGTTTTTTTCATGTGTTTTGTATTTTCAATGGACTTTAGAGATAATTTAGTCATAGTAGAATACATTTTTTCAAAAAACTTGGAACTATGAAAAGTTGTAAATTCAAACTAAATTTTACCTCTATAAAACAGTTTCTAATTTTGAATCTCCAATAAAAAGTTATAGACCAAAATCAGAGAGGATATTTGAAAATGTCAAAATAAATGTTCCTAACTACCCCTCTTTGATTTTTGTCTATAACTTTTGATTGGAGGATCTAAATCACAAATGGATTTTTGGAAGTGAAATTCAACTTGAATTTACAACTTTTCTCAATTCTAAGTTTTTTGAAATTTTTTTATCCTACTATACAAGAATGAACTCTAAAGTTTGTGGAATTGAAAAAAGATTGAATTTTACATGATTATTATTATTTTGAAATCACTTTACTTAGATTCTCAAATATTCCAAAAACATTCCAAATATTCCAAAAAGATTCTTGAAAGATTCCAAATTCAACAAGAACATGTTGATTTGGTCATTGCACTATCCAAATCAACAGAAAGAATTTACCATTTTGTTGATTTTCACAGAAAGTTACAAAATGGTCATTCTACTATCCCAAATAACATAAATTAGTTGAATTTCTGTTGTTTTGGTTGTGCATTTCTAATAGTGTAAACCTTCTTCAACTTAACAATTTTTTAAAGGATGAAAAATATGCAAGCTTAAGCTTCTAAAAACCAAAACAATTAGACTTTAAACTCAATTCTTGAACACCATTTTTTTTAAGTTGAAAGTTTATAGTACAAAAAAGTTCTACAAATGTTGGTCAAAATTTGAAATTATAGACCAATGTCCAAAAAACTTTTTTGTTCAATTGAGAATGCTAATATCTTCCAATCTATACAATCAAACTTCATAAAATTTTACCACATGATTCCAAATAAATAAAGTATAAGATCCTATTGTTAAATTCTAAAGAAATTATTTTTTACATTTCTTGGATGAATACAACAAAAATGGCAGTTTTGAGTGGTTTTTGACCAAAAAAAAACTAGCCTTGGTCCTTCGGGGATTAAGTTAAGTTGTTTATTTTGTTTATTACATTGAGATGTCTTCAACCATGCACCCCTTGGTTGTACTCTTCGTAATGTTGGAAAGCTCTCATCGTGAAGGCTTGCACAGACTTTATTTCAAAGTGTTTGAACTCATGGCAAAAAAAATAATGAATTTTGAGGTTTTTATGAGTTTAAAAAATAGATTTTTTTTTGTTTTGACTGTGGCCTGGCAACAGCCCAATGTAGACTAGTGTATGTACAAACATGACTACCAGCGCGAGTAATTAAATTTGGCAAAAGTAAGGTAGGTGGCTTGAAAAGAGACATTCTAAGGGTTGTTGGATCTTTTCCATGGCTTTCAATTGCCCAAAATTATTTTTCCTTATTTTACACTTGAAGAAAAATTTCCACTTGATGTAAAATGTAATACAAGTGGTTTCATAATTTTTAGAGCATTGATGAATTTCTAATGAATTTCCAAAGAATTCTACAATAGGCACCTATTCTTTATCATGGGCCTTGCAAAAGCCACTCATATATAGTTTGAGAAAAGATATGGCTTGACCAAAAACAAGCATTGCCGCATTCAAAAAATAATATACAAGGTTTTTATATGTGACCTTCACTAAATTTAACCCCTAAAGGTTTTGACTACGTTTTCATCAAAAATGCTCTAAAACTGCTATTCTAGTATAGGTACCAAATTTTAGAAAAAAATTTATTTTTGACACATGTAACCATAGGAGCTTGTAGTACATTGGATTGAGAAGATGTGGAAAAAATTTCAGAATTTTCTACCGTGTAGATTGCAAGATATTAGCATTTGAATGGACAAGTTCATTTTTTTGATCCTATGGAAAACCAGGTAGCTGCCATTCATAAGGTCATATTTGTATGAAAAAAATGTTCAAAATGGTGGTTACTCTTTGGATTAATTCTTTGAGGCAAGTTGACTAAGTTACATGCTTGAAAATTTTCAAATCATTTGGAATTGTATAACATGTAGGAAAAAAAATAGTAAGTAGAAAGAAGTAGAGAATGATTTTAAACACTAAATTGTTTAGAATTTGATTATGGAACTGAAAAATGCCAATTCCAATGGTTGTAATGTTGTAATAAATAATGTACATCCAAGTATTATTTTATTTTTTCCAAAAATATTGAAAATTGAGTTAAATAAAAGACTTCAAAGTTTATTTCAGAGTAAAGATTCCATAACTATGTCCAAACTACAACTCCTTATAACATTCATCTCATCAATCAAAATGGAATAATGGAAATCTTTTTATGAAGATATAAATATAGAAAACCAATTTCAAATTTATGTTTTAAAAAAATGATTTAAAAGAATTTTTCAAGCTGCATGTACTTCACTAAAAATGACATGTCATACAATAACTTTTGAACCATGTAGTCAAAAGTTATGAAAATTGTTGGGTCTTAAAGCTACTCCTCAAGCATATTTTGTGTGAAAATTTTAAAGAAATTTTTTTTTTGTTCATAGTGAGCTACCCAAAAATGCTATGTTCTCAAAAAAAACATGTTCAAGGCTTTAGAGGTTAAATAGACTTTACATTGTTTTAACATTTGTAAGAAGACAATTGGGCAATCAATTCTCATTTAGAAAAATTAAGTGGACACACCCTAGTGTTGAAATGGATCCTCTCTGGCTCTTATTCCATCCATTGGTGAAGTATGAAGCAATATATGACAATTTTTAACCCCTAAATGCCCAAGCTTTTAACTACGAAACAAGAGCATGGGCTTATAGTTATCCTCAATGAAGCAAATTATTATTTTTTTCAAAATCCAACTATGTAGATGTTTGAGGAGCTTGCTTATTAGTATTATCACCAATTTTGAGTGCAAAAATGTACATCTTCTATTTTTAGTATGTTGCCCTTCCCACAATGCTTCAAAAATTTGCACATAATTTTTTTTGAATTGGAGGTGACATTAACAACTACAAATAGTAGCAGCACACTAAAATGCACTTTCAAAAAACTTAATTTTGCATGAAAAAATATCAAATTCATTACACAATCCACCTTGCAATTGTTGAAATGCAATTTTTGTGATAAGTATAAATTGCAAATAACTCTAAATCAACACTTGCATGTTTTAATTTTCATTGGTAAAAATCATAGAAATACTTCATTCTTTCCATTGGGACCATTTCCAAAGCAAATGGGTAAGTAAAAGTTTTTAGATCTCAAATCAAGTGAAATTGGCAAACTTTGCTCAAAGTTGGAGAATGAAGTAAAATTAGCAAACTTTACTCTTCCACTACAATTGGTAAATAGTGTTGGCTACACTAATTATCAACACTAACACTAATTGTGATTTGCAAGGTTAGTGTTAAAACATTATTTACCCATTTTAACAGTATTTTAGCTCTATAGTAAACTGTTAAACTATTGAACTAAATTGTTGAAATGCTGAACTGAACTGCTAAAATGTTGAACTAAACTACTGAAATGCTAACAAAAATGTACTAGAGTTTGATGGCTCATAAAGTGTCCCTTTAAGGGTTGGTCGGCCTTTCTGATGGAATTCAGATGTCTAAAAGTATTTTCCCTTATTTTTCACTTGAAGAGAAGCTAATGCAAAAGTTAACGCAAGTGGTTTCATATTTTTTCGGAGCTTTTATGAAGCAATTATGAATTTCCAAAGAATTTTGCCGTAGACACCTATTATTGACCATAGGCCTTGCAAAACCCACACATGCTCAGTCTGAAAAATGATATGGATTGACCAAAAACAAACACTATGACATACAAAAAGTACTACACAAGGTTCAAAAATGTGCATAACTAAACTTAAACAAACCCTAGATTTTTTTAGTATTTTTAAGAAGGCAATTGGGCAATTAATTTTCATTGAAAAAAATTAAGTGAACACACCCTAGCTTTGAAATGGACCTACCTTGTCTCTTATTCCATTCATTGGTGAAGTATGAACCAATATCTAACAAATCTTATTACGTCCTCACATTATAGACAGTCCACTTCAGAACCACTTCCTGTCCATTTCATTTCACAGCTTCTTGTAGGGACTGTTTTGAAGAAGAGGGTTGTAATTACAGCCCCCTCCTACACACACTTTGCTGCAAAACAAAGTCCAACAACTGCAAAACAAACCTCACCAGCTGCAAATAAAAGCCCAGCAATTGCAATCAAATAACAAAAGGAGAACAACCCACCCTCTACACATGCGCACACAAAACTGCTCAGGAATGGAAAGTATGCTTGGATCTCCAACGCCAAACCCTAGAAGGTGGACATCTGACCAAATTTTAGTGAAATCCATCTTCAAGAGTTTCAACAGGCAGAGACCTGTGTTTGGATAATAGCTTGTTACAAACTAAAGCTGTCATGCAAGTGTACACCAGGCTGCACTCATGATCTGCATTGGCCCTGTAAATAAATCAAGCTGTCTTCCAATTAGTGGCATGCTACTTTAAAAAAACAATAGTTTCATACTTTCCTGAGTTTTCGTGAATACGATTTTTAGTTACACCTACACAAGTTTTACTTGGAAATTATGCAGAAATACTAAAGGATCATGTATTGAAATAATCGACACAACATGGCATCAGGCATCCTTTCTCCTTGAGACTTCAGAATGTTGAAGAGTCACCTGTCTAAGGGAGAGGCACTTAATGGATCCGTGTACCCGATGGCGTCCTTTTCTAGGAAGGGGAGTCATTCTAAAACGCAAATCTAAGTGATTCATACATGGCTTATCATGTTAATCAAAATTTAATAAGTTTTGTTTAGTATGTGTACATTTAAGTTTTGAAATGACACCCCTTCCTAGAAAGGGACGTCATTGGGTGCAAGGACGCTTTCAAGTGCTTCTCTCTTAAGCTTACCATATCAAGAACATCAAGGTTGTATAAAGCACTATAGCACTAAGGTGGGTAATCCCAAAACTACCACTTTTTGCTATTGAGCCCAGTTGCTATTACTAGACTGGTCAGATTTTCATATGTTCTTGTTGACAAGTGAAAGGGGATTCCAACCCACCAAAAAACACAACATTTGGATACTATATGTAAAAATTATTAAGGAACAAAGTTTGATTTTAAAAGCATTTCTTCCACATAGTTACAAAAATGACTTTGGAGATGTACACATGGTATAGATGATGGTTTAAGGTCAGTGGCACATTAGGGTGTACCTCCCATATATTCAATAAAGAATCATTCCGTTGAAGTCCACAATGACTCAGAAGTTTGCTGAAGAAAGCCCAATTGCCATTCTGCACAACTAAGCTTAGTCTGGCCATAGATTGTATTTCCAATCTTGGTCCTACTTGTAATGTCTCTTCAGAGTATTTGCAAAACAAGAAACAATCAGTTTACAAAAAAGAACAAACGAAGTGAGAGACTCACTCCACATATCAGGGACTGATAAATTCAAGGCATCGACTGATAAGAATCTCATTATAAAAGTTATTTGGGAGCTCCGCCTACAAAGCAATGAAGATTAATACGTCTTTGGTAAGCTGCTCTGATCTGGTACCTGCAAATGGTTCCCCCTACAAGAACCTACATTTCAAAATGCTGCCAAGGCACAAGCGAGAAAACATGATCAATGGAGGTCTAATCCTTGAATTTTGCAACATAGATTTGAATGCTACATGTGCTACTGTAAACATCGCAGTTGCAAACAAAAGCACAAGGAGTGCAGGTATTTTAGCAGGCTCTGTTGTTGTACACAAAGGTGGGACTCAAAAAAACATTTGGAAAACTTTGTGTTCAACTGCAACCTTGTGATCAATTGCATAGCAACACCCAGAAAAGAGCTCCACAACAAGGACAACAGTGCCATCTCACAGATAAATACATCAATTTTAACTGTGGATCAACTGAAAATTTCAGAGCTTGTTTAACATCCTTGTACTTAACTTAGTATTCTACAGATGGCTAAGATAGCAATCTGTTTGCAACAGGTTTGCAATGACCACCTGAATTCAATTATTGGTTTTGCAATGGTTTAGTATAAAACTAGGCAATCTAAGTCTTGTTCGCAATTATTTGAGATTGGTATAGTTTAGGCATTTACATGCATTGGTTACATGCGCAAGACTTTTTGCAACAAGTTTGCAGCACTTTCGCAATTGTCTGCAGTAGATTGTGAGTTTCAAGGTAAAGCATGGAACGGCTACATAACCATAATTGCAAAATAATTGATGATGTGTTGCAACCTCTAACTTACCCTGTGTTGTAGTGGATAATTCAGCATTATCATACACCTGTACATTGTTTGGCACAAATTCAAAGGTGCACCCAAACCACTTGTATGCATTTGCAGACTCAGCTAGTGTGCTCATAAATCATCACTTTAAGGGCTGGTCGGCTTTTAACATGGATTTAAGATGCCCGGAATTGTTTTCCCTCATTTTTCTCTCGAAGAAAAATTGATGTGGAATCTAATACAAGTGGTTTCATATGTTTTGGAGCATTTATGAATTACTTATGAATTTCCAAAAAATTCTACAATAGGCACCTATTTGTAATCCTAACCTTGTAAAACCCACACGTGCACAGTCTGAAAAAAGATATGGCTAGACCAAAAATAAGCAATGAGGCATTCGAAAAGTAATACACAAGGTTTTTAGGTTCCTAAATGTGACCTTTACTAAACTTAAACGAGCCCTATGTTCATTTAACATGCGTAAGAAGGCAATTGGGCAATCAATTTCCATTTAGAAAAATTAAATGGACACATCTTGGCTTCGAAATAGACCCTCCTTGATTCTTATTCCATCCATTAAAGAAGTATGAACAAATCTCATTAATACTCTGACATTATAAGCATTCCAACTCACATCCACTAACTATTGCTTTTGAAGTCACCTATTGGACGGTTTGAAAAAGAGGGTCTGAATTATAGCTATCTACTATAAGCTTACTCCAAAAGATGATAGTTTTTCTTGAACATCCAACTCTACTAGACATTTTGTAGAGGGTGATTTATACTCAAATTAATTTGATTTTAAGAATACTTGAATTCCTTGCAACCAATAGTTCAAAAATGCAAAACCCGATTCTGATCAATGAAGGATTTACAATAGGAGTTGACAAGAAGAGACTCCAATGTGTTTTTGAGGTTGGTATAAATTAAGGGTCTATTTATCTTGTGTCTCACACATTACCCTAATAGGTAAAGTGAGTGAAACCAAGACTACATAACTCTATTAGGAAGGAGACTCTATAGTATTCAATAATATAAAAGGATGAAATAATAGGTAGGGATTAGCAAATGTGAGGTAAATTAATGTACAATAAGTTGTGTTGGAATTTTAAATATTGGTTTTCCCATATATGGTAGATGTCTTCGTAATGTCAAGACCATTGTCAAGTGTGATTGTTGGTGATATGGCAATTTAGGGTTTGAGTCTTTGTATTGATTGTTGAATTGATAGCTAGGTGAAAGTATTTAGATAGGAAAGTCTTATGATTCATAACAATAGACTGTAGTTTAGTGGTTGTATTGGGGCAAATTTGGATGATATTTTAGTATTAATTGGAGATTTCAATAGTCGATTTGGATGTACACAAAATACATTGTATGCAGAGCATTAGTCTTAGGGTTTTTTCATTTAGGAGATGTTGTAGATATATTGATTTTGAAGTTAGGGTGGAAGGCAATTCGTAAGAATGAAGTTTTCGAGTTTTCTTTTGTGAAGTAGTATGTATATTGTGTATTGCATTGCAATGTTATTGATGTTGTTCAAAGTGTTTTTAACAATTGTTTATAATAGTGTGAATTTGTCTTTGAGTATTGAGAAGAAATGGAACATGCGTGGTTCCATGTGCTCCAATTGTAACAACTATGGGTGGCTAAGTTGTCCATTCATGAGTTGTGGTATTTTAAAGGAATGATTGATATTTGTGTTGTTTTAAAGCAATGTTTTCAGGAGAGAACTAGTCATTGCAATATCTTCATTCAACCCCTAAAGGACCAAACTGCATTTTGGCAAGATAGTAATTTTGGGCAACTTACTACAAATGGAATTTTTTTCTTTGAATTTTTCAAACAACATATGGATGAGGTTTTCTTTAAGGTTCAACGATTGTGATAACTTTGATTATGTGGTTTAAAAGTTATTGTATGATTTATAGTTTTTTTCTAGACCAAGCAATCCGGGTAGATTAGGAAAAAAAAACTTTAAAAAAAATACTATAGATTTATATAGATTTAGAAAGATTTGAATCATTCTAATTGATTAACAAGATGAAAGTTACGAGGAGTTTTAGTTTTCCAGTAGTTATGGATTTTCTACTCTAAAATAAACTTTGAAGTCCTTTTTTTAACTCAATTTTCAATATTTTTTGAAAAAACAAAATCATAAGATGTAGATTGTTTATTACAACACTACCATTATTGGGATTGTCATTTTTCAATTCCATAACTAACTTCTTAAAAATTTAGTATTTTGAACCATTTTCTACTTCTTTCTACTTACTATATTTGTCCTACATGTTGTACATCCCAAATTCTCTGAAATTTTTCAAACATGTAGATAGCTTGACTTGAAGAATGAATCCAAAAAAGACCACCAACATTTTTTCATACAAATGCGACCTTGTGAAGTATAGCTTCTCGGTTTTTTGCTAGGCCAAAATTTTTTTTGGGGTCAATTCAAATATTAATATTTGTTAATCTATGTAGTGGAAATTTTTGAATTTTTTTTTATCTTTTCAAATCGGCATACTACAAGATCCTATGGTTACATGTGTCCTGGGTTTTTTTCTCTAAAATTTCATACTTGTGCTAGAATGGCAGTTTTAGAGTGCTTCTTGTGAAAACATAGTTAAGGAATTTTAGAGGTTAAAAATTGAATTTTATGTTGTGTAGATGAATTGCTTAGAGGAGGGTTTTGAGATGGTACAATGCATATGCAAAGTGTGACAAAGCATAATTTTGCACTACATTTGCATTGTATTATAGTGGAACATGAACATGGAAGTAGCTATATTGATTTTGTATGACTAGATATGTGGCTTTAAAAAAAGGCTTGAATTCATGAGGGTGAGGCATGTGGAATCAATATCGTAGATAAGGAATTTTTTGTTTCTTCTATTGCCTTATTGTGTCTTTAAATATGTAAAGCTTTGATGTGATATTCTATGCATTATAGTAGTATACGAATCCATGTGTCAATTTGATTTAAATTGCAAAGTGGACATATAATGCATGGATATTGGATTGGCCAAAATAAATGTTTCTATGCAAAGCCCATATATTGAGCAATTTTGAATTTGAAAATGTGTTTGATTTGTGGATTTGTAATTTTTAAGTTTGTCTATAATTTATTTGAAAGTTAGTAAGTGATGTTGTAGTTTGGGTTGCATTTGTGAATGCCATGGAAGAAGAATGCTAAGTTGATATTATCATCATTTGCTTTGATTTCAAGATGTAGTTTTAGAAATCTTTGAGGGCCTTTGTATGGGGTCTTTTCAAATAAAAACCAATCATCTCTATGTAAATAGAAATGTATTAGGTGGACATGTTCATAGTCTATTAAAGAAAGATGATGTTTTTTTTATTACCTATGATTGCTAATGCATCTACAACTTCATTGCCTTTTACAATTGCACCTACTTGTACTTTTGTATAATAATTAGATGTGTTTAAGCTTTTAGCATGGTTATTATAGAGGAAGGTATAACTTTGTTGGGGTGATTGTTCTAAGATGTTGGATATTTATATAGTTAAAATGAAGTATATAGAATTGAGATTGTTTATGAAAATGTGAGCCAATTCAATACTACATTCAACAATGAGAATTTGAATTAATTTGTGTATTGCAAATAAATTTTTTCTAAGGATGTTTTCTAATCTTGGAATTCTAATAGATAGTTGTTTTTTTTATGTTGGGTTGGTAGATGTTGTAAGGAACAAATTCATCACTCTAGTTGCATGATCCAATTGATTGTCTTATAGTGGTATGAATGAACCATCCATATAATTTCTATCCAAATTTCCATCATTAGAAGATTTACATTTTGGAAAGAAATCTATACCATCTAACAAAATCATATACAATTTGAAGATATAGCAATTTGCATAATCTTTGTTTTCAAACCCACACTACTTGCACCTTCCTATTGTATACTCATCCAAACCTTCAATGTTGGTTCTACACTATAAACCTCCTTGTACATTCTTTCTCTGATCTTTGGACATTCTTTAGTTGAATCTTGTTTATAGACTAGCAATTTGGCAAATGCTTGTCAAACAATTAAAATTTGCAATTGTGGCCATCTCTTTGTCATGGTTTTAGATTTTTGTAGAGCCAACAATTCTTGAATTTACTCTATGATGTTTTGGCATTTGGAAGAGTTGTAAAGAAAGATGGTGTCGAGGAATAGAGAGATTGCCAAAGTGTGACTTCAATTGCTAGCTCTAAAAATGTTGATTATTATTTATCAAGGCACCAATGATGCCATTGGATAGGAATGTTAGAAACAATTTTTGTTATAGAACGCAAGGTTATCAAGAGCTTATTATGGGAGTAAAAAAAACAACACAGAGTACATTCAAGTATGTTGCAAAAATGATTTTGATATATTCTTCAATCATGTGATTAGCATTGACACTTGATTTTTTGTGATTTTTGTGTATGATTTTGAATCAATTCATAGACATGGCCAAGAATCTAAAAAAAACTTGCTCATCAAATGATGATGTTATGTTTAAGGTAAGTAGATTCATTCCCAAAACCATCCCTAATCTCTTATATTTTAGTTTCCTAATTATTGAAGAATGGTTTTGGATAAGTCAAGAGACACTAATAGGTTTCAATTATCCTTTCACTTCAATCAAATATTTAAAGATAAACAAAAACAAAATTAAAAATAATAATTTTCCATTGTATTTTTTTACCAAAAGGCTAATCAACATAAATTAATCCATTACAATTCTTCATAATAGAAGGACGACAATCTCTTAATCTTACAAATCTTTTAATTCAATTAACTTGAATAGCTCCAAATCTCCCTCTCTCCCAAACCTAGCAAGAACTATTAGGGATTAATGCCTCATTTTATTTGCCTATAATATTATATAAACATGCAATGATCTTCTATATGCTAAGATGGTATTTATACTTTGCTAAATACCAATTCATTAAAGGATTGGGATTGGCTATGGATCCATATAAGATAGTTTTGTTCACTATAAGGGGATATATTTCATTGATGCAAAAGGACCCCAACCTTAGTGTATGCCATAGCGTGGGGATGCCATAATGTAGACTTGCCTATGATAGGCAAAATGAGTGTTTGTCATGTTTCTATTAGCAAAAGAATTCAAATTTTGATCCATTCAAAGACAATGTGAGAAATGAAGAAAACCATTGGAATTTTATTTTTTGGACAAAGTATGAAATTTTTAATGAATTTTTGAAGTGTCTTGTCTAATTGGCTGAAAAAAGTATGTAGACTATTCCAAATCAATAAAAAAAAAGTGTTTCTATGATGATCATCTCACCACCTACAATAGTCACAACATTTTCTAATGTGGCTCCAAGATTTTCTAATTTGAACATTGACATTGAAGGAATAAAATAATAACTTTTTACGACAAATTTACACTAAAAAGGCGTATAGTAGCCAACCCATTACCAATCACACACACACCATTCTTGTGATATAGGCTATTTTCTTTCTGATTAGCAAGAGATAAACAATGATTAATTATGGCACAGTTTCCAACATAGTTGTGGCTTGTTACTATTGACTGTAAGACTCACAATATTACAATCAACCTATAGTCAAAAATAGAAAGGTCTATATCACCATTATAGATCAAAGAAAATCTTCCATTAAAAAATACATAATAATTACGTTTTGCATAATAAAATTCTAAAAAACTAGAACTATCCTTCCAAACTCTATTTCTATTCATAGAAAAAAAATTCAAAATTCAAAAAACCTACACTCAAAAAATATACACACTTGCTTAAGTGGTTGAAAATGGGTTGGCTATTCTAAATGTCCTATGACAATCACTAATATCTCTAAGACCATCTCCCAAGACATTGATTATGGGCACAAATCAACCTAAAGTAGTCCTAATCTCATTTATTTAAATTTTTTTTTGTCATGGGTTGATATAAGGGCCGCTTCACACATAGGCCGAAGGTTGAGTGTCCATCGGCCTCCACTAATCAAATTTTAGAAACCCCTGATTTTGGCCTCTCGACCCTTCATACAAGGCGGCACAATCCAAAGTCCATTGCCCTCCAAATTGCCTACATGGCAACCCAATTCCTATGTGGCGATGGCCTTATGACGAACTCTCAACCAAGAGTTTGGGGCACCACTTTGTGGCAACCCAAACTTTGGTTGAGAGTCCGTCGAATTTTATATTTATTATCCATTTCTTTGGACTCTCGCCCAAAGTTTAGCCATAAATTCCCACGGCCTCTTGACTTAGTTGGCCCATGTGTGAAGCGCCCCTAAGACTCCAATGGACAGTTCCCTAGGTGCTTGTCATGGGTAGTTTACTTGTCATGGACTTGTTATTGGCTGGTCCAATCAGAGTTCCTGCCTTTCTCCATTTTCCTCATCCCCTTGCGATTGGAACAGTAGAAACCCTAGTCTACCCAACAGTTTGCTCCAAAACCCTCACCTATTGGCCGAGAAAAATAAAAAAAAATATCATACTGAGTATGTGCAGTAGCTTCTTGTGGTGGAGAAAAAATGGGTCAACAAAAACGGCTCCGCGGTTTGCATGTCTGCCCATCCTACCAAAGGGCCCCCCAAAGCAAAGCCCAAGGGCTCCTGGACCACGGGACCTGGAGTCCTGGACCCAGACCAAATGAATGTGCCATGCATGAATGCAGCTTCCCTGTCCTTTTTTTTTTCCTTTCAGCTGGCAAATAATAAGGGAGCAAGAACTGGGACTCGGACACTCCCGGGAGCCCACATCAGCCATTTGGATCCACAAAATTCCTAGATACTCTGGGATGGGTCAACTTCAAATTTGTACATATTGGTCCTATCACCACTTTGGGGTGTGTGTGTGTGGATTTCTATTAATTTGGGCCATGTGTAAGGTGCCATGCATGTGCATGTTGTCCATGAAGTGTGCAAACTTGAGATGGTAATTAACCGTATAAGGACAGGCTGGTCTCCAAAAAAATCATCATTTTCTAATACTGTGGGAATCAATCGCTTAAAAAAATAGAAAAATAGTCATTGGATGTCAAACTACTACAGAAGATGAACCCTTTTCACAAAAAAAACCCTCCAAGGATGAATAGTTGCACTTCTGTCCTATACAAGAGAATTCTTCGTCATCCATCGAACAAGTAATGTCCGTGTCAGCATTATAGGGTGAACCTCTAAAAGACTGAATGACCATTGAACGTCCGCAGGCAACCTCCGGTAGGTGCGTATCAAGTCATTTTTTAATGGATGTTCTTAAATTTCTCATACAAGATGTGAACATGTATCCTCTTAGTGGGAATATAATTTCTTTTTTTCCGATTGAGTGCTTGGATCAAAAGTTATGCTACCTTGAACTTTGGAGGCAGTTCTAGCAGCAAGTGCAAAATTCCTCCAATAATTTTGAAATCCGGCAAGTGTGTAACTTATATGATACAAGATGCAAATGTTAAAAAAAATTAACCTTGTATAGTGTAGAAATCTCACTTTAGGAGTTAAAGCCTGCTAGCCCTAACGAGTAAGGTTGGATAAAAACTTTTTCTCCTAACTTCAAATGTTATAATCTTTCAATATGTGCTATCAAAGTTTCTATAATTTTTTCCACACGATCCTATATAAGTCTAGTACAAATTTGTATGATTGAATTTTGAAGAAAAAACTTCTTTTTTCATTTTTTCTTGTTGCCCTAAAAACTGACAATTTTTGACAATTTTTGTCCAAAATGTGCCATGGTCCTTTAGGATTTAACTGGACAAAGTATGTGTGAGAATTCATTTATAAAGTGTGTCCATCCAATCACAAAGACTAATACCACATCAAGAATTATAGAGTTGTTTTTCTAAAGTACATACCATTTAATAGACCAAATTTAAATATTGCCTTCCCCCAACAAAATAATGTGGAATATCATTTTATCCCTTGGATGATATGATGTGGAATATTTCACACCCCGTCAATACCTAAAAGGCTACATGCTAAAAATGTCAAAAAATAAATAGAAAATAAATAGGTCTTTTTTTTTTTGAAACACATGGACAAATTCCATTGAAAAGGAAGAAGTACATCAAACCAGAGGAACAAGCCTCCATGTAAATATTTTTATTTTCAACAACCTTTATAGTTTTTTCTTTTAAGCAACCTAAATGACAAGAGGAGGAAGTAGACCAAAGCAATATAGTAGGCAAAGCTTGCTATGCGTGCCAACCAGTGACAATAAAGCATGGAAGAACCCCCCAATGGAAGCTAAGAAGTCAAACCGACTTCAAGCAAACACACACATCTTAGGTTGAGCCAACTTCCAGCTCATCTTAAGATGGACCCTCTTGCCAAAGAAATCGTTTTAAAGCCATATATTGTCAAAGCGCTTGAAATAGACTTCGGCTTTGTTGAGGTATAAAGCATAGACATTAGAAGATTTTGGGGGGCTCCGGAAGCTTGTTTCAGGCATGTTTCTCTATAATTGTTCTCCACAACGGAAGGAACGGCCCATTGTTAGAAAAAAAAATTCTTCATATGCCAAAAAAAGTTGCAAGAAAAAAATTGGGGCAATGACATGGCATGGCTTGGTCACGTCATTTGGCTGCACCAAATCTATTCCTTGTGTTTACAGGTTGCAATAACTCATAGGCTTCCAGAGGCCCTAAAAATCTTCTAATGAGTTTGGTAGTCCTAGACCATGCAATCCAAAAACAAATAGGTCTTCACCCCCCTCTTAACATTATTTAGCAATTTGATTTCTAATTTTTCATTTTGCAAATTTGACCATTCATGGTAAACATTATCCCCGATGGTCAAGGTTGCCATCTCTAGCTAAATATTTACTAAGAAGTTGGAAAAAAACAAAAGGATCCGACCAATGATAAAAATCACAATGTAATACTCCATTCTATTATTTCCCACACAAAACAAACCAAAATCAATTTCCCACATTTCAGCATCTACTTCCAAAATTATTTTTTTGCGCACCTGACCACCGGAGGTTCCAACAACCTCTCCCGCCCAATGCATGGACCCTATTTCCAAGCATCTCCATCACCTGTAGATATTAAAAAACCTCAAAATATCTTAAAAATCTACCTTATCTCCGCAGATATGAAAATCTACGTCAGCCTGACGTATTTAGAAAGTCGTAAACTCTTAGATGCTGACGAGATGAAGAGACGTAGATTCCTGACCCGGAATGGAGATCTTTTCAGGGCCAGGACATGTAGCAGAGGCATAGAGGCCGAGCAGGGGCACGTGTCGTGGCCGGAGTGAGGCGAGGGTTTCCAAGTTTTCTTTTTCTTTTCATTTATTTTAGGCAGTGCAGAAAGCGATTTCCACTGGACTGATGGAAGCTATTCATATCCATAGAAATGGATGAAACCTGCAATATATGGACGGATGGCATTTTTGTTTCTTCATCAAGAAAGTATACATTCATCCAAAATAGGTGATAGTATTCCAAGATTTGATATCATTTTGCAATTTCATCCTCTGAAAAAAGAAAAATATCTTGCCAAATATTCCCTACAAAAAATTTTACATCACTTTTTAGCAAAACTCTACTAGAATAAACAACCATGTTTCCATAGGCAAGAGATGCATTTTCTTTCTTTTTTCCCTTACATCATAGTACTCGAAGCACCTCACGAAGTTGCCATATCTATTTGTATTTGACTATTCTCTAGTCGTCTACATTAGTTGTTTTGATTTTAGGAAAAGAAAGCTCATTGGACTATCTTACTTGAAGATCAGATTCGACATAAATTAAGTTAAGTCATTTAAAAAAAAATTGTCGCATGTCATCTTGTGACGAATGGTGTGAGGTGACGTGGACCCTTGAGAATCCGACGTGACGTGAATATTCAGTTTCGGCACCTGAGTGCCGCGACGCAGACCTCAGGTCGGAGAAAGTGAGCGGAAGGCGAAGAATTGTCGGAGAACGGAGAGAACCCTCGAGAAAGCATTCAAGCTTTGAGAAAACAGGCGGGACGCAATTTTGGTAGGCTTATTAGGAGCGAGAGCAGTGTGGAGTTCGAGTTCAGAAGAAGTGGAGAAGGGTGGTGTTGGTTTAGGAAAACAAGCCAGAGCGTGACTTCAATTGCGAGCTCTGAACGCCGCTTATTATTTATCTAGACACCAATGGCGACGTGGGAAAGGAATGCTAAGAAGCAATTCTCAGTACAGAACGCCAGGTTTGGAGATTGGTTGCGAAGCTGAGGATTAGGGTTTAGGATTAGGGTTCTACCGGTTGGTTTGGGGATTGATTTCGAGGTTTAGGAGTGAGAGGGCGTCGCGATGAGTATGTTGAGTATGGGAAGCGCAGGCCACGGGGAGCTGCAAACGATGTGGGCTCCCGGGAGGGCGTCGCCCCAGCAGCAGCAACAACAGCAACAACAGCAGCAACAGCTGCAGCTGGAGCAACCCACGCCTATGGATATTGTTACTACGGCGCGCCCTGTTGTGCGAAGCTCGCTGATGAATCAGCCGCCGCAACGGCGAGCGCACGTGCTTCTGCAAGAAATGGCGGGGCTTGCTAACCGTCTCGTGGAGATTGCTGGTGAGTTTCAGAGGGTCTTCTTTTAGGGTTAGGTCGGTATTGCGACTAGCAGTGCATTGAAATTGATTCATATGTCTGTCTCGTTTACGTGTCCACAGGTTTAATAGCCTTTTGTAATTTTTTTGTCACATGTATTGATTAATCCCTAGAGGATCAGGATCAAGGTTCGTGGTTAGAAGATGACCAATTCAGTCGAACATAATGTTAAGAACATTATCTGGATGGGGCCAAAGTTTATATCACTAGGTACGATGAGGAACATTGCATGCGGTTGTCAAATTTTAAATTAAACTGGACAAAAGATACTCTCCACGTGAGTTTCTCAAAACTGCTAACAAGAACATGAGACCCCATTTTGGACTATTGGTCCTTTTGGTGGTGAGCGAGAAATGTTCGGAATCTCCTCGCGGGAAGGGACACAGTCGGAATGCATATTGTTACTTTGCAATCGAGTGTAGCGGTCTTGTGAAGCGGTCGTAATTCTGGGATAGCGGGCAGGAGGTTCCATTTTTGAGACATTAACGCTTAAGTTTAATGGATGAAGGCAAATGCAAAGTAGAAATAAGAGCTAATTGGGATTTGCGAACATATTCCAGCTGTTGATTCAATTTCCCAACAATTTCCTTTAAATATAATATTCAGCTGATTGACCAAGTACTATTGATACATGCTCCAAATCTGTTGCTAAGAGCTTGCTGCTGCATTGAGATAGGGATTTTTGAAATAATAAATCCGAAAAGCAGTGACCTGAAGATCTTACGCCAATGGCTTGTCGAGACCAAGCAGAATGTTGTTACAACAAGGCCACATTCTGTATGTCGTTAAGAGGTGATAGATTGACAGTCCTCAAAGTATGTCGCTGGATTGATTTTAACTCGTGGATGTAGGGACCAAAAGTTGGCAGACTGGACACATGAAGATGGCGATTCCATCTTTTTTGGCTGGCGCAACTCTGCCACCCGAGGGTCAAGCTGCAGTCACAACGAAAGAGATTCAGGCACTTCTGGAAAATCACCAGAATCTTCTGTACGAAGCTGTAGCCGAGTTGCAAGATCTCCAGGATCTGGAACAAGAAAAGCAGCAGATCGCTGAAGAGATCAATAACAAGGATGCTGTGGTGCGAGCGTTTGCCAAGCGAGTGCGAGAGGCGCATCAGGTATTAGAAGGCACACTTGAGGAGTATAAAGACTTGAAGAAAGGGAAGCATAGACATTCTGTCCCAGTTTCTGAGTTGGTTTCTTACGCACATCGCATAAGCTACACCACATTTGCTCCACCTGAACATGGAGCTGGAGAGCCTGCATTGCGTGGAGCCTTACCGCCAGCTCCTCAAGAGGAGCATATGAGAGCTTCACAACTGTATCATGTCAAAGTTTCGGAATTGGGTTTCACGAGTGCTTTTGCACCACCTCCTGAGCCTGAAGCCCTGGAGGAAACTGTAACTGCCAAGGCGGAACCCATAATGCCTGCAGGTTGGCAACCAGGGATGCCTGTACAGCTTCCAACTGAGCTACCACCAATGCCGATTGGATGGAAAATTGGTGATCCCATTCCTCTTCCGCCATTGCCTGGACTGCCTATGGAGGGTCTACCGCCTAGGGCTCCAGCTCCTGTAACTATGGTTGTTCCACATGTAAATCTGGATCTCAATCCAGAGCTGGAAGAGGATCTCAGTAGTGACTATGGCTCGGCCAGCGAGTCGGATGAAGATGATGATTGAACACCCTTTCTCTTCCATGAAATTCTTACAGCCTGATATCTTCTGTACTTTTATTCCATACCTGGAAGGTGGAACATTGGGAGCAGAACTGTTCATTTGGAGACTTAGATTGCCAGATACGGAACTCTGTACAGGAGCTACTCTGCATTTGTGCATTTCGAGAACGATTCCCTGTTTACAGAATTATACAGATCATGCTCTCTTGCATGAGAGTTAGTGACCTAGTGGTCAATGTACACAAGATTACCAGCGAATTCAATTTTTTTGGACTACCTCTTTACTTAGTTTTTGAGTAAATGCTGACAGCTTTCCGTGAAATCAGAGTACGCATTCTGCAGATATGTAGTTGGTGTACATTTGGCGTAACGCTCCATGGCGTGATGCATTTACAGCTCTACAACGATACAAAAGGTATGCACTTCTCAGACTTCCTGCGTGGCATTCAGTTTACTAAGTTTTGAACAATGCTTACTGTTCTCCTGTAAGTTACTAGACGATTTGCCAAATCTTCATTTCAGGGGAGATAGGAGTGACGTATTTCAAAGTCACCGTCCATCGCCAGCCTAGCTCTAGAGGCGGTTTGAATTGATAGTTTGACACTAGAAAGTTTATGCCTAAGCTTAATGCTAATGCAGCCTTTTTTTGCATGAATCACAGGACGCTGATCAGGACTGTGACATTGGGATGGACACCTGGCAATGGGGATTTGTCAACGGATGGTGCCCTACCAGCTGTATGTCCTTAGACACCACTTCACTCTTTGAATAGTACTCTTGCAGAGTCACGTACTGTACTGTCTGCATTTCTTGCATTCTTGGACGTTTGAGTATGCAGCGCATCAACATCAGTTACTCAACTCAGACTTGTGCCGGAACTGAGCACACTGGCTTTTTGCTGTTGCACACCCTTGTTAGAGTCTTATCTTACAGATATTTCTTGGATACAAGGCTTGTGTTCCACAAGCTTTTGATTGTCATATCAGTGGTTGGTCACAGAACAAAGCAGACTAACCCGGTGGGGATTTATGGTCACAGACAAAGCAGAGGGATACATCATCTCCTTCGTACTGATAGTACTTGGGACTTTACAGCTAATGTTAGCTGGGTTGCTTCAAGGAAAAATCCATCCCTCATCGCCGAAGCCTGAAAGCCACCTTACAATCCTAAATTTGTAATTGTCTATGGCATCAAGGTTGCTTCAATGAAACATCCATGCAGTCGACACGCAAGTCTCTATTGCGACGGTGGGGGTCACTCAAGATATTGACCTTTGGAGAAATGTAGGAACCTCGTATTTAGAACTGGGGGACAAATGAAAGTTTTGGTAGGTTCCTGTGGTCTCAAATTTTGGTGTTTTTTTTTTAACCCTGGAGCGCTCCGACGTCCAATTTCTGGACGACGAGCAGATTGAAATTCAGTTTCTTTCTCAGTTCTGTTTGGACGAAAGTCATCTAATTTGTGAAGGTTCCTTATCAAGTTCTTGTCCTATCCAATGGTTGGATTTGGTGTTATTAGAGTGCATATTTTTCTAAATTACAAATGTGGAAGTATGTGAAGTCAAAAATTGCATTGATTTTAGTTCAAAACTCGATTTGCAAAAATGAGGTTATAGATATAAAGAACCCAAAAATTTCAAAAAATCACCATATCAAGAGAACCTCATTTCAAATCCATTCCAACAAGTTTTATTCAAAAAATGATAGTATTTTATTTGTAATTAAATTTAGAAGGAATTTTGAAATTTTCCTTTTAAAATTTATAAAAGAAAATATTGGTGATAGTACTAGCGAATCTAATTTTATAGATAGAATCTACAATTCAAAATCTACAACTTTATTTGTATGCCAATCCCAAAATATTCTTCCGAATAGCACTTTATAATGATTTTTCCCAAATCATCAATTTTGGAAATGGATCCAAATGTTAAGGGATTAAACCTTTCTTGAAGGTAGAAATTAGCTTTTTAGAGAATATTGTTTTTAATTTCAATCTATGCTTTAGAGTAGAAGTTATACCATCTTCAATGCAAAATGGAGTTTGTTGGGCAACAATAGAAGAAATAGAAAAGACTTGAATTTTTTTTTAAAAATTGTTTCTTATAGAAAATGCTTATATCTATCTGGAAAGATTTTATTTATTCCATTTTGATTAGGAATGAGAAAGTTATGGAGTATTATGTTTAGTGTGAAAATTTTAAGTGAAGAAGATTCGATGACTTATAATTTAAGTGCACAAAACTTCATTTTGTTCACTTTGAAGGCAAATATCTTGCAATCTATATGGGTTAAGTATCTAAAATTTCTTCCACATTTTTATACTACTTTAGTGCAAGATTTTATGGATAGATGTGCAAAAAGAACAATTATTTAATTATTTGCTAGTTGAATTGATTAGATGGTTTGGATGATTTCATTCAATCAAATCTATAAAACATTTGACTCAATATTCCTATATATATTTTTCAATTTTCATATTGCTATATATCCTTACAAAATAAAAATAAGAATTGGCCTCATATTAAAAAATATATTTTGATAATTAGGGAGCCAAAAACTAAATTCCAACACTTACAAAATTCTTATATATCTTGGCATGATTCTCTAGTTTGAATAATTAGGTTAAGTGGCATTCTAGAGATAGGGTGTGATTGATGTTTGAGAATTTAATTGCAAATTTGATCTCCAAAAGCACAAGCAACAATTTTCAAGTCATTATCCTTCTTTGACAAGTTGTTGGACCAAGAAATATTTTATGTAGTTCTCAACTATTCACTATTGAATTTGGTCAAAATTTACAAACTATTCATTTATGAAAATTTTGAGATATTACCTCTCACCAAATCATTAATTCTACTTGGAATAAAAATTCAAAAAATGAAACTGTGATTGCAAATATCTCAAAATCAATGTAGTTAAATGCTTTAAAAATTAGATGGGTTAACTAAGTTGGTAGTAATGAGCAAGGTCATGTAGTTAGATCTTTAGAAAAAAGGACTTTAAACAACAATTTTTTGTTTAGATCTTGGAAATGACAATTTGGGGGAGTTTTTAGAGAGAAGATCCCCTTGGATTGTTAGAAATGAAGATAATTTCTCACATTAATGCATAAATATTAGTTTTAGATTTATAGAATGTAGAAAACCTTAAGTAAATGTATTGTCAAATAAAAATGATGCTTGCAGTTCTTATTAAAATGAATAATTTCTATTTATAAGAGTCTAAAATCATTTGGAATACATCTATTTTTAGCACTTTGAAGATTTGCAATTTATTCATATTGTATTAAAAAATGTAAGCTAAGAAAATCAATAACATCCTTTGACTTCCAACAAGACTCTAAAAAATTTAGATTTAACCCCTAAATACCCAAGGCACCAAATTATGGTGTCAACAATTCTTTGAAGTTAAATAAAACCTAGCAAAGTTGTTATTTTTTTAGTTTTTAGTTTTCTTAATTTCTTCTCAAAGTCTAGTTTTAGTATCGAAAATCAGATTTTGAAAATGATTGATTATGATTTTTCTATTCTAGATTTTGTGCAAGGGTTTCAATTGCAATCTTGACTTTTCATAGTGTTGAGAGCTCTTGAAAATGAGACTCAAATACACTAGATCTTGGAGAAAATTTCATATTAGAAATTCATTTAAAATAATTGTAGAAGAGATTTTGAGAAGCAATAAATTGATTGGGGTTATGCATGTTATGTACTTTAACCTTGTGTTTTTTTGGTGACCAACTTTTTAGATTTGACATGTGAGAAGAGGATTAAAAGACTTCCAATCACTTTAATTTACAGTTCTAACACCCTCATGATCAAACATTCTAATTTTTCAATCCGTAAGTGATATTATTGTGTTTCGTTTTCCTATGTGATCTATAAGATATCTAGTTCACTTTTGCACTGTTAAAATTCCCCCTAAAATTGATACAACTTATCAAAATGTTGACTTTTTGTTCAATTCAGAGCAAATTCCTACCTTGAACATTTACGGGTTAATAATATAACCCATGTTCCAAATGCTTAGTTGGATGGTTTTAGCTGTAGTAACCTTGAATGATTTACTGTATTCCCAATATATTGACAAAGTGAGCATAATTGGCATACAGTAATTATTTTAAGTTGTTACACAATAACAAACAAATGTTGTACTTTTTGTTTACATCATATCCAAATGCAGACTCCACTCAGAGCCCAATATATTTGACACAATCATGCTAAAATAAATTATATTTTACAGTTGTTTAAATATATATTTCAACAACTAAAATAAATGAGTTTGCAGCCTACTGTTAAGTGCAGCCAGTTAGGGGAACTTTTTTCATTTCATTTTGTTTTGGCAATGTTGAGAGCGAATTTCACTGCTGTGATGAAGCTATTTACATTCATGGGTAGAGATGAAAATATATTTCTTCAGTCAAAAGTGCATACATTCATCCCAAAATGTGTTGCTATCCTAATAATTTGGCAATTTTCTTCTCCAAAGATTGACAATTTTACAACCAATATTTACTCAAAAAAAATTGAATCCCTTTTGTGCAAATTGAATCAATCAAAAAAGAAGATTTGTAGCTAGCCATGTTCCAAAATTGAAACCAAAGATTCATTCATCCATCTAATATTCCAAAATCCACTTCCAAGGAATAGATTGTAGCATCAAGGGATGTTAGACTTCACAATGTTGGCATAACTATTTATAAGTTTATTACAAAATGGGTACGATGTAATATGTTTTCCTCAAGGTATGAAAGACATTTCTACAAGTGGCAATCCAAATCTGTATAGTGATGGCTAGTTTTCTTTTAGAGCAAATTTCTTTCAAGTCTCAACCCTTGAGCACTCCAACACCCCAAATCTAACCACCCTTCAACTCAAGTTTGGCCATTATAATCTCATAAGCCGTGTAGTGAAAACTTCCAAAATTTTCTCCAAAGTTGCCCTCTGGCTAACCCTCTTGCAATCTTAACAATCACCTCTCACAAATCTTATTTTTTAATTGGCAAGGCCAATTTGAGTGGTAGTTGTGCCCTAATTTGGAGATTTACGATGGGCACACTCCTAGGATTAAGTAGCTTGTCCTACCTCTCAAAATAACTCCTTCAAAGCATTTGATTCAAAAAAGTCTTACATTCTTCCTATATAATTACTTCAATAATGTATGGAGTTTTAAAATATTGCCCCAAGATCCATAGGTACAAAATAACTCTATATTAGAACAATATGAGTTTAATTTTTGGAATAGTATATAGTCTTTGCATCTTCTCATTCTCTAGTATAGTCTTAATCTCTAAAGCAAGGATTAGATAGAAAGTGATCTCATCTACATTCCAATACTAATTTTCAAATGGAGATTTGACTAGTATGTCAAAAAAACATCTTATCTTGTTGGAAATTTCATTTGATTTTTAATGACAATAAGCATTAATTATTCTCAATTCAAATGCATTCAAAATCTAAAAATACTTTAGACACATGAAGTTTTGTAATTTCATTTGTTAATCAACCAATGAAAATTGCATCTACATCTAAAAGACATTATTGAAGGTTAGGTGGGTTGACTTTAAAGCATATTGATTTCATCTTCAATCTAACCAACAAAACAATTTCAATCAAAAAGACCATTTAATCTTCAATGTTGTTTTACCTTATTTATTTGCAAGGACTAATTCAATTTTCAAAAATAAATATTTTGAATTTTGAGTTGTTGTTTTTTAATTAAAATTTATAGAAACTTCACTTTTGAATTATGTTTTTTTATGTCTTTCGAATAAGATTTTTGAGTTAGAAAATATTAAACACAAACTACTTAAAAATATTTGTAATGTCCAAAAACTTTGCACCTTCAAACACTAATCTTTTTGTCTATGAATCACATTAAGATGATTTTAAAGTTTGTTTCGATATTGACCTAATGATAGATTGTATGATTATGAACTCTAAAGTCATCTTAAAATTCCAAATATTGTCTAATTATAGATTCTACAAACACATTCAAAAAACATGATGGAGTTTCAAATATTTGTAAATGAATGAACTCTTGTTACATGGAAAATTCTAAAAGTTGCAATTGTTTTCTTTTCCTTTAACCCCTACAATTCTTTGACTATATTTTCGCCAAAAATGCTCCCAAACTGTCATTTCTTGGACAAGTTTCCAAATTTAGGGAAAAAAAATTTAGGACACATGTAACCATAGGATCTTGTAGTAAACTAGTTTGAGAAGATGTGGAAAAAAAATCAGAAATTTCCACCGTGTAGATTGCAAGATATTAGCATTTGAAGTGACAAAAATCATTTTTTTGTCCCTGCAAAAAAATAGGCAATTGAACTTTACAAGGTCAAATTTGTAAGAAAAAATGTTCAAAATGATTGAAACTCTTTGGATTCATTCTTCAAAGCATGTTAGATACATGCTTAAAATTTTTTAGATCATTTGGAATTGTACAACATATAGGAAAAAAATAGTAAGTAGATAGTAGTAGAGAGTGATTCAAAATACTAAATTATTAAGAATTGAAATATGGAATTGAAAAATGCCAATCCCAATAGTTGAAATGTTGTAATAAACAATCTGCATCCTATGATTTTATTTTTTTCAAAAATATTGAAAATTAGGTAAAATAAAGGATTTCAAAGTTTATTTTGAAGTAGGGAATTTATAACTACCTGCAAACAAAAAATTCTCATAACTTTTGACTTGTTGACCAAAATGGAATGATTCAAAGCTTTCCTTGTATATATAAGTCTAGAAAACGAATTTTGAAAAAAAGATGTTTCCGGATCTACCTGGACTGCCTGAGTTGAGAAACAAACTACATATTAGGCTATAACCTTTGACTCCTATTTCCAAATGTCATGAAATTTGTTGCATATGAAATATATTCCTCGTCTACACCTTCTATTACAATTTCAACCTTAAATATGCAAATTTTTTATCACAGTGGCCTACCCAAAAATTTTACACAACCAAAAAATGCAATTTGGTCCTTTAGGGGTTAACAATTATAGATATATAAAAAAAGAAAAAAAAACTATATAATAGAACTAACTTCCAACATACCAATCCATTTCAAAATTTATAGAGATTCTTAGGTATTTCAAGAAGTCGAAGAAATATATAAAAAAACTAATTTGTTTCTAAACCAAATAAATAAATACAAAAATAAAAATCATCTTAAGAAAGAGGTATTTCAATTCAATATCTTAAAAATCAATGAAATCCCTCTAATTTTACTAAGCAAAGGACATAAAATAAAGAAATTTTTCAAATGATGGGCCAAATGCAAACATGTTCAAATAAACAATACACTTCTTCATTTTTAAGAATAAAAATGAAGAAAAACTAAAAAAAATTGAGAAAAATAAATGCAAAGAAAACTAAAAATCTGAAGTAATTTATTTCAATATTATTAGAATTACAAATGTTTTGTATTTCCACAAAAATGTCAATCCTGCAGTAACCACATGTTTCTAAACACATCATCTTCCTACTAACATAGGGAATCCATAGAACACCCATTTAAGAGCTTGAAAATGAATTTACAGAAGTTAACTACATGAAATTAATTTTTCAGTAATTCTTGTTTGAAAGGCAAATCAGGAATTGGCATCTAATCCAAATCATTTAATATATATATATATATATTTTTTTTTTTTTGAGCTTTGTGGAGTTAATTATGAATTTTTGAAGTCGAAACGTAGAGGTTAATCAAAGCATAATTCACTTCCTGAAATATACACGATTTGCACATTGTTGATACAATGAAAAAGTAACATGTGTAAACACTGCACATTTCAAGAGGTGGATGCTTTTAGAGCCCGAGCACTTTACAGACCTCCTACATGCATTATCAATCCAGCAATTAAAGGTCTTCACAATGATCAATGTTGCAGTATAGTCAACAAAGAAAATTTCTGGGGAATGTGCCTAGTCAGCAACTTAAATCTTTAGTGGGGTACCTATCAATGCTTTAAAAAATTTATTTTATGTTATTTTTTGGTGTGGGGTGGTGTATGAACAGCTTTGGCAATAAAGCTTTCCCTCTCATATGGCAACCCTCTTGACAAGCGTCCTCACTCACTGAATTACCGATAACAACATGTTGGTCAAGTTACCTTATGATGGATTATCCATTGCCACATCAATTCAAGCTCTTGTAATTGCCGCCACAAGTTGACATGTTCATGAAATGGAGGCCGGAATCCAATGGTACAAAATCCAAATAAACCGGCCAAACTCTTGTCTTGGCATTTGAAGAAACTAAGTCAAAAGGAAAATTGCCTAATTCCAAGCACGTTTCCAAAAGTGAGTCCTAAACAATATAAAAAATAAGTGGATGTTTGTTACACTATGTTTAACCCCTAAAGGATGAGCCTGCGTTTTCTGGTTGTATAGAAATTTTGGGCAGATCATTGTTTAGATCATAGTTTATTGTAATGTAGTTATTAGGCACTGAAGGTGTATCGTGACACTTTGTGTCACTATGCACTTCCCCCCTCAATTTTTATTTTACCACCCCTACTCATCCCCACCTATCATTTAGAATTTGATTTAATTTTTTTTTATCTCAACCCCCTTCATCTCCACCCCCTTTTGTAATCTTTAAAATCAAAGTTCTTGACAAACAATATGGGACAATTGATCCCATATTCAATACTGTATCTGTATTCAGTATCCGTATTCAATACACGTATTTAGTACTCATATCCAGTATCCATACCCATATTCGTATTCGTATTTAGTATTTGTATTTTATATTTGAACGGCTCAAATTAAATTTCACAAGATCAACATCTTGTGAGTTTTTGAGATATCAACGTCAATTTTGAGGGTAAGCATTCTTTTTCAAAAGAATCAATAGCTCACAAATTTTTTGAGAGAGGAGGGGGGGAACTAATGGGAAACTGGGGTGGCAGGCAAGTTTCAGTGTATAGTGACCAGAAATTTGAACATTTTAGGCTGAAAATTTTATAGAAGGTGCAAACAAGGAATTTCTTTCATATGCTACAAATTTCATGACATTTGGAAATAGGAGTCAAAAGTTATAGCCTAATATGTTTTGTTTTTTTGTAACTAGGTAGTTTGGGCAAATTAGAAAAAATCACTTTTTGCATAAACCAAAATTTGAAATTGTTTTCTAGACTTATATATACAAGTGAAGCTTTGAATCATTCCATTTTGATCAACAAATCAAAAGTTATGAGAATTTTTTGTTTGCGGACAGTTATGGATTTCCTATTCTAAAATAAACTTTGAAATCCTTTATCTTACCCAATTTTCAATATTTTTGAAAAAAAATGAAATCATAGGATCTAGATTTTTTATTACAACATTTCAACCATTGGAATTGTCATTCTTAATAATTTAGTATTCTGAATCATTGTCTACTACTACCTACTTACTATTTTTTTCCTAAATGTTGTACAATTCCAAATGATTTCGAAATTTTCAGACATGTGGACAACTTGCCTGAAAAAAATAATCCTAAGAAGCACCATCATTTTGGTCATTTTTTCATAGAAAAGTGAGCTTGTGAAGTGTGGCTACCCAACTTTTTGCAAGGCAAAAAAGAATGATTTTATTGAATTTGAATGCTTATATCTTGCAATCCATTTGGTGGAAATGTTTGAAAATTTTACCACATGTTTTTAATAATACACACTACAAGATCCTACAGTTACATATGTCAAGAAAAGTCTATTTTCAAAATTTGCTACTTGTACTAAAAATGACAATTTTTGCACATTTTCGGTGAAAACATAGTGATAGAACTTTAGGGGTTAATTGTAGATATGTATAGGAATTAAGACACAATTTATTTTATTTAATCCAAGAATTCAGTGTGTGTGTGTGTGTGTGGTGTGTTTACACATTTGGAATGCCATATACCAAAACTGTTCTTGGATTTCACACTGTTGTAGTTGAAATTTGTTGTCATTTGATTAAAAAATGAGAACTTTGTAGTACACTACAATAGTTGTTTGCTTGGTTTACCCCCTAAAGGAGTAGATGATCAAATTTTAAACAACATATGCAAGTGTACACATTCCAATTAAGCACACATCCAAAGCATTTTTCAAACCCTAATTTTTTTTGAAGAATTTTGTGTTAGATCTTTAACATCTAAAAGCTCAAGCCTTTTGAAGTGTGTCTGACTATGAAAAAAAGAGCATGGACTTTTAGTTATCCCCAATGAAGCAAATTGTTTTTTTTTTCAAAATCTAGCAATATAGATGTTTAAAGAGCTTGCTCACTAGTAAGCATACCAATTTTGAGTGAAAATTACATAGGAGCTGTGAGATTATAATAAGATAAATGTAAGTTTTTTATTTTTTGTATGGTGCCTTTTTCCACAATGTTTTAGAAATTTGCACATAAAAGTTTTTGGGTATAAGAGCTGACATGAAAAACTACAAATAGTATTAGCAAATTGAAAATATACTTTCAAAAAACTTAATTTCACATTAAAAGCTCTCAAATTCATTACACAATCCACCTTACAATTGTTGAAATGCAATTTTTTTTATAAGTATAATTAAATCACCAATAACTCCAAATCAATATTTTTTTGTTTAAATTTTCTATGGTGAAAATCAAGAAAACACTTTAATCTTTCCATTGGGACCATTGTCAAAAGAAATGAACAAAAACAATTTTTTAGATCTCAAATCAAGTGAAATTAGCAAATTTGCTCAATATTGGGAAATGAAGTAAAATTACGAAGCTTTAGTCTTCCTCTAATGGTACATGTATGCATTTGAAGACCTCTAAAAAAATAAAATATTTACCTTTAGAGGAAAATAAAAGTTTTCAATAATCATAATTTCATAACTTCTCTCTAAAAAAATGAAAAATAGTCAAAGGAATTCAACTACCTATACCAAAATGAGCTTGAAATTTTGGATCAACCCTTATGTGGGCAGTTGGCCATTTCAGAATTTACATTTCTATAGTATAGATTTTGAAAACTTTATTTTGCAAATATTCTATTATTCAATGGCCTCTAGCACAGGTAGCCTCAAAAAATGATACTTCTAAAATGAGTTGAATAAAAAAATGATATTAAAGTCTTTAAAAATTATAATGATTAGAACTACCTCCTAAAGTACCAAACTATGTTTTCTTGGCAACATAGCAATTTAAGGCAAGTCACTATGAATGAAATTTTTATTTTTTTCTTTGAAATTTTCACTCATCAGCCTAAAAAGTAGCTTTAAAGTACAATAATTTTTGTAACTTTTAACTTCATGATTAAAAAATTATTGGGTGATTTGTAATTTTTAATGCTTGATGCACAGCTTAGAAAAATCACTTTTAAAGAAATAAAGATTTGAATTTTTTTCCTAAATTTATATATACATGGAAAGTCTAGGATCATTATGTTTTGATTAACCCCTAAATGTCTGGATCCATTTTCAAAATTGACAATTTGGGAAAAAATCGTTATAAAGTGCTATTTGGAAGAATATTTTGGAATTGACATACAAATAAAAGTTGTAGATTTTGAATTGTAGATTCTATCCATACGGTTAGATTCACTAGTGCTATCACCAATGTTTTTTATAAATTTCGAAAGGAAAATTTCAAAATTCCTTCTAAATTCGATTACAAATAGATATTATCATTTTTTGAGTAAAACTTGTTGGAATGGAATTTGAAATGAGGTTCTTTTGATATGGTGATTTTTGAAATTTTTGGGTTCTTTATACCTATGACCTCATTTTTGCAAATTGAGTTTTGAACTAAAATCAATGCAATTTTTGGGTTGACATACTTCCACATTTGTAAATTTAGAAAAATATGCACTCTAATAACACCAAATCCAACCATAGGATAGGACAAGAACTTAATAAGGAACCTCCACAAATTAGATGACTTTCATCCAAACAGAATTGAGAAAGAAAACTGAATTTCAATTTGTTCGTCGTCAAGAAATTGGACGTCGGAGCGCTCCAGGGTTAACAAGACTAGGTCTTTCTTTTTGGAACAATGTCCCCCTTGCTGGCTTCACTTTAGTTTTTAGAGGGATGAAGTCAGATAGGTCAATTTTTTGACAGTCTAGCAAAATTTCGCCAAAACAAAAGCCCTGAACAAGACATAAGTTATGAGGAGTTTTAAACCGCAAGTAGTTATGAAATCTCTATTCTAAGATAAACATTGAAGTCCTTTATTTAACTTAAAATTTCAATGTTTTTTGAAAAAACTAAACTTATAGGATGTAGATTGTTTATTACAACATTACAACCATTGGGATTGTCATTATTCAATTCCAAACCTAAATTCTTAACAATTTGATAATTTAAATTAATCTCTATTTTTTTTGCTAACTATATTTTCCCTATTTGTTGTTCAATTCCAAATAATTTGAAAATTTTCAAGCATGTAACCAACTTGTTTTGAAGAATGAATCTAAGGAAGCACTACCATTGCGAAGTGTAAACTAATATACTACAACATTTTTTGGTTACATGTGTCTAAAAATGTATTGAACTACTATGTCAATGTTCGAAATAATTTTCAAAACCTTTGACCTCATAGATTTAGCACTTGAAGTTAGAAGAGAAAGTTTTGTCCATCCCTAGCTAACAAGATGAACAAACTTTTATTCCACCAACAACAATATTTTTGCACTATACATAGGTGTTAGTTTTTTCATAGTTGCATCCTATATCTTCGGCACATTCGCAAAGTGCATTGATACCTTATTGTGATTTGTCAAAAACACTACAGTTTTTGTCTTTTACACTAGTAGAAATATGGGCCATATAGACTACAAAAAGGTGACTCTAAAGACCCATAATGTAGCTAGTCAAGTTTGTCATGTGGGGTCTTCGTGTGGATCTTTTCTTTAGTCAACACAACCCATGATCTTACAAATGTTAGCTAGCTTTTAAAGCAATTTATTTTCATTGTCAAATATCTAAATTTAAATTTCCTTCAAATTCTTACCCATTTGAAGTACTCTGAAATACAGTTCCAATGATTAAAAATTCTGATTCTAATTCTAGACCAATGAAAACTTAGAAGTTTATTTATATGGGTAAACTCCAGAGTGCATTGAGTGTGACCTAGTGAACCCTTAGGGCAGGCTCAACTGGTGAAGGGACAAGGGGCCCTCCTGTGAACCCCAACAGTCCCCTGATCCAATTTTGTTTTAACTGCATTGCCCAAACTGCCCTTGTTGAGAAACAAATGACAAATCACTAAATAACTATTTACTTACTTACTCTAAATTAAGTTCTAAAATTTAATCCTTGTGAAAAATACTCTTTGTCCATATGTTGTGTGGAAATCTTAAATTGAAAAACTAAGAATTCACTTTGTGCTTGCATGCGTGAAAATGTTATGTTGCCAAGAAACACTATTTGGTCATGTAGAGTTTACCTCCTTATGGACTAAGGGGAGTCAAGATTTCCAAAAGTTGTGAAGATGTATTATAAAATGCAACGTAGAATAATAACTTAACAATGACTTTCAAATAATAGTTTTAAAATATCCATGTGGTTAGATCAACTAGTACATAGACCACCATAATAATTTTCTTTTTTGGGCACTGCGAAAATCCGGGTAGCTATACTCAAGAAGGTCACATTTGTATGAAAAAATGTCCTAAATGGTTGCAACTCTTTGAATTCATTTTTCAAGTCAAGTTAGCTACATGCTTGAAATTTTTTAGATCATTTGGAATCATACAACATATAGGAAAAAAAATACTAAGTAGAAAGGAGTAGAGAATGATTCAAAATACTAAATTGTTGACAATTTATTTATGGAATTGAAAAATGACAATCCCAATGGTTGTAATGTTGTATTAAAAAGTTTACACCCAATTTTTTTAATTATTTCTCATAAATATTGAAAATTGAGTTAAATAAAGGACTTCAAAGTTTGTTTTAGAGTAGAGATTCAGTAACAACCCACAAACCAAAACTCCTCATAACTTTTGACTCATTGATCAAAATGGAATGATTTGAAGCTTTCCAAATATATATAAATCTAGAGAACCAATTTCAAATTTTAATTTCTTAAAAAATGATTTACAAAAAGTTTTTTTTGCTTGCTTGTTGAGCAATGAAAAGTACATATCATACAATAACCTTTCAACTATGTAGTCAAAAGTTATGAAAATTATTGGGCCTCAAAGCTACTCCTTGGGCACATGTGATGTTAAAATTTTAAAGAAAATAAATAAAAAATCCATTTGTAGTGAACTACCCAAAATTTCTATATTGCCAAAAAATGTAGTTAGGACAATTAGGGGTTAAAGACTTGTTAACCTCTATAAAGTGAACTAACCCATTCTAGTCGAAATGGGAGGAAGACCATTGTGGGTTGAATTATGTTAGTGGTATACCTTCTAAAACCTGAATGTACACTACTAACAAAATTCACCCACAATTAGCTTCCTCCCATTTTGTTTAGAATGAGATAGTTTAGTTTATCTGCAAAAATATCTATTTGACTTTGATGGCTTGCAAAGTAATTTTCTTAGAATAAGGCAACCTAATTATGCAGGCAACCAAATTTCACTAGTTAGTATAGATATCTAATTTTCTTGGTAATAGCCATTTTTACTTTACTTCATAGTTAGTTGCACACCATACCAAGACAATCTAGTTAGTTGTTCCTCCAGTTAAGAGTGGCTTGGTCCCCACACTTGCAACTTTGATCCTTAAAAGGCTCTATGCTTGAAAAGTGTCCAATGCATGATTCCTTGGTTCAATGTAGAAACAAAAATGCACCTATTGATCCAATAATCCAAACATTTTGGCAACTATACCTTGACCATGGCAGTCTGACATCTTCCAAGGGTGAAGCTCCACCGAAAGCACCAGATGTCTCTCACACAGTGTCTTCAATCCCAACGGAGATATTGGCATCTCTAATCAAGCTAATCATGTTCGGGTTCAACTATCAAAGCAAACAAACATATGCACACGCTATCAACCAAATCAAACACACCATGATGGGTTGTTTTTTTTGTTTTTTTTATGAAACAAATGAACTGGGATTTCATTGCACAGGCCACAGGAATGCTATGACGTTTTTAAATGAATGCCTCTACATTAATATTTGCATCACAAGTTCGTTTGTGTGCAACGAAGTCCAACTAATAGGTGTACTTCTTCGTACACATCCTCCAATCAATATGAGACGTTGACGTGGATGATCTTCCTGCCTGCCAACATGGCCAGTATCATAAGGTAAGGTACTCGACAAAACTGACTCATCCTCCCTCCCTCCCTCCGCCATCACATTGTGAATTGGGATGGACCAAGTTGGTGATTTTCGAGGCATCCCATGGGACGCGGGACTCGTTCAAACAGCGTAGTTGGAAGCTGTTGATTTTCATCACATGTCCCTTAAAAAAACTCCATTGAAAGTTCCGAGGCAACTCATCAGCAATCAGGAAACACAGACCGTGTCTGCACCTTCCCATGAGTTTGTGTTTTCGGTGTTTCGAGCACTAGGCAAAGGCTCCCCTATTGAGGACGTCTGGCTATTTTTAAAATTTTTTTTTTTCTAATTTTGCTACTTTAGGAATGGTGGCAAATGAAAGACACGTATACATCCTCGGTTTGAATAAATGAAGCAATGGGTACTTTCGAGGTGTGGCAGTTGGGCACTTCCTTTGGGGGTGGGGGTGTTTGCAATTGGTGGTTTTAGTAGTGTGTCTTATTAGGGACGGTTGATACGAAGACAATAGCAAGGGACCATGTGGATTTTGTGGTATTCCAATTTAGATGTGACAATGGGCACTTTTGGGGGTGTAAATTGGCGGCTTAGTAGGGTCTTATTAGGAGTGGTTGACACAAAGATGACAGCAAGGGATCATGTGAATTTTGTGGTAACTTATTCTACTAATAGAAAATTACGCTATAGTCAACAAAACTAGTTTAATGGTTTTTTGTTTTCGCTGCAAAATTTTTCATTTTCCAACATTGAATTTGCGCTTGAAACAAAAACTAAACCATTTGATTGGTTTTGTTGATTGTAGCACAATTTTCTTCTAGTATTCTAATATGGATGTGACCTAAAGAAATGATGGGCACAAGAAAAAAATTGCAATCAATTTTTTTTAAAAGTCTTCGTGTAAATTCAAGAGAGACTGTGTTGTAAGGGGTTCTATCAATATGTATTTTAGATCCAACAAGTCATCTTAAGATGAATGAAATAGAAAAACTCTATGATTGCAAAATTCAAAAAGTCTTGGAATTCAATCAAGACTACAATTTCAAAGAGATAGAAAGGAAAAATGATCATAAAAACTCAGAAAATACCATCTACTTTGATCTAGTAGGACTTCAAATAGACTTATCATCTATGGAGAATGCCCATGGACATTGGACTAAGTGTAAACCCAATTTTGAGTATATTCTTAATCATAAAAGGATATTGAGGCCAAAAAGCAACTGATGAATGACTTCCAACATTATTGTAGAAAAGAAGAATGCACATTTTGTCTCTAAAATTGTATCATTTTTGGTAAAGTATCATCAATGGTGATACATAACACTTCTAGGTAGCCATTTACCTACCTTCTTGGGATATGAAGAAAGTAAAAATATTCCTTATCTATATACCTAGTTAGACACACAAATTAAGATGGTTGCTACTCACAATTGAAATCATTTCTTTCATTCATTATCTCATGATGCCTATTGGGCAAGAAGGCAAGGGACTCCCTTACAAGAGATGAAGAATGGTATGTGGGTCTTGTCTTTTCAAGGCTAATGTTGTTTAAAGTGTAAACAATCAAGGGTTGTTTACACCCGAACCACACTTCCAGTGTAGAGCCCGTCTTTAATGTAGCATGGTTTTGTAGTTCATTTGTCACTCACAATTAAAAATTAATTATGTTTGTAACTACAAGATATTGGTTGTTGTGATGATTTATAATTGCAAAATGACTTTTTAAAACAAATCTACAAAAACACTGAAAAAGCACATTGAAACTATCAACAATCAAAGTGTTTGTAAAAACACTAGCATTAAAGGGCACGAGAAATGTCTATGGCAAAAATAAATGCAAATTTTTGACAAACTTAATAAAAGTTGGAGTCCCCTTTTCATTGGTAGATTGAAACCATTCTTAAATAGACTAAGCATTAAGACTCACAACTAGTCTAATTTATCATGTTATGACGAGTTCAATTAATTATAGGTCTTAAAAAGCTTAGTCTACTCAAGCCTAGATTTTACTATTGTTTAATGGCTCCTTCACTCCTAAAACAAAAACCAAGTTTTGTAAATATGCATCTCAAATGCCCACTACTAAGGGAGACAACCCATTTCTAACCACTTAAACAATTTCATGTTTAAAGAAGGTGGGTTTCTTCAATGGACAAATTTTTGTAGGTGTGGAAATAGATTGTGGGAGGTTTCTATAATTTTTTTGATTTTTTCGAAAAACAAAGCTATCATGAACATTCGAACAAGATATGTTTTTTCTCCCATTTTGGTGATGTAGACCTTCCTCATTCCAACCAATAACTAGTTGCAAGATCCACCAAGGGTTGGTTGCAATATCGAGTCTTGTAGCCAATCACAATGTGCCACCACTATGCCATAATTAATCATTCTTCACCTCTTATACATAGAAAGAGAATAGCTTACATTATAGTAGTCAACTCTTAAACTGCCCATCCTCTTCAAATCACTCCTATAATTAAGTGTTAAATGAACACAACATGGTCTTAAAATTGATATGTAACAAACTCTTCATGAACTAAAGTTAATATGAAAGCAACTTAAAGTGTATCAAAGATCACTTTAAGATTTAAATGTAGATGGTTAAAGCATGTGGTCAATTAATGTTTAAATATAGAAGTAGATTTGCATTTATGTATTTAAATATGATGACAGTAAGCCAACTATTTTTTTTGAAGAATGCAAAAATCTGAAAATTAATTGGAAACAAGTATGGTCATTTTAAAGACCCTTGCTTGTTATTTATTGAAAATTCCCTTATTAATTCTTGGTTTTTTCATCTCCCTTCATAAGCCACATGTGTGTTGATTTTGCCAAACCTACTATCATAAATAGGTGCCTAGGATTGACAACTTTGAAAATTCACAACTAATTCAATATTACTTGGAAAATTATGAAACCATTTGTACTAGATGCCGCATCCATTTATATTTCTCTACAAAATAAATGAAAAAAATCTTATAGTGTATAAAAGCCTACAAAAAAGGCAAAAATAGCCCGTAAATGGTCGTTTTAAGGTTGTACTACCTTACTAGAATGGAACATTGGTCAAGGATGGATTGCCTCCCATAGTCTCCCACAAACTATCTTGAACCTAAACTTCCCAAGATAGACTATTTGAAGTTTGACAAAATTCAAGGATAGGACCTAAGAATATCTATTCAATGATCCCCTGCACAATACAACCTCTTGATCAGCTATTGGCTGGTTAGCTGCCATTCTCCCCCTTCCCCCGCCCGGCGCGACCCGAGCCGACCCGTCCCGTCCCACTTTCAAATGGCTCGTTGCCTAGTGTTCCCTGCCAGCGATTCCACTCGAGTGTGCATGAGAAAAATGCCTTTCACACCTCGAAATACGGCACAGCACCGGAAGCTGCTGGCAGTCCCCACCCAACACTTGGGTCCTCCTCAATGGACTGGGTTCCCCCACACGATTCCCTCCACCCAAAGGTCGCCTGCCACTCAGAGCCCCCGTCCGTCAGACGTTCAGGGACGGGCCGACGGACGTAGGCTTCGTCATTAAAATCTGACAAAGTGAGGAATGAGCCTCCCTTCCAGGACTTCAGTTTTAAAAAAAAGATTCATCCGGACGACTGACGGATGAGGATGCTGAGTGTCAGCCGTTCCTTTTTCATTCGTGGATGATTTTTGGCCTTTATTCCGTCGCCCGTACACTAGGGGCCCAGAAGGGCTAGATATTTCAAGGGGGAGTCCAGGTGGCAATAGGGAAACTGAGGGAGTCAGGGAAGGGGGAAAAAGAATCCAGGTTCGGGAGGGGAAAATCTGGCACACCGCCATAAAGGCTTTGCATGGCACGATGGGAACTGAGAACCGAGAACAGGGAACCGAGAACAGGGAACCGAGAACTGGGAACCTGCATGTCCGAGTGGAACAATGGGAACGGAAAGGGAACCATGTGACCATGGAATGAATGCGGGTTACCCTATAATTATAGAGGCGGGCCCACCCTCGGGTCTGCTGGCTAGCTGACTTTTGCTTGCTTGTTTGAGCCAGCCTGCCATGCAGCAATGTACGGTACACCTTTTTGTTGTCACCGAACAGGTAAGTTAGTGAGTTGAGAGTTACTTTACGTTACTTTTCAATTATCTTCTTTTTCTTTTTTGATCTTTTGTGCTTTAATCTCTTTTGTAGGGCGGAACTTTCTATTCCGGGGGGGGAGGGGGACTTCTTCTTTTAGGGTTGCAAAAAAATCTCTGACTCAGGCGGTTGCAAGTGGCCGGGGAGGATTGACCCCTCTATTGCCCCGCCAGAGGGTAAATGTCAAAATTGCCCCCTATTTTGTGCGTCTTAAATTTTGTATTTCATCACGTCCCCTAGTTAATTTGGGGTATCTAGCTAATATGGGGTCTCTGATTGCAAACATGATTTCAAAGTTTGCAAATTTTATCAGATGTGGCAAATAAAAAATTTCAGTGTTTTCTACAAGGATGAAACAAGGGGCAATAGAAGGGTCAATCCTCTTTGGCCATTGCAAGTAGGATTGAGGTTTGTAAAGGGCTCCAGTTCTATTAAGGTAAATGCATTGTCTTAAGTTGAGGTTGACATTTGGCTTTCTCATTGCACCGACAATGTATAAGTAGTGTACATTTGAGGAGATGGATGTTGTTGCAATGACTAATCTATTGATAATTTACAACTTCAAAAATTTATAATGAATTTTACAAAGCTCATAGAATATGAAATGATTGGGGATTTGTATGTTATGGGGTCACTACTTTAGTGAGAGGTCTAGAGTCCTCACTTGTGATAATAATTTTGTCAAAATGAGATTGGACTTGTTGTTTTCTTTTTATTAAGAGAATGATTCATTAATATTCAAGTGTCAAAAAATTATTGGAGAAATTTGTGAAATTGTATCTCGGATAATAAAACTAATCATAAAGTGTGTGCAATGCAAAACCAAGAGTCACAATTTAAGGAAAAAAAACCAAGACAAAAGCTCTTTAGAGCACCAAAAACTAGGGTCTCATGGAGTTCAGTGGTGGTTTTTTCTGAACTATTCTCACAATTAAACTTGCCTCTAACACCATTATTACAGCTTGAGACGACCTTTACAATTAACTCTAATGTTGCATATGAGTTTTTTGTGAATTAATTATACATGTAATTGCCTTCTAATTGCAATTGCTTTTCTACCAATGCATATGTGTCATAGAGATAGAAGAACTACCCAAACCAACTCTTTATATTACAATTGATTTTCAACCAATGCATATGTGGCATAGAGATAGTAGAACGACCCAAACCAATTCAATCTTTATATTGCAATTGCTTCTCCACCAATGCCCTTGTGGCATATAGATAGTCAAACTACCCAAACCAATTCTTTATATTACAAGTGCTTCTCCGCCACTGCCCATGTGGCATAGAGATGGTGGAACTACCCACCAAACCCACTCTGTACACGTGGGTTGAAAAAATCACAGCAGGAGTAAGTTACCTGTTTCGTCTTCTCATTCTTCCCATTCTGAAGTTGACTGGGAGTGCACGGATCTGACATGGCAAAATTTTCAAAATATCTGTGTGCCAGATTGGCAATTGCAAGGCTCTGTGATTATAATAATTAAGTGGACCTGAGCACATGCCATTTTTATCTTGGGCACAAATGTCGTGAGCAAAGTGGACAGGGAGGATCAAGCAGGAATATCAATGCGCACTGGGAAAGGAAGGGAAGTACTGTAGCTCTATTCAACAAAAAAAAATAATGAAAACACAATGTCAACATTATTCACTAAGGTAGGAGGCTCAGAAATGGTGCATCCAAGGGCTGGTCCGCCTTTTTTTGGACGAGAATATTTTTAGCTCATTTTTCAGACCGAGAGAAATTGATAAGGAATTTAACCCAAGTGGTTTTGTATTTTTCCAAAGTTTTTTGAATTGCTTATGAATTTTCAACCGAGTTGGGTCTTAGGTCCTTATTTGTGACCCTAGGTCTTTCATAAACAGTTCACTTGCAATTCTAAATAAAAACGCAGAAAACAAAGAGAATGAGTGGCTCTTGCAATTAATAATGTTTTATTTCCTTGGTTCATTCAATGACTATATTGGTCAATTTCAGAACCATCTATGTCCATTTCACAACCATCTATAGGGTCATTTTTAATGCCCCCACTATTTTACACCTCCTACCTTAAGGTATGGGCATCCAAAATCTCCACCTAACCATGTGTTCAATTTTTTTATTTTAAAAACATCTTCACCTGAGCTTAACATGGCATTGGATAACCAGGCAATGCTACTCTCTATGTGCTACGAAGGTATTGTGCTTTGCTTGATATTTCGAAGGGACTTATCGACTTATCGATACTTAATGCTAAGACTAGGGTTGGCTGAGGAACCATAGAAGATTGATTTGTTCACTGGAAGGGACTGCTTTTCAAGGATGCAAAAGGGACACCTGTTTTCATTGAGAAATAATGTTATGAAAAAAGTATAGATATGCATTTAGTTCAAGTGATGATTATGGGTGTACATACCTTCTTAGTCCTAAACTAATCATCACTGAACATAATGAAATGAACGACTACATTTCCATAACCCAAATGCAATTAATTCTATAGATGTTCCAGGTACAATTTCCCCGGCCATGAAAAATCATCTAGTATCAGCAACACTTGGCACCTCCTCACCACGGGATTGGCTTGTGGATTCATGAGTAACCCTGGTTGTCCGTCGTTCACATGATATGGAATTTTGGGCAAATATCCTGCCCATCCCAAAAGCATTGGCAACCCAACATGTAGGTCAGTAGTAGTCGGCCACACTGTGTGGAGTTATTAAAAGTACCCTAATGTACAGTACCGCCTTGGTAAAAAAAAAATCAAGCTGCTGGCCAGCGAGTCTACATGGAAAACGTTGGTGGAGTGTGTTCGTAGGGAACCCAGCCGGCAGGCAGGGCGAGACCACGAGAGAGTGTGCATTTCATAACATGCATTTCTTATACACAACAATGCCGTGCAACTGAAAATGGCAATCATCGCTTTTGAAGTAACGAACGATACGGACCTCGTATTGGATTGATCCTTGCCTAATGTTGACACCTACTTTGGGATGTAAAGTGAACAAGTGCATAACATTGTGGAATCATGCAATGGTCTTCTCGCCCTCCTTCCTGTGGTGGGAAGGTATTCAACCTCCCTAGATGCTTGGAAGGGAATTGTTAGTTCATGCAAGGGTTGGGGTTGGCTGAGGAGCCATCGATACCATGACAATTTTGTCCCTTGTGGGGGGCTTATTTTCAAGAGGAACCCCTAGTACCTCACTGGTAAATAATGTTATGTCTAAAACATGTAAAATGGTAAATTGAAATGAACTAGTTAAATATCTAAAATAGCATGCAAAAAGGTGGAGTTGGAGACTTTGGGGGAATTGAACGAGTCTGAAGTTGTGGTATTGCAAAAGGTGGTGGCTTTCTAATGGGATACTTTTCTAGCAATGTCTTTTTCGTTGTAATATTTGAAGTTCTTCTTGGTAGGTGTAATGAATCCTAATCAAGTATTTAATATATACTAATATATATTAATCAAATAATTATATATACTAATTTAGAATAAAGTTTCATAAAATCTCCATTGTGTATTAAAATATAACTTTATATTTAGGTTTACTTTTATAGAAGTTGTACTCAAATGTGCCAATATGAAAATACAAAACACAAATAAGTAAACAAATGTATCAATAGCTAACTAAGGTCTTTGAGACCTTTTAGGATTTTTTTTTGGCTTCAACAATGCTTAATATTCACATAATGAATGTCAAATGCACCTAAGTTACACTACGCTATAACCTAAGTTATCTAAGTCATAATCAATACATGTATTTTTAGTAAAATTTTGCCAATAATCTCCTTAAAGGTCATTACTTATAATCTTATGTTTAAGACTAACTTAAATTTAAGAACTCACTTAAAACACCCTTTCCTATTGTAGTGGGATTTCATTAGGTTGGTTAGTGGTTGAAATCAATGCCTTGGATGGTGGTCATGGAGTTGTTAATGACTACTTGGGGAACTTCTACCTTTCTAGTGTAAGTTCATTACAAGAACTAAGTTTTTTTTAATTCCTTAACGTCATGGCCATGTTAAAGAATATTGTGACCATGTTAGGAAATATTAAGATTGCTTTAGGTAGTAAGGTGACCATTATGAGTACACTTTTTTGTAATTTTTTTGAGTAGTCTAAAGATTGTTTTGGACAAATTTGGCAACACATTTCAAAAATTCATAAAAAATTTATACTTTTTGAAAAAAATACAATACATTTTGTGCCATAGAAATTTTGTATTTCTTCACCTCTCCTACTATATCAAACTGAGACTTTTGATTCCAAATGTAAATTCAGAATTTTGCAAATTTTTGTCTTGTGTTGCAAATTAAAAATTCCAGTGTTTTCCCAGGGGTAAACCGTGGGGCAATAAGAGGATCAATCCTCCCTGTCCGTCTCAGCACAAGGCAGTGAGGGTCATCCTGTGGCACCCTGGACCACCATTCCGCGGATGGATTTCATCCACCGGGAGTGACAGGCCATTCCCGGCCATTAGCTCTCTGGGAGTTAATGCCAGGATTTTTTTACTTTGTTTTAGAGAAAAAAATGGATAAAATAAAACAGAAAAGTATTTCGAGGGAGCTGGATATTTGGTGATATATTTTTCTTTAGTAGGAGATGAAATGATTAAATTGATACAAAATCTAGGGATGGTATCATTTTTTCAATATAAATGGACACACTTCAAATAAATAAGTATTTTTCATCCATTTCTAACATGCTTCATTATGATTAAAAAAAAAATAGCTTTGTCATTCCAATGACTAGAGATCTTTTTTTTTACCTTGCATGAAATAAATGAAATAAAAATCCTCACTCTTTCTTAAGACTTTTGGTGTTCATTAGGGGGCTTATGAATGTTATCAAGAGTTTATTGTGGAACCTTTACAAATCACATGAAGTACATCCAAGTATGTCGCAAAAATGATTTTAATGTGGTCTTTGACATAGTGACTAGCATCATCACTTGATTTTTGTGTGAAATTTTGAATCAATTTGTAGACTTGGGAAGAAAATTGAAAAAGAAAATTGCTAATCCAATGATAACATTATGTTTAAGGTAACCAAACCCATTCATGATCCACTCTCCAATCCCAAGCCTTGTTTTGGGACCCATTCTCAATAAGTTCATGATCCAATTAAAGTGAAGTTCACCAACCTTTTGAAATATTGACGAACTCTCATCCCTTGAATTCTTACTTTTTGGAGAACAATTTGGGACAAGTCTAGAGATACTAATAGTAGGTATCAATTACCATTTCAATTCAAATATCATTAGAAAATTAAACAAAAAAATGTTTTAAGATAATTATTTTTGATTGGATTTTTCTTGACAAGGCTAATCAACAAGGAGTTAATCAATTACAATTCTTGATTATAGAAGAGTAACAATTGGGAATGGGTCTTGTTATATCATATTAGATTTTTTTGTGCGCATAAATGTAATTTACCTGGATAGCTCCAAATCTACTAGGGTGAACTGTCCCCCTTGTTCAATTCCTAAAAAAAAGTGTTCATTTAAAAAAAATTCCATGTATAATAAAATTTTGAAATAATATTGAATTCACATTTGCAACCATCAAAGGCCCCAATTTGTGCTACAAGTTTTGTAGAAGATAGATTCATCGAGCACAAAATAGGGGATCTTTTTTTTTTTTACATGCACCCCTGGAACCACTTGGGGGACGACCGAAGGGGTCAATTCACCTCGTCCATTCAAATCTCCCCTCCTCACAGCGTGTGCCCCTATTCCATGGACCCCTGCCTCATTGGTAATAAGGTAAACGAAGTGACAATCCAATCCGCCAATGCGCAAGCCATAGTCCAATCCGAGTTCCTGCCTTTTACGACGCTTCTCCACATCCCATCTCGTTTTGAGCAGTAGAAATGCCACGACCCAATGACTCCCTCAGAAGCCCTAGCGGAGTCCCAAATTCAAAAAACAAGAAAAAAATTAAAAAAAACATACATACAGTATCGTAGTTATATTGTAACTTAGATGCAGAAAAATTGGATGGTTCAAGCACTTTGCATGTCCATCCAAAGGGCCCAAAGGGATCGAGGACTTCTGGACCACGGGATCTGGACCTGGACCGGGACAAAATGGACCATAAATACAGTACCCGGGGCAGCTTCCGTGTCCCCTTTTTTTTTCTCCTTTCAGCTGGCAAATAATAAGGGAGCAAGAACTGGCCACTCCCAGGAGCCCGAATCAGCCATTTGGATCCAGGAAATTCCTAGATACTCTGAGACGGGTCAACTTCAAATTCGTAGTTGTTGGTCCTACCACCACTTTTGGGGGGGGGGTTGATTTCCGGTAATTTGGGTTGTGTGCTCAACTGCCGGGAAAACAACCATATGCCATGTTCTGTACATCCGCGTCATGGATGAAACATGGCAAACTTGGGATGATATTTTTGAACCCCTGAAGGAGTAGATCCATTGCAAAACTGTCAAACAAACATCATATTTGAGCTAAATTATCCCTTCTAAATTGTGTTCAAAGAGCACTCTTATATTTTTAATGTGTGGTATTGTGAATTGTCAATCATTATGAAAATTTTCACTTTGTTTTTCATGAAAAAATTGTCCTAGTCATAATTTTTGTGACTACAAGTGAAAAAAAATTTGTAAATACAAAAGAAAATGTTCAAATTATTTCAAATTATTTCAAGAGGTGCAAGTAGCAATGGAGATTGTTGTGAAAAATTTTCAATTATTTGTTTTAATTTTTATATCCAAAACATCCTTGGTAATGACCTTCAAGTCAAATTTCACCATCAAGCTAAATTTATCCTATTATATAATTGACATATACAATCTTGATATTTTTCTCATTTCAAAAAGCATATTCGCTATAGACATTGATTTTTATAAATTTTGATGGAAAGATCAAATAATTGCACTTTTTAAGGTATAAAGGTGGAAATCAGATTATATCATTTAGAATATATATATCTCAATATTTTCAATTTTTTTTTAACCATAACTGAAGTTCAAAATGAGATATTAATTTATAATTTTAATTTGAAATAACATTTAAAAATAAAACACATAATATGATATAATGTGCATTTTGACACTAGGAGCTTATAATTGCAATAATTCTTTCAAACCATGTCACACTATTGTGCCAAACTTGTTTCTTGTGTTCACAAGTTGTGATAACTTGCAGGCATCTGGAGGCCCCAAAAATCTTCTAATGGTTGCTCCTTGTTTTATGGTTATTTAATTTTTTATTTGAGGATCTTACTAAGCAAATTTGATAATTTCAGTTGTGATTTCAATTTCGAATTTCTCATTCTCCAAATTTGCCCATTCCTGGTAAATACCATATATGATGGTCAAAGTTGCTATTTTTGGCTAAATTTTTAAATTAAAGTTAGAAAAAAATTATGACTAATGATTTGAAAAAATATATACTACTCAATTCTCTTATTTCCTATATATCCCCTCAATTTCCCAAACATTTTAGCATCTACTTCAAAATTCTTTCTTGCTAACTTGACCATTAGATACAGTAAGAGGTTCCAACATTTTTCTCCAAATCACGATTTGGAAGCAATGTTCAAAAAAATTTCATTTCTATAACAAATACTCAAAGCACTTCTCTAGAAGGATCCAAGAATTTGTAGCAATTCACCAATTTCATTTGTCCATGAAGGAGAATCAATTGTAAACATTTCCTCATTTTTACTTTAATCCTTGAAGGATGCGGAAGCCCCCCAAAGTGGGCCACGGAGGATAGACCTCTTTATTGCCCTATGTTTTATCCTTGTAGAAAACCCTGAAATTTTTTATTTGTCACATATGATAAAATTTGCAAATTCTGAATTCAGATTTGCAATCACAAGCCCCACAATGAAGTACCAAATGTATGCGGCACAAAATTAGAGGTAATTTTTGACATTTACCCTTTGGCGAGGCAATAGAGGGGTCAATCCTCTCTGGTCCCTCAAAGTGTTCAATGAATGATTCCATTGTTTACTGTAGGAACGAAGACTGCACCTATAGGTCTAATAATAGGAGCATTTTGGTGGCTAACTTTGGTCACAAGGGCCGCGTCCTGCAAGGGTTACTCGTAATAAATAATTAAAAAAGAAGAAGAATTATCGCTATCCTAGCCCAACGAAAACCGTGTCTGGCTGACGCAACTCGTATGAATTCCGTGCCTGCAGACATTCGTCCGTCCGTCCCCGGCAGACGCGTGGGAAAGCTCCGTCTGCCCGACGTTCCGCCCAATGGATGACCCCCCATGCCGGCTATTTCCAAGCATCTCGAACCCCTGTAGATATTCGAAAACCTCCGGAACATCTCTGAGATCTACCTACGCAGATATCAAAATCTACGTCATCCCGACGCAAGGGGAGGTTTTAAGCAAGTCGTAAGATCGTAGATGTTGACGTGACGTCGCAACGTAGATTCCTGACCCAGAATTGAGATCTTTTCAGGGCCAGGACATGTAGCAGCGCCATAGAGGCCGAGTAGGGGCACGTGTCGAGGCCGGAGTGAGGCGAGGGTTTCCAAGGCGAGCGGTGCATTTTCTTTCTTTCTTCCTCACGTCACAGCGGAAGCGAGGTGCAGTGCATCTCACGAGGTTGCCACATCTATTTGTATGCCATTCTTCTCCACTCGTCTAGTTGTTTTGATTTTAGGAAACGAAAGCTTGCTTAGAAGAAGAGACGACGCGCACGCCGCAGGTCAGAGAAAGTCGGAGGAAGGCGATGAAAGTCGGAGAACGGAGGAAACTCTCTAAAGACGCCAACAAGCGGAACAGAGGAGAAGCATTATTCAAGGTTTGAGGAAACAGACGGGACGCAATTTTGATAGACTTATTAGGAGCGAGAGCAGGGTGGAGTTGGCGAGTTCAGAAGAAGTGGAGGAGAACGGTATTACTCTTTTTCTGCTTCTGCATGTTGTGTGTTGGTTTAGGAAAGCATGCTTGTTGGAGAACCCTGCGCTGGTGGAGGGGAAACTTGGGAGAAGCTGTCGAAGCACAGGTCGTTTGCTGACAAGAACTCTCAATTGTGGTTGCGCTTGGGAGAGCGCTGCAGAGTCGAGTTGAGACGGTGGAGTTGAGGGCAGTAGAGTAGAGTGAAGAACTTGGCTTGTCTCGTTTGGGAGGCTTTCGTTAGGTGATATCGGTAGGCTATGTCGCTGGCGCTCAGCGGTGAAGGTAGGGACGTTTTCGGCGTCCGTGTTTTGTAAGTTGATCGTCTGCGGCAGCATCAGATGTTAACGACATCTCCATGTGTCACTTTTCGAAATTATTAGCGAGTTTTGCATGCAACTCTTGTGTGTGTCTCGCTCTGTGAATGTAGATCTTTCCACTGGACTTGATTCCCAAGAACTTAGAGCAAGCGTACAACCATGTGTAGGTTTGAGGCTTATGATGTGACGCCTTTCACCTCAACTCCGACGCCTTTCATCTCGAGCAAGAGGCTTTGTGAGAATGAGGAGTTTAGGGTTGTTGAAATACAGTGGTTGCGTCTAGAGAGTCTATGTAGTTCTCGTTGCATGTCCAAAACGCGACTTTATCGTCGAACGGACTGTTTCGGTGAACAAGGTTGAAGTGTTACGGCCGAAAGTATAGATCGGAGAGAGATGACGAGAATGGAGCCACTGCTGGCGTACGTGGACGAGAATCCAATTAGGTTTCTACAGGGGACGAGTCGTGTAGAAGTATTAAGGGTCATGTGTTCTGAAAGATCTTTTGATAAGAGGAGTTTGACCGTAGCATCTTGAATATCGCTGTGTCGGAAAGTTCTTTGCATGTGATGAAACCCGGCACGAAGGAATTGCAGGGTTGCTCACTCTAAAGAGTTGGCTATTCTTGTGCATGTTTGTTGTTGTCGCTTTTTTCGCCTAGTTAGCGCAGTTTTCTCGAATGACTCTAGGAGGACTGCGTAAAGCAATGTTTGTGCGTTATGGTGGATGAAATTATGACTAAGTGTCTGTTTTTTTTTATTGCAGATTAAAGAACAACGACGAAGGCGAATATATGATGAGTTCGGTAGTGTGGTAGTTACTTTGGGGTGAGGGTGCTATTCAGATGCTCACTACGTCTTGCTACCCTGAAGCGGGACAAGGCGAGGTTTCAGTAGGGACGCCGTTCAGCACGGCTCACAGATCTAGTCCATTTTTGTGTCGATATACGAGATTGTACGGTTTCTGTCCGGGCATTTCTTGAAGGTTTGACTCTTTGGTGACATATTAAAGCGGTGAGGAGCAGTGAACATTTGGAAGGGAGTTGTTTGTAGCAGTTGGTGGTTTTAACAGCGGTATGAGAGTTACGCAGACTGGGGCTGAAACAACGTCGATGAATCGGCGCCCACACCAGCCTAAAACGCACTACACGGAAGCTTCTTTTCGAGCCATCAAAGTAAACGATTACAGTGGAGATGTCGGTTTGTCTGGTGCCAAGATGCGGGATTCAAGCAGTGGTAGTTACTCTATGGTCCGACACAACAGTGTAGTTTTCGAGCATGATTTTGACACTAATAGACGCAGTCGGGTACATTCAGTTAGTGAAGTAACGGAAGAGATGCAGTTAGGGTTGAATCACGGCACTAGGGATCACTATGTGGAGAATGGCTACTGCAGTGATGGCAAGCCAGGGAAAGGGAGTAAAGCGCAGGGAACACCAGGCGGTCTTGTGAGGCAGGTGTCTCACGAGAGTCATCAGTTTTCGCAGGAGACTTATTCTTCTTCGCCTTCCCCAGGCAAGAAGAAGGGGCAGATCAACAGTTTTGTATATAAGAATTACGCCTTACTTGATAGGCGTACCCTGAGCCTTCCTATTGGCAAAGAATATTCTGTTAGTGAGTATGTCGGGCAGTCTACTGAAGTGCAGTCACATAGTGACAGCAATTCTAGAAATGTTACAATTTCGGAACAACGGCGAACTAGTGTCAGCAGCTCTTCCTCCTGTGATGGGAACGAAGCTTATCACATACGTGATTTCGACATGGAGGCTGAGCGACACTCTAAGTCGACGTTATTCTTCGAAGCTGGTAAGTGGTGCCCCTCAATTCAGTATTGAGATGTTTTTAAAGATTGTGCCACGGCAATGCCAGTCTAAAGTTTAGTGAAATGCGGCGTCGAATTTATCTCTGTCCTATTCATGACTATAGAGAGAGTATTTTTGTAATACTCGGCAGGTGTTTATCTCTATTGGTGCCTGTACTCATAGACATTGGTGCCTTTTGCCTTGTGAAGGTTCTACTCTGCTCACCGTGATGGCAGCCATATTGACGTTGTACCTCTGCATACGTTTTCTGTCATCTGCGACGAGTAACGGTTCTCAACAAGCAGAGAAGTCGTCGAGGTTGTACCGCGACTCCTCTGGTGCGCTTCGAAAAGATGAATTTTATGCCCAGTGTGGACTGTTCGCTAAGGCATGCCCTTTGCTAGGGCTGTTAACAGCCGGCCTGGTGGTGGTGATGGGGGCGTGGGTGACGGACGGTCGGTTTTGGCGATGGTCATCGACGCCTGCAACAGCAACCGCTTGTGGTCACTGCGAAGGCTTTGAGGAGAATCGGCGTCAGGCTGAAGAGGCTGATGAGAAGGTTCGCCAGGCTGATCGGTCCAAGCAGCAGTTTATGGCTTACGTCTTTCATAACATCAGAGGTGAGGAGGCTTTAAAGAATATGTAGTTCTTTGCTACTGAACAGCTTCGTAATCATTGGACATTGTTCAATGGAAACACAGCTTTAGGTTTATTTTAAGCGTACCCATGACAATTAGGAACCCAATTTATCTCGTATTGAAGCTTTTCAGTATGTGTGCAGATCTACCGTTAGTCTGTGTCTGAATCGTTTATTTATGTGTTTTTTTTGTCTTGTTTGTATGTGCAGTGCCATTTAACGCTATTGTGCTGGGTTTGGGTCACATTCGAGCTCTTGGAGATGGTGGGGGCGTTGTAGGAAGTGGAGCAGATAAGATGGATCTGGTGCAGATGATGCTCGACTGTGCGGAGACAATGACAAGTGTTCTTGACGATGTTACTGATATGGGTATGTTTGTGCTCTTCTGAAATTTACTCGTATATACTTCACATGAATACCAGTATGTACTTTTCATGACTTGTATCTCCGCTCACATGATTTCTATATTCATGTGCAGGTCAATGGGAAGGTGGACAAATGGAACTTCATAAGGACGAGTTTGACATCCTTGCCGTGATCAAGTTCTTGTCGTGGGGTCTGAAAGACCTTCTGGAGCAGAAAGAAATTGCTTTCAACATGAATATCGATGAGTTTGCAAACAAGCTTCTTACTGATCATCGAGTTATTGGAGACAAGCAGCGAGTAGTCCAGACGTTGGGTGAGTTTCAACTTGCGTTATTTGCGTCATTTTGTTATCTTTCTTGTATACCTAAAAATGATCTAATTCATGCAGATGTGTAAGCAGCTTAGGTACTGAGGGGTATGCATGCTTCGGTATTGAAACCACGTCCTTCCTCGGGGATTATTACTCATTGTACCATCCCATGTGCAGGGAACTTTCTTAGTAATGCTGTCAAGTTCACACCTTCTGGAGGCAAATTAGATCTCGACTTACAGTGCGAGGAGATTGTGGAGAGCAAAAATATTGAAGACCATATTATTAATCCTAGTCCAAATGGTTCTACGAGTGAGGGTTCTTTGTTGGGAGCTGTTGGCATCCAAATCTTGTCAAAGCCATCGTTTCAGATGAAGATTGGCGAGGGGAAGGTGGCAAGGCTACGACTTTCTGTTAAAGACAGTGGAATTGGTAAGTAGGCGCTAATTTCAACTCTCAATACTGATGGTCTTTCTTCTCGCATTACTCAAAAGCGCCTTTAAAAGATATGAAGTGTCTGTCTAGTTTTCATGTTCTCTAATATTCATGGTGTTGGTTTTTGCAGGAATCTCCGCTCAAGATCAGGCAAAGTTGTTCGAACCATACTCCTTTGTGACTTCGGGATGGGTTTTGAAAGCAGGTGTTTCTGGATTGGGCCTTAGCATGGCTAAGAGGTTTGTTGAGCGGGCTGGAGGAAGCATTGGTGTGGAATCTGAGGAAGGGAGTGGTAGCAACTTCTTCTTTTCCATTCCTTTTCCACTTGTACGAGTGGATATCGATAATGAGCGGGATCAAAGCAAGTCGGACTTGGGAGGTGCTGTTCTTCAGAAGTCTGAGGTTACTCAGTCCAAGAATAGTTCAGGGGTCACAGTTGTCCACGAGTCAATCACTTTATCACGAAGGCGATCAAATATGAAAGAGGAGATGAAACCTGCAACGAAAGTGGAACCGGCGATGACGTCTGATGTGAAAAATGGTGTTTTCACAAAGGATACAAAGCTTGATGGGGTTGATGGATCTCAAAGAAAAGTTCTTCTTGTTGAAGATACACGAATTAATAGAGTGAGTAGTATAGTCCTTTTGACTCATGCTTTACAGAACCGCCTCTTCTTTCAGTTTTTTCGCTTTCTGTTCGAAGGTCTCATGATGTTATTGTCTTGCAGATAATTTTGCGGAAAGTCTTACAAAACTTGAATCTCCAATGTGATGAAGCTGAGAATGGACAAATAGCAGTAGATTTACATAAGCAAGGAAATACATATGATCTCGTACTCATGGACAAGGAGATGCCTGTAATGGATGGTCATGAGGCTACAAGGCAACTACGCAGCATGGGAGTGAAGACTCCAATTGTTGCTTTGACAGGAAATGCATTGACTACAGATAGAGAATTGTTTTTTGAGGCTGGCGTTGACGATTTCCAAACCAAGGTATAAATTCTGTTTTTACTTCTTAGAATGGATCAGTTTTCATGATTTTTAAATGATCAATTTGATCGATCATATTGTGAAAAATATAAACTTAGACAGCGCCAAAGTATATACCGGTACTATGAAGAACTTTTCATCTGATGGTCAAAATAGTAAGTTCATTGTATAAAAGAAAATCCCTATATGATCCTTTCGATAGTGGCATTATCAAAATCTAATTTCCTTGCAGTTATTAAATTTTCTTCTGTTTCTCTGAACGACGTGTTCTTGTCCTTTTCTGTGATGCAGCCTTTGTCGAGAGAAAAGCTTGTACAGCTCTTAATACGTTATGGAGTGGAAACCTCGCGCTCAAAGTCTACAAATTCGAAGAGGGCGTGAGAGAAAAGAGTCGCCTTTCGTTACCTCTCAGATTGGGGTTGCTCAGCTTCTACCGCTTTTTTGCCCCCTTGTACCATATATCCGCGAGAGACTTATCTTTCAAATAAATGTTAGGTAGAGGATTTGTTTCTGGGAGCCATTGCTCCAGGTGCTGCTGATGGATATGCTAAGAGGATCCTTACGGCTGCCCGCCTGCCTATCCTTTCCCTTGGTTTTTTGACTCCAGCAAGGTTGCTATAGTTTTGCATGCTATCTATTGCTGGATTGTGCAGACCATATTAGAGTTTCATAGATGGGACTGGACTGCAGGACTTATGGCGTAATTCCTGCGAAAGATCATATTCTTATTTATATCGAACTACTTTTTCAACTGCGTGTACGTCTTGACTTCCTGTTTTTTCTTGCAACTTTTCCTAAAGTTGATGGTCGAAGGGGAAATTGTAAAAGCGTTTTTTTATGGTGTCGTGGATTGAAGATGGGTAAAGAGTTGGCATACGGGAATGGAAGAAGCGGTTCACATTATTCTTCTGAACCGCTTGTACGGGTGATATCAATTTTGAAATTATTTTCACTGTTTTTTTTATTAACCCCTAAATGCCCAAGGCCTGTTTTGAGCCTCTACAAATTTGCTCTAAATTGAACAAAAAGCCAACATTTTGAGAAGTTGTATCAATTTTTTTTTGAATTGTAATTGTACAAATTCAAACTAGACATGTTAGAGATCATATATGAAGAAAAAATACAACAATCTCTTATAAGTTGAAAGATTATAATGTTTGATCTTGAGGGTGTTAAAACTATGAAAAATTTTCAATTTACTTTTCACAAGCCAAACCTACAAAGTCAGTGACCAAAAAAATATGAAGTTTGAGGGCTGAACATGAATAACCCCAATCAATTTATGATTTCTCAAAATCTACTCTACAATTTTTTTAAATAAGTTTTGAATGTGATTTTTTCTTCAAATCCTAGTGTATTTGAGGTTCACTTACAAGAACTCTCAACACTATGGGAAGGCAAAATTGCAATGGGTACCTTTGTACAAAATCCTAAACCCACACTTCAACAATGGTTTGATCATGCTTCAACGAGGGTCTACTCACAATTTTACATTTCACCTTTGAAAAATCACAGAAAATTCAATTCTTGTCGAAATGTCTTTATTTCTTTTGCAATTGGCTTCTCTCAAACAATTCAATCTTTGAAAAATATGAGAGTTCATGAATAGCTTCTCTAAAGTACCTAGATTACAAATTTGTAGGATAATGGGTATTTCTACTTTAAAGAAGGTAGTAGATGAAAGTATAGTATAGTAAAAGAGATCTTCGTTGCACTTGCCAAAAAACAATCAAATTTGCCATCAAAGTGAAAAATTTTAAAAATTTAATTTTTTACACATTCAACTATAAAATCTTACACCTAACTAGTATAAAATGTATGGAAAAAAAGTTGAAATTTTTTTACTAAGGAGATTGCAAGATATTTGCATTTAAAGTTCTTCAACACCTTGTGTGACTAGGTTTTTTGACTTTTAATCTTCTTTTACTTCAATTTTTTGCATTATAGAATTTTGAGCTTTAAATCTTTATGGTGGGGAATTGAGTTAAGTGTCTAGGAAAAAAATCCATAATTTTTAAATTTTTAAATTATAAATTGTAAAATAGATATGAGATAAAAAGAAAATCTAAATGATTAATATCTCTAAAATGGAATTAAAAAAGCACAAATCCCAATGGTGAGATTGATCTAGTAAGAAAACCAAACCATCTAGAACTAATTTTTTGGAAAAATTATTTAAAATGCATTAAAAAATGATTTCAGAAGTTATTTCTCTAGAAAATGCTCTAACTACCTCCAAAATAAGATTGTTCATAACTTTCACATCACTTATCCAAATGAAATGAATTAAAGCTTTCCAAGTAGACAAAAATATAATTTATAAGGAAAAAAATTCATTAAAAAAAATTCAAATTTTTGTTTTGTTACTCGGTTTTTTTTATCTTGACCTTATTTGGGCATAACTTTTGTTTGCAAGCACTAATTGAAAAAAATTGATATTCTAATAGAAACAATCAATTTTTCTATCTACAAAATTTTTTTAAGAAAATCATGACAAGAATTCAGCCCATAAGTAGCAATGCTTAGGCTAAGGTGATTCTAGGCCTAGAACTAGTGTTTTTTTTTGGTTTTCGGACAAATGATTGTGTGGCCTTTCTTTCAAGAAGGTTTTAAGTTTCATGGCTCCTTCATTCTAGGGGTTCAAATTGAAGGAGGCCAATGTGAATATACAATTTTGAATATGTAATTTTTTGCATGTGTTGGCTCTACACGATGGATGAAATGAGGTTTGGGAAACATTGTGGCACCAATGTGTAGGGCCTTCATTACAATCTAGCATTTTTTAACACTTACCCCCTTTTTTCTATAGGCTTGACATTGCCTATTTTCTTTTGAGGAAATTGGACATTTAATTGCCTAAAAAAACCCTGCCTAGAACATTCATTGAAATAGGGATGTCTTTTGAAGCAATCAAAAACCGTAATTGAAGCTACAGTGAAACAGTTAGGGTCCAAAGATCAAGAGAGGAAAGCATCTAGTGCTACTACAAAATCGCACCGTTGGAGGCACATTAACCCCCTAAATGACGAAGGCCTTTATTTTGCCAAAAAACACTCAAAACAACCATTTCTATAGCAAAAGGTAAAAAAAAATTTAATTGTTTTTTATCACATCTAAACATAGTATCTTACACCTAACTAATATGAAAATGTGTAGAAAAAATTTCAAAATTTTTGACCATAGAGATTACAAGATGTTTTGTGTTTAAAGTGAAAAAAACAAGTTTTTCAGCACATTGTGAGACTAGATTTTTTGACTTTGAACATTTCTAACTTAAATTTTTTGTATTATAGAGTTTTGAGCTTTAAATATTTATAATATAGAATTGAGTTGAGGGTTTAGGGAAAAAAAATTCAAAAAAAATTATCATTTTTTCTTTAAAAAATTGTTAACTAGAAGAGTAGAAGTAGGTACAAAATAGAAGGAAAATCTAAATTATTAATATCTCTAAAATGGAATTAAAATGCTCTAATATCAAAGATGAGATTGATTTAAAAAAAAGATTAACCATGTAGAACTAATTTTTTTGAAAAATTGTAAAAATTGCATTAAAAATGAATCCTACAAATTATTTTTTCAAGAAGATGCTCTAATTGTCCAGAAAACAAGATTGTCTATAACTTTCTCATAAAAATCCATATGGAATGAATTAAAGCTCTTGATGTACATAAAAACATAATCTAAGAGGAAATATATTTAAAAATAAATAAAAAAATAAAAATTTGAAATTTTTTTTGCTACCCCATCTCCTATTTTGAGCTTATTTGGGCATAATTTTTGTTCTTGGGAATTGATTAAAAATTTTACATTCCTATGAAGCTAATTAATTTTTTCTATCTTCAAAAAAAAATTTAGCCCATAGGTACCTACCCAAAATCCCATTTGTCCCTTAAAGGGACAATAGTCCTTTAGGAGTTCACCATATAAGGACATATTGGTCTCCATTTAAATCATCATTTTCAAATACGGTGAGAATCAATTATTTAAAAAAAATGAAAAAGTACTCACTAGAAGTCAAACTATTGTAGAAGATGTTTCCTTTTCACAACAAAGCTCTGAGGATGAATAGTTACACTTCTCTCGGGCCACATAAGATCGGCATTCTTGAAAGAATACAAGTGCAAATGGCCTGAGAGTTCTCTTGCTACCTGCGCCTGTAAGTTTGGCCCTTTTGGGCCCCTTGAAACATTTACTTTGAATTGCCTTTCTCTCAGAAAAAAACAAACAAACAAAGCAAACTCCAGCAAAAATATAGTTCTTATTTATAGCAATTTTAATAATGATTAGCAAAAACTGCAATTTTGAGTGATTTGTCCTCTCTAACGTTGTGCAGGGTAAAGAATTGATGAAGGTTTTCTTTTTCTTCTTAGAAATGAAAAATGTGACTACTTATCTTGTAAGAACATTATTTTTTTGGTTGACTATCTCTGTGAACTACCCCTTGGTAGTCACTGTGTCAACCTTGAAACAAAAAAGAACAACAATCAGCCATGCCCCATGAGGAAAAGAACACAGAAAATTATGGGGAAAAAAGAGGTTAACTCAACCCTTAAATTTTTTGGCCATTTTGAAGGTGTTTTGGATCTCAATTTTGTAACTTACAAAGGGTTGGAGCTCAAAGTACAATGAGTCATTTTTAGGCAAAATTAACTATAGGATCTTGCAGAAAGCCAAGTTCTTATCATCTCTACAAAGTTTGGTTTCAATCCAAGTTATAAATTGGAAGATTATAACATAAAAGAAAAAGGGTACTAGAAGAAATTCCATGTTTTTGAATAGTCAAAATTGTGCTTTGAAAAGCTCTTTTGGACACATAACATTATAAAAAATTGGCATCCTATGTTCATTCACAAGGTAACCAAGTTCCACATGCATGGAAACAAGTCTTGTATTTTTAGGACCGAAAATGAGTGAGAAAATGGTCTTGCAATAGTTGAACTACTTCATTGTTAAATTATAAAAATTATGAGAGAAAAAGAAGATTTGTCACAAATTTGGAGTCACAATTCAAGATCACATACATTAAAATGAAGGAACACAAGAAAAGACTCACAATAGGGGAATTTTTTTGAAAAACATCTCAAATCAGAGTGCAAAATGTGTATTTCAATGTCTGTTCACACTTAGAGATCAGGTGGAGTTAAAAAAAAAGAGGGCAATGACACTTCAAGTGTAATCTACTATTGGATAGCTCATTGAAAAGAGATACGAACAGTCTACACTAAGAATCCATTAGAATTCCAAGGATCATCGTTGTCCAACCACCTTTCTCCCATCCCAAAGTTAGGTCCGGTCTTGCTAATACCGGGTGGTACAATTTTGACCTAGCCCACCCAAGAACACATGCCTTCACCTTATTGGCTAGAATTTTTTTAAGCAATGACTCTTTGTGACAACCCCAAACAACCCATGCTGTGGAAATTTTTGTAAATTCAATAGTGAGTCTTCTTCTAAATTTGAAAACCCCACTAGATAGCTAACTTGATTTTTTTGAGAATGAGCTTCAATTCTAGTAATTCCTTACATCCCTAAGATTAGAAAATGGACGTTTTAAAAATGGATCAACCCGTTTTGGGTTGCTGAAAAACATGCCTCTAACATTTTTGTAGTATTGGTTATCAAAAATCATAAATTTTTAGAAAGAAAAAGAAGGCTTTTGGAACAAGACATGCAATTACTATGAATTTTCAAAGGAGACGTTTTTTAAGCTACTAAAACCATCATATAGCGTGGTTATAAAACCAAAATTTAGAGAATTAGTAATCAACAAATCTCAATTAGTGTATGTTGTACTCACTACCCCTAGCCACATCCAAAATTCATACTTTACCATTCATTTAAAAACAAGTTTGCTACTAAAATGATTTCCAACTATACCTATATAGACCAAAAAGTGATCACGTAACTATCAAAATAAGTGCATTAAAATAGCTTTATGAGTGTTCAAAGGGAGGGCAATTTTTTGTATCTTTTTATTTTTTCTATTCAATGGGATTAAATTTAAGAGCATGTCTCATATATTGAAAAGGTTAATTTTATGTTACATAATCTCTTTATACAAATTGAGGGTCTCAAATTCCAAATATAAATAATAAAAAATTCAAATTTGATCATCCATGGTTAATAAAAATAAATTTGTCTCTATCCTCAAATTATAAATAATTTAAAGCTTTGAAACTTTTTATCCAAGGAATACTCATAGAATTGTAGGATTAGCTCAAAGAAGCCTATTCTTAAGGGTTCACTAAATTAAGAGTTTAGTCTTGAAAAGGCTATCAAACTGTCTTCTACACATTAACACATGAGCCTTAAACCTCCTTCAAAGTTTATCATCTCAAAAAAGTCCTTATGGCATTGTCATATGGCATTAATATATATTCACTACAATTTTGTACTAATATTAAAAAAATGAATTAATTCAGCTTTTTAATGTTTTTAATTTTAAATAGGATTTAATAAGCTTCTTTCATTGCAACTCTTCTGAAGTGATTACTTTAAGAAGTTACTAAAATTTCAATTCATATGAAGTTCATACGAAACTTGTATCTATTGTAGTATCAAAGTTTATACACTAAAGTCATATGAATGTCATTTGAAAATGACAAAGTTGGAAAGGAGGGAGATGATATTTCAAGAGAGTAGGGACCAATTGGTCACAACTTCTTATACCATGATATTTATAGCATGAGAATTTGACCATTAAGATAAACAAACCTTATTATTTCTTTGTATATATTTGTATTTTTTTCAAAATAAGAATCTCATAAAATACATAAACTCATTTCACTTAGACCAAAAATGATAAGAAATTGTTTGCTTTTAAATTGATAGTATTCAAATGAATGCAAGGATATAATTTGAATTGGATTGGATCTAGGGATGGAATATAGTGTGTCCATTAATGGGATGCATTTTGCATCCTATTTACAGATATTCCTAAAAGAACAAGTAGTATATTTTTTTAATGTTTTGTTTTTGGTTGTCTATTTACAAATTGAATTTTTTTTTTCTTTGAATTTTTCACACATGTGATCAAAGAATAGCTTTAAGGTGTAACAATTTTCTTAACTTTTGACTACATGGTTAAGAATTTATTGTGTAAAGTATAATTTCTTTTAGAGATTGGACAATGCAAGTAACTTAAAAAAAAACCTAGTCTTAAGAAATAAATTTTGAAATTGGTTTCCTAAATTTATATATATAATAAAAGGTTTGAATCATTCCATTTTGATTGATGAGATGAATAGAATGGAGTATAGAATGGAATATAGAATGGAATGATTCTTATCATCAAGTATAGATTGAATTATTCCATTCTATACTCCAAATTAAACTTTAAAGCTCTCCATTTTAGTATTCTTGAAAAAAATAAAATTATAGTATGTAGGTTGTTTATTACAACATAATATTGCAACCATAGTGAAAACAAGACAGGACTCCATCCACCATGAGTTTTTGAACACTTGGTGCAAAAATGGGGTCTTTTGTTCAAATACTTGGCACAAGCCAAAGTGGCATTTCTCCATGAGCCTAAGTGAATACCCTGCCTTAGGTAGTTTGTTGTTTCTTTTTGTTTTTTAATGGTCATGCACTGTTTTTTGCAAAAAGAAAACAATACAATAATTGCAACCATTGGAATTCGAATTGTTCAATTTCAACAATTTAGTACAAAGTATATTAAATCATTCTCTATTTTTTTTCTACTTACTATTTTTCCAAACATGAATACGAAAAAGAAATTGTCAAAAAATTTTATATGTATTCCTAACTTATTTTTTTCAACATATTATGGAGAGTTGCAAGTGGTAGGATGTTGACATTTTGCGTAAAAAGTTTGATAGACAAAATCTAAACATTTAGGAAGATTGAATTGAAAATACTTCTTTATGAAATTGAAACATGATCTTGCACTTAATAAGATTTTTTATTTTGAAATTTTAGGAGGGTGCACTCTAGCAAATTATTTGAAGGATCATATGATTGAATTGTTGAAAAATAAAGATAGATGGAGATTTTAGCCTTGACTTGGAAACTAGTATTTTGAAGTAGTTTTGGGCTTTCAAACATAAGAGAATTGTAGGGATTAATCTCTAAAGCTCATGTATATATTTATATTGATTTTGTAAAAAATATACACATACCATAAAATTTATTTGCATTTTTTACCCTTCACAAATACATTGTATTGTACATCTCCAAGATATATGAAATTTTTTAAAAAGGTCTCTTTATCAAATTTCCAATTATATACAAAATATTTCACAACTTCAAATTCTTCATAGAAAATTACACTTTAAGTGAAATTTTGAAATTTGTTGAGTAGATATATAATTTTTAGGAATTGATAGTACACAAATACTTCACAATTTTACAACAACTACAATTTAGATTTTGATTAAAATTACAAGTACAAATGGATAAGATTTGAATATCTGACCATTGTAAGGATTCCCTTTTTGTTAGGTTTTGGGTTTTGTGCCAAAGAAGTTGAAATTACCATCAAAATATATTATAGTGAGATACTAAGATGCAACCCTTTTTTTCTTAAAACAAATGGGAGGCCCCTTTGAGTAGTTGAAGTAAGTATCAAGTAATCTATTTGCTGAAAGACATAATACCATGTAACTTATATATTTGATAAACCTCTATAGGCTAAAGTCTTAACGAGCTTTGTATTTGACACTATAAAGAGAAATCTTTCATTTTCATTCAACTACTCCGCTAGTTCTTGAAAAAACTTCATGTTGACTGAGTCTTTGTGTACTCCGTTGATGTTTGTCTACGGAAGCAAAAGCATTGCAAGTTCTTTTGGTTCCCATTTTATCTTTAAGCCATTGACCTTTTGGAAGTTCTTTGGGTTCATTTGGATTGTCAATTGTCTTCCATTTGCAAGCGCCCAAGGTTGAGTCATCATTGCAAGGAGAAGAAACAACATTTCTCCTTTTCAATTGTCTAGGTTCCACAACAAAAGGATGCCCTACCCCATAAAGCTTTGTATAATTAACTACAAAGTCTACAAAAGAAGGCATGAGGACATTAAGAGGATCAAGTGTATTGGTTGTCATAGCTCAAATCAATGGGCAACTTTCAATCTCTATTTTTAATTTTCTAGCTAGGGTCCCTTTCAATCCTCTACAAGAAACAAGAACATTAGTGTAGATGGAACTTTAATTTGTGTTGAGAAAACTAAACAATTTATGATGCAATCTCTATGATATTTTTTGCTATGTTCCAAAAAGATGTACGAGCCATTTTAAAGTTGAAAGTACTTTGAGTTTTGGATTGAGATTGAAGGTCTTTCTTATTTATAGGTAATTACTTGAACATGCGACCTTTGACATATTACTTTTCCTTTTCCTTGAACATCCATGTTCTACATCCATTTTCCATTAATTTTTTCAATTTCCTTTTCCAATTGTCCTTTACTTTTCATTTTCCATTCATTTTTAGTTACATTTCATTTTCCATTTGTTTTTTACACAAGGAATTGTTCTGGCATGTGAAGTGAGATGTAGGTCGTGACATCATGTAAGTGCATTGTGAAGCCATGGAAGTGATTCAACATTTGTTAAAATAGGTTATAGCCAAGCAAATAAGTAATGACTATAAAAAATTAAACAATGATTGATGCATTTGTCTAGTACTACCTCCATCCCAAAATAATCTTCTTGTTGACCTTAGTTTTTTTGTCCTAAAATGACCTTTTTATTGTACTTTGTGACGTGAATCAATTCAATTCGGCTTTCAATTATTGGCTAGCACTAGAAAAACAACTTCAAGTAATAGTTCCTTCTCCATCCATCTAAACATCAATCAAAAGACAAATGAAATGATGGAAGGGGTCAATGAACATTATTTGTTCTTATTTTTTGCATCTCTTTGAGTGTTGCCCGATTGAAGAAAATGAAGCTCTAAGAGGCACAACAAAGGTCCACACATGATCTTTTGCATATACTAACTTCCTACAAAATGACAATCTCACTCTCAACAGTTAAGTGCCCACTTGTGCTCCTTGAAAATACCCCAAAAATTTCACTTTTGAATACTTCAAAATTGCACTTTGACAATAGGTGTGTGGTCTCACGATTCTCCTGATCATAAAAATTTGCACTGGTATCTTCGTGACAAGCTAAATGGTTGAAAATTTCTGGGAAGAATGCGCTAACAATTTTGAGTGCATACTGCATAGTGCCTTAACATGGCAATTTTAATTGAACTGGAAAATTCTGATTGACGAAAACAAATTTTAGCAAAAAAAAATGACAGGCAGATATTTCTTTTGATGAGTAAGGTAAGTTATGTACTTAAGTTTAGAATAGTAGAATTTGTGCTAAACTTTGCTATTACAAAACTGAGAATTGCGATTTTATTGGATATTCCTTCGAAGAAATTTCAACATAGCAGTGACATACAGGGCTTTGAAGCGAGGCATTATCTTAGTTTGCACAGATCTAATTGTCAATTTGAATGCTTGCAAGCTTCTCATTGATCAACTGAGACCTTCATTCAAGAGACTCTTCACTGGAATGTCATTCCTCATATGTAAACCTACGTTTTGTGGTTCATTTGTTCCTGGAATTTAATTCTTTCAGGTCCGATGATCAAGAATCTTCCATATAATTCCCTTACTATCTTTTGAATAGGAACATCTATCAGTGCTGAAGGGTAAAACTCTGAACCATACCCTTTTCTCTTTCCATTTGCCATTTGCTGCTGAGATGGCTCCAAAATTTTCAAGTCTAAATCAATTTTACAGTTCGGCAAGCATGAGCCGTCAGTGCTCACAAGCTGCATGAATGGCAACTGCAGGATTTTCGCAGACAGAATTCCAAACAGATAAACTTGCAAACCATAAATACATTCATGAAGATACTTGAAATACTTCGCTGCAAAATCAGAGGTGTATTACTCCTTTGATTTCTAGATACAAAATGCTACACAACAAATCCTGCAACATATGTCCTCTACACACGTGGAAACCACATGTTCCTACACAATGTCCAAGGGCACGACAAGATCTTCGTAACAGAGACAATAATACAGAACCAAAATCGCATCCATGTATTGCACATACGAGAAATTTTGTAGCAATAAATCAGTGAGCTCCTCATTTGAACTCTATATACAAAATGCTACAAAACTAACCCTGCTACCCGTTGCATGTCCTGCTCTATGCACATGAAAAAATCACGTGAAGATGAATACAAACTCCAGAGGCACTACGAGATCTCAGTAGAAAAGGGCAATAATATACAAGGAAAAGAGAACCCGACAGTGCCGCAAACTTCACGTACCCATGGCCTGGCTGGCTAGCAGGCTACCTCAATCCAACTATCAAAAATCTATTGTTTAACTGTAAATTTCGCTTTAAACGTACAAAGCTTTGTAGGATCCCTGCCGGTGAATTAAATACATGCGCGTCCGGTAAAGGGTCTGTGGAACCTGCTGCACAGAAAAACATGTGCACAAGGTTAAGTTAGAAGAGAAATTTCTTGGCTAATTTCACCACAGGAGCACTTGGAGGCAACCAAGTGATTTGCCAAAAGTGTCGAATTTTCTACAAAATATGACAATGAATACAAGAATAACAAGCTAATACTCCCTCTGTCCCGAAATAAGTGTTCGATGTGCTTCTTTTCGTGTCCCAAATTAAGTGTCTGATGTGTATTCTTTATCCCTCCATAGCCTCCGGAGCAGATTGAACAATGTTTGCATCATCACAGAGGAGGCAACCAAGCAATGTCTCAACACGCTCCAGCCGATTTCCTCCCGTAAGCGACACTCCAGGATAGTTATTGCCACTTTATTGTAATCGGACACATATTTCGGGACGCAGAGAGTACAGCAGTATTGAAGAATCTAGAATACTCATGGCTATCGAAACCTAAGGATGCAGTAATTTTGCTAATTTGAAGAAACACAACCATATTACCGACCTGTTGGTTTCCTTTGTCAAGAACTTCGGGGCGGATTGGAAACTCGAATTTGCACGGGAATGGGCCTCCCAGTGCCGCTGCCACCACAGGCGCTGCAGCGCATCATGCCGGAGCCTTCACAAGTGTTGCACCCGACGTCGTGGTCGGACCATCGTGTGCACATGCAGGGCACTCGGCGAGAGCCATTGCACGTCGGGCAGGCGTTGCCTCCACTCATGGGCTTCTCCTGTTCCGCATCGATCAGCGATTTGATGACCCAGGCTCCTGCTAAAGCACTCAATCCTTCCACCACCTGGGTTACCGCGCCCGGAGACATCGTCCAGCCCTACACAAACCCAAAAAATCACCATCACCACCTCGAAATAATCATAAGAATCGAAGGGCGTCATGTATATCAATAAGGTAGCGGATATATCCCAAAACCATTCGAAACCTAATCCTATCTCCTACTCCGACCTTCGTCAAGCGGACACTCATCTTTGAATAAAAATAAGATTGTACACCATCACTAATAGTGCTCCACAAACCCCCACTTCAAAATTCCATAACCAATTCGACCACAATGATAAGAATCCCATGAACAGATTTTGTGCATGAGAGACCGAAATATCACTCAGAGCTCTAGTCTAATCCCCCCAAATCTCACTCCTACAAATGTCTCCCAAATTTCCTGAAAAAGACTACCCCCAAAACTAAATCGTAAAAGAAATCAGCAATTTCGTGACCGAGAAACCATACCTTAGCTCTCAAAATTGTGGAATTACACAATCTTCGTCAACTGATCACCTGAATCCAAACTCCACGAAGCGACTCACCGCGCACCCAAAGAATCCCGAGTTCGAGAGGGAACAGAAACCTTAGATTTACAGTGGCAATAATTTCAATAGTGTAGCAATGTGAATAAGCTTAAGCTTAAATGAGCAGAGCTTCGTCAGCGGAGTGCGTTGGCTGTTGGCTCAGTTTCATGAGAGGGGGAAAGACGGGAAGAAGACACGTTGCTTCGCCATAGCCATCGGACGGAATGAATCGACGGCAAGCCAATGCGAAGCGGACGTGTGGGGTCGTCTTGTTGTTGCGCCTGTGGAGGTGCAATCCGATCGCGGGGAGTTCCGAACGTGGCTTGCTTCCCCGTTCCCATGTGCTTGTCTTCTTCGCCAAATTTCTCCGGAAAGTTTCCAAACCAAAATTGTTCGGATTTCCCATGGGGAATTCGAAGCTCCATTTTTTACATATTAAATTGGCATCTGTTTTTACAAAATTTGGGCATGTGACACCTGGGCACCATGAATGCTCTTAAAGATGGGTAGGGACAATTTTTTTCTTTTTTTTCCTTTAGACCATTTCTATTATTAGATTGGTGAATTTTTTCAATTTTGTTTCATTGGCAAGTGATAGGAGATTTCAATGCATCATAAAACATATCATTTGGACACTGTATGCAAAGTATTTTTGGTAGATGTTCTAAAACCATTTCTTCAAGAATAAGGACACATTAATTTAGGAAATGTCAGGATGCAATGTGAGTATCTCAACAACTAGTGCTTTTAGGTACCTAATACATTTGGGTGTCTTTACTTTAGAATGAATTTTGAATTTCTTTTTTATAATTTTATCTCCTTGTTGTAGAAGGGTTCTCCCCATTTAAGGAAGAATAAAGTATTGGCATTCCTCAAGTGTAGGAGGATATTATATTTCCAAAGGGTGACATCATTCATAATGGAGTCTTGGATTTTAGTGCTTCCAAACTTTAAGAATTGTACCATGTTTCAAAATGAAATGTAACCAAGTTGAAGTTGGTCTCATAGTGGTTGAAGTCAGGGTACTTGCCATTGGCAAGGCCCGGGCCTTGGTAGTAAAGCTTTTGCATTTGAGGTGCAAAAGAAGCAACTAGTGCTTATTAGACAGTGTTAGTTGAACTTGCAAATGCTAGCTATAAGTTGATTAGCTTCTAGAGAAAAATGTATTATAATAATGAAAACTTGCACAAAGCTAATCAATGTTTTAGCTGTGTAGGTTTGCTAGGGTAGCAAGGGAATGACAATACCGGGGATGATGCAAGAGTGGCGTTGCTTAAGGAACACTATACATGAAACAAGAAAAATGTGCTAATAGTCAAAAACTTTTGACTAGACAATACACTATCATGGTTTTTGAGATTAATGTGAGTCCTAATTATAAACCAATTTTTCAATTGTATATGCACAAATTAGTATTTTAAACTTTAGAATTTAGTTCCTTTTGGATTTGAAGTAAACTTGATTACAAAACACTTGATGACTATATAAAGGGTTAATCTTGTAGCTTACTTGATGTAGTCACTTCATTACAAAAGGTAGAATAGTCTATTCCCAATCTTCTTCTTACCTATCACCAAACTCACCAATAGCCACTTCACTATGGAAGGTAGAATAGGCTATTTTTAAGGCCCTTGATATCATTGAAAAATGTCCAATAGCTATTTCATTATGTGAGTCATTACGGGAGGTAGAATGGGCTATTTCCAATTTTCTTTACATTTTTCTATTCCAACCCTCATAAAAATTAGCTAATAGCCACTTTATTATAGAAAATAGAGTAGACTATCCCCAATTATCTTCACGTTTCTCTATCCCACTTGTCACTAAAGTTGGCCAATAGCTACTTTACTATGGAGGTAGAGTGGCTATTTTCAATCTTCTTCTTGTTCTTCTATCCCACCTATGACTAGTTCCCATGCTTGATCTCCTTGCAATTTCTCTAATCCATTTGTTGATAATTAGGCACTTCATTATGAAAGGTAGAATGGTCTATTCACAATTTCCTCACTTTCCTCTTTATAATACAATTGAAGATCAAATAATTTACCTTTTGACATATTGGTAGCCCTTTGTTCATTCAAATCATATTAACATAAATAATGACTCTTATATTATTAATGAATAGATTTTATATAGAGAGATGATTGTAAACACTTTTTATTGATACTTCACACTTGTATTATTGATGAACAATTTAACCCCTAAACACCCAAAATGCATTTTTGGCAATATAGAAATTTAGGGTAGCTTACTACAAATGGAGTTTTCATTTATTTTTTTGAAGTTTTAACACAATATGGGCCCAAAGAGTAGCTTTAAGGCCCAACAATTTTCATAACTTTTGACTACATTGTTAAAAAGTTATTGTATGATATGTATATTTCATTACTCGATGGGCAACCTGGTAGCAACATTTTTTTTTTAAGAATCATTTTTTTAAGAAATTAAAATTTGAAACTGATTCTCTAGATTTATATATACTTGGAAAGCTTTGAACCATTCAATTTTGATCAATGACTCAAAAGCTATGAGGAGATTTAGTTTGAGGGAATTTGTAGGTAGTTATTGAATCACTACTCTATTCAAACTTTGAAGTCCTTTATTTAACTCAATTTTCAATATTTTTTGAAAAAAACAACAACATCTGGTGTAGATTGTTTATTACAATATTACAACCATTGGGATTGGCATATTTCAATTTTATAAATAAATTGTTAACAATTTAGTATTTTGAATCATTCTCTACTTCTTTCTACTAACTATTTTTTTCTTATATGTTATATGATTCCAAATGATCTGAAATTTTTCAAGCAAATAGACAACTTGACTTGAAAAATGAATCCAAAGAATTGCAACCATTTTGGACATTTTTTCATACAAATGTGACCTTAAGTGCAGCTACCCAGATTTTCGCATGGCCAAAAAAAGGAAAATTGTCACTTCAAATGCTTATATCTTGCAATCTACATAGTGGAAATTTCTGAAATTTTTCCCACATGTTTTCAAACAAGCTTACTACAAGGTCCTATAGCTATGTGTGTCCAAAAATGTTTTTTTTTCTAAAATTTGGTACATGTTCTAGAAATGGCAATTTGGAAGCGATTTTGGTGAAAATATAGTCAAAATCATTTAGGGGTTAACTATATAAGTAGATCCATTGTAGACACTTGTCCATTCAATTCCTAGAGTACAACCTTCTATTATTGATGAACAATTTCAACAATGAAATTGGATTCATTGTAGACACTTGTCCAATCAATTCCTAGAGTGCAATCTTCTATTATTGATGAATAGTTTTAAAGTAGATCTTAAAGCCACTTTTACATTCTTGTGTATTATAAAATCTACATGAAGTTAAATGTAAATAGTTGCCCAATATTAAAAAGCACAAAATATTAAATATGTGTTTCAAATGTGAAGGTTCTAAAAAGATATAAGTTTAAATTAGGTAAATTCAATATTGACATGATGCAAAGCAAGAAAAATATTCATATTACTAAAATATTTTCCAAGCATTAGTTTGAATAGAATTTCTTAAAGCAATACTACCCTCTTACAAGAACCTACCTCTAAATTGAAATTAATTAATTAAATTTTTCAAAATGACACAAAAACCTAAGTATTTAATGTTATTGCCTTTATTATAAAAATATGTGATTAACTTTTACACAAGATGTAATGTTCTCATTAAATCAAAAATCATTAACTAGTACTTTAAGTCTTGAAGACATAAATCTTGAGAAAAGATGAAAAGATTTATGTAATAATTTATAAATTATATATTCTCCATTTTTTCATAAAAAAAGAAAAAAATCTCAAGATTCTAGGTAGACTATTTGTAAACAATTATAAATGTGCTTCAAACAAAATGAAATATTTTGTAAAGATGGAGATAATATGAAAAAACTCCATGATATAATTGGCATACTTTTTTTCTCAGATAGAAAAAATCCAATAGAAAATTTTTATAATTAGTGAACATTGACCATTTAATCACTAAGAGACCAAAATGTTTAAATTTGAAATAATAGATGAACGCAAACATGTTTCAAATATATAGAATTTTTATTTTTTCAATCCATCTAAATAATGGTAGATTATATTCTTGTGTTTTTTTCCCTTATATTTATTCAAAATATAGATTTTTAACACTTGTTTTTGTAAATCTTCTACAACTTATGGTATAGAAGTATGCATGAATCTCCAATGACACTAGCTTGTGAACCTAGATTTGGTGAGTCTAGACTCTAGAGTTTGGGAATCCGAAAGAATGAAAATTTAGAAATTATACTTTAATAATTTTTAAATAATGGAATTTTTCTAGAAAAAAATTTTGATGTTTAGAAAATATGGTGTCTATGACTGTAGAAAATGTAGGTATTATATAACCATAGAAGATAATATGAATCACTAAATTGAAAAAGTTTCAAAGTTTTCAAGTGAATTGTTTAAATATGTTCAAGTAAAAAAGAAACCGGATGGGATCAAAAGTATGCAATCTATGACCATTAAAAATGATGTAGTGTAGCTTTGTATCCTCCGGTTGTATATTGCACATAGCTACCATTTGAATTTATCACCCCATAATGTGAACTTAGTAGAGAATCTTGAGAAAATTTTAATATCCAAACACCCACCCACTGAGAATGGAATTTTAGTCCAAGAAGGATCTCTCAATAAAGATTTTACTTAATTTTTGTAAATATTTGAAAAGAAAACATAACTAGAATTCCACATTTTAAACTTAAATAAAAAAATCTTGTAAAGTTAGAAATCATTAATCAATAGTCAAATTTAAAAGTAAGTTTCAATTTCTAGTTTCAAATTTTATTGAAAAATATAGATTAGTGTTATTAGCAATTGAACTTTCTAAATGTATAATATAATACATGGATCATATTTTACAACTTTTGTTTGAAAGTCATCATTAAATTATTATTCTATAGTGTATTTTATGGTAAGTCTCTACAATTATGAAAGTATGAAATACTCCCTAGTCTTTAACCCTTTAGGTCCAAGCATGCTTAATTTGGTTGTTTTAATTCAAATTTTGGAGATAATTCAAAGCCAATGGTCCACCTCAAAGCAAAGTGTGAACAAAATAGGAGGGCATGGAAATTGTGCATCTAACAAGCCTATATACAGAGCCTATATATATAGTGATTTTGAATGAATATTGAATCTATAGGGAGGGAATCTAAGTGAGCTAGGAGGGAATTTGAATCTCACAAAAGTTTCATTTGCCCTTAAGATTCATGTGAAACCAAAGCAAATATTTAACAAAATAAGTTTACATTTCTCCATACTCCTGAATTAGGACAAAGTCCAATTTATTTGATTTTATGCACTATAGACCAACTACGACTTTGAGTAAAAATCATGGTTGTCATAGTGGACGGACGTCCGGTTCACCCGTCCGTTAGAGGTCCCGCCTGTCCGATACAATCAACACATAGTTGACTTTCTGATAACGAAAAAATAGGCCATGTGGATGCCATGTGGATTAAGGAACGGACGGACGGACGAGATCGTCCGCACCCTGGATTTCGCATTCCGAGGTGACGTGTCATTCTGCAAAATTGCACAAGTTACAAAATTAAAGCCGTCTGGACCGTCCGTCTGTCCCATCTGATGACCCTAACTCACCCATTATGACAACCATGGTAAAAATGAGTCCAAAAAAAGGTGCCTTAGGCCTTAAAGGATAAAAGGGTTAAGGGATTAAGAGCCACGAGATAATCCACATATACAACTTCTAATGATGTATTATAAAATATAACTTTGGAGAATAATTTGATGATGATCAAAAATAAAATCTATAAAATATGATTTGTATATCATATAATTAATAATTAGATCAATTGTTGTACAATCCCATTTTTTTCAATAAAAATTAGAAATTGAAAATTGAAAATTCTTTCAAAATTTAATCATAGATTAATATTTATTATTTGAATAATTTATTTCATCTCAAATTCAAAATGTTAAGGTCTACTACAAGTAATTTATTAATATTACTTATTTTTTCAAGATGTTTCGAAGTAGATTTTTCTTTAAACCAAAAAAATATTTCATGTGGTCAAACATATAGATGTATTCCTTTAACTATTAAATAATACAAAGAAAAATCATCAACATCTTCACCGTAGTAGTATAAGACAAGTAACACAAATATTCTACAAATATTTGGATGGAGAAAACACCAAGATTGTATATACTAAACAAGATAGTGTTCATCAATTATTCAAAATTTGAACATGTAGTTCTTAAGGTTGAGATTATAAGACATTACCTTCAAGGAGTTAACAAATTAGTAGTGCAAACAATTTTTGAGATTAAAAAGAAATAGAAGTAAAATAATTATTGGAGCTAAATTTCATTAAATTCAACTTCATTGCATATTAAACCAAGAACTAAATGAACTTCAACATCTAACTTTAAAAAGCCCCTCTAATTTGCATTGATAATGTAAGTTGTCATATTTTAAGAATGATAAAGTTATGATTGTACTTGATCTTTTGGTAGAAATTACAAAAGGAAGAACTATCAATACTTCAACTAAAAGAAGGAAATGAGAATTTGCAAATAATCATGCATGGAATGGATTTCATAGTAAATTTCTAATTTCTCAAACTAAACAAAGTAAAATCAATCAAAAGAAATCTTAATAAGTAATATTAACTCTTTCATATCATTTATTATCTCTACCCACATGAAGTCTACCCACGTGAAAAGATTTAGCAACCGTACACAATGGTTCAAAGGTTTAAAAGTTGGTTGAAATTTGATGATATTTATCCCAGAAAAGAATGTCTGGTGATGCAAGACATAATCCCTAATCCCCAACTGAAATACTGCCACGCTTGGATGAATGTAAAACAGTTCCAATATTACTAATACTTCACTGTATCACAATTGGATGAATGTAAAAAAATTCAAATTCCCCTACAGTCGGTGCTGATGCTAATAAGGCGTCCTGTACATAATCGCCACTTGAAATGAATACAAAATGGCCATTTCAAGTGGTGATCCTGTATCTTACATGGAAAATTTTATTTTCAAGTTTCCAAGTTACTCTAGCTTGTAATCTTGACTGGAGAGATGTAACTGGAGAAATGAGGCTATCCACATTCATAAATACCGATGTATAGATCATGAATGGAACCTTTGAACTGAATTGAACCGCTCAAAGTTATATCACTATTTGAATCGAATTGATACCGGTATGTAAAATATGAATTGAACCGCTCGAAAGTTGACCGTGTTAACACTCTCGCTTATACTATTGCGGCATTGTAGTTATCTGCATTTCGTCTTTGAAACAAATGAAAATACTATTGCAGAGAGAAACATGAAAGAACAACTGAAGTCATCTCAGCCGCCACTCATCTGTATCTTGAATGTAGAGTGATGATTTGAGATGGGTGGCAAAGCTAAGGAAGAAATGGTTGAGGATAGACCAATAGACCGTACCAAGACAAAAGAACAAATAGAATCCACATAAACACATAGCGAGCCCTTTTGTTTTTGGCAAATCAAAACGAATTCCAATTGCAAGAACATTGGCTGCAACGAAAGACAACTCCTGCCCTGTATCTGGTCAGGAAACCTGGCATTGACACGCCAAAGCACGTGTCAGCAGCTAAAAGGAAGGGAGCTAAAAGTCGCACCCCATTGCCACCTGCTGCCGTAACGGACCCTCAATTCTAACAAATAAATAAAAATATTCTTCCCTCATGTTCCGCCATATGTCATTGTTACGTTAGTTGAAACCCCACATTAAAAGACAAGGACGGAAAAGAAAAGCCTTCTACATGTAACTTACTTACCAGAAGTTATCCAGGATTCCAGGTTCAGTGGTATCTGCATTGCCAATCTACCTATCCACGCATTTATTATCACCACATTATCCGTGATTGGAGCCAATTTCCTCAATTTCTCAGAGGCCAACTTTAGCAACTTCACCATGACATACATTCAGATAATTGCTAAAATTGAAATTGAAAGAATATGCTAACTTACACCCACACAGTTCAGCTGCAGGATTAGTATATTGTCAGATACTCATCAGAAAAATCTCTGACAAATCTTACGTGATCGCTGCACAGCCCATCCTGAAGCACTAACGAACTGTAAAATCACTGACACAGGCAGTCAAATCACTCGCGTGAAGATTCACAAAACATAGAGTCTATTTTCTTATACTGAAAGCTTCTCAGAAGCTTACCCCTTCACAAAGTTTTCCGGTTCGAACTTTCTAAACTGCAACAAAACATACACAAAAATGCGCTCCCCAATCCATCAATGAAGCCCCACGTCACCAACAAGAAGCACGAACAAGCCATTTCAACACAATCCGATCGATATTCCCAAAGCTCAACGAAGCATCGCATTCACCACACCAGGCAATCAAGAGAACAGCGACGCAAGCACAAGAATGAAACCCACAAATCATGAAGCCCGACTCTTCAGATGACGAGAACAAACGAATTCTCCAACAAATGCTTTACATCAATGATCGGCTTTCCTTCCCCACCGAACAAGCCATTTCAACAACCACCGCCACACCCTGCAATGACGGATTTATAAACAACAGAACGAAGATGATGATGACGATGATGATACTCTTGCTACTTCCTACTACATGATGTGAAGCGCACGTAACCCTAGGCCTCCATGAGCTGCTGCACCTTGAGGATGTAGTCCTTCTTGGCATCCTCGGGGTCCTTGTCCTCCACCTTCTTCCACGCGTCCCACTTGGCCTTGCCTTTGAAATCGAGCATGCCGGGTCTGGCGGTGTTCACTTTCCCCACCGTGCCCACCTTGAACAAGCTGTAGAGGATGAGCAAGTCCTCATCGGAAGGCTTGGTGGTCAGCGTCTTCACGTCCTTGGCGGCCTGATCGAAGTCCTCGTCCAAACCCATCTCGGCTACACAAACAGCCAATCGAAATCGGCGCAAATCGGTGCAAATTTGGACACGGGGAGAGAGCGACGATTTGTGGAAGTGCAGAAAACAGGTGAAGGTTATGTGGGGAAGCAGGTTGTTGGAGAAGATGAAGCCCGTGGGGCGAAGATTTGGCTGAGAGTGGTGGATTGTGGAGGCCAGGGTAGATTTTGGGAGGTTTCCGTAGATTTGACTGCGAGAACTGGTGGCGAAATATCTCAAGATTCGTTTATGTTTTTCTCACCTGCCAGCATCTACCAATATCCACAAGGTACAGCAGAAGCGTACGAGGTCCATAAAGTGACCATTTACAAGTTGATTCGCAATTTGGGGAGTTTAAGTTCTTGAAATATTTGAAATATTTTTCAGTAAATTTTCCTTGAAAGATCAATGAAATTGGCACCTTATCCAAGTTCATTCATAATTTTAGGACCTTTGTGGAATTAGTTTTGAATTTGGAAGTTGGAATCACATAAGGATTAAGAATGTTCCTCCCTTGATATATTTAGTGTTGTACATTGACCAATACAATTAGTTCATTAAACAAAGCAATATGTACCTCTATGTTAAAGAATACTTTAAGAACTTAGTCACTTTATGGACCTCTTACCTTCTTTGCTAAACTTAAGGCATTGACTTTTTTTCAAACTATATTATTATTATTATTGCTATATTTTACCCCCCCAAATGGTAAATTTGGCTAGACGCCATGACCACACTACAAATATTTCATCCTCATACTAAATCCAGTCTAAATGATATCTTTGCATTCACTTCAATCCTCATAATGCATTATCTTTTATCCCTTTTAATATAGGTCATAAGATATTATCTTCTTGACTAGATTCATATTTTGAAAGAACCCAAGGATATATCAGTATTTAAACAAAATTAGATACAAAGATAAATTGGCATTTAAATCTACCTTAGATGAAATTCGACTCATGACATTTCTTGGAGGGTGGGCAATATACTACCAATAGCATAGTTTGTTTCCTTTTGTAAATTTTTTTCCCAATATTCTAAGGTTGTCACTTAGGCCAGTAATGAAGCTAGTGACATACTCAAATATGCAAATGTTGGATGAAATAGAATCTTATTGTGTAAATTTATATGCATTCATTTAAACAAGTTGGCATCATCTTACTTTGTAAATGTGTGGTGGTTCACTGGTTCCTAGCTATTCATTAATATAAAAATTTGGAAAATCACTTTTGCAAAGCAATTCCATTTTTCTTTCTTTATAATTTCCATTGTGCAAAAAATAATTATAAATTAAATTTCAGTTTTGAAGTATGCTACCCTATAATAAATGCTTTTAAATAAAATTGTCAAACATTGCCAACTTGTATATCAATTCTAAATTATTTGAATTATTTTATTATTTTATTTTATTATTCTAAAATGGAAAACATTAACATCAATTTTGGATAATTTTTTTAGTTTATTGTTAATTAGAGACACAATAGATATGAATTTAACATGCCTATTATGACTATTAGTGTATATCTTTTAACTTCGTATCTTACTAACATTGAATGTTTCTCTTTTGACCTATTATAAACATGTCTATTCAATAATCCACATGATGTAAAGTACATTGTACTATTTTAGACTAATTGAACTAATGTAGAATTGAAATTTTTAATCAATTCAAACATTAGAGGTATAGAATAGGAAATTTAGAAGTTGGAAGTTGGAAGTTAATGGTGATGACCAATAAGTACATCCAATTTTGAAAGTTGCATATGAAGCTATATATACTAATCATTATCATCAAAGATTGTCATGGTGTCCTTACTTCTAAGAAATTGGAGGTCTAAAACCTTAAAAATGTCAAAAGCACAAGTGAAATGATCATAGTGGAATTTTATGCATATTCCAAATATTTACATAAAGTAATGCCGCATTGTCAATTTTTTTGAAAAATAAAAAGAAGATTTATATGCATATTAAATCCTATTATGTGGCATTATTAATATTTAGAGAAAACTATTGTTTTATATAATTCAAACCAATACAATAGGATTATTATAATAGCTATAGCATATACCAATACAATTGTTTAATTTATTTATAGTACCGTGTCCAAAGGTTTCTCAATATATTCTAGGAGAATGAATATTACTTCAAAGGAAATAAATGTTACATCAAGAATATACAAATATACAATACATCACATATTTACATGTAACAAAAATGGCTATTTGTAGATGCAATTACTACACTTATATATGCACAATCTTTTCTATCAATACAAAATCAATTTATTTTATTTTTTAACCACTTTTGTATAAACATTTTTCAAGAATTCCACAAAATGGGGAAACAAAATGCAACAATATTGTCAATTCATGTGTCAATGTATACAAAAAATTAACCTTAGATTTCAATTGGAGCTTCTCTCAACTATTAATGCCCTACTAAAGCCATTGCATATAACTATATAAGATAGTGTACTTTTCACACACAGTGTACAATATTTTTTTGGATAATGCTTGCCACTATCACTAATAATCTTTAGTTCTACATTGTACTATCTCCCTTCTATTATAAGTTAGCAAAATTTAAACCATTTCAGATTTTTCTTTCCATTTAAATATAACTTTATATCCAAGAACACACCTTTTGTACTAGAGTGCCAAATGTATTTGAGTCTTTTTAGAGATTAACCCCTAAAACACTAATTCCATTGATATATGGTCAAACTTTATTCTTAAAATCAATTTAGCCTTTTAAATCATCTTTGAATTCTAGTGTAATATTTTTATCACATTATACTATGTGTTATACATCAATTCGAAAAATCCCTATAAATTTCATAATAAATTATAGTTTTTATGATTTTTGAACTAATAAATAAAAATAAATTGATAAATATAACAAAAAAATTCAATTAATTTTGAAATTTCTCCACGAGATAAAAATTGACTTGAAAATAGTGTAAAATAATTTAAAGTAATTTTTTATTTTTTTATACCCAAAAGACCCTTGATAATGACCTTTATATCAAATCACTACTATGAAGCGATACTAGTCTTTGTATCACTGATTGATTAAATTTCGATAATTTTCATGTATAGATTTTTCTATAGATTTTGATTTTTTTTAATTTATAAAAAATTCAAATTATTGTGATTTTAAAAGTATAATATATACATAAATTATATCAATTAAAATTTATATTAGAATAACTTGGAATTTTGACTTAAAATGAAGATTAGAATTTGAAACAATATTTAGTGATTTGAACTTGAAAATTACATTTAAAGAAAAAATATGAATAAAATAGGTATAAATTTAGGAAAACTATAATTTAACACATAGAGATTTGAAATGAAATTTAAAGATAACTTCATAGGCTTTATTTCTTAGGTTTAAATCAAAACCAAAATGGATATTTATAAAGGTACACTACAATCAAATTTGACTAGGTACATTTATTTTTAGAATGAATGAACCTTTAGGGGTTAATGTGTCTACTTGAATTAGTTTGAGTTCCTTTGAGGGAATGTCTTCAACCAATATTATATGTTTTTGTAAGATTTTTTTTGCCTAGGGTGACAACTACATGATAATTTGCACAATCAATTGTAGCTTTGAAATAATCCAAGTTAATTAGAAATTTTTTTACAATAATCAGCATATTTCAAAAGATTCTCTAAATGAAAATAATCATTAGAGTTTCAAAAAGATGATTTCATGGATTGATTGCATACACACACTTCTAATAATTTCCATGAGCTTGATTATTCCATGATTATTCACTAAATTTTGAGCTTCATCATTATTTATTTATTTATAAAAATTATGGATGAATGATGCCATTTTGCATCTATGACCTATCATCTGATCATCTTTAGCTACATCACTATAAGATTCTTAGCCTATCACTAAAGTAGTCAATCCAAATGCTTAATTGAATCTTTGATTAAATAGGAGCAATTTTAGTTTCTCAAAAAAATCAAGTGTCATTCATCATATACTTTTTTTCTACCACATTCTTTCCAAGTTGAATCCCCTGAGTAATATTAGAATTCATCATAAAGTGTGCCAGTGCAATGGTAGAATATGAGCTGGAATTTGAGAAAAACATAACATTAGAGGATTTTTGGGCCCTTGGGAGGGCCATTCCAAGCAGGTGCATTGCGAACTTTTTCCCCTGTAGTTTTGGAGGAACAGCTATTCCCGGCAAAAAAAAATTTTAATTTAAAAAAACAACTAAATCTTGAAATGAAGAAAAAAACTAATTTTTTTTTTCCGGACGTGGCAATTGCCATGCCACATCAACAAGCTACCATGGCCCTCTACAAGGCTATTCCTGCAGTTTGGGAACTCATAGGGCCCAAAAATCTTGAGTTAAACTCCTTAAAGCACCCAAACTTGGTTTGATGGAGTTTGATGTTGTGTTTCTTTTGTACTATTCTTTGTTAACACCTAATGCACATATAGACGTGAATGTGGTCTATTATATCAAGAGTTCTTCATTGCTTCATGTTTGTATCATCTCCGTATGTCAAGTTTCATAGGGATTAAACCTTCCTTTGACACCCCTTCTACAAATTGGGCTTCAATTTACAATTAGCTCTATTTTGAAATTTCAATTTCAATTTGATTATTTAACAAAAAAAAAGGCTTAGGGGTTGCCCTTTTGTCAGCCTACTCATTAGTTCTCTGGTGACGGACAACCGAAGCAGCCAAGTGTAAAACACAAGCAACCTCCTCCTCCAGAAAGAGTCAGCACCACACTTCCCGGCGCCCCAAATTAAGGGAAAAAGGCCCCAAACACGCGCACACAGACACAAGCAGACAGACAAACAAACCACCCAGCAAACAAGCGGCGAACGTATTCAGCAATAAGATAGGAGGACGGAGGCTCTGTCTCAAATGTTCATTTTAAATTATTATTATTTTAAATATAGACCTTTGAAGGCCGCAGCTAGGACAGACCTGACATTGCCATGGTAATCCACGGACCTTCCTACTGTCAAGAACAAGTGAAGAGACAAACCCCCTCAGTGTGTACCGGCACGAAGAGCACCCATACAAGCTATGTCAACATGAGGAGTTGAACCGGGAGCCTTGTGGATTCCAACAAAAAATCCCTACCACCTACCCATTACCCAAGGTAGTTTAAGGTCATTGCTAACCAATCTAATATTTAGTTTCACCTAAATGAAAAGGTTTAACTTATCAATAGTTCAGGACCATTACGGATAGGGCAATGTTTGAAGAGGAGGGCATTGTAGGATGGAAAGAGGGAGCCCGACAAGGAGGCTATTTCATTGCACAATGCTTGACGATGAGAAGTTTTGCCCAAAGTAAATCATGGGAAGAAAATTTAAATTGAATATAGGATGAACAAAAACAATTGAGATGAAAAATGGGTAATGCCCAATTCTAGTTGCAACCATGCAATCAAGCATTACCCGTTGATTACGACATTAAGCATAAAATGAATGGGACATTTTCTTTCTATGGTTTATGTATTATACTCCTATTGATTGCAATTCAATATGGTGATCAAAGTTGATGGAATTCACTAAACTACTACAATATGTATCACAAGGTTGTTATTGTGTTACTTACCTTGACTTTTGCAATATGCATCGCTACATGGTGTTGCACATTCATAAGTGACTTGATTTGTACATGACTATATAAATCAACAAAATCAAGTTTTGTTTTTTGGCGATTTATCACTCAAAAGCTGTACAATTTTGAGAAGGGAATATTGAGTGATAGATTCTTATGTTTTTAGTGGATGAAATCGCTCAATTGCTACATAACCAAGGGACAATATTGCTTCATTATGGATGACTTTACATCTTTTGAATGAATACATGTGTTTTCATTCAAATTAGTGGATGTAAATAGCCTCATCACTCCATTTTACATTTCTTTTTGTACTTCCTAGAAATATATATATTTTTAAATCACTAATGCTTCAAGTCAATGTCTACTTCCACAATAATAGTTCCTTGTCCCCAAATCGCAGGAGAACATCATCTAGAATCCTTATTTGATTTCTAATTAGATTCAATAAAAATTGAGACAATTTAATAATGAATAACAAACTCAAATTCTTATCCAAATAATTTTAGATATAGGTCTCATCATATCTTGAGGGCACAATACCAACCAATGTAAAAAGAAGACCCTATTTGTACTATTATATATTAGTGTTGTACATTTGAAGCTTTTTAAATGTATTCTAATAGTACCTAGTGGCACAACTAATCACATCGCACACCTAAAGAATTCTACCTTATGAGGGTGAATTTCTATAAAACTAGAATTAGATAAACTTTGTAGAAGAGACAAAAGGTTTTCCAAAATTCTATATGGAAGTATGCAATATTTATAAGAGGAAAATTAAAATAGTTGGCCAAAAAAATTATAGAGAGCCCCCCATAAAAAGTAGAAGAAGCTTCTAATTTCCAAAAATCTAATTTTAATATTGGACTTGAACTTTTTTTATTGCTTTTGGTTTGACAATAAGACAAAGTTGTTCATAAAATTTAGTTTCTCCCTATTCATAAGACAAAGCTAATTCTAATATATAGATTTTTCCTATTCACATAGAAGTGTAAACATTATGAAAGTCAATGTTCAAAAGCAATCTCAATTTTGGAAAACTTCACATTTGTTTTTTGATTTTGAATCTACATAGAAGTTCATCCTTAATTCCTAAGAGTCTTAGGGTGTGAAATGGTGGTAGAGGGAGAGGCACATGTAGATTTGGAATGGTTTTGGGAAAATAAATTACTTTGTATGATGTGAGTAGAATCTAAACATCAAATTTTCCTTTCATTCCCATCCCTACATTTAGAGTCTTGTACAATAACCATAAAGTGCAAAGTGACCACACTAGTCACATTGCTGAGAAATAGACAGAAATTGATTTTTTAACACGCATGGATGAACTTTATCCATTTCATGTAGTTACAGTAATAAGTTCTTGAAAACATTCATAAACTAACTTAAATAGCGAATGCCACGCTCTCTTAGGGGTTAAAGAGCACCCTCCCTTGGATGACCGGACCTCCCGGTCGGATGCCGACCCCCTCCCCGAGGCAATGCCCCCCTTTTCCGAAAAACCGTCGGTTTCTCTCCCCCGAAACGTGTATTTCACGGCACATGTTCGCTCTGTGCGTTTTGTTGTGAGATCGCAAGACACTCATCATTCCGCAACAGCATCCAGTCGGACAAGATGAAGTACCTTTAGAAGAAGGAGGAGCAGAAGTTAAAGAGGAAGAAGACGCCCCACGCGAGGCGCGTAGGGTTGCGATGCGGCTTTCAGATTGAAATCGTCATCTCCCTCGAACAAGCTTGCCTCCCGCTTCGCTGGCTGCCTTCGTTTGGTCGCAGGGGGATTTCTTTTAGCTCGAGATCGAACCCTCATCATCATCATGGGGTTGGAATTCAAGCCGTACTTCGCTTGGGAAGACGAGGAGCATGATCGGCACAGAAAGTGTGGCACCCCTGATGAGAAGCAAACCACAACGACGACGAATCATTCCACACCGGCCGAGAGTGACATTTCCGAAGAGAGCAGTGGCCATGGCGAGGACGAGGAGCAGCAGCAGCAGCCCTTGCCACCTGCGGAGCGGAACGGCTTAGTGTTCGTGCACGCTGATGGCACTCCCCCTGCGGCCCCTGTTGCGGCGCCTTTGGGCAGCAGCAGCAGCGGTGGCAACGCCGGGCATGGTCGCGGAGAATTGGCGCCTGCGTTGGCGGCCGTGAACGGGGAGCGGCGCGAGTACGCCGTGCTCGGGGCGTCCGAGGAGGAGACGGGGATCGAGTACAAGAGCTTCTTCTCGATTGTTTTGGATTACCCGCAGTTTCTAGGGCAGGGCGAGACGAAAGAGCAAGCGATGAGGCAGGCCAGGACGTTGCTGCATTATGCCTTAGGCGCCATGCTCTTGAAGAACGAAACCATCCCCGCGCCCTCAACCGGAGCGGAATTGGAGGTGCACCACTGCCGTTCTTTCTTTCTTTCGCTTTTTCTTTCTTTCTTTCGTTGCAACAATGCTTGAAGAATTTCTTTGGTTTTTTATGTGTTTGAGAAGAAATGAAAGAATAAGAGAAATGCAGTTTTGGGACTGCATTGGTGCGGGTGGCAAGGGATACTGGAATTCTCTTTTTGTTTCTGCAATCTTGCTCGTACAGATTATACCTCGCTTGGTTTCGAATTCAAGGACCGTCGCAACACTCTTGTGAAACCCTAGGCAATCATAACTTCTTTTTTTTTTGAGATGACTGAGCGTTTCGCACCTGCCGGTGAGAAACTCTGGTTGTTGATTATGTTCTTCGAAGTGTTTTTAGTGTCATTCAACCTAATGGACCAAGAAGTCCCAGCTGGGGCTCATGTTATGGGAGTAGGTCATATGCGGAGTTGCTTCTGTTTTTTTGGTCAGTTCTTGATCGGCACATGCAATGTCATTCGCTCATTCTGGTGATATAAATTTTTCCTTCTCTGAATTATTATTTTCACAATATGGTTAATTGAATCTGTCATTTTATAAGAATGAAATCCTTGGTCTTTTAGGGGTTATGAATCAAACTTGACTTAGCTATCGCCTAGATTAATTAAGGTTGTGTAAAGTCACCACAAACCTAGGAATTGGGGTCGCCTTCACTAGGAACGACGAACGGTGTGAATCGCTTTTCAATTGCCTTCTGAATTAAAAGAATTTACTCTGAAGTCGACATGGTTGCATTGAGGGTGAAAAAGAAACGATTGAATCATTTCCATGGAATCTCAATAGGTATCTAGCATTATGCTAATTGCCTGCTTATGTTATTTTTACCAGGCAAAGAAGGTGGCTACGGAACGAGATTGGTTACTGGTGAAGCTGGAAAACTTCTCCATGGAACTTGTGCCTCTCCAATTTCAGCCTGGCATAGACTACATGGCACGCCCACCTGAGAGTGGTATGCGTTTACCCTCGAAACACCACAAATTTTAAACTCTTCCTGTGGTAGTGAATGTGCTTACTCTGTCTGAATTAATTTTATCATCGGATCTTCGAAGCGGCGTCTCCTACATCTGATTTGTTGAGGATACTTCTTTCGTCCCTTGGCGTATTTTTACATGTGTAGGAGTGACTTTTTGGTGAAATGCCTAAAAGTTTTAGTATCCTCTACCTTATGAGCAAAATTATTTCTTCACTCTGAGAGTTTTATGAAATTGTGAACATAAGTTTAGTTACGTCATTTAGCTTGTTTCTATGCGACTTTGCAGATGGCGAATATGAGAGCGACCGTGACGACGAAGAGTTATTCGAGCTCGAGAGTAGAATGAGCACGCCATAGCTGCTGCTGCCCTGCTGTGAGGACGCTGAAGAATTGGAATGAGGAACGGGCAGAAGTGTATCAAAGTTTTGAAGCTTATTAGGATCCATGTAGATAGAAGGTCTATTCTTGTGCCCACTTATTGTGGTCTGAGTATGCAAGACAAACAAGTGACTGTACAGCAATCGTGATTGATACACATTTAGTGTTTTTTACAGCTCAAATTTTCTTTTCCTTGAGACTTTGGCTGGGAGACGGATATCCTCCAGCTGCATTGCTGGGAGGGTACTCTTTGGTGGTTGTGTTCAGACAACCTGGCTTGTGAATGTAATCTTGAATACCGTTTCTTGTGCTCATCACAACTGTTTATAGGTAACCATCAGTTTTTAGTAGCATGGTAACAACTGTTGCGGTATGACTAATTGCTAGTATCAACTACTGACAGTCCTGATTTGAGCTTGAGGGTTTGCAATTCAAACGTTCTCTTCATTTTTCTACGTATTTTGACAGGAAATAATGGGAATGGGAATCAAATAAATGCTAATTTGATTTGTATTCGTACGTACCTTATGAAATTACTTTGCTTGCCATACCTGCTCGGTCTTGTGTAAGGGAGGGACTCTCAAATGTGCAAATGCATCATCTTCACTAGATGTACATCCAGTTAGTCAATATCTCTCTGCAATGAAATGATTTTAGATTTTTTTAAAACTCCTTTGACCCAAATGAAACATTTTTTGGTGTGTTGAAATCCTCTTTCAATATTCATCAAGAAAATATAAAATTTGACTAGTTTAACCCCTAAAGTTCTTTGACTATGTTTTTGCCAAAAACCCTCCAAAACTGCCATTTCTTATACAAGTTTCAAATTTTAGAAAAGAAACATTTTTGGACACATTTAATGATAGGATCTTGTAGTACACTAGTTTCAAAAGATGTGCAAAAAAATTTCAGGAATTTCTACAATGTAGATTGGAAGATATTAGCATTTAAAGTGATAAAAAATCATTTTTTTTTCCTTGTGAAAAATCAAGCAATTATACTTCACAAGGTCACATTTGTATGGAAAAATCTTCAAATGGTGGTGTTTCTTTGGATTCATTCTTCAAGGCATGTTGGCTACATGCTTGAAGTTTTTAGATCATTTGAAATTGTATAACATATAAGAAAAAAATAGTAAGAAAAAAATAGTAAGTAGAAAGATGTAGACATTGATTCAAAATACTAAATTGTTAACAATTTATTTATGAAATTGAAAAACGTCAATCCTAATAGTGACAATGTTGTAATAAACAATCTTCACCTAATGTTTTTATTTTTTTCCAAAAATATTGAAAATTGAGTTCAATAAAAGACTTCAAAATTTATTTTGGAATAGAGAATCCATAACTGCCTACAAACTAAAACACCTCATAACTTTTGACTCATTGATCAAAATGGAATGATTCAAAGCTTTCTATGAACATATAAGTCTAGAAAATCAATTTCAAATTTGGATTTTTGAATAAAATGATTTTTTCAGATTTGCTTGGACTGCTTAAGTTGAGAAACAAACTACATATTAAGCCACAACTTTTGACTCATATTTTTAAATGTCTTGAAATTTAGTGCATATGAAAGATATTTTTTGTTCACACCTTCTATTAAAATTTGGGACAAAAACAAGAAAATCTCTAGTCACACTCCCCTACCCAAAATTTCTAAATTGCTAAGAAATACAACTTGGTCCATTAATAATAGTAACTATGATCTCACAAAAAAATGAGTGTTGTATCATTTAACCTTGAAACAAATAAACTATGAGTTTTGAAAGTATTGAAAATAGTTAAATAGGTGTCTAAAACTGACCATAGACTCTCATGAATAGTGGAAGTTCATTTTATCATGAAAAGGGCTACAAGTTTGAGAACAATCAACCTACGCACATGGCTACGAGTGCTGGCAGGGAACGGGGGACTTGCCCTGGCGCATGGTGGAACGGGCCCTTAGCGGTTTAGAGACCCGCCACTACTAGTGCTTCCCAAACCTTGTCCTATTTTGCCTTTGATGGGGGGAGCAATGGTAGATTTTTTTTACTTTTTCAAACCTAGGTAGTTTCTTGGAGGTTGCAACTTTGTCTTCCCACACTCTAGCGCTCCAACACTCGCATGAGTTTTTTTTGTTTCTTGATTGCCGTACGGATTGAAAGTGTTGAGAGTTTTGTTTAGGGGGTACTTTAGGGGGGTTAAGGTTTTCAAGCAAGAGTAGGGGTTGAGGTCTAGAATGGAAGAAGAAAGTTTAAGGAGGTTCCTCCTCATGAATGGTCCCCAAAATTTGCATGCCATATCTTCTTCTCTATCTTCTCTCATTTCCTCTATTCCTACAAGTCCTCCACCATAGGCAACACAAGAGTACCACTAGAGTAATGCCGCAGTGAAGTTCTTACTTTTACAATGCAAGGAGCATGTGAAGGCTTACAATACAATCACAATATGAAACATCAGTGGGTGAGAATCCACAAGCTCCTTGTTGCACAATTTCTTCAAGAATCCGGGAAGAAGGTCAAATTGTTGTCCAACAAGTGGGAGAAGCTATGGAATACGTACAATAAGATGAAAATGCTGCGAAATCAAATGGGTGGTGGTATACGGGATGACAATGCCAAATTTATTTGGTATAATGCCATTGATGAAATCTTTATTCTCACAACGAAGGCCAACAATGAACCTGGCGGGATGGACCAAGGTATACCAATGCTAGTGCTAGGGATATTGATCACACTTGTTGATTTAATGGAGGAGTATGACGGGGACGGTTAGTGCTCTCTATTACAATCACCTCTACGATCACCTCTACCTTCATCCACTAGCACTAGCCAAGAGAGCAGTGGAAGCGACAAATGTACTTCTTCTAAACCTGTAGCAAAGAGGGCTAGGGTGGATACAAGCTTGATGGAAACATCGGATAGATTAATGGATTCTATTGTTGAAATTGAGAAACTTAGAATCAAAGCATCCCTCACCATGCACAAGGAGAATTTGATTGATTGCCAAGAAAATAGAAAATTGGAACTCAAATTATTCCAATTGCAACAAGCTAGCAATGAACACCTAGCATCTCTCTTTGCAAATATTGTAAAAAAAATAAATTCAAAATAGCTTTCATCTTTGGTCAATCTGTTAGTAAAGCCCCTACTTGAATATTATTTATTTCTAAAACTATACAAGTGAAGTATTTTGTGCTTAGCATTCCATACTCAGTGCTCATTTTCCTTACAACTTGCTTTGGATTCACGTGAACTAGTTTTGTAAATGGAAATGGTTGTCATTCTATTTGTCGTCCTTCCCTTCTTCATTTACTACTCTGTAGTCTATACTCCATACATTTCCACTTAGAGTTGGTCATTTTAGGATTTGAAGGAGCCTTTTGGAACTTTGTAAGATTCAATTCCTGAAGCAACCTTTGCTCACATAGTTGGCTTCAAGAAGATACTGATTTCTTTAAATAAGTTGGTATTGAATTCACTTAGTGAAGAAAATGGAATTTTTATGTGTGCCAAACCGTTTCATATTTGACATTTAAACCTCTAGGAAATTAGTTTCACACATAATACAAAAGAATTCAGCGTTCTTAAAAAAAATCCAAAATATGAATGATTTTCTTCTATGAGCTTCATTAGCTCATTTACTCTTCAAATTTCTTATGAACTAATCACAACCTTGTAATTGTTTGCCAATACCTCCAATTTATTTTCTGCAATGTTATTTAGTTCTTATTTTGTAATTGATACCTCATACTAAAAAGGATTGGCTGTGTCCATATGATTAGCAATTGTGCTTTTAGGCTTCAAGAAATTTTGATCCTCTCTTTAGTTTACAATTTGTGTGCAAATACGAGTTGTCAAGTTTCTTCTAAAATTTTTTTTAAGTGCGGGTGGGATCAAATTGCACAAGTCTTTTTTTCCCTAGACATGTGAAATGCAAATTAGATGTTTGTGCATTAGAAGAAATGGAAATTTCACAGAGCATGATTACCATGCCCATACACTTTTAAATTGTGATTTGATTAAATAGTCTTCTAAGATAATTGAAGAATTTCAACACGTGAATTATAATTGCAATTTTTTTTTGCATTTACAATGAATGCACATAACATTCAATAGCAAAGTCATTGGATGCCTTCCCTCTGATAGAATGGTGCCGAATAGTTGACACCATATCAATAGCTAAAAGATACATGTTGATTTTTGTCAAAGTCTTCATCAATTATTGTTGACTAGGGGTACTTACATAAACAATGTACAAAATTTGCAGACTCACTCAAAGTAAATGTAAACTCAAATACACCCATTCAATTCAAATAGTGCAAAACATAGAAGGTTTCAACAAAATGACTACGAAATTATCAAGGAAGTCAATTTCAAAATTCAATATTCCTCAAAATGCATTGTTAGCCACTTATGTTGTGTGATACCAAGTGAGAAGACAATTCTTTATATACCTATGGTATACTAGTTGGTAGAACAAACAATGTGGGATATGTAATTTACAATTTGTAGTTTCTCAACCGCTTATAGTTTAGTCAAATTAGAGTTGCAAAGAATTGTGATTGAAGTAGAATTTCAGACCTCATTTAGGCATAGTATGAAAACTTTTCTTTTTTAACTTTGAATTGAAAAAAAGTTGGTAAAGGAAGTTAAGTTTTCTCTTCAAAAATCCTTTTGAGATTTAGATTCTCCAATCAAAAGTTACAGACAAATTTTAGAGAGGGGTTGGAAGAATTTTTTTTTTGACATATGCAAACATCCTCTTTGAAATTTGTCCATAACTTTTGATTGGAGGATCTAAATTTCAAACGGATTTTTGGAGATGAAATTGATCTCAGTTTAACAACTTTTCATAGCTAAAGTTTGTTTGAAATTTTTTATTATACTATACCTAAATGAGGTCTGAAATTTCACTTCAATCACAATTCTTACTTTTGATTTTTAACTATGAGTGTTTAAGAAACTACAAATCTTAATTTATAAATCCCACATGGGTTGTTCTATCTCCTACCACCCTATAGGTATATAAAGAGCTTCTTTCCTCATCTAAATTTCAAACTAAGTTATTGCAATGGCTCAAAAGTAAATTGCTATGGTATGTTATTTGAAGGATTCTAGCTTGGGATTTTAGGCAAACCATTTTTCTTAATAAATCATATTTGGTTGTATATTTAGTTCAAGATTTAGCAAAAGAAAATCAAACATGTTAGAAATTTACTACCACTATTCCAATATTGCCAATTTAGATTACCGATGCATAGATGAGTTTTGTGGATGACATTTCTAGGGAGGGAAAGGCAACCTTTCTAAAGGCTATTGAATGTTATGCATGATTCAATTTATAATGAATGCCTCATCCAAATTTATAATCAATACATGTTCTTATTTATTTAAGAACATTTACAATCTTCTTTAAGGTAATTCCTCATATTCCTTGATAATTGTCATTTTCAATGTGGATATACAATCTTCATTTCTAATCTTAAATTCATACTTTGAATTTCATATTTTAATTAACTACTTGAATTCAAAATGTAAAGTTCAAATTCAAATTCATGAATTTCATGAATATGAAGGCCTAAATTTAATTCATAAATCCATAATGATACATTGGTCTAATCAATGTACGATGACATATTGAACTTTCCAAATAAAATTTTGAAATTCCTTGTACTAAATCTACTACCATGTCTTGATGGATTGATTTTTTTTTCTATGTTGTCATACTTCAATTGTATATGTCATCTAGTAATATAGTCTTAATAATTACATTTGCAACTATATAATGACACTTGACAAGTTTTGTCAAGATTTCATCAATTTATAATACATTTTTTATTTTAAGAATATTGATATGTCGATGGCAAGGCTAGAGATCAAGATGTAGAATTACATATTCCATCATAAGTTGATGAAATTCTTGTAATTGTATTACCACTTGTGAAATTAGATAAGCATAAATTATCAATGGTATTTGTTATACAAGAATGAAATCCTTATTCTTTCATATTACAAGATGTACAATCTTGCATCTATTACTATTATATTTTGAATCTTTACTACTAAAAATATTAATTAAGATGCTTTTAATTTAATTGTAGACACCTAATAATGTACATTTGAAGATATTATTTCAAGGTACATTTTAAGAATCTTAATTAAGCCTTCACAACAAAAACGAAGTTGAAGGTAGGATTTGACTATTTGGATAATAAAGATTCCCGTGAGGCATTATCCACGAATTCTTTAGAGTCCTTTTTCATAATTGCTCTTTAAAGTTTTTCTTATCATTGAAAGGTTTTCAAAGAAATTTTTATTATTCTTTGAAATAGACACTGAAAGGTTCATTGTGAAGACTTCAATACTAAAAGCACCTCTCAAAAGCAATGAATGAAGATACTACCCAAAATATCATAATTTCATTCATTATTTTTTTTGAGTAAAGCCTTCCTATACCAAATTTGGAATAACTTTTATAAATTTTCCTTTTCAATCCTATCATTGAAATGCACTGTCAACAATTTTAAGGTGCATATATTTCTCAAAGCTGAAATTACCATAGCATAAAGTTATTTCTCATGCATTTTTGATAAACTAGTAATTATAATGAAAAAGATACTTGAGCAATCCATCAATTATTAATAAATTATTTGGCAATTATATAGTATTTTCTTTTAACTTTAGCTAACCTTCAAATAATCTTAGAAGTAATGTATCAATGATTGGTAATAAAATAAATTTATAATATCTTAGCAAAATTACGAAATACAAGCACTTAAAACATCATGTCTATATTTAGTGCTTGAGATACTACTTACACACATATATTCATAGAATATAAAAAATAAATTATATGTTTACGCTATAAATATATAGGTATATCTTCTAGTATATAGAACCTAAACTTGTAGCACATATGCATTTCATTGCGGATTACGTTCAACCTAAGATGCAAATAATGCGTCTTTCATGGCCTCTCCTTCCAATTTTGCACCCAAACCTTAACGAGGAAGTTGCATCCTCCCACGGAGGAATCATGTTGAAGTTTGACATTTACAGGCATGGGCACTCCCTACTTCTTCAACTCACAATAGTTGTGTAGAACACAACAAGCTAAAGTAACAAGAGCAACCTTGTCAACGGACATGTTGAACCCTTTAAGAATGCGCCAACGATTCTTTAAAGCTCTAAATGCTTGCTCGATAACTACCCTACCACTGTTTATAGAGTAGTCAAATTTGGGCAAAACAATAAATACATTTAATAATGGATAATTTTATGATAAAAATAATAAAGCATTATAAACAAAAAAATGAAAAAGATTGAACAATAACATACCTATTGTGATCCACCATTGTTGGATTACCCATTTTGTAATTCCTAAGCAAATGTGGTATGCTAGGGTAAGCTGTGTCATTGATTAGATATGGCTTGATATCCATCCCACTTAAGCAAATGATTAGCATTGCCAAAATGGGTCTTTTGCATAATTGGGTAGCAATAGAAGAGACAACAAATTGCTCAGCATCATAAACACCTCTAGGTTGGCCTGCATAGACATTCCAAAAAAGCCTATTCGAGTCACAAACTCCATGTAGAACTATACTATGAAATTTTTTTCCATTGAAAAAATCTTGAGGCATAGGAGTGTATCATCTACTTGGTCGGAATGTAAGAGGGATATGGGTGCCATCAATTGCACCTATAATGTAAGGTAAGCTAGTAATGTTTCTAAAACTTTCTATAATGTTTTGTGGATGATCACCATGAGGGGTATGGATGAATTGAAAGAATAAACCATCCTCCCCTCCAATCTCTAAAGCTCGATAAACAAATCATAGTGTATGTACAAATAGTAGATTCACCACGACCATATAAGTTGTGTATTCTAATGCAACTAACACTATGAGCTAATCAATACAAAACAAGCTTCACTTGTTTTTAAATAGGAATAGGAGGTCTTACAAAGGTAGGTGTAGTGGGACGCAAAAAGGAAGTCAACAAATCAACTAAAGCCTCAAATGCTAGGAAATCCATGCGAGGAAATCCATGCAATATGTTTGCCAATACCTCATATCCAACATTTGTGGGGTTGTGTGCCAAACATCATCTTCTACAATGTCGTGGTGTACATATTGACGTGGCTCAACCCATTACATGTGACATGGAAAATGTTGCCTCTAAACCATGACAACAATAATTGGCAACAAACGTTGTATTGAATGCCTTCCCTCAATTTGAATTGGAACAACAGCTCGTACACGATGACGTATACGACTAGAAAAGGTCAACAACACAACTACTAATGCAAAGAAAACCATAAGGGAATAGTTTTCCATGTTTTCAATCTACAGACCCTCAACCTTGAACTCTCAAAAAAACCCTTCAAAATATTGTAAGAGAAGAAGAGGATGATGAACTTCTTTAGAAATTTAGAATTTGCTAAACCTAAACCCTTACAAAACCAATTCTAGAAGCCTTGCAATTTGAGCTTCAATCGTGAAGCAAACCCTAAAGCTAACCTAGATCTTGAAATAACCTAGCGGGGTTGAGAGGGGTGGGGCGGGGCGCATTAAGTTGCTTGAGCAAATGCGTGGCTAGGTTGTAGTGCCAGGCACCACCCGCACGGCATATCCAAGCCGGCTATAGCACCGTGCCACCTAGCTAGGTGGGTGGCGGGTGGTCGAGTGGGCCTTGGCCATGTGCGGGGCCTGAATGAAGAACAAAAAAACCCACCTTGAATCAACCACATCAAACTACAAATTGGAAAATTGGAAATTTTAGTTTATGTTTTTTTCTAAAATTTTAAATTCTGAAATTACAAAAGAAACTCTAGCTAGCATTGTTCACTATTGAATTCAGGTTTATAAGAGGAAGCAACCTAAATGAGAGCCCATTTTTTTTTTCTAATGAGTCTATAGGAGTCTCTTCTAGAAAAAGGTCAAAATTAGGTGTAGTTACTTTACTTCTAGTATTCTATAATAAATATTTGAGCATGATATCTATTGTTAAGCTATTTTAATTTATATTGGAGTTGTGTTGGCAAATAAAAGAAGTTTCAAGTTTTTTTGAGCTTGTACTTTTTGGATACATTATGAAATATTATTTGTCTTAATGCTTATTATTGGTGTATCAAAAATCAATCTTGGCCTCGAAGGGCTCTCATATTCAAAAGATGTACATTTAAAGGATAGCTTTTGCTACATGGTTACAATTGGGTATAATTATTTTATGTCTAATATTCTATGACCACGATTTGATTGGTTGAGAGATCAAACCTTAGTTTTGAAGTTAGATCTAAATTCAATAGATTCACTTTGGATTGCAAATTTTGTTGCTTTTTGTTGGCAGTTGAATAAGATTCCAATGCATTTTAGTATGTCCATACAATGATACGAGCAAGTGAGTTTAGAAATGCAAGCCTAAGAGCCTTGAGCCTAGGTTTTTTGAGCCTAGATCTTGGGACAAAAAAAACCTAGAAGTTTTTAGATTATTCTCTTAAAATTTGAAAAGAGGTGTCTATTTTTTGGGTAGAAAATTATTGTTTTTATAAAATTTATTATTTATGATTATGGAAGATAATCTTGTCATACTAAATCTAAAAGAAAATTCAATAAAGTCTTCAAGAAAATTATTCAAACAATCCAAATATTACTTCAATGGACTCTTTATCAAACCATACCATTTTAGAAATTAAATTTGGGGTTTAAGGACTTTGCATTCATCAATGATTGTAGAATTACTTAATTTTACTATTCCCAGTCTCCCTAAACCATTCCTCAAAAAAAAAATTTGTACTAGTAACCCCCAAATAGACTAGTCAAGAACATCTAGATGTGAAGATATATTCTAAAAAAAATGATAAATGCAACTACAATATTGTAGGAACTATAAAGGTCTTTCACTATCCACTATGAAAATTCTAGCCTTGGATAGGAGTAGTTTCACTTTATTGAAGCTAAAACTAGGAACATAAATGAACTTCTTTTCCTTGGGATTCATCTTGCAAAAATACCTAAAGAGGTAATAAAGGTACTTATAGTTCATATACTATGGTTGACTACCAATTTCAGATTTGTTGCCACAACCATGTTAACAAAATTGAGACATGAGCATTCTAAGAACATGCTAATAGAAATGCAATATACATTTGAAAAAGTGTCACTTCTAATTTACAAACATATCATGGCTCCAAGCCCTAGAAATGATAGCATGGCAATACTTATGATGCTTCTTTTTTACATTTTGAGTGCTCTCATGCTTGTTTTGATATTTAGTTGTTGGAGAATTCAAGATCCTTCAAATATTATTTTCCTTTTGAGTTGTTAGATATTGATTAGGATTGGTAAAATTATTGTACTTATACATGGTAGCCTCAAAAACTCTTGATATAGTGGGCAAACAACGTGGAGACATAGCCTTACATACTTAGAGACAAAAGCCCGTATGGTGTAGAAGAAGCATCTCTTGCTTAATTGGATTTGTACTTGTGAAGATTAACCAAATTTCTAGCACTATAGAAGTTTGGGCCTATGGAGATCATTTAGTGTATCTATTACAAACTATATGTGTTAAAGTGATTTTTAGCCTTCTATATACTTTTTAATAAACTATAATTTCAACCTATAATTCTCGATATGGTTTAATAATGACTAGGTTTTCATTGCCAAAAATTCCTAACTCAAATAATACATGAAATGATTTCTAGAAGAGGTTGAAAAATGAACCAAAATTACATGTTTTTCAACTCAAATATTTTTAGAGAATACATCTAAATGACCATTGCATCATTATTCAAGGAAAATAAACTTTCAATAGAGAGTTATTTTTAGCAATTTTTCGTTCATTTTTTAGACAATTTTTTCTTCTATAAAATAGGACCATGAAAGTTATTTTCAGCTCTACAATGCATCTTTTTTCTTCAAAAATTTCTAACTAATTATAATTAACAAATAAAAATATTAAAAATTCGAAACATAAACTTTCAATGTAGAAAAATCTACTCATAATTTTTTTTCTTTTTTCTTTAAATTTTAGGATATAAATATATAATACAAGGGGTTTAAAATCTTAATACATGTAGTTTCTAATGGACACTTTAAGTAATCTCTCCGGGAACTTAGGCCAATGTAGAATCCATGAGCATTGTTATCCTAGTACACACCATTCTATGTCATCTAAATATACCTAGAAGTCAAAGACGATCATTTTGTTTTGATTCCACATTGTTAGATGGGTTGTTTTATAGCACATTTGTAGGAGATTTTTTGCAATGTGCCAATGTGAAACATCACAATCTCACCTTCATTATTGCAAGGTGATATGAAGAACTTTTCTAACTTCAACGTGGACCAAAGTTGATTCTAATGAGGAAGAATGAGCAATTTAGATGTATTTTGAATATATGGTTGGAAAAATTCACCTTATTTGGATGATATGAATCTCCATCTAAATTGATGGGGAGATCCAACTTCCTCTTTTAACTCCATAACTCCTCTTTTCCCTCTAGTTGCTTTAATTCCTAAAGTTCTTTTATATTTAGAGGCCCCCAAATACTACAAAATACTAGCCTCCAAAGCAAGAGAATTCCAGGGTTGTCTTGTTAGACAAGATTTTGGATTTTGGTGTCTAATAGACGTCGCATGTCGTGTATGACAAATGTTGAGTATGCATGACATTTTGGGATTCTAAAAGCATATTTCATAGCTAAGGCAATTTAGAATATAATATGTATTTATCAAATTGGAATGCTTTAATAAAATGGAACATTAATATGTCAAAATTTTAACTATTGAATCTTTATTGAAAAATTCAGCCTTATAGTTGACTTTATTAGATAGATAGTGTCTAATTTGTTGAGTTGTCTTCGTGTCTGACAAGACAACTAGGAGCAAGACTAGCTAAAATCTTCATCTACATTTATTTTTTAACAAATCTGATTATAGAATCTTTTAGTTAACTTGTTAGAGTAAGATAACTACACCTAAAATCACACAAATAAGCTTTGTGGCATAATCGATATGCTTTAGAACATGAACAAAAAATTTTGTTTATTGTTGAAGAACTATGAATCAAAATGCAAGTGGTTTCATAATTTTTGGACACATTGTGAGTGAGTTACAAAATTTCAAAGATTCAAGATGTAGAGTGCTAAAAGTATCATGTAGGTGATGCCAAAATACACGTGAAGAAATGCACGTGAAGAAATGACACTAGATAGAAGTGAAAACAACAAAATGTGTATCCAAAATTGACCAATTGTAAGGTTGCCACCTCCACAATGCTATTAATAAAACTATACACTACTCAAATTCACCTTATATTTATCCTTGTTATGTGCACCATTTTGAGTATCCACCCCATTTAGTTTCCCTTCAAAAAAATAGGTTGATTATAAGCATTAGTCCATTTTAGATATAGTTACTATACATCCTTCTAAAATTTTAGAACAAGAAACCTTTCAAAATGGTTAGATTTCATCTTTCAAACATTTAACCTAAAAATGTGTAGATCCTACAACTTGCAACTCTCTATAATATGTTGAAAAAATAAGTTGGGAATATATGTAAAAAATTTCCATTTTCTTTTCAAATTCATGCTTTAAAAAAAGTAGAAAGAAGTAGAGAATGATTTAAAATACTAAATTGTTAAGAATTTAATTATCAAATTAAAAAATGCAAATTCCAATGGTTGCAATGCTATAATAAACAATCTACATCCTATGATTTTATTTTCTTTCAAAAATATTAAAAATTGAATTAAATAAAGGACTTTCAAGTTTATTTTAGATTAGAGATTCTAGAATTGCTTGCAAATGAAAACTCCTCATAACTTTCATCTTGTAAATAAAAATGATATGATTCAAAGTAAGAAGTTGGAAAATTTTGGAAATTTTCCACATATATACAAATTTTGGAAACTAAGTTCGAATTTTTATTTCTTGAAAAAGTCACTTCTTCATTTGTTTGTTTAGCAACAATAACTACATATTATATAATAATTTGTTAACCATGTAGTCAAAATTATAAAAAGTGTTGCACCTTAAAAGCTACTCCTTGCTCACATGTTGTGTGAAAATTTAAAAGAAAAAAAATGAAAATTTTGTTCCAGGGTTGACAAATTAGTACGTCCGCCCCAAAATAGCGTTTGTAACCCGGATGTCCGTCCTCACGGACGCCAGCAGACACAGCATCCCTCCCGCCGTCGGAAGGCGGACGGGCGGGGCGGACAGGGTGGGCGGGGTGGGGCGGGTGGGGCGGACAAGCGGATGGGGGGACAGGCGGACGGGGCGGACGGCGTCCGCGAATGTTAGCAGACACTGCGGACACAGCGTCCGCATCCGAACGTCCCGGACGTCAGACCGTCCTGTCAACCCTGTTTTGTTCACTAGAAGAAGCTTGTGTTTTTTTTAATGTTTCCAACAGATGAGCACGTTTTGAAAAACATGAGATCTAATATGCTATAGTGGTCACAGAAGGCTAAATTTAGTTTGATGTTTCTAAGAACGTGTGTATGTCACATGTCTAATAAGTTCATGTTTTCTGTGATGGGAATGTTTAGTGAGACATTAAAAAAAATAGATGCACGTTCTTTTTAACATCTAAAAAAACATGGACCTGCCATATTGGCAACAAGGGTTTGTTTCACTGTGGGTAATTTAGGGAAAGTTATTGTGGGTTCAAGTCAAACGCTGCTCCATTGTGGAAAACAAAAAGGAGGGGTAGCTCCCTTCTATCTTTTCAAAAAGACTTGCATGGATGGATGCAGAACTTATAGTTCTTTAACATTTCCATTATTACTTTCAATATAATACAAATAGTACAAATAAGAGGCTCTAGAGAACTAGTCTAATGTATTGGATTTTATTTTTTGTCCATTGATGTGTGTTTTTTAGAGCCCTTTTATATGAAGGGAAATTTTACTGATTTTGCCCTCACTCATTGCGTATTCCTTTCCCAACTACATTTTTAATTGAAATTAATAATTGTTGTATGTATTTATATTTTAAATGTCTTCTTCATTAATAAGTAATATTTATAGAACAATCAAAAATTAGTTTTTCATTTTCCAATGCACATTTCCAAATTTCACATGTGACAATATATATGAATGACAAAATAAAAGTAGAAGATGTGCCTAATACTATGTAGTCCTTCATGATTAGACATTGTAATTTATGAGTAATTGAATGCAATTCATGACATGTTTTTGAAGGACGATGTGCAACACACATTATATTTCATTTTTAACTAATGAAAAAAATAATATTTCATGCATATATGCCACATTTAACTACTTTTGGACTATTCATTGAATTTTGAACAAAAAATTGTGAGATCCCCTGATTGCGGAATCTTCCAATCCTACAATGTTTGTGTAGATCTCTAGATGTTTTGTATTGATTTCCTACTGTTTTGTATATATTTTTCAATGTTTTGCATTATCTCATGATGATCATTTTTTTTCCTCATGACCATTATTAATTCTAGACTTTCAAAAGTTTAGAAGTAGTTAAATGTAGTATATATATATGTATATTCAATAAATGATTGCTCTGAAGGTGTTCTATGTTAAACTACTTTGAAAACTCTCATGAAAGGTCAATGTTTGTGAAGTTATGATTCAGTAATGTAATATTGAGTTAAAGATAGCAAAGAAAGTTACCTCCAATTGTGAGTAATATAACATCATTGAAGTGAAGAACGTATATTAAGCCCAAATGTCCTATTGTCCCCTTTGCAAAGAAAATGAATTTTGGGCTTACTACTATAGTCTCAATATTCATCATAATAATTTAAACTTTTTGTGAAGATAGAAAAATATAGTAGCTTTCCAAAAATTTAGTTTTTATTTCAATTAGTGCCTAGGACCTAAAGTTATGGGATGAAGGTCTTTTTTTAAAGTGCGGTTGTCAAAAATCTTACAACCCTAAATTAATTTTAAAACAAATTTTTTTCTCATATACTGTAATTTTATCTATATGAAAAGCTTTGATTCATTGCATTTGGACTTATTATCTAAAAATCATGGACAATCTTATTTTTTGGGCTATTAAAGCATCTTCTTAGAATCTTAACTTATTGGATGCATTTTTGAGTTAATTTTCCAGAATTTTAAAAGAAAAATTATTTAAGAAGGTTAGGTTTTCTTGCTAAGATAATCTTACCACTAGAATTTTAGTGCTCCAATCCCATCTTAGAGCTATTAATAGTTCAATTTTTCTTTCAATCTTAGACCTACTTCTACTTAACAATTATTTAAAGAATAAAAATGATTTCTCTTTTTAAATATTTTTCGTAGACTTTGAATTCAATAATTGAACATAATATTTTTTAAATTTAATGTCTATAGTGCAAAAAAATTCTACAAATGGTAGTCAACATCATCTAATATTGCAAGCTATTATCCAAACAATCTTTGCTTTCCAAATTTGAATGCTAATATCTTATAATTTGTGTAGTCATAAAATTTTGACCACATGATTTGAGACAAGTGAAGTGTAAGTTCCTATGATTTGATTTTTAAAAACTTTTTTTTAGATTTTCTTAGATGAATGTAGTTGAATTTTCAATATTGAGCCATTTTTGACAAAAAATTGGCCTTGGAATTTTTAAGGAAGTTGTTGTACATTATGCTCCATAATTCATATAGTAAAACATATATATATTTTGAAAATTGTGGTAACTGCTATTTAGAATACATGTGTTTGCATTATGGAAAATATTCGGGTTTTTTTTCAAGCTCTATGACTTTGGGGTTGAAGGATAGTTGCAAGTAACACTTAGTACTATTCTTGGTTGAAAATGGGATTAGTATTGGAACACAATGACTTTCAAAAAATTTTATTTTTATTTTTAATATTTTTTACTGTGAATCATTTAGAACATAGAGCATATGTGTGAAAATGCAAGTTTAGAAGAATCCAATTGTAAAATTTATATACAATAGAATAGTGATAGAAAATGCAAGGACAGAATATACTAAATATTGCTTTAAAAAAAGTAGTTTTAAAATTTATAACTTTTTAAGAAAGAAACCCATGTCCTACATTCAGAGATGCTCATTTTGAACCATTTGCATGTTTGATAAATAATTTTTTTGTTCTCTACAGATGCACCAAGGTGCATTAATTTGATAATGTAAAAAATCTAGAAGCTAGAAGCTTAGCTATTTTTTGAGAATTTTTTTGGACGTTTTTTTAGTATAATTATTGTTTTTATCTTCTTCCAAACAACAAAGAAAATTGGAAACAAAACAATGATTTTGCACTCACTTCTATTGTATGTTGCACTTATTTCATTTTCTATTGAGGGCTTTAAAATAATTGAATTGCAAATAGAGTAGAAGATGTTGCACTTTTTATATCATGGCCATATTCAATATTTTTAGCGCAAATTCTTCTTTGCATATTTAGAAACAATTTTGTTGTCATCTTGAAATTCTATGAGGCAATTCTTCTCCTATAAATTGAAATTCTATCCAATTTTATTATGTCATTAATAAAAAACTATCTTTAAAATGTAGATAAGGTAATAGTATTGTAAAAGTAGATATTCGCCTTTTGCTATTATGACATGTAAATCCAAAATGCAAAGGCACCACATTTTGGTGTTGATAAAAGTTTAAAGTAAAAAAATCCGAAAGTACTCACTATTTTAATTAGTTATTTTTAAGAGTGACGTCTTCTTGAAGTGTAGCTTCAACATTGAACATTTGATTTTGATGATAAATGATTATGATTTTTCAATTCAACATTTTGTGCAATGGGGTCCACTTCAAATCTTCATTTTCTATTTTTGACGGCTCTTTGAAATTAGCATGATATGAAATACATATTGTAGAAAAAATCACAATATATATTTGATTTCACAAGATGTATAATACCTTTAAAGAAATTGAGAGAATTCTTAAAATTTACAATTTTTGTTGGGACTAATATTTTGGATTGATTTGGGACAAGAAGAATGATAGAAAGACTATAAATGATTTGCATACATTAGCAAGGGCTTAAGATTTTATTGCAAGTAAATTTTTAGAAATTCTTGGGGGCTAAAATAAAATGGTGACTACATGTGAAAAAATAGGTGAAAGCAAACCACATAGTATTTTTTTCCCCAAAAAGGTCACTTGCATTGGCATTTGAGTAATATGGCACCCAAAAAGGATAAAGTGGCATGCCATATCAACATGCTTTGATGCCATTTTAGAATTCTAACACTGTTATAGTAGATGTCAGCAAAGATGTCCTTTGATACATGTAGATGTTTTTTGTGATGTCAATAGAGATGTCCTTTGTGACGTTGACATATTTTTTGCAATGTCAACTAAAATGTCCTTTGTAACATTTGGATGTTTTTTGCGAGACAACATCGTGTTCATCATAATATTTAGATCTGAAAATCTATTTTTAATAATAAAAAATTCCGTTTTAGATGTCCCATATAGTTTGTCTTCCCTCCTACCACTCCTCTTGCACAAATAACTTGCCTCCTCTTGTCAAAATACCTACAATAAGGCTTCTCAAGTCATTCAATATTATTGCCTATATGGTGTATTGTATACAATGTATGGTGTATTTTATATAATGTATGGCATATTGTATATGGTGTATAATGTATTGTATATGGCATACATCTAAACTAACATCAAAATGGATGTCTCAAGAAACGTCTCAAAAAATGTTTGAAAGTCAAAATTGATGTTGCTAAAAACAATATTCAAATTTTTATAGACATCTAAGTTGATGTCACTAAAAACAATATGAAAATTTTCAAAATATATAATGTCAACTACCACCTCATCTTCCGGTCAGGTGAAAAAAATCCTATGTAGCATTACCTGCTTGCGTGGCACTTAAGTAGCTACCACATGGTGTATTTGGGGCACCTTTTTAAGCCATATTTGTTGTGATGTTTTTCTAAAAACATGTCATGTTTTTTCAGATTTCCTTATGTTTTTACCATGTCAATCTTGACGGATTTCTTTAGACATTTGCAATACATATGCATGACGTTTCAGAAAATATGTGGATACATTTCAGCACTTGTAAAAAAAACATGAATTTCTTCTAGTAGTTCTTGGTGAGCTACCTAAAATTTCTATATTGCCAAAAAACAATTATTAGTCCTTTAGGGGTTAAAGCTACCATCAACTTTTTTGAATCTCCATATCAATAAGAGCATCTATCAATTTCAACTCATGCTTTTAAGGCCTAGTCTCTAATGCTAATCCATTTAGATTTGCTTAATAATTTGTTATTTGCATAAAGTCAAGGATGTTATTATCACATGTCATTGCATACAAATTGTTTTTACAATTTTTTAACTACTTTAACCACTTATAGTGAATTGTCTTTGATAGATTGCATGACAATAGATTTGCTTCTTCTTAAAGAGTTATTTCTTGTTTGAATCAATTTTAATACTCAGATTGTACAAAATCCATATTTAAAAACTCAAATATTAGGACAAATACAATTTAGACAATATTAAAAAGAATTACCATCTAAAATGTCAAAAATTCAACCAAAGATCCAACTTCCAAGTCCCATCTTTTGTATCTACTCTAGATGATAGCCACCATTAGAGCAGAACTAGAGTCTCCAGATGCCCAACTTGCTTATTCTAATATCCAATCAGAAATTCTTGAGAAAAGTCACCTTGCACATTGCCAGCATGGCGTCTAAGGTGGTGACATCAGATTGGACTTGGGGTGCCACCAATCAGTTTAGTGTGTTGGAAATAGTATAATAAGTGTGTATTCAACATACCATGTCCCTATTCCTAATTAAAAAACGAATTTGGGAACTCATGTACTTTTCTAGAACTTGTACTGAGGACAAAACCGGTAGTGGAGCCGCCAACAAGACGTCTTCAATGTGATATTTTTTGAATTTGGTGGGAATTTCAAATGGATTCAAATCTAGTCTCTAATATGAGCCATTGCCTAAACTCCAGAAACTCAATGCTAATTTCTGTCAATTGACATTGTTTACTTGTGTATGATTTGGAGATACGGTTTGTTGGAAATGGTTGATTACTACGTAAATTGTAGTGAATGCAGTTTTGTTGGAAACGGCTACTGCTGGTTCTTAGTAGCAATTATTGTTCTTGGTGGTAATTGTTGTTCTCAGTAGCGATTGTTGCTTTTCGGTTTTTGGTCGATTATTAGCGGTTTAAGAGGTTTAGGGCAATGGAAACATGCATACCTTGTTTTCAGGTTGCAGCAATGACACTCTACAACACCCACAATGACGTAGGAGAGTGGATTCCCACCAAATATGAGAGATTGTCGTGGGTGAGGTTAAATCCATGGGGTAGGGGAACTTGGGCTAGAGAGGCTCGCCGATTTGGAGGTGATAGCATGAGAGGGTCTTACAAGGCTCAAATCGTGGACTTTAAGTTCAAATTTGATGGCCGCAAGCCTGTTTCCAACAAGCTTGAATTGGAGGCAGTGTTAGTGCAGCATACGTATCATAGGCAATCTTCTTGGATCTAGAAATCCACCACAACCGGGTTCCATGCAATTGTATGCAACCATTCATCTTTGTTTGGAACATGATTGAGTTGTAGTTTGTTTTCATGAAGTAGCTATAGTTTTTGCTTGATTGTTGATTCTGTGTGGTGCTATTTTTGTTGGAAACAGTTCTATACCAATCCTTCTTTGAGGATTGGGTGGAACCAGATTCAATTCTTGGAGTCATAGATGTTGTCCATAGCAATGTTGGTGAGGCTAGCTGGAATGGACGTTCCTACAATGAACTACTTGAGAATGGTATTTTCTTTTCTAACATGGTCTATGTTCCACCCACCTCTAGAGTTTTGTATGGGACAGTTGAACCCTTGCCTTTGTCAACATTCGAGGACCCAGATTGGTCCCTCCTAGACATGCATACAAGTGAAGCCTTTAGAGCAAAGTTCCTTGCGGATTTCTAGTCTACCACCAAAGCCACCACTAGGAGTTGCATGGGACATCTCTAGTGGTTTGTACCATTGCATGTTTTTGTTGACCTTTTTGCCCCAAATGCCAACACGACGAGGCAGACATCCACCCTATGTTGTCAACAACCCCTTTGAAGAGCTGTTCACAAGCTTTATGGATCTAGATTGGCATCATAAAATTGTATTTGGTAAAGATATTGTGAGGTGCACAATTTCACAGCACACCGTCACCTTTAGGTACACATGCTTATGTTGCTATTGCTGCCATTGAATGCTTTTGTTGGCACTACTTTAGTACCATTGCCAATGTTGTTGTGCTGTTGAGGTGTTAAGAAGGTGGGAACTTATTTCCTTTTTGGATGAAGGATTTTACTAAAATGTGTTGTATGGCCTAGGTACCATGTTGGGCTATCAATGTTGTATACCAATTTCAAGTACAGTAGGGAGCGTCTGGCGCTGGACGGGGTCAATTGGCAACAAATTGATTAAGTTCGAGAGGAAGAATTAGTGGTTTTTCTTTGTGTATTTGAAGGTGTGACGGTGGCAAGGTTTGAAGTGGGGCCAACATGGCTATTGTCACACATTTGCCGAGAGGTGTCTAACACTTTGGGCAATGTGGTTCCAGAAGAGTTCTGGTTTAGGGTTTGGCAACCTAGGTTTCCCGATATCAACATAAACCCAAGGCACAAAGGTTCCAACACAGTAGCACAAGTCCTCCCTCTTTGGACTCTTCAAATAGTGGCACTCAACACCTAGTTAGGACACCTCTTGAAAACTAGTGTGATAAGTGCTTTGTGGTTACGATGGAACCAATTCGATGTTGAGAACAATATAGTATTAGAAACGATGTGTTCCCAATAGCCATGTTAGGAACTACTCTAGTGCAACACATGCTTTGTTTTGTAGTCACAGTGTAACCCATTCGGTATTTAGAACAATGTAGTATTTGCAACTATATGTTTCCAACAACTATATTTGGAACTACTATAAGGTTGGATTTTGACAATCTATGCATTTTTTTTAAAGCTAATACAATGCCTATTTTCTACATAGGGTATTACAAACTCAGTTGCTACTTGTTTCCTAGGACCAATTGCATTGATGGCTAAGTTTATCCTAAGCATGTGATGACCATAACAAAGCTACAATCATTGTTGCCATTGCTTTGATGAGAGTTAATCGAAGCCACTGTAGAAGATGTCTAGTTGTAAAAAATGGGGAATACTTACGATGTCAAAATGTATATTTTTATTATCCAAAATGTTGGAAACATCAAAATGCAATGAAGAGACTGGAAAGTTCCATGCAATCTACGTTATGATACAAGGGATGTTTCCAACTCCAACCTACACTAAACTATACATGAAGTCCTGAACTTCCCTTTTCAACGTTGGTCACATAGCATCCACCAACGCATCTAGTTCTACTAAGGTTGAGGTTGAAGTAGCCGATCCAGACAAACACGGTGCCAACTCTTTACTGCGGTCATCGTTGTCAAAAGAACCTTCTTCCTCAACTTCTAGTTCTGGTAACGTTGGTGCGGTTGTCGAGGGTTGCACAGAATTTTCACCCTGTACCTCTTTTCCCTCTTCCTTGTCATTTTCCGGCTTTCCGCCTCTTTTTCTTTTGTCGTGTCATCTTTTGGCTCCTTTCCCTCTTCCTCTACCTCGATCCCCTCTCCCTTGTCATCTGAATCCTCCTCTGGAGAGGCTGGTTTAGTTGGTGGCATTGACTAACCCTTTGGCTTGTTGTCATCTTCCCGCACCTTTGTCCTCTCTTTCTTCATCCTCTCATCTTTCTTCTTCTCTTGCTTCTTCCTCTCTCCCTTTTTCATGTCTTCTTTGTTCATCCTTTGTTCTTCTGCCATCTTCTCTTCTTCTTTCTTCGACTCTTCCACTAATTTATTTGCTGTTGGAAACAATACACATCTAGTATAACTGTTAGTTTCCCTAAGTAAAGCCACAACGAAATTCCAACAAACGCAACTACAAGACGGAGGTGCTAATGGGTGCTAATTGACAACATAGCTCTGTAAGGAACATATTGTGTTTGGCTAAGGTTGAAACGGCCCAAGCAACTACTTCTGTATACTTACTTCCACGTGGTCGGTTAGGAATTAGAGGAACTATTACAAACGATGAATATGTAGTTATTTGAGGGACTTTGGAGGTTGCCTTACCACTAAGGGGTGAAGGACCCTTAATGTGGACCTTCACCTTTGTGAGCTTAGGAGCTAGTTCTCCCTCAATAGCATTAGCAACTTCCCTCTTACGCCTTGTAGGAGAGGACGACTCTGGAATTGCTAGTGCTTTGGAAACAGGGTTTACTGCGTGTGTTTCTAACACATCAAAACCCCACGATTCTAATCACTAAGGATTGCCCAGTTTCTTGCATAGAGGACAAGAGCAACATCCTGAAAGGAGTTCTGACCACAAGTACTAAGGGTGAAACAAACAACCACAAGAATATGGTACTGCTTCGTTGAAAACAAATAGGAGGGAACAAGATGCACATGGTGCGTCTAGTTTAATATGTGGCAAAATACCCGCTTCCAACTACTTGTTTCCAACAAGCTTCTTTGGCTTGATGGAGTACTACGCTACTTTCTCAATTATTGCTTTCTTCTACAACTGTTCTAGCCTCTGCTGGGAATTAAAGTAAAATTTTGAGGCATCTGCAAGGGCACAATTCATTTTTGTCATAGATTCCTGAGCCCCTCCAATTGGTTGTTGTTTACAATAATTTTCTTGGTGATCAACCATTGCTCCTTGTCAACGTGAGCCTTCTTTTCCAGCTTCCCCGCTTTAGCAAAGTCTTTGTTCTTTTTGTGCAATTTGTCCTTCAAGGCATTGAGGCACTCGTCTGCTGTTTCCAATTGTAGCTTACGGCTTTCCCATTTCTTGCAAGTGCCCTTCAAATTAGAAAGACACTTCTCTTTACCATGGAGATCAAGGGACCTCTTTGTCACCTCCTTCATTAACTCATCCACCTTCTACATGCTAGCGTCTCTACCTCCACCTTGTTGAAGTTCATCGTGCTCAATGAAGTATTGACAACACTCCTTGACAATGTCCACTAGTTGTTGCTTCAATGCTAGAGGGCCCAACTTCAACAAATTGTTCTATACATAATTTTGACAATCCTTTGTCACCTTTGCAACTGCCACTACCCAATTCACCTTATTCTTGTGCCCATTGTCTTGGTGGTAGAAGACACATGTGCGCAAGAACATTTAGCTAAATGCTTTGTTGTCAAGAGAGTCGTTACATACTAATTGGTACATCCTCAAGTATGCATTGGGTTTTGAGGTCTCGACACTTCTTGATCAAATACCTCGTCCTAATGGCACCCTCTCCATGAGGCCAATTGTCTTCATACAAGTCTGCTAGAACCATGCTCTTCGTCACTTCTTTCGGCGAACAACCCTCCTTGCAGAGTCCTACCACTCCGTGGAAAAACTCCTGGTCATAAACAACCTTTGCTTTCCCTAACAAACACGGTGCCAACAAAACTAGCTTCTCTCTCAACGTTGTTGGAATCCCTTGTAAATCAAACGGTGCATCCCATGACAAGTCATTTGGAACTAATTCTTTCATATGAGCTTCTGATTTCCTAGGAGACTCTCGTTCTCATTTCTCTATTGCAATAGCAGCTTTGCCTTTGATAAGGCTTTTCGAATGAGTTGCTTTGGCACTCGACATATTTACAATAGACATCCGATAGAAAATTAAGAAATGGAGTGTAGCGCAAGTGTAGGAGACCTCTCGGGCAATGGAAACACACTACTGATTAGAGTGAACTTGGGAGAGGAGAAGAAAGGTATAGATTTAGTTTTTTTTTGGTTGGGTGGCCTCCACTCTCATTGCATGTTGGAGGATGCCACCAAAACATGATGGCAATACAGTCAAAGCCATCAAACGGCCTTTCTGCAAGGATTATTAATAGTGCTAAGTACTTGGGTTAGTATTAGGACTTTGAATGCTAATAGGTTGCATGTGATTATGAGTAGAACGAGGGGCTGATGGATATTGACAGGTTGCATGGGATCTATTTGGAATTGTCATTCAATACACTATGGAAGTTGCTAGTAATGGGCTTCAGGGTCTAAGCTAGGATTTAAGGGTTTAAGGTTCAGGGTTTAGGGTCTGGGGTTTAGAATATAGAATTCAAGGTTTAGGATTTGGAATTTAGAATATAGAATTCAAAGTTTAGGGTCTAGGATTTAGGGTGCTAAGATTATTTTCATTGTTATTAGAACATGGAATTTGTAGGCATGATTTTTTGGGCAAATTTGTACTAGAAGACATTTGTATTCAAGTTCTTTTGTCTGGAGGATGTATTTTGGAACTAAAAATGTTATTTTTTAATACTATATTTATCCATATATATTGCATAACGAAATGTGTGTTAATCTAAGTCTTAAGAGTGTATCATAATGAAACTGTAAGTATTTAAGTAAAGAATTTGCACATAATTTACTAGATTCAGAAACGAAAAATGGGGGCAAGGTGATCCCACCGGATTTAAGGTATACTTTTAATTGAAGTCTAGTTACTAGGCACGTGGATAGGGTTTTTGATTTTTAGTCTATTATATATATTGATATGGTATCCAATACAATGTAATTTAGGAAAAAATATAGGGTTAAAGACCATGTAAAATCTAAGGGGGGTCATTCAATAGGAATTTAGGGGTACTGCGTGTAGTAAAGGGATATAATTCTAGGGGATATTTTGATGACTCAAAGTATTGAAGTGGTCCCTATTATTACCTAATTTTCTAATTGGGGGTGTTTTATCCCCCATATAATTACTTATAATTGGAAAGGGTGGGCAATTTTGGAGACCCTTCATTTGTTACAAATTTAAAAAAAAAAAAGGGCCAAATATAGAGATTATAGACAAAAATTCTTCTACTTTAAGATTAAAACACGTAATGATTGGGAATTTACTATGAAAAATAAACAAAATCATAGCATAAGTAAGCCAAAAAAAAATTGGAAACATATGAAACCATGCATTCACCATAGCCAGTACATTAGTAGGCCTCCAAAAAATATTAAGAAACTAGTGAACTCATGTGTTCCCAATAGCCAGTTCCGTGTCTCTCCTTGCCTCACATTACTTTTGCTTGTCGTTGTTTTTATCAATGTTATAAAGCACAAAAAGGTGAAACATAGCAACAAGTGTTCACAACAACCAAAAGCCACTAACAAGTTGGAGACCACGGAAAACATGAAACAGGGTTGTACAGTGGGGTACCAATCAAAATGTCGTTTTCGAATTCGCAGTGAGAAAAATTTCAGTACTGCCAACTTTGAAAGCCTCCCGAGAGCTCAAAAATTGGTATTTTACCACAAAAGTTTTTACCAAAGAATTCTATTTAAGTTAATTATGTATGTGACAAATTTCAAGGCCAAAAGATTCACCGAAAAAAAGTTATTCAAAATCTACCAACATTGGTAGTTGTAGGAATTTTTTCACTGCTGCCAACTTTGATAGCCTCCCAAAGATTGAATTATTTTTTTTTTGCCATGAAATTCTTGGAACGAAAACCTCTTTATGTTAATAACATATGATAAAAATTTCAAGACCAAAAGATTAATACAAAAAAAGATATTAACAATCTACCAACATGTGTTGTTTAGAGAAACAATTGTGAAAACCGTTTCACTACTTCAACTTTGACACCCTCCCAAGGGCTGAAAAATTGCTTATTTACCATGAAATTTTTGGCACAACATGCTCTTTATGATAACAACATTCATGCCAAATTTCAAGGTCGAAAAATTTATACAAAAAAAAATATTTACAATCTACCAACGTGTATGTCCTCCATTTGCCTCAATCACTGCTTGTAACCTAGAGGGCATAGAATGACATAGTTGAAGGAGCTTTGTACCATTGAATAACCTCCACTCTCTTTCAATAACTACCTTCAAGTCATCTAAATTTTTTAGACATATTGGGCCATGTTGCATAGCATCTTTCAAAATCTTCTAAAGGTTCTCAATTGGATTGAGATCGGGAGAATTTACAAGCCAATCGAGCTTCTCCAAAAGGTGTGTTTGTCTCCATTCTTCACATACTTTGCTACGATGGATAGGTGCGCCATCTTCCATGAGCAATCTGTCGCAGCTTAGAATTTTGATTTTCTTAGTATACACCCAAATAGGAACGGAAACTAGTCATTAGCTAATCGGATCCGATTAGGTGGGGAAGGAAAACTCAGAATTAGCACGAAACGTGAAGTAGTGGGCTTCTTGGATCTAATCCGGTCAGGAGTAACTAACGACGGAAACGGAATGCAACACGGATTAGGTCTAGGACTGGATGATGATGATGAACCGGATTATGATGACAAACCGGAAAGGGTCCAGGGACTATATAAGGAGGAGCTTTCACTGTTGCACCCCCTTTTAGAAACTCGACCTTGAGAGCGCGCGGTTGAGTTTTTGGAGTTTGTGCGTCTGGACGTTTGTGTTTTGTCTGTTTTGCTTCCGGTTGAGATCGGAGAGAGGAAGTGAGGAACGGGACGTGCGGCTAGAAGAGAGTGAGGTAGATGTGAGTGGGAATGCCTCAGCTACGTAGGTCGAGACAAGCGAGTCCCTCTGGAGGCGAGGTGAAGCTCCGGAAAGTCATTCCGGTTATTCCCTCCACAGAGCCGGAAAAGTCTCAACTCATGGATGATCTCAAATCCATGGGTTGCCTCGGGTTTGCCGAGAAACCTTGGGGTTTTAGGGAGGAGAGAATGGTCAAGGAGCTCCTCGGAAAGTTGTCCAACCAGTTTGACAACACCGTGAGGGGAACTCCCGTCAGCTGGAACGAGGGGATGTGGAGAGCGGTTTACGGTTTCCGGGCAGGAGGTTTGGGAATGGCGAGCCGGAAGGATGAGTTTGTCCGAGGGAAGTTCAAGGGAGCCGTCAACCCGAAGGACGGATACGCGGTCGAGGATTGCTTGGATGACCGACACCGTCGGCTCCTACAATTCCTGGTTCCGGTTCTTCACCCGGAAAAGCCGACCAGGGTGACGATCACCCTCGGCAACACCATTTTCGGTGCCCTCAGTGGTACCCGGAAAGTGGATTGGGCACGGATCATTTCCGATCTCGTGGCCCAGCTTGTTAGTAGGGTTGGGAAGAAAAGGGCCACTCCAGTGTGCCCTTATCTCTTCCACCTCTATCGGGAGAATCAAGTCCTCACCGATACGGAGGAGAGGGCGTGGAAGACGTAGGAAGTGCTCCTGAAGTATGGGGAGTCGGAGACGGATGACGAGGCGGAATCCGATTCCGGGTCAGACCGGGAGTCCAGCGAGGAAGAGGAGGAGCCGATGCCACCGATCAAGCGACAGAAGCTGACGCCTCCACACAAGCGCGGGACGCCTCCCAGTCAAGACAAACCGGCCCCGGAGGAGAAACCGGAAGCCGAGAAGACCAATTCCGGGGGAGATCCGGATATGCAAGATCCGTTCAACGGTTTGATCAACGTCTTCTACAACATCAGGGCGGATTGGGAGGTCAAGCACAGGACGCTTGCGGCAATCGGCAAGTTGGTGGGTGCGGCACCGGACAGCAAATTGGTGGAACAAGTGGCGGAGTGCATCACGAATCCGGAAGAGACCCGGAAGCAGGAAGCAGAGATCCGCCGGTTGTAGGAGGAGGTGGATAAACTAAAGGCAACTCTTTTTGCCTATCAGGAAGACGTGACGGCCGCCCGGGAGATGGCGGAAGAGACTCGGAAGATAGCCGAGCAGATCAAGGCGGTCCTGGGAGAGACCGGAACGGCCGCTGCCAAAGCGAAGCTCTTCGACGAGAAGATCCACGAAGAGAAGAAACTATCCGGTTCCCGGATGGTCCGGATTCTCGCGGACTTCGCTGAGCAGGTGGAGACGGCAATGGTGGAGGGGCGGAAGGCAGCGGACCGGATCGAGGAGAGCAGCCGGAAGCTGACGGAAGCGACGTGCGACAAAGGTATTCATCTTTCTGACATCTCGCTACCGGATCTCTTTCCGGACGCGACCATTCAGAAGGATAGGAAGGATTGGACTCCTGAGTCCAAGAAGTCTGCACGGACTGGGACTCCGGGCACGAGACCGGATATCACCATCGACCTGGAGTCTCCACCCGGACCGAATCCTGCTGAGGGGGAACGGGTCCGGAATTTGAGTGAAGTCTTCGAGGAGCTAGTCCCGGAGATCGGAAGCCCGACAGTAGGATCTAGAGTTGTAGGGTAGATAGGATTTTAATTTCAGTTAGGGGTAGGAGCGGATCCGGATCTGGATCCGGCTCAACAGTATTAGGTTAGACCGGAAAATTAGATTAGGGTGGCGGCGGACCCCTACGGGTTTTCCGCTCCTTTTTGTGCTTTTAGGGTTTTGACCCTTTGTATATAAATCGGTTCCTGCGATGGGAATTGGGAGTTGTTCATTTTGCAAACTTCTTGTACTTTTCTATTCTCTTCGTTGTGTATCTCTCTCCAGCGCGACAGGATTGTATGATGTGGAGTTAGGATAGTACGAGTTGGTTTGTAAGTGATTTCTCCCCTTGGTGTTTATTTTCCGATCCTAGGTGCATGTGAGTAGGTACCGAAGAGTTGGGAGTGAACTTAGTTCCTCAGCACGTCTAGAGTTTGAGATTCCGGGTGAGAAAGCCGTTGTTAGGCTAGGCGGGTAGGGAGGGATTCCTTAGCTGCGCTAGAACTCCCGGGTGGGAAATCCGGTTGAGTGTCCGATCTCCTGTGAGGTCTCACCACCCGTATGGGTAACGGAAGAACTTTAGTTGATGTTGGAACGGACGGGTGCACTTGTAACCACCTGTCTTCGCACGGATCGGAAGTAGCATCAAGGTCGTTGTAGTACGAGAGGGTCGAGTGTGGGGTCTTTGTGTGACCTACGACCCGGATTGCTATCTGGGTTGTTGTGAAGGACCAAACCGGATTCGGATTAGCTTAGGAGTTTAGAAGGTAGGACAGTGGGTCTTCAGCCACTATAAGTCACGGAAGGAGTGGTGGGCCTACCACTCTCAAAATTAAGCGGCGACCCCTCTAATGGTGAAACAGAGGTAAAACTAAACCGGATAGGATTACGGGTACATAATGACCATCCGGACCGGATTGGTCAGGACGGATTTCTAGGATCGGAAGTTGTGAGATCCTGGGATTTGGGTATTTGTACGGACCGGATAGTTAGTAGGACCGGAAGAAGGAGTAATCCGGTCTATAGTTATCCGGTGTGGTGGTATTTCTGGTTCTAGATCTAGGACCGGAAAGTAAGATTGGCATACTGACTGAGCTTAACTGCTTAATAGAGCTAGATACTTCACAGGATCTCGTGGGTTCGATCTTTAGAGTCACTTAGTTATACTCTAGAGCGATTTTTGTGAGTATAATGGGGAATTGACCTGCCCTGTGCTGCGACACAATCCGTGTGGCAATCTACTCATAAAATGAAGCAACTCGACATTGTAGACCACTTCAACAAAATCCTTAGCAGAACGTCTATATTTGGGTATAAAAACAAGTTGTGACTTTTGCCCTCCAGCAAATGTACCCCAAATCATCAAAGAAGTTCTTCCACTCTTAAAAGTTGGAACTATACAACTTGATGAATAGCGCTCATATCAGGGTTGACAGGATGGTCGGACGTCTGAGACGTCCGGACGTGGACGTTGTGTCAACAGCGTCCGTTGACATCGTCTGCCCCGTCCGCCCCGTCTGTCCGCTCCTGTCCGCCCGCCCGTCTGCTTGCCCGCCCGTTTGCCTGTCCGCCTTCCAACGGCGGGAGGGATGTTGCATTCGCTGGCGTCCGTGCGGACGGACGTCCGGGTTACGGATGCCTTTTTCGGGCGGATGTAGAGATTTATCAACCCTGGCTCATATGCATTTCTCCAAACATGAACTTGTCTAGAATTTCTTCCAACTTCAAAGGTAGACTCATCTATCTAAACAACTCTCTCCCATTCTTTTATAGTCCACCCACAATACTGTTGAGCAAATGCCAATCGTTGAGACATGTGACGATGTGTCAAAAAAGGTTTTTTAATAGCAATTCGACTGAAAATGCCACTCTCATGTAAGGCCCTTCGAATAGTCGATCTAGACACTTGAATAGAATATATATTAGTGATCTCAAAGAGTGTCGAGTGACAATGAGTTTTTGAGACATGTATAATAGCACGGATGTCTCTATCACTAAGCTTTTTAGCATGACTTCTACCACAAGGTTTGCACTTATAGGTTCCATCTTCTCGAAATTTCTTCACTATCCTCTAAACTGTTCTAACATGGACTCCAACAATAGTTGCAATGTCAACTCATGTCTTCCCTACCTCACTCAAATCTACTATGCGAGCACGAGTTTCATCTAAAATAGCCATCACTTAGTGACCATGATCTAGCTTTCACTTAATCACATGATCCAGCCTCACTCACTGAGCACATATATAATGTCACTCAAACATCAAAAAAAAATCTCACATACCCTTAATCACTCACCATCATCCTGCCTCACAGCCTTCACTCATTCACCAAACCTCACCAGTCACCATATATAAGTTATAACCTCACTCACTCTTAAAGAAAATCTCACATACCTCCATATATCCTCAAACACTCATCCCATGCCTCATCCACTTAGTTATCACATAGCCTAGACTTACTCAATTAACTCATCTTTCATGCACTCAATCACGCATGTTCACAAAGTTCCAATCTTGTGCTTAGAAAATAATCACCCATCACTTGCTTCTCTCATCATCCCACATCCCACCTCCTATAATGCTCTATTGTAAATGCAAGCCTTTTTATTGAGAGGAAAAAGCTTCTTCATGCATGCATGGTCTCCAATTTTTAAACAAGTATGGTCTTTGAGATGTGACAAGTGCACACAACTAAATTTGTCTATCCTTGATTTTTTTGAGAAGCATTTATGATTAGAGATTGCATCATTTGGAGAATTTCAACTTAGAAGCATGATTGTCTGACATACTTCAATAATTTTAATGTCTTTAATAAAAGGTATCTCACAACTACATACATTGGTAGATTGTAAATATTTTTTTTTGTATAAATTTTTCAACCTTGAAATTTGGCATGAATGTTGTTTTCATAAAGAGCATGTTGTGCCAAAAATTTCATGGTAAATAAGCAATTTTCCAGTCCTTGGGAGGGTGTCAAAGTTGAAGTAGTGAAACGGTTTTCACAATTGTTTCTCAAAACGACACATGTTGGTAGATTGTTAGTATCGTTTTTTGTATTAATCTTTTGGTCTTGAAATTTTTATCATATGTTATTAACATAAAGAGGTTTTCGTTCCAAGAATTTCATGGCAAAAAAAAAATAATTCAATCTTTGGGAGGCTATCAAAGTTGGAAGCAGTGAAAAAATTCCTACAGCTACCAATGTTGGTAGATTTTGAACAACTTTTTTTCGGTGAATCTTTTGGCCTTGAAATTTGTCACACATATAACTGACTTAAAGAGAATTCTTTGGTAAAACTTTTGTGGTAAAATACCAATTTTTGAGCTCTCGGGAGGCTTTCAAAGTTGGCAGTACTGAAATTTTTCTCACTGCGAATTCGAAAACGACATTTTGATTGGTACCCCACTGTACATTGTCCTTGAAAGTGATTTGATTGCACACCCTAAATCATCATTAATTTTAGTTGTTTCTACCATGAAATAACACCCTAAACCAAAAATGATTTGAGGCCCAGAAAGTGATTAATTTATTGTTGGCATCAAGTGCACCAGGACCCAATTTACTTAGGCCCAACACTTCATGTCATGCCTTGTTCCAACCAATCTACCTTCATTTCCTTGTCTTCTTCCTCCTTTGATTTGGGCCTTGTAGGCACTATTCTATAGTCTCAAACAAACTTAGTTACCTCTGTTTTACGTAGTTCATTTACAATATGGAAAGATATCCCAATTGTTCTTGCACTGCGAGAAATGTACGAAGTGCTAGAACATCTCCTATAAAGGTCGAGGACAATCTAGCTGATTCGGTTGAGGAACCTTACAACTTTGTTGGTGTCAATGCAGTAGGAATAGTGGACAATGATTTCTAAGACCCAATTCCAATAGAAGGAATTCTTGAAGAACTCAAGAAGCGTATGGTATTTGTTGCCCCCTTGCTTCAAGGTCGTGACGGTGTGTACGATGAACACGTCTTCACCATTATTGTTGGGCTAAGCACCTTTGGCGTTTAAGTTGACCAGGTCTTGTAGGAAACAATAATTACTGACTGTGAGATCATGCAATAATAGAAGATGCGTGCAGATCCATGTTGCTTTCCAATCAACTTGTGTGTTGACAACGAACAAGTGGCACAATTCTATGCACAATATAGGGTCATGTATGGAGGTCAACCTTGCAACAATGCCTTCTCTTTGAGGTTTTTACACGCATGCTTTGCCACATTCGTACACAAAGTAGAGGTTGATTGGGTATCAGAGGCAATCAAGAGGCGCAATATATAGATGGATCAGAAAAAGCTAAACCGGCATAGATTGGGTCGAATGGCAATCGAGAGCAACTTGCCACCTTGTGCACCATCATCAATAGTTCCAACCCACCTTCTAGTGGCAATAGAGACTCCAATTTGAATTCAAGAACAATCAAAGGTTCCTCATCAGTAGCAAAGGTAGAATTAAAATTGAAAGAAATTATTTTGCTTCATGATTCATCAAAGTTGGCTTTTGATGGCCTCTTGCAGGCATTGGCAGAATCAAAGGAGGCATTTCTTACTTGTACGAGAGACCAAGAAATGTTGCAAGAGCAATATGACATTGTAATGCTAGCAACGTCAGATTTGAAGCGCCAAGGCAGCCATACAATGTCAACAATTAAGTTGGTGGAGGGACAAGATATATTGGAAAGGCTGATCAATATGGCAGATACAAAAGAAACAATTTAAAAGACAATATAGGCCATTGAAGGTGAGTAGCTAGAATTGGCAAAAAGGATTGTTGCCTACAACAATAGTGCTATTGTAGTAGTAGAGGAGAAGCTACAGAGGCTTTGAAAGTCTTCTTTGGTGCTACGCCTGCATGCTCCATTTTTGTATCTAATAGGCAAGTTTGTTCCTTACATGTATAAAATAGAATCCAAGTTTTGTGTAGCTTGTTTGAAAAAAGGTTTTGTAACATGTACTATGATCATTGTTTCATGTGGTTGTGAATTTCACTTGGTGTGTATTGCCACATTGTTGGCCAAGTATAAACACATTTGCCCATGATGTGAAGACAAGTTTAGTGGAGCTTAGATGGCTCAATTTGGGTATCTTCTTATACTGTCGCAGCACAGGGCAGGTCAATTCCCCATTATACTCACAAAAATCGCTCTAGAGTATAACTAAGTGACTCTAAAGATCGAACCCACGAGATCCTGTGAAGTATCTAGCTCTATTAAGCAGTTAAGCTCAGTCAGTATGCCAATCTTACTTTCCGGTCCTAGATCTAGAACCAGAAATACCACCACACCGGATAACTACAGACCGGATTACTCCTTCTTCCGGTCCTACTAACTATCCGGTCCGTACAAATACCCAAATCCCAGGATCTCACAACTTCCGATCCTAGAAATCCGTCCTGACCAATCCGGTCGGAATGGTCATCCTGTACCCGTAATCCTATCCGGTTTGGTTTTGCCTCTGTTTCACCATCAGAGGGGTCGCCGCTTAATTTTGAGAGTGGTAGGCCCACCACTCCTTCCGTGACTTATAGTGGCTGAAGACCCACTGTCCTACCTTCTAGACTCCTAAGCTAATCCGGATCCGGTTTGGTCCTTCACAACAACCCAGATAGAAATCCGGGTCGTAGGTCACACAAAGACCCCACACTCGACCCTCTCGTACTACAACGACCTTGATGCTACTTCCGATCCGTGCGAAGACAGGTGGTTACAAGTGCACCCGTCCGTTCCAACGTCAACTAAAGTTCTTCGGTTACCCATACGGGTGGTGAGACCTCACAGGAGATCGGACACTCAACCGGATTTCCCACCCGGGAGTTCTAGCGCAGCTAAGGAATCCCTCCCTACCCGCCTAGCCTAACAACGGCTTTCTCACCCGGAATCTCAAACTCTAGACGTGCTGAGGAACTAAGTTCACTCCCAACTCTTCGGTACCTACTCACATGCACCTTGGATCGGAAAATAAACACCAAGGGGAGAAATCACTTACAAACTCACTCGTACTATCCTAACTCCACATCATACAATCCTGTCGCGCTGGAGAGAGATACACAACGAAGAGAATAGAAAGGTACAAGAAGTTTGCAAAATGAACAACTCCCAATTCCCATCTCAGGAACCGATTTATATACAAAGGGTCAAAACCCTAAAAGCACAAAAAGGAGCGGAAAACCCGTGGGGGTCCGCCGCCACCTAAATCTAACTTCCGGTCTAACCTAATACTGTTGAGCCGGATCCGGATCCGGATCCGCTCCTACTCCTAACTGAAATTAAAATCCTATCTACCCTACAACTCTAGATCCTATCGTCGGGCTTCCGACCTCCGGGACTAGCTCCTCGAAGACTTCGCTCAAGTTCCGGACCCGTTCCCCCTCCGCAGGATTCGGTCCGGGTGGAGACTCCAGGTCGATGGTGATATCCGGTCTCGTGCCCGGAGTCCCAGTCCGTGCAGACTTCTTGGACTCAGGAGTCCAATCCTTCCTGTCCTTTGCCATAGTTGCATCCGGAAAGAGGTCCGGTAGAGAGATGTCCGAAAGGTGAATACCTTTGTCGCACGTCGCTCCGTCAGCTTCCGGCTGCTCTCCTCGATCCGGTCCGCTGCCTTCCGCCCCTCCACCATTGCCGTCTCCACCATTGCCGTCTCCACTTGCTCGGCGAAGTCCGCGAGAATCCGGACCATCCGGGAACCGGATAGTTTCTTCTCTTCGTGGATCTTCTCGTCGAAGAGCTTCGCCTTGGCCGCTGCCGTTCCGGTCTCTCCCAGGACCGTCTTGATCTGCTCGGCCACCTTCCGAGTCTCCTCCGCCATCTCCCGAGCGGCCGTCACGTCTTCCTGATAGGCGAAAAGTGTTGCCTTCAGTTTATCTACCTCCTCCTGCAACTGGCGGATCTCGGCTTCCTGCTTCCGGGTCTCTTCCGGATTCGTGATGCATTGCGCCACTTGTTCCGCCAAATTGCTGTCCGGTGCAGCACCCACCAACTTGCCGATTGCCGCAAGCGTCCTGTGCTTCACCTCCCAATCCGCCCTGATGTTGCAGAGGACGTTGATCAGACCGTTGAACGGATCTTGCATATCCGGATCTCCCCCGGAATTGGTCTTCTCGGCTTCCGGTTTCTCCTCCGGGTTCGGTTTGTCTTGACCGGGAGGCGTCCCGCGCTTGTGTGGAGGCGTCAGCTTCTGTCGCTTGATCGGCGGCATCGGCTCCTCCTCTTCCTCGCTGGACTCCCGGTCTGACTCGGAATCGGATTCCGCCTTGTCATCCGTCTCCGACTCCCCATACTTCAGGAGCACTTCCTGCGTCTTCCACGCCTTCTCCTCTATGTTGGTGAGGACTTGGTTCTCCCGATAGAGGTGGAAGAGGTAAGGGCACACTGGAGTGGCCCTTTTCTTCCCAACCCTACTAACAAGCTGGGCCACGAGATCGGAAATGATCCGCGCCCAGTCCACTTTCCGGGTACCACTGAGGGCACCGAAAATGGTGTTGCCCAGGGTGATCGTCACCCTGGTCGGCTTTTCCGGGTGAAGAACCGGAACCAGGAATTGCAGGAGCCGACGGTGTCGGTCGTCCAAGCAATCCTCGACCGCGTATCCGTCCTTCGGGTTGACGGCTCCCTTGAACTTCCCTCGGACAAACTCATCCTTCCGGCTCGCCATTCCCAAACCTCCTGCCCGGAAACCGTAAACCGCTCTCCACATCCCCTCGTTCCAGCTGACGGGAGTTCCCCTCACGGTGTTGTCAAACTGGTTGGACAACTTTCCGAGGAGCTCCTTGACCATTCTCTCCTCCCTAAAACCCCAAGGTTTCTCGGCAAACCCGAGGCAACCCATGGATTTGAGATCATCCATGAGTTCAGCCTTTTTCGGCTCTGTGGAGGGAATAACCGGAATGACTTTCCGGAGCTTCACCTCGCCTCCAGAGGGACTCGCTTGTCTCGACCTACGTAGCTGAGGCATTCCCACTCACATCTACCTCACTCTCTTCTAGCCGCACGTCCCGTTCCTCACTTCCTCTCTCCGATCTCAACCGGAAGCAGAACAGACAAAACACAAACGCTCAGACGCACAAACGACAAAAACTCAACCGCGCACGCTCAAGGTCGAGTTTCTAAAAGGGGGTGCAACAGTGAAAGCTCCTCCTTTTATAGTCCCTGGACCCTTTCCGGTTTGTCATCATGAATCCGGTTTACCATCATAATCCGGTTCATCATCATCATCCGGTCCTAGACCTAATCCGTGTTGCATTCCGTTTCCGTCGTTAGTTACTCCTGACCGGATTAGATCCAAGAAGCCCACTACTTCACGTTCCGTGCTAATTCTGAGTTTTCCTTCCCCACCTAATCGGATCCGGTTAGCTAATGACTAGTTTCCGTTCCTATTTTGGTGTATACTAAGAAAATCAAAATTCTAAGCTGCGACATATACCACGAATGACGACTGGCATTTCCAATATGAAAACAATGTTGGAGGTGGAAGTTGCTAGCAACTTAGGTGAATTGACTTGCATCACAACAATGCTTGCTTCTATGTTTTGATGCTTATTTGTTGTAAATTTGAAACATTTTTTAAATGTCTTGTAGCCAATAAGGCAGTTCTTGAAGGGGTGATCCAAAGTGACATTGAAGATGTAGTAATGGAAGAGAATAGTAACACGCCCAATGATGCATGTATGTTTTCAACTCTTCTTGTTGGAGATGTCACTAAATTAGGCTTCAAAATGACACCACCACCAACAATGGAAAGCTTGTCTTTAGGGCCATTCCATTTTGCTTAAGGTTGTCACATCGGACGAGTTTGGGTCATTAGATGGGACAAACAGATGGTTTGGATTGGACAAACGGTTTGTTGGACAGCTTTTAGAATTTCGGGCTTTAAATTTTGGCAAGGTAAAAAAAAGTTACTATGAGTTACTTTTACAGCATGACATGGCAATCCACGCTAGAATTTGGGTGCAGATGCTATGGGCGCAAACGTATTGTCTTGGCACAAACGTAGTTGTATGGGTGCGGACACATATGGGCGCAAATGTATTGTCCTCGCATAAATGCAGTTGTATGGGCGCAGACACATATGGGTGGGAACTTTGAAGTCATGGGCGTGGATGGATTGTCCAAGCATAAATATAATTATATGGGCACGGATATGAACGGGCGGAAACTTTGAACTCTAGGGTGTGGACATTGAGGTTTGGGCGGAGATGTGGGTGCCTAGGTGTGGACTAAATCGGGTGGAAACCCAAAAGGCTAGGGTACAAACTAAGGTACAAGACGGGGACGTTGTTGCATGGGTGCCAACTCAGACAGGCACGGATGCTAAGGGTTTGGGTGCGGACGGATTTTTGCGGGCGTGGATGGAATTAGTATAGGTGTGGATTCAATCAAGTATGGACACTGTTTAGCGGGGACCTAAGTCGACTAGGACATATACGTTGTGGGCCACAGTTGGAGGTGCTCGCTTGTTTTCTAAATGCTTAGGAGGTCTTCAAGCTTTTTGAATAGAAATAAATACTTTTGTAATAAGTTGGTTGTGAGTTCCTAACATTGTCCATTAGAAATTGTTAAGTATAAAGCATGTAGTATTTCTCTATAGTTGACCATTGACTACAAAAAAAAGGATTGTTCAAAGGTATTTTTTTAGTAGTGTCTCTTTTGAAATTTTGTGGAATTTTTTAAAAATTCATTACTTATAATCTAATATTGAGGCATGGACGTAAAAATGTATTTAAAACAAATCTTTCTCTTGTAGTGATTTCATTTCATATATAATCATGTATGACCAATAAATAACCTATATTCATGCAATTGTCATTATGATAACCAAAGATATTTATAGATTTCATGCAATTGAACATACAATAACAATAGTATGAATCTATACTTCCATAATACATGGACCCCCACATTGGTTATCAAAAGAACTCCTCTCTAACATCTCTTCACCTTCAATTTGAGATTCAAGTACTAAAATTGTCTTCCTAAGGATCCTTATCTACCTGATCTATAGATGTTGTCGTTGCATTATTCAAACCATTTGACCTGTAGACTTCTTGATTAGAAACCCCTACCTCATGAACATCTCGAATGCACACATCTTCATCTGCTAGTGCTTCATCGTAGTCGTGGTCATTGTCATCTTCCTCTGCCTCACTTCTAGAACCTTCTTCATTGTTGGTGCCCTGTGATGAGAGATGCCCTTTGATCTCTGAATTCTCATTTCGAAGCTCCATAACAACTCTTCTTTTGCAATTCGTATTCACTATCTTCTTGGGTTGTTTTGCTACAAGATCTTCTGCATCTGAATTCATAGTCAGGCTTGTCACATCTCTGCGAACCCTATACGTTGGTGTCATTCTCGTGGGTCTTGGAGTAAATGTTTCTAGAAATGTTTCTACTACGACCTCAATATGTGGTGCTCCAATTCCATAGGGGGGAGGTTGAGGGACCCTAGATGATGATGCTCCACAAGTGTTCTTTCCTCTACAACCACCACGAGGTACTAATTTATATTTACCCACGGTGATTTTGCGAAGGGCTTGAGGGGGTCTACCACCTTGAGCAATATTAGAAACATTTTGCACTAGGACTTGAGCATTCCCAACTGAGTCTAATCCTTCTTCCATATGTTTGGAGGTACGATTTGAAATTCTCGTAGCAGAGGGCAATGTACAATATTGCCCTCCTGAGCTTCATTCACGACTAATGGTAGAGAACCTCATCTGTAAGGTAGCATTTGCACTTATTTGAGTAGGATGTGGAACATCATCTCCTTCCACACGTACACGTGAAGGGTCAAAATGCATTGCATAATCAACATCCATTTCATTTGTTGGATGGGTGCAGGCCATAGGTGTCTTTCCAATGTTTCTACTATGGTGCCCTATTGGAAATCTGATACCACTAGCTTAGCCACTAGCTTGGCCATGCACACGTCTTTTGCTACCACCACCATCTTGTCTTGACAACCCTATATTTGGAGTTGTATGGTTCACAATGTTCTCTATTTCCATCGTTGTAGTCATCTTTGTTCCCGGCATTGGTTTCTGCAAACACATGATTATTGGTGTTGTCCTCATTGAGGGGAGGATCATCATTGCTACAATCTTCTATTGTAGTTTCATTGTTCTCCAAAGGCAAGAGCATATGTTCATCAATCGCAACACCTTCATTCAAAAGGCAAGGAGGGAAGGAGTTGCAATGAGTGTTTGAACTTGAAGGTCCCGAATTATGAGGAAGAATATTATCATCTTCATCTGAGCCTTTCCCATAGTAATTCCTTGCTTCCTTAAAGTGATCGACATCTTCCACCCACAAATTTATATGTGCCCGAGCCACAAGAGGTGCCCGATTTGCTTCCATGTCATCATCTTTTGCATCTTGTGCGCGCATTGCATCAAAGGTGTGATTTGGTTCCTCCATTAGGATAGAGCCAAGAGTCAAGGTTGTCTTGTCAGACATGATTTGGGGTTTTGGTGTCTGATAAACATCGCATGTCGTATGTCGTGTATGACAAATGTTGAGTATACATGACATTTTGGGATTCTAAAGGCATATTTCATAGCTATAGTAATTTAGAATATAATATGTATTTATTAAATTGAAATGCTTTAATAAAATGGAACATTAATATGTCAAAATTGTAACTATTGAATCTTTATTGAGAAAGTCAACCTTATAGTTGATTTTATTAGACAGACAATGTCTAATTTGTCGAGTTGTCTTTGTGTCTAATAAGACAATTAGGCCAAGAGCATCTGGATCAGAATCCTCCAACTCATTTCGAATGTTATCATTATACCAACGAGCCAGATTAGCCCTCAATTTTTCTTGAAACACGCAATTGTTGGTATAGATATATACCAAAGATTTTGCCTTTTCAAGCACAAGGCGATTTCTGCTCCTATTGTGAACATATGTCGCAGCTTAGAATTTTGATTTTCTTAGTATACACCCAAATAGGAACGGAAACTAGTCATTAGCTAACCGGATCCGATTAGGTGGGGAAGGAAAACTCAGAATTAGCACGGAACGTGAAGTAGTGGGCTTCTTGGATCTAATCCGGTCAGGAGTAACTAACGACGGAAACGGAATGCAACACGGATTAGGTCTAGGACCGGATGATGATGATGAACCGGATTATGATGGTAAACCGGATTCATGATGACAAACCGGAAAGGGTCCAAGGACTATAAAAGGAGGAGCTTTCACTGTTGCACCCCCTTTTAGAAACTCGACCTTGAGCGCACGGTTGAGTTTTTGTCGTTTGTGCGTCTATGCGTTTGTGTTCTGTTCGTTTTGATTCCGGTTGAGATCGGAGAGAGGAAGTGAGGAACGGGACGTGCGGCTAGAAGAGAGTGAGGTAGATGTGAGTGGGAATGCCTCAGCTACGTAGGTCGAGACAAGCGAGTCCCTCTGGAGGCGAGGTGAAGCTCCGGAAAGTCATTCCGGTTATTCCCTCCACAGAGCCGGAAAAGTCTCAACTCATGGATGATCTCAAATCCATGGGTTGCCTCGGGTTTGCCGAGAAACCTTGGGGTTTTAGGGAGGAGAGAATGGTCAAGGAGCTCCTCGGAAAGTTGTCCAACCAGTTTGACAACACCGTGAGGGGAACTCCCGTCAGCTGGAACGAGGGGATGTGGAGAGCGGTTTACGGTTTCCGGGCAGGAGGTTTGGGAATGGCGAGCCGGAAGGATGAGTTTGTCCGAGGGAAGTTCAAGGGAGCCGTCAACCCGAAGGACGGATACGCGGTCGAGGATTGCTTGGATGACCGACACCGTCGGCTCCTACAATTCCTGGTTCCGGTTCTTCACCCGGAAAAGCCGACCAGGGTGACGATCACCCTCGGCAACACCATTTTCGGTGCCCTCAGTGGTACCCGGAAAGTGGATTGGGCACGGATCATTTCCGATCTCGTGGCCCAGCTTGTTAGTAGGGTTGGGAAGAAAAGGGCCACTCCAGTGTGCCCTTATCTCTTCCACCTCTATCGGGAGAACCAAGTCCTCACCGATACGGAGGAGAGGGCGTGGAAGACGTAGGAAGTGCTCCTGAAGTATGGGGAGTCGGAGACGGATGACAAGGCGGAATCCGATTCCGGGTCAGACCGGGAGTCCAGCGAGGAAGAGGAGGAGCCGATGCCACCGATCAAGCGACAGAAGCTGACGCCTCCACACAAGCGCGGGACGCCTCCCGGTCAAGACAAACCGGCCCCGGAGGAGAAACCGGAAGCCGAGAAGACCAATTCCGGGGGAGATCCGGATATGCAAGATCCGTTCAACGGTCTGATCAACGTCCTCTGCAACATCAGGGCAGATTGGGAGGTCAAGCACAGGACGCTTGCGGCAATCGGCAAGTTGGTGGGTGCTGCACCGGACAGCAACTTGGCGGAACAAGTGGCGCAATGCATCACGAATCCGGAAGAGACCCGGAAGCAGGAAGCCGAGATCCGCCGGTTGCAGGAGGAGGTAGATAAATTGAAGGCAACACTTTTTGCCTATCAGGAAGACGTGACGGCCGCTCGGGAGATGGCGGAGGAGACTCGGAAGGTGGCCGAGCAGATCAAGGCGGTCCTGGGAAAGACCGGAACGGCAGCGGCCAAGGCGAAGCTCTTCGACGAGAAGATCCACGAAGAGAAGAAACTATCCGGTTCCCGGATGGTCCGGATTCTCGCGGACTTCGCCGAGCAGGTGGAGACGGCAATGGTGGAGGGGCGAAAGGCTGCGGACCGGATCGAGGAGAGCAGCCGGAAGCTGACGGAGCGACGTGCGACAAAGGTATTCACCTTTCAGATATCTCACTACCGGACCTCTTTCCGGATGCAACTATGGCGAAGGACAGGAAGGATTGGACTCCTGAGTCCAAGAAGTCTGCACGGACTGGGACTCCGGGCACGAGATCGGATATCACCATCGACCTGGAGTCTCCACCCGGACCGAATCCTGCGGAGGGGGAACGGGTCCGGAATTTGAGTGAAGTTTTCAAGGAGCTAGTCCCGGAGACCGGAAGCCCGACGATAGGATCTAGAGTTGTAGGGTAGATAGGATTTTAATTTCAGTTAGGAGTAGGAGCGGATCCGGATCCGGATCCGGCTCAACAGTATTAGGTTAGACCGGAAAATTAGATTAGGGTGGCGGCGGACCCCCACGGGTTTTCCGCTCCTTTTTGTGCTTTTAGGGTTTTGACCCTTTGTATATAAATCGGTTCCTGCGATGGGAATTGGGAGTTGTTCATTTTGCAAACTTCTTGTACCTTTCTATTCTCTTCGTTGTGTATCCCTCTCCAGCGCGACAGGATTGTATGATGTGGAGTTAGGATAGTACGAGTTGGTTTGTAAGTGATTTCTCCCCTTGGTGTTTATTTTCCGATCCTAGGTGCATGTGAGTAGGTACCGAAGAGTTGGGAGTGAACTTAGTTCCTCAGCACGTCTAGAGTTTGAGATTCCGGGTGAGAAAGCCGTTGTTAGGCTAGGCGGGTAGGGAGGGATTCCTTAGCTGCGCTAGAACTCCCGGGTGGGAAATCCGGTTGAGTGTCCGATCTCCTGTGAGGTCTCACCACCCGTATGGGTAACGGAAGAACTTTAGTTGATGTTGGAACGGACGGGTGCACTTGTAACCACCTGTCTTCGCACGGATCGAAAGTAGCATCAAGGTCGTTGTAGTACGAGAGGGTCGAGTGTGGGGTCTTTGTGTGACCTACGACCCGGATTGCTATCTGGGTTGTTGTGAAGGACCAAACCGGATTCGGATTAGCTTAGGAGTTTAGAAGGTAGGACAGTGGGTCTTCAGCCACTATAAGTCACGGAAGGAGTGGTGGGCCTACCACTCTCAAAATTAAGCGGCGACCCCTCTGATGGTGAAACAGAGGCAAAACCAAACCGGATAGGATTACGGGTACAGGATGACCATTCCGACCGGATTGGTCAGGACGGATTTCTAGGATCGGAAGTTGTGAGATCCTGGGATTTGGGTATTTGTACGGACCGGATAGTTAGTAGGACCGGAAGAAGGAGTAATCCGGTCTGTAGTTATCCGGTGTGGTGGTATTTCTGGTTCTAGATCTAGGACCGGAAAGTAAGATTGGCATACTGACTGAGCTTAACTGCTTAATAGAGCTAGATACTTCACAGGATCTCGTGGGTTCGATCTTTAGAGTCACTTAGTTATACTCTAGAGCGATTTTTGTGAGTATAATGGGGAATTGACCTGCCCTGTGCTGCGACAACATACAAATACATACTCCAATTTTGTTCACAAGATGATGCCAAGCATGTAAATGATAGAACACGCACAACAATTTTAAACAAGCTCCGGTCTCCAATCTTGTACCACCATTGGTGCGGAAGTAATTTGCCCACACGAATGTCGGGTGATTCTTCAGGGCTATAGGCTCCACTATGCTCTTCGTATTGCGTTAGTTCTAACAAGCAATCATCAAAAGTCACACTTGCCAGCTTCTCTCATATGTGAATAACATGGTACAATGCACAAAGTGCAAATCCGTCACCTTTCAAATATGGTACATCCCTCAGGAATGGATTCAAAAGTGTACTGGCATAGTGAAGATCGGTAAACATCATCACCCACCTTTCATCAAAGGTGCTCTCCAGAATGTTATCCACCTTGTTAGATAAGGAAAAAGGTGGCTCTCTCAAACCATACACGTGTCTGCATAAGTTGTGCATTGTGAGCCATACCTTGCCCATCACTGGCTTTTTGCCATCAAACACATGCAAGGCCTTCAACACATCTTCGACCATGTACACATAATCTCGAGTTCTCTACATCGGTGCCAAAAGTCTACCTCTTCAATGGTGGTCATCATATATTCTCCATTGGTTTTGGTCTGTACACCGCTTTGCTCATTCCGTAGGCCCACTACATAATTCTTCACACAGGGATGAGCAATCACTTTCAGCAGCACTAGTCTCAACTCCAACAATTGTTGTATCATGAGCAAATTAAAAACAAAGCAAGTTTTGTTGGGCATTAGAAGCTACTTGTTGGGATTGAATTGGTGAAAAGTGGCCATTGTCATATGATGCCCTTTGATGTATTTGCACAACCAATTTGTCTGAGCGATTAAATCTTTGAATAATTTTATTTTTGCCCAATCCTCCAACAATAGATCCAATGCGTGCGCTGCGCAGCCTTGCTTCAAGATGTACGGGTACATTATGGTAATATCGTCTAGTGCTCCAAGCATTGTTGATACAAACTTGAATTACATTTTCTGGTCCCACCTTTTCAATGAATACTTTCATCTGGTCAGCTATGTACGTCATGCTTTTTGTCTTGCCAGTCGTATCAATGGATCCGAGAAATACATCATTAGTGGGACATGACATCATGACATTCATGAGACGACGTTGATTAACATCATCCCAACCATCACTGCATATACTCAACCCGTAGCTATTCACTGCAAAATTTGTTTTGACTTTGATCTCATTCTCAATTTGCAACCTCTTGGATTCAATCAATTGAGTCCTCAACGCATGGTAGGAAGGAGGAGAGTATTCAAATTGTGCTACTAAAGTTGTTTACACTACCTCGATGAATGCTGGATTTCTAGCCACATTGAATGGTACATTTGCTTCATAAAAGAAACTAGCCCACTTCTCATCCAATTCTTTCTTCTTTGCAATATTCATGGCATCTTGCACGCGTTGTTGATGTAGAGGCCTACTTCTCGTAGAATTCGAACTGCCAAGACTATTGGATCTAGACATAGGTCCTTTCCTTCGACCCCCTCCCTCTCCAACCCCTTTCCATGTTACTTCATTTTGAGTGGATTGGCTTGAACTTGGTGTCGAAGGTCTTTTGGATGGACCACTAGGCATTGACTCTACATCTCACATTTGATCAGCACCCATCTGTTTTGGAACAAAGTTTGCACAATTCGCAAATATTTCTCGCACAGCTCGAGGTATGCGAGCACACACCACCTTCTCCGATCTTGTTCTATATCCTAAGTGCGAAAAAGCCCGCTCGTGTTTGTAATTGAATGTAGTGCCACAAAAGATGTAACTCACTTTAAGCCCACATTTTGAGAACTCGTACCATGGCTCCCACTTCTTTGTTTGTTTACAGTTTAGTGTCATTATGGGTCAAAGAGATAAAATTATTCTTTGAGGTCTTTTACAACTTGGTATCAATAGCAATAGTTAGCGATGGTTCTCCTCCTGAACTAATTTTAAGATCACCTCAATAGACAACCAAGGTAGTACTCTACCACATAAACTCTAACAAGAAGCTCAAAATGAAGTCTGAGTACAGAGGCTAGGGAGAAAACGTGTAGCTTGATCGAAGGCGTGTTGCTTTTATACTTTCCTAAAGTTTGGGCGTGGACGATTAGGTATAGGCAAGGACACCAATACCTTGGGCGGGGATTCATTCTCCTGGGCGGGGACTCAAGTTGTCCGAGTAGGGACTTACTCAGTTTGGGCGGAAACGTTGTGACATGTCCACGCCCCTACGAAAAGAGTTGGGTGTAGAAGTATTTTACACAAAAGTTTTACCCCTATTTTAGAATATGGGTGGGAACTTCTACGCATGAATCAATGCCCATACCCGTTAAGTCCACTCCCAGACATGTTGAGTCCGTGTCCATATATTTTTGGTCCACACCTATACAACCAATTTTTGGTAGTGTTTGTGCCCATACCACTTGCGCCACCGATTGGATAAGTACCCGCCCAGCACTATTCCCACCCATACTCCAAGTTAGCCCCGAAAATCTTGGACTTCACACTAGAGCTCGAAGTTCGGAGGGAGTATTTAGGGGGGTGTGGGCCCAACAGCCCATGGACATTGGGCTTCACTTTCCACATCCACTATGTTAGTTCTAACACCTTTTTTAGCTATTTGGAACTATAACGCCGAGTAATTGTAATTTATACGTTCATTGTGATCAGGATTGACGAATCTCTACGTTCGCCTGAAAAAGGCGTCCGTAACCCGTACGTCTGTCCTCATGGACGCTAGCGGACACAGTGTCCCTCCCGCCGTCGGAAGGCGGATGGGCGGGGTGGATGGATGGGGCGGACGCCCAGATCATGCGGACCAGATCAGTCCACGTGTCGATCGGACGGCCGTACTGGGGCGGACGGGTATCGGGGCGGATAGGGCGGACGGCGTCCGCGAATGTCAGTGGACGCTGCGGATACAGCGTCCGCATCCAGACGTCTGCGTCCGGAAGTCCCGGACGTCCAACCGTCCTGTCAACCTTGATTGTGATTTGAATTTGAAATACATGTCTACTTTTACAACAAATATTAACAAAGTTCCTTGCAAAATGTGGTCCTATGATAAAGGGAGGAGTTGTAATTTGAAGGTATCTAAAAAGCACTTGCACATTTTGCTTGATCTCAATAACCATGTTTTTGTAGGTTGGGAAAAGGAACCACAACCGTGGACTATGAAGACTTGTGAAAAATACATTGATTGGTGTCACATAGACAAAGTATTTCCACACTCTCAGTATAAAAAACACTGTAAGTTCAAGAGCACCAACCTTCACTATTGCAAGGACCTACTATTCCTCGAAAGATGCATCCAAGTATATCAACAACTATATAACACCGCATTTGTACATAGAAATGAATCTAAGATTACAATGTTGCATATGGTGTATGTGGAGGAGAAGCTCTATGATACAATGGATTGGCATTCAATGAAGAGTAAAGGAGGAGTTATAGAGAGCATTGATATCCCCAAAGCATTGATGTATATGGGCAAAGGAGGGCTAACAAAGGCAAAAAGCAGTGACAAACCAATTGCAAATGCATGTATAGAGTGGTTTGAGGATTTAGATGTTGCCCAAGTCAGGATGTACAAAGGAAGAAATGGACCAAAAACTCAAAATTCTAAGATCAGTTGAACTTGGTCGATTTTCAGAAAATATTATTGAAATGAAAACATTGAACCTACTGCTTTTGGATTGAGAGAAGTAGGCAGTAATTGCACAATAGGTGGACCATCGTCAAATCCTCTAGATTCTATAATTGAACACCTCGCTGAACTTGATAGGTGGAAAGCTAATCAAGAATGTTGGAGCGTCCAATGATGAGTGAAGAAGTGCTACAAGCCTATTCATCTTTACTAAAGATGATTGAAGACCAAGACGCTCAACTTCGTCAACAAAAAGAAATTCACAATATGTAGATAGAAAACCTAAAGAGAGAGTTTAGTATTAAAGAGAAGGGATACAAAAAGAAAATTGAAGACCTTGAGCATGCATTCTACCTAGCCCATTCAGGATGACATTATTAGATTGATCATCTTTCCATGTTGTTAGGGAGGTAGTTAGACATACATAGGGGCATAAAGACATTGCATATTTGTATATAATATATAAAGTTGAAGAATGTTGATGACAAAATATATTGTTATGTTGCCATATATGAACTTTGTGTCTTTTAGAGAGGTTTATTCACTTTATTTGTGATTTGATAAAATAAAAATTCAACAAGGTTCTTTCTAGATGAACAAAAAAATTCACCAAACATTTTGATAGAACTTTACATGCGTATTAACTCCAAAACTGGTTCATCTATAACTTCAACTAAAGGATTTCCAGATGTCAGGGTATAGACACTGGGACGTTTGGGCGCGGACTCAAGGATAAACCACGTACTTCAAGAGACTTCTCCATCTACAGATACTAGGGCACGGACATTGAAGTGACAGGGCGGGAACATAGAGAATTAGAGTTTAGGAGACTCCTAAAGTGTCTTCAAAGTCTTTTTGGTTTTGACGTTAGGACGCAAACATAGTGACACTAAGGCGCGAATGCCAGAACTCCAAGTCCTCTTCCATATTAACAAATGCCAAGGCGCGGACACTAGAACTCCAGGTCCTCTTCTACATTGACAAAAGCTAGGACGTGGACGGAAGCTGGGGCACGGACATTGGGGTACGGACACTGTAAAACAGCTCATTGGGGGCTTGAGATTTGCAATGTTGCATTGGATCCTCCCTCAGGTTTCATAGTGGAGATTGTTCTAAACTGCTAGCCTATACTTCATGAGTTGGAATTCAATGGTGGTTTCAATTCAGAGTTTGGGAGGGAGAAACTTGCACCGAATTTTCTCTCCATTTCAAACAAAATGTTTTTAGAGGTATTCTATAGCAAATTATTATTTCATTGCCAAGGATTGTTTTGTGGTGTTTTTTACACCTTTTGCTTATTCTTAAAATTGTCCCCATGTTTCAAAATAAAATAAAAAAAGATTGAGAGTATACAATAAATTTTGGGTTTCACCCCAAAAAAGTAGCATTATCCCATTCCTTTGTTCAACAAAACACTTTAAATAATTCATGGAGGCATCTAAAACCATTCACTCTTCCATTTTGAGCCAAACTAGGATTAAATGATAAATAGAACATTACCTTCATCATTTATTGTTTTACTTTAGAGCTAAAGAATATTCATCAAATGCCTTTTTTGGTTTATTTCGGGGGGTAGGAAAAAAATAAGACTAAAAGAAAGTTCCTACAACCATTGATTTTTTTTCCACTTAAAAAGTATAGGTTACTTGTCAAATGCCTTAATACAATTCAATTAGAAAGTAGAAAAAAAAATATCATGAAAAGGAAGCCCTTTCACCATTGATTTTTATTTTTCACTTAAAAAGTATAGGTTACTTGTCAAATGCCTTGGTGCATTTGAATTAGGAAGTAGAAAAAAAAATATCATGAAAAGGAAGTCCCTTTCACCATCAAATTTATTTTTCACATTAAGGGTATAGGTTACTCTTCACATGCCTTGGTGCATTTGAATTAGGAAGTAGGAAAAAAATATCATGAAAAGGAAGTCCCTTTCACCATTGAATTTATTTTTCACATAAAGGGTATAGGTTATTCTTCAGGTGCCTTGGTGCATTTAAATGAGGAAATAGAAAAAAAATATTGCAAGGAAAAACTCCCTTCCACCATTGATTTTTATTTTTCATTTAAAGATTATAAGTTCATCGACACATGCTTTGGTCCATTTAAAATTTTGAATAAGTGACATGTAATTTAAAGGATATAGGGTATAGAATTTAGGATATAAGATTTGGGATTCCAATGAATGGAATCAATTGATCATTGGAAAAGTTGAGAAACTAGAGTTCAATTTGAGTTCTTGTACTCTGTAATACTTTGGTTTCTTGTGCTAGAATGTACGGGCGTGGACTCTAGAGTGTATGGGCACAAACTCAAGGACAAACCATGCACTTCAAGAGACTTCCCCATCTAAAGATGTTGGATGTGGACGTTCTAGTGTCGAGGCGGGAACAAAGGAAATCAGAGTTCATAAGACTCTTAGAGTGTCTCCAAAGTCTTTTAGGTTTTGACGTTGGGGCGTGGATATAGGAATGCTGGGGCATGGATGCAAAAACTCTAAATTCTATTCTGGTTTGCTTACAAAATTTTTGTTGTTAGGGCGCAAACGTTGAGGCGTGGACTCTAGAACTACAAGTCTTTTTTTGGTGCCCTTTTAAAATTCCTAATGTGAGGGTGCGAACACTGGGGCGTGGGCGTTGGGCGTTGGGAAACAAGTGATGGAAGGGGTTTCACAATATGAAAATCAAGTATTTTTTCCTTTTTCCCTTTATACTATCAACTCCATAGATTACTTTAAGTTTGTTTTAATTTTGAGTTCTATAGTGTCAAGAAATTCTTGAAATGGTGGTCAAATTTATTTGAAATTGCAGGCCATTGTTCAAAAGATTTATGTTTTCCAACCTTGAAAGCTAATATTTTCTAATCACTACAATCAAACTTGACGAAATTTTTTCGATATGAGCTAAGACAAGTGAGGTACCAAATCATACAATTAGATTCTAATAAATTTGTTTATATTGTAAACGCAACAAAAATGGCAATTTTGAGGAATTTTTGACAAGAAATTGACCTCATGACTTCATTCAAAGTTAGCGAAATGCAAAAATGGAGACTTGCACTTCATAAAAGAGAAATCACTAGTATATTTCATATTTGTTATACATTACAAATTTAGAAAAATCATGACTACAAGCCTTTCTAATGCTAGATACTTTTCTATAATATTCCATGTTTCAATGTAGTGCAAATGGAATTGCACTTAATCGATATTCATAGGACTATTTGACGTGCCACTAGGTCCACCTTCATTGTCGTGTGTCCCGACTACCACATCTTCCTTGTCACCATAAAGCCTTCGTGCTCTGGATCGGGTTCATCTTGCTGGCCCATCTTCTTCTAATAATTCCCTCATGAATTTTGATTGTTGCATTTCTTGAAGGGCTAGTTGAGTCCTCGGGTTGTGTTTGTCTATCAAAAAGTCAATGGCGTCATTTTTGAAGATTTCACGCCACTCTGATTCCAAAATATGCACTTCTTCTTGAGCAATAGACTCTTCATATACACCTTCTTCAACAATACGAACTCCGTCATCATCGGTGACACAAACACCATCCACATTTCATAACCACCCTCTTGGATGTTGTCCAAATCAAAATTCATTTTGATCTTTGCTCTAGTGGCCGTTGAAGCATTGGTAGAAGAAATTTCATTTTCCAGGATTGAAGTTGCCCTTGATGGGATCAAATGTTCACATACTCTAACAACTTCAGTTGCATTGGTTTCCCAACCCTATATGTCAAAGAGTTCAAGCTTCTATAAAGAGTGGATCTTGTTACACCAACTCCAAATAAGGTCTACTCCCCACTTATTAGGATGTTTCGGTGCATTGGCCACATTGAATTACCAGCTTAGTGGTATATGGGGCAGTAGACTAAACAACTCATACAATCGCTCATGGAAAGGAGCCTTGCACATTGCACACCGCCTACGACATATCATCAAGTTGATCAAGCAGATTGGATGGTACAAATGATTACATGTGCCCAAGTGCATTCCACCTTCGGGGCCAAAAGGATTTAAACAAATGGGACATATAGTACCATCAATCACAAAGGTAGAAGGCTAGGGCCACAGTAAATCCGGATTGCAATCAAGATGTGTGGACCGGGCATTTTCAAAATCCCAATCATATTGAGACCAATCAATTGTGGTTCCATCGCTCGTAGTGGATTTTGTTGCCATGTTTTCCATATCGAAAAGGCTATTTACGTCGACCCAAGATGTTAAGCCAAAAAACCTTTCTTGATTGTGGAGCAAATAATTGTTGGCTACCTTCTTGAACTCTGCAGCTAGCTGATTGCTTCAGTCCATTGTAAATACGCATGCCAACTTCCACTGATAGTACTGTGTCGCCATTGCATCCAATTTAATTTGGAAATCTGCATTTTTGGAACACAAATCTCCAACTTCTTCATTGGGTGACCCCATGTTGTTCTCCTCTGCCAAGTTTTGAGTAGCAATTTGAAGAGCTCTACAAAGTTGTTGTATATTATATTCTTGCTTTGCAATCAAGTCACTCTTTTCTGCCAAATCATTGTGGATTTTGGTAGTATCTTCATACAACTGATTGATGAGTGTATTTTTTTCAATAAAAGTTATAGTCAAAGTAGTAATGGTCTCCACATCGGCACCAATATCTTCAATAGCTGCCACGCCATCTTCAACCATTGCCACATTGTATTTAGCTTCACGTGGCTCATTTTGTTGTGTCCTTTTTTTGGCCTGCAATTGTGTCCTATAACTTAGTGGACATGGCAGAATACAAGTTCCATCTGAGTCACTGTTTGTATCTGAGCTTGTGGTTTGGTAGTGATTAACCTACTCGACCATGGGTTTGATGGTGCCTAATCCGCCCTATGGATATTTTCACACATCCTTTAGAATAAATCCATCCATAGGCTGTGGAACTTTGATGTGGTCGCCAACAACTTTCAATATTAATCAATCTACCCGTTTCCCAAGCTTCAACTCAACATGCACACCTCTCAATATGAAAAGGTTGATTTCATTTCATTTCATAGTGGGCTGGTCATACAAAACTTAGTACACCTCAATGTAACGATTCTTGAATGTTTCATCGCTGCAATACTTCAAGTTAGCTTTGTAAAAATGGCGATGGAAGTTGTGACGTTCTTCCGAAAAGGCCTTGTCGATGTAACACCATTCTATGTATTGAGCACAGTGATCAGTACTCCATGGATTTGGTATTGCCTCCCAACCTCGAAAGACAAGCTTGGTTGGATTTTGTAACATGTATAGTTGTTTGCATTGGATTTGATTTGGCCTTTGTCGTATCTTGTCTCATTGCTCTTTCCTCAATGATCTCGGTGTCAACATATTGATGAAGATCGAAAAAAATCCTACATAAATGTAGTCGGCAGACCCTACATGTGCGCCTTTGCAACCAACTCATGAAAAAATGGAAGACCAGGGAGGTTGTGGGGCATCTTGTGATGGGAGGGGACGGTCTTATATACCCATGAGTGGTGCAAACGGTTGGGTTGGGGACGTTGTTGAATCTAGGTGGGGACATAAAAATTGGGCACAGACGTTGAAGGACCTGGGTGTCGATGTAAACTCGATAGGGCACAGACGTTGTCGTGTTTGGACGTGGATACGGTGCGTAGCCAGGAACTTGAAATTCAGGGCGGGGACATAGTCAAGCCAGGGCGAAAACGTTATTGACCTAGGCGGTGTCGCATTGTGAATGCTTTTATTATATAAAAATGTATAATTATATATCAAGTCGGAGGGTTTTTTTAAAGTATTATGAAGCAATTGAAATTATATTCCTCCTAATACTTTATTTTTTTTTACCTCTGTTAGACATTCATTTGATCATAGTTTTTTTAATTTTCATTTAAAAAGATATTTTGAAACTTACTTCATGTTAGAAGTTATTAAAATGAAAGGTGAAGTTTGTTTTACCTTTCTTTTAATTGATTTTAATTTCACATAGAGATGTGGATAGAATTATGAAGTAGAAAAGAATTAGACAATGGATGAAATATGGTCCATGTGACTTGTTTGGAGAAATCCACTTGCTTGGGTAGAGGAGATGGAGGAGATGGAGGATGAGGTGGAAGAGTCTTCTTCTTCCTCTCCATAGTTTGCTTAAGAGAGCTGTGTGTTTAGAGAGATATAGCATGTTGAATTTTATAAATTTTGTAATCAAGTTTTGAAAGCATGTTTTTCTTCTTTTTGTGATTCCAAAACCCTATCATTTACTTGATTTGGAGTTTCTATGTGAAAATTATGCTTGAGGGAGTGAGAGGGGTTTATTTGTCATGGAGTTTGAGGCAGAATATTTGAGACCCTACAAATTATAGACAATACCTTTGTTTTAGTTGAGTTTTGACAAGTTGTATATGCTTATGTTAAATTTCCAAAAATCTATCACACACTTGATTTGGAGTTGTAGAGTGAAAGTTATGCACTTGGAGGCAAAGTAGTGATGAGTTGCCTTTGAATCGAAGAGAGAGAACTTTGACTACCTATAACTTATGGAAAGTATTTTTGTTTTAGTTGATTTTTAGAGGAATTGTAGACTCTTGTGTTAGCTTTGTAAAAAGCTTTTAAGAACTTCATTTGGAGTTGTATAGTAGAAGATATGGTGCTGAAAATATGAGGGTGTAGAATTGCTGCTGAAAATCCGAAATTGAGAGAATCAACTTCAGCACACTATAAAAGATGGACAGAATCTTATTTTGAGTTGAATTTTAAAGAGATTGTAGATATCTGTGTTAGCTTTCAAAAAAGCTATCATACGCTCAGTTTGGAGTTATATAGTAAGATATATGGGTTTGGAAGTGGAGTAATGTTAAGCTGCCTTTAATTTGAGAAGAAGAAACTTTGGACGGCCATAAAAAATGTATAATATTTTATTTTGACTTGAATTTTGGAGAAGTTGTAGATATCTGTGTTAACTTACCAAAAAGATATCACACTCTTCATTTAAAGTTTTGAAGCGATCATGGCACTCATTTGAATGTTGAGTACTTTTTTGAAGCATTTCACAAGTTTTATTTTCAAGACATTCAATTTCTTTACAACTTTTGGTAATATACTTGGATTATATTATCTTCTACGGAGCATATATGATATCTATACAACTTGGAGCATTATACAAATACTTATACAAGTATTTATACAATTTGAAGAATTCTATAGGTATTTATATGACTTCAAATACTATACAAGTATATATATCAATACATGTATTGTTCATATGTATTTTACTTATATGAAGACGCCATATTTGACGTATATTGTTTGAATTTTATTTCTATTTGGTTATGGATTCTTTTATGGCCTAAACTAATTCTAGTTGCAACTATAAACTATGCGTTTTCCTAAGCCAAATTCTCTCTCTACGACAATAGGGACTATATATTTTGTGGCCCCAATACTTGTCATTTACCAAATCCGCCTTCACTTCCCTTATGTACTAGCTTGCTCTGCAACCTATACTTTTTGAGTTGGGTAGAAGTTAGGGCTTGGCCCTAATAGCATACTTGTTTTGTTTTGTTTTGTTTTCAATGAACACTATTTGGGTTTGAATCACATACACGGAGTTCACTTGAAAATGGTTGCAAAAGAAAGTGGTTCGTCTGGGAAGTGTCCCTTGTTTGTAGACTTGAATAGGCTGATTGACGAAGAACCTCCACCAATGGACATGTCTATGGCCATTGGTTCATCAGACCCTTTGTCATCAAGCCAAAAGAAGCAAAAGAAGCCTCCAAACCCCGATTGGCCCCCCAATCCGTACACCAAAGAATGTAGCGCAATAGGAATGGAGTTCTATAAGTGACGAAGTATTTAGATGTTGTAGAGAGAGTACCTAAACAATGAAGAATAAGGTTACCACAAGCTTACACAAGACTTATGGTGGGAGCTTGAGTTGAAGTTGGAAGCATCTAAGACTTTCAACAATTACTTAGACTATTGATTACATTCAAAGTTTCTTAATAAATAGGTTATTACATTGATTACTAATGCAACACCAAGCTATTTGTACCATGTGAAGAAAAAAGAGGGTGCTACCGACTTGGACGATGGAGATAGAAAGGGAATTTCAAAATTAGATATGGTTCAGAAGTGGTCTCAAAAGTATTCTAGTAGCCACAATAGAGCAAAATCACCATGGAAGGATACAATGGAGAAATGCGTATTGGACCAATGTGTGAGTGAATTTGTAGATTGGCTTCTACCTTCAATAAAAGTGGTACCAATGCCAAGATAGAAGGAGGAAGGCATGTATGGTAACGTGAGGAAGGTGCAGTTGACAAAATTGACAAGCATCTCTAGTTGGATGGATTTTGCGGGGAAGGAATTGAAGACCCAAAATGAAAAGGAGAAGCGTTGAGATATTGTGCTCGAGGCTACAAGGTGTTCAATACGACACACAAGCATCATTAGACTCTCATACTTGCACCCATGCATAATGGAAGGCTATGCACTTTGGTAGAATGGAGGATCTTTAATTTATTTTTTGAAAAAGTACAATTCTAAAATTTCCAATTCAATGGATGTGAATGATATTGTAAAGTTGAGTGGGACCGAGTTTACAACTGAGGAGCTTGGGTGGATTGCCACATATCATAGAAATCAAGTGAATTTGGCATTGTCATTGCTTACTATAGTGGAGAAATGCCATGATGCAGATTACATTCACAACAATATTTCTACATCCAATGTTTTGCTCCATTTTGATCCTTGGAAAGAAAATGTAGTTTACATTGGGCTTTGTGATTGGGGTCTTTCAAGCTGAGTAAAGGAGAAGGAGCCATCAAAGTACAGTTATAAGACATATAGTAATATGTAGAAGGTGAAAGAGGCTTGAAAGTTTATTGCCCTGGAATTGTTTTTTCTCTATAACAAGGAAGACCCCAACATCTCATTTCACGTTGTGCAAAAAAAACACCTTTATTCCAAGGCTACTGACATATATGCAACAACATGGATTGCGTTGAGGGTTTGGAATGAAGATTGGGATACATTTTATTTTTCTAAGGATAGGAAAGAGCAATATGTTAACCTAATGTTGAAATTGAAAAGCCTCATGAGAGAAGATCCCCTCCAAAGGGTGTCTATCTCAGAGGTCCTTGATACATTGAGGCAGAAACCATATTGCTTGTCTATGCCTAAGTGTTGCTTTCTTAAATTAAATTTTGGTTTTTTATTTTTAAAAGATTTAGTACATAGTAGCTATTTCGAAGGTGATGAATTTTCTCCTATCATCCTCTAAGAGGATCATATGTACTTGGTATTTGCCAAACACCTTATTGTATATAATAGTTTAAATATATTAAAACCCTATTTTATGCAATGATTGTTTTTATTTATTTTGACATCATTTACAATATAATTTATTCATGTCAAATTCCAAATCTTTGAATGATATGATGATATTCACACCAAACATGTATTGCAAGTATGAGATGAGAAATGAATAATATATGTGCATTGCATTGAATTTTCTAAAAATTAAAGTTGTAAAGTTCAAATTGAAAAGCACTTTGTAGTACTTAAGGGAAAAAATCATCCATACAATGTTCAAGCCCCAACCATCTTCTATCCATGCCCTAATCTACATCTGCGCCCTGATTCCACTTATACTTGTATCCTACTTTGAATTCGCGCCCTGACAACATTTGCGCCCACACCTTAGTCTGAGTTCGCACCCTGACAACATTTGTGCTCACACCCTAGTCTAAGTCCACGCCTTGCCAGAGCTTGCGTAAGAGCCCTACTCTAAGTCCGCGCCCTAATAATATTTACATCTACGCCCTAATCTAAGTCTGTACCCTATTAGAACTTGCGTCCGCGCCCTAGTTTGCGTCCGTGCCTTGCCATATTTTGCTTCCATGTCTAGACACTATGTTAATGCCCCAACTTTAACTTGGCAACCAAGTGTCGTGAAGGTAAGTCCACGTCACCTTTTTTTACCTTCATAGAAAGTCAACTACATGTTGACTACATCGGATAGACAGCAACTCTACCAGACGAGCAAATCGAACGGTCGGACGAGCGGTCCGTCTATCTACTATCACAACTTTGGTTTTGCTATATCTGTGATTTCACCCACTAGTGCCAACTTTCGCATACTTCTAGATGGTGCTTCGACTTCAAAAGGAGATACATCTTTGAGCTCCCCTACCCCTGAAGCGACACATCCATTAGAATTCAATGTCTCGTTTGGACAGGATGGGGGATTTTCAATCAACAAGACCCCTTCTACAGGGCTTTTAAACATACCAAAGTAGATAAGGGATGAGTGTTTTCTACTAGCATACTTATATCTTGGGATTAATACATAGTATTTGACTTTCATACTCATGTTCAACATACACACATAATTGCTACAAACTAGATATCTTTTGTGGGGTCATACACAGTTGTGAACATTTACAATCTCAAGCAAATAATATAAAAAATGTTTTGAATGCCATTGTTGTAGCTTGCTTTGTATTGTTTCTACATGCCTATCCATATGAATGGGATTTGAAGTATGTCTAGTGTCGCAGCTTAGAATTTTGATTTTCTTAGTATACACCCAAATAGGAACGGAAACTAGTCATTAGCTAACCGGATCCGATTAGGTGGGGAAGGAAAACTCAGAATTAGCACGGAACGTGAAGTAGTGGGCTTCTTGGATCTAATCCGGTCAGGAGTAACTAACGACGGAAACGGAATGCAACACGGATTAGGTCTAGGACCGGATGATGATGATGAACCGGATTATGATGACAAACCGGAAAGGGTCCAGGGACTATATAAGGAGGAGCTTTCACTGTTGCACCCCCTTTTAGAAACTCGACCTTGAGAGCGCGCGGTTGAGTTTTTGGAGTTTGTGCGTCTGGACGTTTGTGTTTTGTCTGTTTTGCTTCCGGTTGAGATCGGAGAGAGGAAGTGAGGAACGGGACGTGCGGCTAGAAGAGAGTGAGGTAGATGTGAGTGGGAATGCCTCAGCTACGTAGGTCGAGACAAGCGAGTCCCTCTGGAGGCGAGGTGAAGCTCCGGAAAGTCATTCCGGTTATTCCCTCCACAGAGCCGGAAAAGTCTCAACTCATGGATGATCTCAAATCCATGGGTTGCCTCGGGTTTGCCGAGAAACCTTGGGGTTTTAGGGAGGAGAGAATGGTCAAGGAGCTCCTCGGAAAGTTGTCCAACCAGTTTGACAACACCGTGAGGGGAACTCCCGTCAGCTGGAACGAGGGGATGTGGAGAGCGGTTTACGGTTTCCGGGCAGGAGGTTTGGGAATGGCGAGCCGGAAGGATGAGTTTGTCCGAGGGAAGTTCAAGGGAGCCGTCAACCCGAAGGACGGATACGCGGTCGAGGATTGCTTGGATGACCGACACCGTCGGCTCCTGCAATTCCTGGTTCCGGTTCTTCACCCGGAAAAGCCGACCAGGGTGACGATCACCCTCGGCAACACCATTTTCGGTGCCCTCAGTGGTACCCGGAAAGTGGATTGGGCACGGATCATTTCCGATCTCGTGGCCCAGTTTGTTAGTAGGGTTGGGAAGAAAAGGGCCACTCCAGTGTGCCCTTATCTCTTCCACCTCTATCGGGAGAACCAAGTCCTCACCGATACGGAGGAAAGGGCGTGGAAGACGTAGGAAGTGCTCCTGAAGTATGGGGAGTCGGAGACGGATGACGAGGCGGAATCCGATTCCGGGTCAGACCGGGAGTCCAGCGAGGAAGAGGAGGAGCCGATGCCACCGATCAAGCGACAGAAGCTGACGCCTCCACACAAGCGCGGGACGCCTCCCAGTCAAGACAAACCGGCCCCGGAGGAGAAACCGGAAGCCGAGAAGACCAATTCCGGGGGAGATCCGGATATGCAAGATCCGTTCAACGGTTTGATCAACGTCTTCTACAACATCAGGGCGGATTGGGAGGTCAAGCACAGGACGCTTGCGGCAATCGGCAAGTTGGTGGGTGCGGCACCGGACAGCAAATTGGTGGAACAAGTGGCGGAGTGCATCACGAATCCGGAAGAGACCCGGAAGCAGGAAGCAGAGATCCGCCGGTTGTAGGAGGAGGTGGATAAACTAAAGGCAACTCTTTTTGCCTATCAGGAAGACGTGACGGCCGCCCGGGAGATGGCGGAAGAGACTCGGAAGATAGCCGAGCAGATCAAGGCGGTCCTGGGAGAGACCGGAACGGCCGCTGCCAAAGCGAAGCTCTTCGACGAGAAGATCCACGAAGAGAAGAAACTATCCGGTTCCCGGATGGTCCGGATTCTCGCGGACTTCGCTGAGCAGGTGGAGACGGCAATGGTGGAGGGGCGGAAGGCAGCGGACCGGATCGAGGAGAGCAGCCGGAAGCTGACGGAAGCGACGTGCGACAAAGGTATTCATCTTTCTGACATCTCGCTACCGGATCTCTTTCCGGACGCGACCATTCAGAAGGATAGGAAGGATTGGACTCCTGAGTCCAAGAAGTCTGCACGGACTGGGACTCCGGGCACGAGACCGGATATCACCATCGACCTGGAGTCTCCACCCGGACCGAATCCTGCTGAGGGGGAACGGGTCCGGAATTTGAGTGAAGTCTTCGAGGAGCTAGTCCCGGAGATCGGAAGCCCGACAGTAGGATCTAGAGTTGTAGGGTAGATAGGATTTTAATTTCAGTTAGGGGTAGGAGCGGATCCGGATCTGGATCCGGCTCAACAGTATTAGGTTAGACCGGAAAATTAGATTAGGGTGGCGGCGGACCCCTACGGGTTTTCCGCTCCTTTTTGTGCTTTTAGGGTTTTGACCCTTTGTATATAAATCGGTTCCTGCGATGGGAATTGGGAGTTGTTCATTTTGCAAACTTCTTGTACTTTTCTATTCTCTTCGTTGTGTATCTCTCTCCAGCGCGACAGGATTGTATGATGTGGAGTTAGGATAGTACGAGTTGGTTTGTAAGTGATTTCTCCCCTTGGTGTTTATTTTCCGATCCTAGGTGCATGTGAGTAGGTACCGAAGAGTTGGGAGTGAACTTAGTTCCTCAGCACGTCTAGAGTTTGAGATTCCGGGTGAGAAAGCCGTTGTTAGGCTAGGCGGGTAGGGAGGGATTCCTTAGCTGCGCTAGAACTCCCGGGTGGGAAATCCGGTTGAGTGTCCGATCTCCTGTGAGGTCTCACCACCCGTATGGGTAACGGAAGAACTTTAGTTGATGTTGGAACGGACGGGTGCACTTGTAACCACCTGTCTTCGCACGGATCGAAAGTAGCATCAAGGTCGTTGTAGTACGAGAGGGTCGAGTGTGGGGTCTTTGTGTGACCTACGACCCGGATTGCTATCTGGGTTGTTGTGAAGGACCAAACCGGATTCGGATTAGCTTAGGAGTTTAGAAGGTAGGACAGTGGGTCTTCAGCCACTATAAGTCACGGAAGGAGTGGTGGGCCTACCACTCTCAAAATTAAGCGGCGACCCCTCTAATGGTGAAACAGAGGTAAAACTAAACCGGATAGGATTACGGGTACATAATGACCATCCGGACCGGATTGGTCAGGACGGATTTCTAGGATCGGAAGTTGTGAGATCCTGGGATTTGGGTATTTGTACGGACCGGATAGTTAGTAGGACCGGAAGAAGGAGTAATCCGGTCTATAGTTATCCGGTGTGGTGGTATTTCTGGTTCTAGATCTAGGACCGGAAAGTAAGATTGGCATACTGACTGAGCTTAACTGCTTAATAGAGCTAGATACTTCACAGGATCTCGTGGGTTCGATCTTTAGAGTCACTTAGTTATACTCTAGAGCGATTTTTGTGAGTATAATGGGGAATTGACCTGCCCTGTGCTGCGACATCTAGCAATAAATTCAAACCCTAAAAGTCATGTAAATTGCCACTTAGTTCTTCAAAATTGTCTACGGTGTCTTCAGTTGGAACACTCCAACTATCTTTATTTGCCACATTTGTGGAAGTGTCTTCCACACCCTCAATTACAACTTGTTGTACCAAAGCACTACCTACTCGTATTCTCTCTTCCTTCCACATTCTAGATGCATCCATTGCATTTGAAGTAGTATAGGTTGTTTTCTTCTTGAGCATTGTTGCTACCATATTAGCATCAGTTTGGGGTGACTTTATAGTGCATGCTTCTCGCAATTGTTCCTACTTTGCAAACTTGTGATGTATGTTTATGTACCAATGTTGGTATTATTGGACAATGGCACTTGTTCTATCTTTCGTGCCACCATGCTAAGTGTGGTGCTGATTAGCAGATTTAGCTGCATGATGAGATTTTTCCATACCTTGGTTGTTCCAAATAATTAGATTCCTATATGTTTCTACATACCAAGGACCATGCTGAACCAGGTTATGTTGTCAACAGAATAATGAAATAAATTATTCACACATATTTTTCACCCAAACCTCAAGGCAACAAACTAGATGTCAAAAGTTGGAAACAATTCCTTTATACCCAACAAACCCTAAACACGATAACCAAACTTTCCCAAAAGCAGTCCCAAAATTTTGGAAACAAAGATCCACTTACCATATAGTGAGTGACGTGGTCTTCTCTGAAGCACTTCAAGTAAAGGCACCTCCAACTATCAATTTTTTGCTTGAAAGTGTCGATTTGTTGAGGATCCAAGGAAAGGCCCACCAAATATAGAAATACTTCTTCCATAGCTTTCTACATTTCCACCCTATCTAGGTATTGTCTTCCTTGATTGAGGGTGTTGTTTTTTGACTGCAAGACATCCTTCCATACTCGATCTTGGCTTGACTAAGTCAATGGTTGGAACATCCTAGCTGTAATCACGCCACTAAGGGAAGGCTTGATGGGCACACTATTGGAAGCACTACCTAGTGCGGGGTCTTTCATTATGCACACATTGCCACCATGAAGCCCTGTTGCAAACAGTGTCTTCTCCATATTTTCTATGGCAAGTTGTTGATGCGCCTCATTCTCCATGTTCCAAATGAACATGAAGTGCAAATGAAGGATTTTTTCCATCATTCTTGTTAGCACGTGCAGTGTACAAATATGTACCTTTTCAAGTGGGATTGGCGAAATAGATTTCCATTATGATTCTTTGTCTATGGACATAGGTTAAGAGAGGACGTTACAAGCAAATAGGCCTCCATGCCAAATATGTTTCCTTCTCCTAGCCTTGCAAGTGGCACTTGTTGTCATTCCCACCACTAGCTTTGTCCACTATTGGTTACAATAGATGCAAGAATGAACGGCATTGGCTCCATGTTTCAAATCATACAAACATTTGATTGTCTTCATATCTGCTAATAAATGCTACTCTACTTTGAAGTTTCCAACACCAACACATAGTAGTTGACCCCCTTCTTGTGCTTTGATTAATGCACGGAATTGCATTTGTTGGAATACCCATTGGAGGACTTCATGAGATTCCTTTGCAACCTCAAAGCATGCAATAGGCCATATTTCAATTTTAGATTGAACCGAGAAATATCAATCATTGCTTTTGTGTATGCTAGTGTCTAAGGTACTGTTTATAAGGGTCAAACTAACTCTTTCAAACTTCCTACCATGAACAATCTCTACTTCATCCATCTTCAACACAAAAATCAATGACTTATTTCCAACTTCTACACAACCAAACACAATTCAACATTTCCGCAAAATGAAAGTTGTTTCTAAATTCTACACAACCAAACAAAATTATATTTTTCAACAGAATGCAAGTTGTGTATCCAATGAATAAGAGCGTATAATAGAAAGCACCCTTCCATAGAATGTTGCCAACATGAACTACTCACCTTTAGTGGTGAAACCGTATAGCTTGACCATAGTTCTCTGCACAACTTCAATGTCTACAAACAAAGAATTCTTTGATGTCAAGACAACTTGTGTTATCTTTGATTTCTTCTTCCTTCCTTTTGCATTCGTCACTGGAACTTGGGCCAGAAGCTCCAATGTACTATTGATGTAGTAATAGTCACCCACAAGATCCTTCAACTTTGAATTTAATTCTATTCACAACAACGTGACCTAATAAACATATGGGATGTTGTGAGGACCCATTTTTTGAACTCAAAACTTGCATGCATCTTGTAGCCAAGGAACTCATGTAGCTTGTTTCCAATGTGGTAGACATTGAAGTCACTAGGGTGAGTAAATAGGTACCTGGTGCAAATTTGGCAAGAATGTTGGCTTCAACCGCTTGTCAACCAACTACACTTGCCCTTTGATAGTCTTGTAGATCTCACCATATCCTTTCTGTGACAATCCTATCATATCACACGTTGACAATATTGCTTTTGTTTCCAATTGCTTCCCAATTTTTTCAAGATAATAGTTGGTCATTCTAATAGCAACAAAATTGTTTCTTGGATTTGACACGACGGCCATTGTCTCTCCTTGTGACATTAATCTGCCAGTGGCCTCCCTTGTCCCGTCCTGTATATCCTTTTCGCCACATAGACACTTCCTACCTTTCAACATTTTGTTCCCAACGTGTATAGATTGAACTACAATTAGTTGCAATAAGCTGCGAATTTTGGCAATACGCGCTCTTGTAGCACCACCAGTCTTTGCTAATTTAGAAAGACCCTTGGAAGCTCTGAATTGTGCTCCTAGTGGAATACTCACCATTCGATCCATTTTCTTCTTAAACTTAAGCAACGCCTTTTGTGCTTTCACAAGTTCATGCACCACTCGCATCAACTCTTAATTCGCAGCTTCTCGTCCCTGTTCTTGGGCCATTAGAATGTCGTTGTTGTAATTTTGTTCTTTCCTCTCCAAATCTTGTTCAAGTGCTACAAATTTGGATCTAAACGCGTTGGATTCACTCTTCAATGTCACGATCTCTTCTTTGCTACTCACAAGAAGTTCCTCTAAATGTTGAGTCCACCTATTAGTGTTCTCAAGGTCGCACTTCAGCATCCTGATGGAATTCTGCAAGCAAATTGTTTTCAGGAGATAATCGGCCCATGTCTTTCCTAATTCTTGTTCTAAGCCCCTCACTATGTCACTGTTGCTAAGAAGATGTTTAGAATATCCTAAGAGGCCAGAATCACCTTGACAAAGGAATTCTAAGTAATTTTTGAACGTCTAAAACTGTGGTGGCTTTTTAGTAATTGGATCTATTGGATACAAATTTCCATCCAACCATAAATCCATGTTGGTGGCTCTAAATTCCCTCAAGGCTAGAAACTCTAATTTAGAGAGTTGGTGATCAATTCTAACACTTTTCTTCACAATAGGTGCAAATCTACTATCAAGAGTTACAGATGTTGTATAGGAACTAATTTTTCCCATGTTAGTAACATCTTGTAATGCCATCTCGCCTAACCAAAACTAAATCCCTGAGTCTAAAACTAATCTAAATTCTTCAAAGTTAGTGAACTCATGGATTGTAGCAACGAATGTGGCCAGCTCATTTGGCGGGAGATGGCTTGTATTATGTGGCCTAGAGAGCATCTCCACATTGACATTCCCTCTAAAAGTCCTTGCTCATTAACATCATTGTACTTTGCTAGGACAATTATTAAAGTTAGTGGCTAACAAGCTCAAAAATTAGAAACCCTATCTACACCACAAGCCAAAGTTAGATGGTACTTGCAGCCAACAATATAATAGTGAACAAAGTATACTAAAGAATTGGACATCTTCATTGAAACAAGTTGTAAGTTGCCAACACGGACAACAAATGTATGCGTACTCATAGCATGGCCATTGCTACATCCACCATGCTTAAGTGCTGTCTCGCCACCTCATCCTATACCACCCACAGCTCATTGGTGGGCAAGTTTGATGGAACCATCCCAAATTGACTATATAAATGGAATTAGGCATTTTCCAAATACCAAACAATTAATTTACAAGCCAAAAGTACCAAGTATCTAGAGACCCGAATTTTGTTCTAATGCATGCTCAAATCACTAACTACCTTATCTACACTTCTTTTTGTGTCTTGGCATCTTGTACTACTTGCATAAAGAATTGTGTTAGTGCTCTGAATTCAACTTTATATGCTTGTAGAGCAATTTTGTCCATTGCAAAAGGCCTATGTGCTCACAATTATTTATGGGCTTTTTAGATTGCTTGGTATAAATACAATACTCAGAACATTCTAATTTGCTATAGTACAATACAATTGTTGAGTGCCTTAGTGAAACTTATTTCTTCAAGCTCTTCAACATGCCTTTATGGCACTTTTCTTCTAATGATACCAAGGGTTTCAATCTCCTAGCATTACTCAAGCCACACATTTGTAGCATTAGGTTCCAACTTAGTCATAGCTAGGTTTTCCATTATCCTATAAAATCCTCCCATCACCAAACTCCCACAAGATACTTGGCATGTCATTTGATGACATGGAATAGAACTTCCATTGATTTCCAAGCTCTTGGTGATGGCACAAGGGTTGCTATTATTATATGAGCCTAAAAGCATGAGCATATAAGACTATACATCTTATTTTATAGGTATCTGTATTATAAAAACCTTCCATGATTATAATATAACTATAATATAAATACCTATATTATAGGTGTTTAAATTATAAGTACATTCTATGGTTGTAGTATATCTATATATATATGCTCAAAGTTCTCATGCTTGTATTTTCATGCTCATATACTAGTATCGTTGTTGGTGGCACTACTTACTATTGGTGTTAATTGCATCTAAACGGTATCCCACTCCCCATTAGGTTTAAGTAACCTCACTTCAATACTTCGTGACTTACCTCTAGATTCATTAGTCAAGACTTGATGTTAGAAACTAATGATGAGGGGGACACATCCAATTAATATAAAAAAGTGCCCCAATGCACTCTATAGGATTATGAAAGCAATGGTGAGACTCCATCACCAACCTCACTACTTATGTCTATTTTGGCTCACTACAACACCATTTGGGGGTGAAGAGGAAGATTGTCCCTCTTCATAGTACACTCTAAAAGATTTAGTAGCTCCCCCTCTTATGATTTATTTTAACTTCTAAGATGCATTTCTCTTTGAAAAGGTACCAATTTCAATGCATTAATCTCAAAGTTGAACTCTACAAGCCTCCCAATCTTTCTATCAGACTAAGATTTAGCTCCAAACTCCAAATTTAAAATACAAACTCACCTCTAGTACTTCACTATACCTTGTAATATATATGTATGTGATGAATTTTTTTGGTGGGGGATGTTTATAAATTATTTTACAATAGATATGCCCCTATTTTTTTCTACTTCTACTTTTGACTCATTTTTCTACACCATGTAGTAATTAAAACTAAAATTTGAAGCATTGTAACATGTTTCTACTATAATTCAAATGTTTATATATGATTTTAGGATTGATTAGTACAACATATACATTCTAACTATTGTTAAATACGACACACACAAGTAGTACATATATGGACATTAGATATTAAAAAATTCATACAAATGAATCATATATGTACAATAGAAGGAAAAACCACAAAAATTGAAAATCCTAAAAGTAGTATTATATTTGCTAAGCTTGAATTATGCAAAGCATACTTAAAAATTGCCTACCATAGATCTGAGTTGGAGCAAACAAACATATAACATTCCAAAATGAAACATTGTTCATTATTTTTCCTATTTGCATATGGAAAAATGAAGCTCTTCATGCAGGGTTGACGAATTTCAACGTCCGCCCCAAAATAGCGTCTGTTTTCCGGACGTCCGGACACATGGACGCTAGCGGACGCAGCGTCCCGACCGCCATCGGAAAGCGGACGGGCGGGGCGGACGGCCCGAGGCGGACACCCAGATCGTGCGAACCAGATCAGTCCGCGCGTCGATCGAACAGCCGTAATCGGGCGGACGGGGCGGACAGGCGGACGCTACGTCCGCTGGGACGCGAATGTCAGCAGACGCTGCGGACACAGCGTCCGCGTCCGGACGTCCTGTCAACCCTGTCTTCATGTGGGTTCTTTTCTTCTTTTTAAGACCATTCCTTGTGTAGATTTACAAATTATATACTATAGATCATTACTATATATTGTATAATAGTTGTAATACAATACTCTTCAAAGAAATGACGCTATAATAATTTGAATTTTTTTTTAATTATTAGCTCCAACATATAAAATGCAATCTAAAGGTCTCACATTAGAGAAGAATTGAACCCTCCTGAGAGCCACCAATTCTCAATATTATACTTGTGGGCAGTTCCAAAAAACACTTCTCTGTTTTTCATCCAAAATATAGTTTTTTGCCATTAGATTGGTAGTACTATATAATACTACCAATATTATATGTCAGTAGTGCCTCAACAAATCTAAACATCAATTCAGTACTATATAATACTATGTAGTATTATAGAATGCTACAAAGTATTATAGAAGCTATTAGAAGCAAAAAACAATAGAAAAAAAATTTGTAGACATTTTTACCCATGAAGGTCACTTTGACCCAATGTGTGCTACTGAAATGTTGCTATTTTCATAAAAACTTATTGCCAATCCTTGTAATATTAGTAGACCTCCAATATATCCAATTTGTAGCTTTCAGTTTTCATTTTTGGTCAAAAATAGGAGTGTCCCCCTCCCAATGACTAAGGTAGAGATCCAATTGAGAGGAGGTTAAAATAAATAAATAAATTTTAAATTTTTTATAAAAATTACTAAATATTTTTAACTACTACATGTATCTTCATTCCAAATTTCATAACAAACGGATAAACAATGCAAAAATTATGAACAAAAAATCACCTATCTAAGGGCAAGGGAACAAGAAATAGAACAAGTGTTTTTCGCAATCACCCTTGTTTGTGAACAAATGTTCTCTATATTTTGTGCACTTATAAATAAAAGTTTTTTATGTTTCCACTGTAACTAGAGAACAACTTCAACATAGGTTATCTTACTATTGGGATGGTTTATCTTTCCATGTTTCTTTTCTCCATTTTCCTACAGCTTTTTTTTTCCAGAAGGTAGCAAATGCTTAAGGTTTAACTTTGGTTTAATTTGGTGTACATTTTAGACCAAATGTTGAGTTATGTATTGATTCTCATTTGGCAAATGAAGCCCCACACTTCAATTGAATCTATTTGGACTTCTAATATCAAAGATGAAGGTAAAAACTATATAGCTACAAAGATTAGCATTATTTCTTGAATTATATTGCAACTCGGGAAGCAAGGTGAGTGGGCCAAGTATTCTACAAAGTATAGTGGTGCATCAAATTTTTGAGGATTTTGGAAGGCTAGGGTTCTAAAATTTTGTGTAAATAAAGGATCAAATGTTGTACTTCTTATTAAAATTTAGAATGTTAATTTACATGCATCATTAGCTATATTAAAAGCTTGAAGATTCAAAAGGAAAATGTAATTGTAAGTACTTCCGTTTGATCTTTATTATGAAGTATTTGGAAAGTCCTAACTTGAAGGTAGCAAGAATGGACTAGTTATACAAATAACTTGCAATCGCATGTACATTGCTCGAAACAACAATTGATCATCATATTACAAAGTACCATTCTAGAGATTGTAGATTTTATTCTCATTTTGAAACAAAGTAAACTTTGTTTGAATTGTTTCCACTACACGTAGATTTAAACACTCCATTATAATGTTCAAAAGCATCTAGTGATTGGATTGATATCAACTCTATTTTGGGGGTAATTTGGGTACAACTTAATGAGATTGGGTGAAGCTCAATAATGTAATTATACCAACAAAGAGCTTCTTCTTCTGATGGCAGTTTTTTCTACAATGCAAAGTATAAATCTAGTCTTGTACTTTAAGAAACTGGCCATATAAATGACTTCAAAGTCATTTACGTCCCTTTGAGGCCAATTGCCGAATGACTCCCTTTGTAATTACATAGGGAAAATTTCTTTTACGTTGGTGTAGTTGTAGCGCAGTCACGTCCACAACTACAAGATGAACAATGGATGAAAAACAAACAATGTTTGCGTTTGTACGTCCAAGGTCCGTTTGTGTCGCAGCACAGGGCAGGTCAATTCCCCATTATACTCACAAAAATCGCTCTAGAGTATAACTAAGTGACTCTAAAGATCGAACCCACGAGATCCTGTGAAGTATCTAGCTCTATTAAGCAGTTAAGCTCAGTCAGTATGCCAATCTTACTTTCCGGTCCTAGATCTAGAACCAGAAATACCACCACACCGGATAACTATAGACCGGATTACTCCTTCTTCCGGTCCTACTAACTATCCGGTCCGTACAAATACCCAAATCCCAGGATCTCACAACTTCCGATCCTAGAAATCCGTCCTGACCAATCCGGTCCGGATGGTCATTATGTACCCGTAATCCTATCCGGTTTAGTTTTACCTCTGTTTCACCATTAGAGGGGTCGCCGCTTAATTTTGAGAGTGGTAGGCCCACCACTCCTTCCGTGACTTATAGTGGCTGAAGACCCACTGTCCTACCTTCTAAACTCCTAAGCTAATCCGAATCCGGTTTGGTCCTTCACAACAACCCAGATAGCAATCCGGGTCGTAGGTCACACAAAGACCCCACACTCGACCCTCTCGTACTACAACGACCTTGATGCTACTTTCGATCCGTGCGAAGACAGGTGGTTACAAGTGCACCCGTCCGTTCCAACATCAACTAAAGTTCTTCCGTTACCCATACGGGTGGTGAGACCTCACAGGAGATCGGACACTCAACCGGATTTCCCACCCGGGAGTTCTAGCGCAGCTAAGGAATCCCTCCCTACCCGCCTAGCCTAACAACGGCTTTCTCACCCGGAATCTCAAACTCTAGACGTGCTGAGGAACTAAGTTCACTCCCAACTCTTCGGTACCTACTCACATGCACCTAGGATCGGAAAATAAACACCAAGGGGAGAAATCACTTACAAACCAACTCGTACTATCCTAACTCCACATCATACAATCCTGTCGCGCTGGAGAGAGATACACAACGAAGAGAATAGAAAAGTACAAGAAGTTTGCAAAATGAACAACTCCCAATTCCCATCGCAGGAACCGATTTATATACAAAGGGTCAAAACCCTAAAAGCACAAAAAGGAGCGGAAAACCCGTGGGGGTCCGCCGCCACCTTAATCTAATTTTCCGGTCTAACCTAATACTGTTGAGCCGGATCCGGATCCGGATCCGCTCCTACTCCTAACTGAAATTAAAATCCTATCTACCCTACAACTCTAGATCCTATCGTCGGGCTTCCGGTCTCCGGGACTAGCTCCTTGAAAACTTCACTCAAATTCCGGACCCGTTCCCCCTCCGCAGGATTCGGTCCGGGTGGAGACTCCAGGTCGATGGTGATATCCGGTCTCGTGCCCGGAGTCCCAGTCCGTGCAGACTTCTTGGACTCAGGAGTCCAATCCTTCCTGTCCTTCGCCATAGTTGCATCCGGAAAGAGGTCCGGTAGTGAGATATCTGAAAGGTGAATACCTTTGTCGCACGTCGCTCCGTCAGCTTCCGGCTGCTCTCCTCGATCCGGTCCGCAGCCTTTCGCCCCTCCACCATTGCCGTCTCCACCTGCTCGGCGAAGTCCGCGAGAATCCGGACCATCCGGGAACCGGATAGTTTCTTCTCTTCGTGGATCTTCTCGTCGAAGAGCTTCGCCTTGGCCGCTGCCGTTCCGGTCTTTCCCAGGACCGCCTTGATCTGCTCGGCCACCTTCCGAGTCTCCTCCGCCATCTCCCGAGCGGCCGTCACGTCTTCCTGATAGGCAAAAAGTGTTGCCTTCAATTTATCTACCTCCTCCTGCAACCGGCGGATCTCGGCTTCCTGCTTCCGGGTCTCTTCCGGATTCGTGATGCATTGCGCCACTTGTTCCGCCAAGTTGCTGTCCGGTGCAGCACCCACCAACTTGCCGATTGCCGCAAGCGTCCTGTGCTTGACCTCCCAATCTGCCCTGATGTTGCAGAGGACGTTGATCAGACCGTTGAACGGATCTTGCATATCCGGATCTCCCCCGGAATTGGTCTTCTCGGCTTCCGGTTTCTCCTCCGGGGCCGGTTTGTCTTGACCGGGAGGCGTCCCGCGCTTGTGTGGAGGCGTCAGCTTCTGTCGCTTGATCGGTGGCATCGGCTCCTCCTCTTCCTCGCTGGACTCCCGGTCTGACCCGGAATCGGATTCCGCCTTGTCATCCGTCTCCGACTCCCCATACTTCAGGAGCACTTCCTACGTCTTCCACGCCCTCTCCTCCGTATCGGTGAGGACTTGGTTCTCCCGATAGAGGTAGAAGAGATAAGGGCACACTGGAGTGGCCCTTTTCTTCCCAACCCTACTAACAAACTGGGCCACGAGATCGGAAATGATCCGTGCCCAATCCACTTTCCGGGTACCACTGAGGGCACCGAAAATGGTGTTGCCGAGGGTGATCGTCACCCTGGTCGGCTTTTCCGGGTGAAGAACCGGAACCAGGAATTGCAGGAGCCGACGGTGTCGGTCATCCAAGCAATCCTCGACCGCGTATCCGTCCTTCGGGTTGACGGCTCCCTTGAACTTCCCTCGGACAAACTCATCCTTCCGGCTCGCCATTCCCAAACCTCCTGCCCGGAAACCGTAAACCGCTCTCCACATCCCCTCGTTCCAGCTGACAGGAGCTCCCCTCACGGTGTTGTCAAACTGGTTGGACAACTTTCCGAGGAGCTCCTTGACCATTCTCTCCTCCCTAAAACCCCAAGGTTTCTCGGCAAACCCGAGGCAACCCATGGATTTGAGATCATCCATGAGTTGAGACTTTTCCGGCTCTGTGGAGGGAATAACCGGAATGACTTTCCGGAGCTTCACCTCGCCTCCAGAGGGACTCGCTTGTCTCGACCTACATAGCTGAGGCATTCCCACTCACATCTACCTCACTCTCTTCTAGCCGCACGTCCCGTTCCTCACTTCCTCTCTCCGATCTCAACCGGAATCAAAACGAACAGAACACAAACGCATAGACGCACAAACGACAAAAACTCAACCGTGCGCTCAAGGTCGAGTTTCTAAAAGGGGGTGCAACAGTGAAAGCTCCTCCTTTTATAGTCCTTGGACCCTTTCCGGTTTGTCATCATGAATCCGGTTTGTCATCATAATCCGGTTCATCATCATCATCCGGTCCTAGACCTAATCCGTGTTGCATTCCGTTTCCGTCGTTAGTTACTCCTGACCGGATTAGATCCAAGAAGCCCACTACTTCACGTTCCGTGCTAATTCTGAGTTTTCCTTCCCCACCTAATCGGATCCGGTTAGCTAATGACTAGTTTCCGTTCCTATTTGGGTGTATACTAAGAAAATCAAAATTCTAAGCTGTGACAGTTTGGCTTAGGCTTGGAAAACTACAGTGATATTAAGCGACTCAGCATCACTTTAAGGTTACTTGGGAATGACTCATTGGTCACTGTAGTCGATTGTAAGGGACTTTGGCAATTCCTACGTGGATTTTTCAATGAATTTAAAGTCCGCGGTTGTGGATGCTCTAGCTAACAGACTTGGATGGCTGTGGAAGACATAGAAGCCAATAATTTACGAATCATGACAAGGTGCACTGTGGTTGTTCACTTCATTAAAAGGTGACTTTAGCATGGCTTTTCTAGGACTGCAATGCAACTTACAAATGAACTTGTGATTACTTGTCCTTGTGAATAGTCTTTTTCACATGAGCAAAGCACCGCGCATAGCTTGGAACACGCCGTTGTGGCGCCTCAGTGAGCCATTATCTATGAATGCAACTGCTTCTAATGTGCCTAAAGCTTTGGCACGCAACTTGCAAACCTAAGTGAAGTCCAATAGACGATGTGGAGTTCAGGATTGTGAATCCGAAAGTCTCAATGAAGAGTCCGCTACAAGAGAAGAGTGTGTACAAATTGTGGTGAGATCAAATGTCAAGGAAGTTCAAGTAGTATTGCGACCAGCCCTCATAGTTAGGGTTGAAATGTAAGTATATGAACACCGTAAACTTTTGTGAAGCTCAGAGTAATTACATGAGTACTATATAAGTGTTGTAGCATTATTCGTGCATAATGGAGGTGAGCAATTTCTATTGCTTCAAAAGTGGCTATGTAATTCTCGTGCAACAGTTTGTTGATGGTGGAACTTCTTGGAGTTGGAGTGTAGTAGACCATTTAGCTTAGTTTCATTTTCACTCTATTAGTCATCTAGAATAATGGCGGCATAATAGGATTTGTCTACGCAATGTTCTTCATCCCAACATAGTCTACAGTAGAAGTGTTTCTGAAGTCACGCCAAAGTCACCAAAAAGACACATTTTGTGACCTTATTGAATAGCTACTTTGTTCAAGTCATTTCTTAGTTGTGTACAAGTTAAATTGCATTCACTACATTTTCTTAGTGAAAAGAAATCATCTTTACATAGGAAAGGGCCATGTGGATCCTACCATTGAAATCCTAGACTTTGTCATGCACTCTTATAACCCCGACTTTTTCTTCTTTTGTTTTCTTCATAGAATCACGTAATAGGTTTGCAATTTTGAATGTCAATTGCAGTAGCTGTTGATCATAATTGCCATTGATTCATCAATCGACATTATTGACTTCCACCATCTCTCTTCTTATTGTGCATTGTAGGGACACCACCGTTGGGAAGAACAAAGCCATTGAAGACATCAAGGGACAAAATGGGCAATTGGAGAAGGTCAAGAAATCTACATGGGGCCTCAAACAATATGGGGGGTCAAAAGAGCATAGTCGTGCACCACCATGCAAGAGTGTGCGTTTAGCGGACAACATGAGCAGCCACACAAATAGACAAACTTGTCCTTTGAGGCCACGGAGTCCAATGAAAAGGCCATCACAATAGGTATGCTCAATTTAGTCATAGCTTGTATCCATGTGTAGTAGTAGGCCACCTCAAAGTCAATTGCGACAAGTAATTTGGCGTCTTGCTCCATCGCATTGAATTTACACTATGACAATTTTTGTGTCTAATATGACAGGAAATTGACAAAATTATGTCAATTGCATTGTTAGTGGGAACATCTTAATTTGGCCACTAAGTTGACAGAACTCCGTCAATTTTTTGTCAATTTTTTTTGTCATTTCAACAAGTTCTTTGTCAAATTCATCTTCTTGTAACCCATGATTCTCTTCCAAAAAATACCGCTTCTAGGAATTCGTACTGTCTTCTTTTTCGAGATCCATTTTCACTAATTTCAAACAAATAAGCATTGGGAGATAAAATAATTGACCATATCAGAATCACATGCATGTACATTGAGCTTCTTATCATTACTCACTTACCATTCACTAAAATGAATGACTAACAAATTCTATAATAGTATATGTCTTTCAAACATAGAAACATAAGGAATTTGCAAACCTTGAAAGTCCTCTTCTTATTCCAAATATATCAATATTAAGCAAAAGATCACATAGTGCAAGGTCCTCACTACCTTTAGGGTGAAACAACTCCTACAATTTCAACTATGCAAAAGAAAAAATTTGCACTCCTTCACAAATACCCTGCATAGGTCTTACATAATGCATCTGTTACATGTGACGACATCAGCAACTCTAAGAGCCTTCCCAAAGCATGCAATTGCACATGTCGTGTTATTTTTTGCACATTCTAGCACTTCAAATCTCCACACACTCTCTACTTTAATACTATACCTTCCTACTTCCTCTATGAAAACATGAGAATTATTCTTTCTTCTAATCCTACTTTCATTGTGATAATCAATGTGCACATCATGGAACCAATTAGACCTCTTTCCTACAATAAACATATAATTCTCTGGATTTACAAAACACCTCACCCTTGCTTTGATTTTTTCTTTTTTCTTTATAATGTGTGACTGCTCTATCCTTCCTCAGCCTCCAAATCATCTCCAACATCCTGAAACAAATAGAACGTTTAATGAGACCAATTTGTACACCGTTTGTTATTTCCCATCATTCCATGCAATACAACTTCAACTTAAATTACAACAATGGACATCAATTCTACGATACAATTACAATTTGGGTGGCTAAGGTTAGGACCTACTTCAACATCTCCATTAGAAGTTGTCAGTTACGCTAATTCACTCTCACCTATGCTTTTCTCCATCTTTAGCCATGAAATCCGCATTCAAGCCACCTTCCATATCCATCCCAACAAACCCCTCCAAATTGCCACCATTAGTGACGAGCTTTGACACAACTCCATCACTAGGCAATGCATCCTTTATGAATACTGGAGGCAATAGGAGAACACCTTCAGGTTCCTATGCATTTATAGTGTTCCCAAGATTCTCGACAACATGGTCGAATATCTAAACAAAACTTGCCACCACCACCCCGGTCCTCATTAGTCCCAACCCTCATTTTTCAATCAATGCAAACACTAGCAACCACACGGACTACAAAAAAGAGGAAAAACCTCGCCTATGGACTGGCAATGCAATACTAATGCCTCCATTGGCTCAACATGGCCATTTAGTTGGGAACTCACAAATCACAATGACTATGCCATCTCAACACTGCTAAAACAAAAACCAATATATACAATGACACAAAGTAACCCTAAACCTCATACCTCTTTGGTTGTTCCAACAAAAGATTGAAACCATGATGGGGAAAAAACTCCACATGCATTCCTTACAAATACTACAAAAACCATTACCACGATCAAACTGAAAAAAGATTTAAGATCCACCCCCTACCTTCAGTCACCGGTTCTCTTGGGCCACCATGTCCAACTTGCTTCGGTTCAAACACAAAGAGACCTTCTTTATCTAATTCAACTTCCATTTCTACTTCCTCTTGAAATCCTTCCATGGGACAACAACCACATCAAGGCATCAACACACTTCACTTCAATAGTTGTGCACCTCCGAGGGTTCCAAAGCAAATGTAAAAGCAAAATCTTTGACAACCTCACACACGCAACACTTCACTTCAACAGTTGTGCACCTTCCAAGGCTCCAAAGCAAATGTAAAAGTAGAATCTTCGACAACCTTGCACACACAAGAGATCCACACAAATGCCCCTTGAGACCAAAATTACGAAGGCACTGCAACCTTGGGCCCCAACAATCCAAAAAATTCCAACTGCAAACAAACATGTGAAAACATGGCCTCTTTCAATTAGGGATTCTGAAGGCTTGTATAAGACATTGATTTCATACACAACATAGATTTCTATCTGATAGAAACTTCAATACAATAGAAAATTGACAAATAGAGCGAACTCCAACAAAATTGACAGACATAAGGTTGAAAAACATTGGCTTTGTCATTTTGGACATTTGCATGTCAAAAATTTGTCAATTAGGAGGCCTTTTCCTTGTAGTGTTAGGGTTTATAAAAAAAATTGTGTTTACTTGTCTTTTGTGGTTGTTTGTAAATTGTTCCATAGTCTCCCTTCTCCATGTTGGCAAGGGTAGGTCTATGGTCAATTGGGCATGTGGGAGACTATGAACTCCAAGATCTGGTTCTGTCAGGGTTGACAAATTAGTACATCTGCCCCAAAATAGCGTCCGTAACCTGGACATCCGGACGTCCGTCTTTAAGGACGCAGCATCCCTCCCACCGTCGTAAGGCGGACGGGCGGGGCGGATGGCCTGAGGCGAACGCCCAGATCATGCGGACCACATCAGTCCGCGTGTCGATTAGATGGCCGTAATTGGGCGGACGGGTATCAAGGCAGACGGGGCGGTCCCGACGGACGTTGCGTCCGCTAAGACCGCAAATGTCAGCGGACGCTGCGGATACAACGTCCGCGTCCGGACGTCCCGAACGTCCTACCATCCTATCAACCCTGGGTTCTATAGAGCACATACCCTATATCCATGCTTAAACCCTAAATTGTTGTTTGCTTGTCCATGCACAGAATGCTCTCATAGACTCTACTAAAGACAATGTGTCTAAAGAAGTAAAAGAGCCCATTCCCCAGTTGAGGTGCAAGAAGCAATGGGGGACCATTTTGGAGAAGAAATCTTTAAGAAAAAAAATCATTGTGACACATGTGAAGTATGCTCGAGCTCTAAGAGAAGTTCACCTACCCAATGTCAATACACTATATTGGAGTATCGTGTGATATATTGAAGCTAGATTATGGGTCTCTTAGCAACCCTGTGATACTAATGTAGTGTGAATAGGTGAAGAATACAGATAGTCAAGGAAACCCTATATATATTAAAGATGAGGAATTCATAGAGAATTTGTAGTTGCAATTGTTTAAAAAACAAGGCCCATCTAATTGGTATCTAGCAAGTTCCATTGCAATTGGACTAAAAACTCAAATTGTAGTCATTTTGTAGTTGAATTTTAGTAGTTTTGTAGTTGCAATCTAGTTGAAGTCTCAAGGAATTCTAGTTGTTTTGTAGTCGAACTCTAGTAGTTTTATAGTCACTATCTAATTTTTCTAGTCAAACTCTAGTTCTTTTCTAATTAAATTATGATTGTTTTCAAATTGTAGTCTAGTCATTTTGTAGTTGAATTGTAGTCAAGTTTAGATTATATGCAACTAGGCTTTGACACAATGGACTACACAGAGTATAGAATTGTCCACATCAACAACTATAATGAATATTGAATGTAGAATACCTAACAATAATACTAAATGACAACTTTGTTACACTCATGTAATCCTATAGTTCATTCTATGCTTACTTTGCAACTAACAGAATGTACATGTCAAATTCCATACAAATAAAAAGGAATACAGTTGTAGGACAATTGTATAGGACACTTAGTTGCACTTAGCCGGTTGCAACAGACACATTTTTCTTCTAGTGCTTTAAACACCATTCTTGTTTACAAATCCCATATGAGTTGTTTTACTTCCTACCACCCCACTTGTATAAAGATCTTTTCTTTACATCCATGATATACATCCATCCATTTTCCTTTTTTTACAAGACATGTCACATGAGTACCCTTTCCTTATATTTTTCACATCTAGTTAGCGTTTAACCTTAGCCCACAATAACTTTCACTAACTTGCAATCAAACCGAAACCCCTTGCCAACATGGTAGTTGCATATTTTCTTGGACGTTGTACAAAATGCACCCGTGCATTTTTCAATGTCTTCCAAAACATCACCATCACATAGGACATTACTTTGTTCTACCAATGATATTTGTACATTTTCTAGAACATCCCACTCAATTCTACCTCCCACAATAGTAGATTCTCTGACATGCTTATATCCTAAGAAACAATCTTATTTGCTACTATCATAAAAAAATAAGGCAAGTATCTTCTAGTACCAAGAGCCATTGGCTTAATAAAGGCTAAGTTGATTTGTATGGAATATTAATAATTTCTCCTTTGATGATTCAAAATTTACATTCCTTTCCAAATCTCCACAAAAAATATGAATTTTTTTGGAATTAGCATTTGAAGTAATATCTTTAAAAATGAAAAAAAATATTCACAAACATATATATTACAAAAAAAAGAATGAAAGTAAAGGTCGTTTAAGTTTGACCACAAGATTAGAGTATCAACCCCTAAAGGTAGGAGACTATATTTTCACCAAAAACACTCCAAAATTGCCATTTCTGATACAAGCACCAAATTTTAGATGAAATTTTTTTTGGACACATGTAACCATAGGATCTTGTAGTAAACTAGTTTGAAAAGATGTGGAAAAAATTTCAGAATTTTCCACTATGTAGATTGCAAGATATTAACATTTGAAGTGGCAAAAATCATTTTTTTGGCCCTATAAAAATATGGGCAGCTGCACTCCACAAAGTCATATTTGTATGAAAAAATGTCCAAAATGGTGGTTACTCTTTAGATTCATTCTTCAAAGCAAGTTGGCTACATACTTGAAAATTTTTAGATCATTTGGAATTGCCCAACATATAGGGAAAAAATAGTAAGTAGAAAGAAGTACAAAGTGATTCAAAACCCTAAATTGTTGAGAGTTTAATTATAAAACTGAAAAATTCCAATTTCAAAAGTGGAAATATGGTAATAAAAAATCTACATCATATGTTTTTACTTTTTTCAAAAAATATTAAAAATAGAGTTAAATAAAGGACTCCAAAGTTTAATTTCAAGTAAGGAATCCCTAACTACCTACAAACTAGAACATCTCATAATTTTCATCTCGTAAATTGAAATGGAATGATTCAAAGCTTTCCACATACATATAAATCTAGAAAATCAATTTCAAGTTTTCATTTTTTTTAAAAGCAATTTTTTAAGAATTTTTTGGACTGTTTGTCAAACATTGAAAATTACATATCATGCGATAACTTTTAACCATGTAATCAAAAGTTATGAAAATTGTTAAGCTTTAAAGCTACTCCTTAGGGCACATGTTGTGTGAAAATTTGAGCAAAATAAAAATGAATTGCCCAAAATTGCTATGTTACCAAATAAAATGTAGTTTTAACCTTTAGGGGTTAATGACTCATCAAGTTTTGTCACAAAAATAAGATCCTAAACTTTTAAAAGAACCCTAAAATTCTTTGCAATTTGTTGTAATAGGTAATACACTAAAACTAGAGTTTATAAAATCCAAGACTCTTTACTACTCCTTGCTTACAAACAATCAAATATCAAACCTTGAAACTTAGATTTGTCAAAAATGGAAAGTTCTCTATTTCCTTTGGCAAGGTCAATAAGCTTGAACAGTCTTTCAAATCTAAAGTAGTCAAAGAATACATGTTCCCCACTTCATTTGGCAAGGCCACCAAACTTGAACAATCTTTTGACTTAAATATGGTCAAAGAAGACAAGTTATCCAATTTTTTTGGCAAGGCCACCAAGTTCGAATACCCATTCAACTTGAGAGTGATTTTTTTTTAAATTCTATTTCCTTTGGCTATGCTACCAAGCTTGAACACCCCCCTAAATCTAGAGTGATCAAGGAAGATAAGTTCCTCACTTCCTTCGGCAAAAATACTAAGCTTGAACATCCACTCAAATCTAGAATGGTCAAAGAAGACAAGTTCCCCACTTCCATTGGCAAAACCTCCAAACTTAAACAATCTTTGAATACGAGGATGGTCAAAGAAGACAAGTTCCCAACTTCCTTTGGCAAGGCCAACAAGCTTGAACAATTTCTTAACCTAAAACTAGTCAAAGAAGATAAGTTCCCCACTTCCTTCGGCAAGACCACCAAGTTTGAACACCCACTCAATCTAAAAGTCATCAAAGAGGATAAGTTTCCTACTTCCTTTGGTAAGGCCATCAACCTTGAACACTCACCCAAATCTAGAGAGGTCAAAGAAGACAAGTTCCCAACTTCCTTTGGCAAGGCCAATAACCTTGAACATCCCCACATATTGAGAGTGGTCAGAGAAGACAAGTTTCCTATTTCTTTCGGTAAGGCCTCCAAGCTTGAACAGTCTTTCAACACAAGGGTGGTTAAAGAAGACAAATTCCCTACTTCCATTGGCAAGGCCATCAAGCTTGAACACCCCCACATATTGAGAGTTGTCAAAGAAGATAAATTTCCCACTTTCTTTGGCAAGGTTACTAAGCTTGAACATCCACCCAAATCTAGAATGGTCAAAGAAGATAAGTTTCCCACTTCTTTTGGCAAGGCCTCCAAGCTTGAACAATCCTTCAACACGAGGATAGTCAAAGAAGACAAGTTCTTGACTTCCTTTGGCAAGACCAACAAGCTTGAACATCCCCACATATTGAGAGTCATCAAGGAAAACAAATTCCCCACTTCCTTGGGCAAGGCCTCCAAACTTGAACAATCTTTCAATATGAGAATGGTCAAGGAAGACAAATTCCCCACTTCCATTGGCAAGGCCAACAAACTTGAACAGTCTTCTAGCACGAGGATGGTTAAAGAAGACAAGTTCCCCACTTTCTTTGGCAAGGTTACTAAGCTTGAACACCCACCCAAATCTAGAGTGGTCAAAGAGGATAAGTTTCCTACTTCTTTTGGCAAGGCCTCCAAGCTTGAACAATCTTTCAACACAAGGATGGTTAAGGAAGACAAGTTCTCCACTTTCTTTGACAAGGTTACTAAGCTTGAACACCCACCCAAATCTAAAGTGGTTAAAGAGGATAAATTTCCCACTTCTTTTGGCAAGGCTTCCAAGCTTGAACAATCTTTCAACACGAGGTCGGTTAAAAAAGACAAGCTTCCGACTTCCTTTGGCAAGGCCAACAAGCTTGAACAATTTCTTAACCTAAAACTAGTCAAGGAAGACAAGCTCCCTATTTCCTTTGGCAAGACCAATAACCTTGAACACCCACTCAATCTGAGGGTCATCAAGAAAGACAAATTCCCTACTTCTTTCGGTAAGGCCTCCAAGCTTGAACATTCACCCAAATCTAAAGAAGTCAAAGAAAATAGATTCCCCACTTCCTTTGGCAAGACCATCAAGCTTGAACACCCCCACATATTGAGAGTTGTCAAAGAAGATAAATTTCCCACTTTCTTTGGCAAGGTTACTAAGCTTGAACATCCACTCAAATCTAGAGTGGTCAAAGAAGATAAGTTTCCCACTTCTTTTGGCAAGGCCTCCAAGCTTGAACAATCCTTCAATATGAGGATGGTCAAAGAAGACAAGTTCTCGACTTCCTTTGGCAAGACCAACAAGCTTGAACATCCCCACATATTGAGAGTTGTCAAGGAAAACAAATTCCCCACTTCCTTGGGCAAGGCCTCCAAACTTGAACAATCTTTCAATATGAGAATGGTCAAGGAAGACAAATTCCCCACTTCCATTGGCAAGGCCAATAAGCTTGAACAGTCTTCTAGCACAAGGATGGTTAAGGAAGACAAGTTCCCCACTTTTTTTGGCAAGGTTACTAAGCTTGAACACCCACCCAAATCTAGAGTGGTCAAAGAGGATAAGTTTCCTACTTCTTTTGGCAAGGCCTCCAAGCTTGAACAATCTTTCAACACGAGGATGGTCAAAGAAGACAAGTTTCCAACTTCTTTTGGCAAGGCCAACAAGTTTGAACAATTTCTTAATCTAAAACTGGTCAAAGACGATAAGTTCCCCACTTCCTTTGGTAAGGCCAACAAGTTTGAACACCCACTCAACCTAAGGGTCATCAAAGAAGACAAGTTTCCTACTTCTTTTGGTAAGGCCAACAAGCTTGAACACTCACCCAAATCTAGAGAGGTCAAGAAAGATAAGTTCTCTACTTCCTTTGGCAAGGTCACCAAACTCGAACACCCCCACATACTGAGAGTAGTCAAAGAAGACAAGTTTCCTACTTCTTTAGGCAAGGCCTCCAAGCTTGAACAGTCTTTCAATACGAAGGTGGTCAAGGAAGACAAATTCCCTACTTCCATTGGCAAATCCAACAAGCTTGAACAGTCTTCCAACATGAGGGTGGTCAAGTTAGACAAGTTCCCCACTTCAATTGGCAAGGCCTCCAAATTTGAACATCCAACTAAATTGAGAGTTTTCAAAGAAGATAAATTTCCCACTTCCTTCGGCAAGGCCACCAAACATGAACAATCTCTCAATATGAAGGTGGTTAAGGCAAACAAGTTCCCCATTTCCTTTGGCAAAGCTACCAAGCTTGAACTTCCACCTATAGAGAGGATGTGCAAGGAAGATAAGTTCCACACTTCTTTTGGCAATGTCGCCAAGCTTGAACACCCCCACATATAGAGAGTAGTCAAGGAAGACAAGTTCCCGACTTCCTTTGGCAAGGCCACCAAGGTTGAGCACCCACTTAAATCTAAAGTGGTTAAAGAAGATAAATTCCCTACTTCCTTTGGCAAGGCTAACAAGCTTGAACATCCACTCAAATTTAAAATAGTCAAGGAAGACAAACTTTCCACTTCCTTTGGCAAGGCTAACAAGCTTGAACACCCACTCAAATTTAGAGTAGTCAAGGAAGACAAACTTTCCACTTCCTTTGGCAATGTTGCCAAGCTAGTGCAAAAACTAAGATTTAATCTCAATAGAATATTGCTTGATGCAAATTTGTTTGGTAATTGCTCAAGGAATCCAAGCCCTATGAGATCTAGAATCTTTAGTGATGCACAAGTACCACAAAGATCTAATATCCTCTTCTTCAAGGTAACTGCAATATTTGATGGAAGTGTACGTGGCAATGCATTTGAATTTTGAGATATTCCTATTATAATTGCCTCCAATTTAGAACATTGTAAAGCTATTTGTAGTAATAAGCCAAAGTTGTCAATATGAGCTTTAGAATTGCCCAAAGCACTCACCAAAATCAATACACGAAGTTTTTCAAAATCAAAACTTTGGTCTTCTTTAACCAAAGGAAAATGATGGTTCATAGTCTCTTGCTAAGAAATACCTTCGAGAACATCAGAATCCTGCATTAAAAAATTTGTATTAGAATGTATTACACCTTCATATAGTAACTTCAAATGATAATTGATTTTTTTGACATATCTCAAAAGTTACGATTCTTAAAATATTACGGGTTTGAATATTCAATAATTGTATTTAAATACATGTTATGCATGCTTAGTTTCACATTGGCACTATTAGAATATTACCTTGCTTGTAAATCCACTTTCTGGTATCATCGATTCTTTCCAAATTCTTGTACCATTAGCAATCCTTCGTCCCATATCACGTAGTTGATCATGCATTTCTAAAATATCATCATCTTTGTTGAGCTTCAATAATGACATGTCAATCAATCCATCCAATTCCTTCCTTGGAAAGGTGCCACCTTTGGACCACATGGATAAGAACATTTCTTTTAATATGCCAGATGGATATACATCTCTACAAAAGAAACAAGCTACATCCAAAAACATCCTCTTTTCAACACCATCATTCAATCCATCATAGCTTATTTTCAAGGTGTTAAAAATTTCTTCATCACCATCCAAATTCCTTCCTCTTGCCATTCTTTGTAATGCTCGTTCCCAACTTCGCAACCTTTCTTTGTGATGGAGAAATGCACCCATCACTTTCAAGCTCAAAGGCAAGCCTTTGCAAGCTTTCACAACATGCGTGCGTAAATCCTCAAAGTCCGCTGATAGAGGAGCTAAACCCCAAGAAAGGTGAGTGGTGAAAAGAGTTGTTGCTACCTTTTCATCCAACAATTCAACATCCAACCTTCCCTCAATGCTTACAAATGATTTTATTGTACTCCAGTTGCGTGTTGTGAGAATTATTGAGGACCCTTTGCTAGCTTCCATAATGTCTTTTGGTACCACATCATGCACTTGAGCTTCATCCTTGATATCATCCAAAATTAAAAGAACTTTTTTTTCAACCAAGAGTTCTTTCATCATCTTTAGGGCATCTTCAAAATTCTTGGGCTTTTGATCTTTTCCAAGTTTTGGTAATACCTCGCACAATATCTCATACGAACTTTTGTTTTTGGATTCTACAATAAAACATGATTCTTGGTATGAAGAGTTCATTGTCATGTCATCAAATATTGCCTTCGCTAATGTGGTCTTGCCAATTCCACCCATACCAACAATACCTATATAGTTCATCTTCAATAGCCCTTTGGCTTTAGATAATTGATGATCTAAATTTAGAGGTGCAATTGGTTCATCCACCTGTACAAATACAAGTCATATTTACTTAAATCTTTTTTATATAAAAATGCAACACTATATTTCAAATCATGAATGTGAATTCTCAAAAAGAAATACAAAAAGAAAACATCAAGAAATAAGTTTTGTATTTCAACAATTTCATACCTTTGGAACATAGTCTACGATGAACTTAGGATCTATTAAGGTACAAGGTGAACCATATTGTGGAATCATTGTGCATGAATAGGTTCCTTTCAAAAAAGATTTCTTCAATCTTGTGAGCCTTTCACAAATGTTGGAAAATGTTGGTCGTTGAAGAGGGTCTTGAGACCAACATTCTTGGATTAAGTTGGTGAGTTCTTCACAATTGTTGGGGAGGTCTGGTCGTAAGTTTTTATTGCCCGCACCATGTGTACTAGATATTTGATTATAAAAAGCTTTGGGCTTCAAACCTGAGTATGGAACCTTTCCCGATAAAATCTCTGAGCATATCATGGCATATGACCACACATCAGCTTGGAAAGGATACAATGGAGTTTTACTTCCTTTGATCATTTCAGGGGACATATATCCTCGTGTTCTGATTGTATACTTTGATGGTTTAGGATTCTTTGGATTATTGCACACCTCCAATTGAGAAATTCCATAATCAGTCAATTTGAATATGCGACAAGGATCCAAATCCTCCATTGATATTGAACTTGCCAACACATTATCAGGTTTCAAGTCAAGATGAGCAACTTGCATGTCATGAAGGTAATACACACCCTTGGCAATTTGGTGCATGATGTCAATTGCAAGATGATAGGGCAAAGGTCTCTTTTCATTCTTCAATATCGTGGACAAGCTTGATTCCATAAGTTCCATCACTAAATACATCTTAACTATTTTATCTTCCTCAACAATCTCATCAAGATTTTTGTTAGTCCCACAACCAACAAATTGGACAAGATTGGGATGGTTCAAGCCTGCCAAAATGCCAGGCTCTTTTAGAGACTTGATGAGAAATTCAACATCCCCTTTCAATACTTTAGTGGCACATGGAAGGCCTAACCAATTTGATGTGTGAACTCCTGCACCTATTTGATTCATTAATTGTGGTGTCTTGAAATCGTTTAGAACCTCCAATGCATCTAAGTCTCCACCATCAACTCGATCCAAATTTCTAAGTCGCAATAATAGATGGCGCGCTATTTCAAAATCCTCTGATACTTCTCCTTCAGGTACAAGTTCAAGCTTCCTTTTCAAAAATATTCTATCTTCAAAGACTTGTTCATAGGTAGTAGCATCAAACTGAATAGGTAAGATATCATTCGATTGATTTGGATGGTGAAATAAGTATATGTCACATGCTGTATCATAACAACACTTTAAATCTAAAAGTAACTCACGAAAAGTTTCTTTGTTTTGGAGTTGAAATACAGCCAAATGACACCATTGATCTTGTTCAATGCAATTCTTTCCTAGAATCTCTACTTTCTTTTGAAGATAGCACAACTCTTCAAAAATAGATTGGAACTTGAGATCCTTAGTAGCACTTGACAACATCTTGTTGATTCCCTTCATGGCTAGTAAGAATTTGCCAAAAAGATGTACACATTGGTTTTTATTCAAGACTTTCTTCTTTGCAGATGCTTCTATATCCTTCAAGCATTTCTCAATTCTTGGTATATCATTGCATAGTCTTTTAGAATGCTCACTTTGCACTTGTAAGAAATCTTTGCCTTTCCTGCAAAGTATTTAATATATATAGTCAATGAGATATCTTGATGGAATGTACAAAGAACAATTAACCTGTGATATTTGAATAATCTAACCAAATATGCTCTACAAATGAACCTTCATTGAACATTTTAAATAGAGTTGCCTATCTATTGAAATTAGGATATACATTTCTTAGTTTGATCATATACATAAATCAAGCAAGACTAGTAAAGTTCTAAATAAGTCAAATAGAAAACTATACAAGGAACTTAATAATTTGAGCAATATAGAATTCTAGCATGTACTTTTCAATCACCAACACTTAATAATAATTATACTCACCAAGTAGACCATGCAATACCCATGTATTTCCAAAAGGTTGCCATTGTGAAGAAGCTAGCCATCCACATCAAAAAGTGCCCCATTTCAATCAAGTGGAACTTTATATTGAAATTCTACAATAACTTCAAAACAAATCCAAAGAAAATAGTTAGAAAAAAACTCCAAACCTATAAATAAAGCAAGGTCCCAAGAAGATTTCAAGTAACTAATATATTAAAATTATCTCATATAGGGAGTCATAAAATCAAGCAAGAAATTCCTATAAGAATTTGGTACCAAACAACAATAAAAAAGTTAAGAGATATCACATTCTTATCCACTTTTTCAAGGCACATGCCATAATCTTAGAATTATAATTTGTAAATATTGCAAGAATAATTCCATTATCCTTTAAAAGAACTTGATAGAATTACATATATGACATTGTATTTTTCTCTTAGAATTCAAGTATTATATTAAAAGTTGGAACAACATACAATAATCTAGTGGATTGGTAATTTCACAATGATCATCTTCCATTCAAATTTCATTTCACTACGTAAATGTTAAGATGCTTAAATACAACACTATGCAATTCAAATACATGACAATTTTATAACTTCTTGTATATATTAGAGGTATAGAAATGAACCAAATTAGATGTACCCTAGGTCATTTGGCACCCAAGTTAGTACAAAGATAAGCTTTTGCTACTATTGTACACCTCAACTTCTACACCCTCTATATCAAATTTACCAAATCCAACATACTAAAAATGCAATTTGGAAATTTTCTCGAAAGAATTCCACCAAAACAAAAGATTATTGAAATTTTAAAATACACAACAATGAACAATGGAAATTACATTTCAAACTTTGACAAAGAAATAAGTCTTTGTCATGGCATTAGTACTATAGTTTTGTTTAATGCCTTTCAACCAAGATTATACATCTAAAATTTTCAAATCTTCTATACCATATTCACTTTCACCCATCCACAAAATTCATATCCAACTCTAATATAACAAGGTAATTTGCAACTCCAATCCATTAACACCCATTTCTACCATTACTTTATACAAATTTGCACTAAATATCATGAAGATTGTTTCAATGGCATATATTTTTCTAAAAGCCATCCAATTTGCATACTTTTCAAATGCCATCTTTCAAAATTGGAACATGAACATAATAATTGTCTAATTTGTAACCATACATCATGTTAATGACAACATCATATTCTAATAGTTGATATAGATTTCCTTCAAAGCTGAACTATTTATACGAACAAGTGTGAGATAAAATAACTATCAATTTAGGAAGGCAATATAACTTTTAATAATATGAAGTGGTATTATATTCAATTTCATTAAATGTTAATGACTTTCTATTCCAAAATAACAAATGCCTCATTTTTATATTTGAAGATGAGAATTTTTAGAACATATGAACAAAGTCAAAAAAGTTCACTACTCAATATCCTCGTTGCATTTGCATTGATGTTCTAATGTATAAAGTACACATGATGACAATTAGTGCTTAAAGGTAATGTCTTCCCATTGGAAAGTCAAACTTGTATCATTCTCTAATCTAAGTAGGAAAAAGATCCTTAAACAATGGTACATATTGGATTTTTCAATGGACCAACAACAATTCAAAGTAGTGATGTTTTTAAAAATTTCAAAACTTCATAAGTAAAAGTAGATAGATGTGACTACCATTTGTCTTCCATTACAATATTAACACAATAATATACCTCAAGTTATGAACACATGCTTAAATTCAAACAAAATTCTTTAGTAACAAGAAAACCTTGATAGAACAAAGTTGGATGAATTCACATGTACTAATTGGTATACTAAAAGAACTATAGTTTCATTTGAAGATTTGTGTCAATTAATTAATTCAGCATAAATACAAAATTTCACTCATGGAAACTAGGGCTAATTACAATATTGAACTATTATCCAACTCTAATTATAATAGCTTATGATACCAAATACATATGCATTTGAAAAAAGTAATTCAATACATATTCTATTTCAAGGCAATTGTAAGATAAAATATGGTACCTTTGGAAGGTCAAGTCTATCCTTCCACACAATATATACTAATTAATATAGCCTTACAAGGTGATGACCACCATTGGACTACTACTATTGTCCTTTTCACTAAGAAGTGACACTCAAAAGAATTATTGTATACAAAGTGATATGACTTTTTAATTTCTTCAAACCAAAGTGAAAATTGATGACCTCCAAAAGGCAATATTTGAATAGTGTACAATAGAATTCAAGATTTATTGGTAGCTACCATCAATTAAAAGTGCAATGCTTAATATAGAGTTTTTAGGGACATATCTTACCTTTAAGTAATAAGACTTTCAATAGCAAGCCATGTCATAGATCACTTAGTAGCTCCTTCTTTGTAATTGATTAACTTTGAAAAGCTCCTCTTCTTCTACCCGAAGACTTTTATTTGACCAATAATACCTTGAAAAAAGATACAAAGAATTTCAAGGGAATACTTTGCCATAGACACCCATTTCTCAATAGATGAAATTGTTGATTTGCAACAAAGTCTTCAATAATATCAGTCCTTCAAATGACTGAATGCTTTTGGATGAAAAAACTATTTCAGTTCATATTTCAACCACATCCATGGTGGTAAATTGAAGCATCACGAGAGACCCAAAATAAATGAAATATGAAGTCTTGCTTTCACCACAACTCTTTCCAAGAACTCATAGTCAAATGTGTCCAAAGCTCCTCACCAAGCATTCTTGTAAGAGGTCTAAATCCTCCATCTCCACAACCATTTCACAAGTTGATTTATGCCTACAACATTGCAACCATTTATTTGTTGAGCCAACTTCTTTTACCAATTGGCAATTGATCACTGCATACTAAGGGACTCAATGTGAGGACCTACTATCTACAACATTTTCACCCATGAGCCACACAACCACCCTACATTGACAAGTTTTTGTAGAACAACAACAGGAAGGTAACGAAGTGCAACTCAAGTATCACCCCTAGAGCTGCTATACAACAACAAGCAGAGCCTCGTTGCATCAAATGGACCAAACATATGAGCCTACCGAAACTAAGGACGCCTGTAACATCAATTCCAAGATGCAAAATTCACTCGCATGGTATTTCAAAACAACACCCTTAGACTTGCTGAAATGCTTGGTCAAGTGCTACCAAAACCTCACTAAACCTGAAGCAGTCTAATGCAGGGAACCACGCTCAGATTCACACTTGAACGCATTCTAAGTGCGCATACCTTTACTGCCGTGAGGATGCAAGAGCAGCTACTTCACCGGCGAAATGACGCAGCGCAGAAGTCCTCCACAGGCAAGAACAACGTCACATCACATGTATGAGAGCAGAGCCTCGTCTTATCCTCCCTGTGTGCACAAGCTCGTAGGACGTAACTTCAGAGACGCCCTAGCTCGAGAACTGCCACCAAACAGATGCGAAATAGATGCGAAACAGACAGCAGAGGGGAAAGAGTAGAAGAGCTGGAGAGGCTGGGGTTTGGGAGACAAACGGATGCAAAACAGATGGCAGAGGGGAAAGAGTAGAAGAGCCGGAGGGGCTGGGGTTTGGGAGAGACGATGGGGTGTCGCGAGAGAAGGGCCTGCCAGGAGGCGGGAACCTGGGACGATAGTGGGACAGCGGTAGTCAGAGGTAGCAGTACTGGTACCAAATCACCAATAGTTGCAGCCGCCCCACGTGAAGAATGATGTTGAATAAGGACGACAGAGGGAGAGGACTGATTTCCTACTGCGTCGGAGCGCCACAGCCACTGTGAAGCGGCAAGGGACAGGTGTGAGGTACGGTAGCTTTGGCCACAATGATAGCCTATGTGCCTGTAGACTGCAGCAATGGCATTATTTAGCATGTTACTTGGGTCCTGCTGCGCGCAGAGGCAGTCTTCCCCACGTGAGGACTGGCTGAGGACTATCTTACTATTGCGGGGTTGAAGCCGAGATCGTGCTCTTGTCCTGGTCCGTCGTGGTGCTCCCTGCTAGGCCACCTGTGGCTGGCAGGTATTGTATTTTATTCTTGCAATGAAACCCCGTTTCATCTGTGTAAAACAAAAACGAAAAAAACAAAGCCGAGATCGTACGGGGATTTGGAGTCAGCTGTCGACAGATGGTCGTTTACTCTGAGGTCTCTGTTTACTTCTTCGTAGCGATTCTGTAGCTAAGCTTACGTGGATCTTTCAGCGCAAAGGACGGGAGCCGGCATTGAGACCCCTGCGCTCGTCCATCGCACGAGAGGAGAGTCCTGGAGCGTGGCCTGAATGACCAAATGTCCGACGTTGGTTCGAAGAACACGGATGTGTTCTAGAAGAGGAGGGTGGCGCCTGTCTGCCGGCCTGTGCCCAGCGTTCTCTTTATTAAGTATTATCAGCTTGTAAGGACAGAAGAACGAGGAGAACCCTGATGATTCTGTCAAGAGGTTATTCTCCTCCTCTTCATTTGACTAAGTGACTTATGTATCAGGTGCATTTCTTTGATTGGATGAGTATCCAATTTTTAGTGATCTCACGTTTTGCGAGTCTACAATTTAATATCCTGTTGCCATATAATGTCATGGAGCTCTTGATCTTAGCCGGTGACATGGAGTAGAGGTGACAGTATGAAGTATACAACCCCAAACGCTAAAGCTCTGGATTATACTAAGCGTAGTTAGTAGATTTGTTTTGATTTTCCCGTAAATCCCTAATTGTTGTAACTTAGATGTGCAAGAATGTCGACTTCCATTCCATTGTTCCGACCTCTGACTGGGTCTCTGCACCATAGACTATCAAAGGCATGGCATTACCAATCTCCATCTGGCTTACATATGCACTAAGACGCTTATTGAGTTGCTGATTTGTGTACATCTCAGGGTTTTAGTTGTTGAAGAGAATAGATTTTTGCAATATTTGATTTCTTCCCATGATATCGTTTTAGTTTCAAAGCTGCACATTTACAGGATATCACCTGAAATTCGAATTAGTGTCTTTTGTGAGAAATGCAGTCAAAAAGATTCTTGCCCGTTTGTGTAACTCGAAATAAATAATGTAGTCCCGTCAATCAATTGAGCAGGTAAGTAGTTAGATACTGGACTGGAGCTAACGAGGCTGGCAGTCTAGCTGACACGGTAGTAACTTCGGGCTCGGTAGGAGATCATGTTGGTACTTGATTTAAGAGAGTGGTGGTACTTGAATTGGTTGCAATGCTCATCACTAATACTTCCCTAGTGAAATGAAGCATCATAGCTAATGTATGTAAACCCAAAATATTATTGACCCCTGCCCAATTTGGGCCTCTACCATTGGGGTCAACTCTTGGCATTTTAATATAAAGTAGAAGTACCTATTTCGGATAACTTAAGCATTTCAAATTGGATGATGTGGGAAACTTATGGGGAACTCATTTTAGTGTGTGCAAAAATAAGGTTGTGGAAAAATATCAAAAAATCAAATTTTTTTTCCAAAAATGAATATTTTATTGAATTCAAAAGTGGATTTCGCACTCGGACCCATTCCAATTTGATAGACTCACATATTGTAGTTAGCTTTGGCACATCTCCTTAGGCCAAGAAGGAAGAGAGATGAATGGACAAGAAGGTACAAACCAAGAATCTTTTTCAATGACCATTGCATCTAGTTGTTGTTGTCCATAGTAGGTTAGCCTATGAAGCAATTATAGGAGGCGTCCAAAATAGGTACTTCTACCTTAGTCACTGTTTTGTAACTCCCAAGAACAACCCATGCAATTCTTACACATGGACAAAGATTCCTTCTTACTCTATTATTTAAAGGAACACTTTTGGTTTACCATTGCAAACGTGTAGGGAGTCCAAGGAACCACAATAGAATCCAAAAGGACAAGAATAGTCTTCCCTTAAGGACAATAATGAGACCACCTTTTTTAGTGTCTTTATTTTGGCTGTGGAGTGTGGAGATTGTTTTGTGAATGCTTTTAGACTATAAAAATGGAAAATGAGCATTGACAGTGAGGTGTGGCATGATCTTAATTGCAGATCCTGCAAATTTTGAGTAGTTGTGTCCTCTAGGAGTCGACTGAATCTTATAAAGTACGCTTGATGTTGAAGTTATCTCGACACATTTGGGTTGCAGCAGATCAATATATGTAGTACAGAAATAAGTGTAGATGTAGTGTTAGTGATTTTAAAACTTTCCTACTACCTTTCAATGGTTTTATTTGGTTGTATGTATTTGTAATGAAATAAAAAGTTATGACTTGTACACTTGAAAGTCCTGAATTCTCTTGACTTGTACACTCAAAAAATTGTGGGTATTCAACACATGGAAGTGCCCAATTTTCAAGCTAGAAAAAATAAACTCATGTATTGAATTCAAGGAATTTTCATGTCAAAAGAACGTTTTCTAGAGTTCTCCAATTGATTTTTATGATGGGAGAGTTTCCATATTTCATGAGAAGAAACCCCACTTTCATGGCATCTCCCCATGAAAAAAACCATTTTTCATGTGTTAGATCCTAGTTGTTAACAAAACCCCAAAACTCTAGAGAAAATTTTCTAGATTTTTTCAAGTGTATTAAATTAGTAGGGTTTCATTTGGATTTAGGGAAATGCTTCTAGTGTAATGTTGCATCATTCAACATTGTTCAATCTTATGATCGTAGTATTGAATGTTGCCTAGTTACCTCAAATTAGATCCCACTTTAGATCAAATGGGGTTCAATATTCTTACAAATTGCTTATTGTGCCATTGAAAGAAATTTTCTAGTTATGAAATTCAAACGGAATTTTTTTAATGTGGAAGTACCATTTCAATCTTACACAATCTCAATCAAGCATACCAAATTTCTATTACAAAACTCCAAGACTATAATTTTAAAGAAATTTTTTCATATATATATTCTATGATTTTACAAGGTTATAGATTGAAAAGTATTGGTGATATTTTTTGGCTATAATTTCTAGAATACAACTCCAAATAATTTAAGATTCACAAATACAAATGATTAGAATAATCTACTAACTTTGCATAAATTTTTCATGTCTTTTAGAAATATTCTAGTATTTGTAAGCAACACTTAGTTGGAAATCTACATTAATTGTGTTGATAGGGGTTTTAAACTTCAAATAGCAAATATGTGCCTTATCATTGGAATTTATAGTTTTTTCCCCACAATTAGACAAATGGATGAATTTTTTTCTTAAATGATGAATCCATAATTTTCTTCAAGCACACAAAGTATACTTTTCTTGTATTAGAATAGCAATTATTGAATTATTTGTTTTTAGATGTGTCTAATTAAATAAGAGTTTCTTTATCCCCTAAAGGTCCAAAGTCTTGAAATTTCTATTTTAGAATTTCATACAAATTTGTATAATGTCAAATTTTATTGTGAATTGTTGAATATTATTGTAAATGTATGAGGATGTACTAGGTTTCTAGTACATAAGACTTTTATTTCAATTAGTGCTTGATAAAAAATCATTCCCTCCAATGAACTAAATGCTTGAGCTTGGAGAGAAAAAAATTCAAAAATTCAAAATAAATTTTTAATGTTTATTCCTTCATAGAGTTTATTTATATCTATATAGATAGTGTTGACCCATTACACTTTGACTATTAGATGTGAAAGTTATAAAGATTCTTGAAACTGCCATTATTTATTTATTTTAATTTATTTTTCCTATTGGTTGAGTTATTATGTTTTCACGTATGCTTAAATTTAGGGGAAGATTTGATGTAATCTTACACAAAGTATATGACATTTGCTTGAATGTTGTATAAGGATTTCTTGGGCATGTTAAAACATTAGTGACTATTAAGGATGTGGCCAAATGAAGGCATTTTCAAACAAAATTATGGACTTGAATTGTGTCTAGTTATCACTAGTGAAAAGTTTATTGCATGCCTAGTAAACATGAGTTAGTCCAAATTGATGGCATATATTCTTCTTTAGTGCTCAATATGTTAGAATTTACTAGGGATGCACAAATTTTGAAGGAATTAATTTTGATTTGTGTTCCACCCTCAAATTGATTTTTGTCTTGATACTTATAATGAAGTTGTACAAGCATTACATTTCCCACCAGCTAGATACCTACAAGAAGGAACTTGAGAGTGTTGTAAAGTGTTGTGAGCATCATATGAACAAGAAGTTAGAGAAGGAACCTACAAAATATATTAATTGAAGAAGAAGAGGAGTTTTAGATAGCTTCCAGATTGCAATTGATAGACTAGATGTTTTGTAACACCTCAAATTTGTCAATTTGATTGGAAATCATCTTGTAAAGCTTCCTACAAGGTCTTTGCAAGTATTGTGCGCGCGCGGGCACACACACACACACACACACACACATCAATGCATTTTGCTTAGAAGAAGTTGCATAAAGCTCAAGGAACTCCAAAAAAGGAAAGAAGGAATACACCATCACCAATAAAAAGAAAGAAGGAATGCACCATCACCAATAAAAAGAGGTTTGGCCTCCAAATAAGGCAAGGGCAACACTATTGCAATACCTCCAAATAATTTACACCATGACAAGACATAGAGGATAACTTCATCCCCATCTCCATCAACACTAATCAACACTAAGAAATAGCACTACCAAGTTAATTGTTGCTACTTGCTTGATGCACTAAAAATGAGCTCTTCAAACCATCAATATAGACACAGTTGGCCACTTGTCCTATATCAAGGAGTTTCATTAAAATACTAGAAATGAATGCTTATTTATTGCAAATTAATTTGGAGGAGATAGCAAGTATTTTACTAACTAATTCTAGTTAGGTAAAAATTGCAAATTGGTTGGCATGGTCAAAGTCATATTCCAAAAAACACTTGTTGATTAAGTTTACACAATGATAAAAATTCAATCTCAATAAATTTGCCTCTATTACATAAAGATTTCTCTACAGCTCTTATCCATCTCCCCAAAACTACTGAGGTGATACGAAAAGTATCCTCTACCTTGCATGCCTCTCTATTGCAAAGAAATACCCCCCAAATCCAGCTCGTGTCATTCCCATACTGTTCCACCCTCTATGATCACAGGAAGACCTCACATTGATTTGAACATTACAAATTTACAGAAACGATTGAGATGACACAGCTGAGTATGTGTGCAAAACAATAAACAAATCAATTAAATTAAATTAAACTCAATGGTACAGATACCGACATTTGTCTTTCTTCTTCCACCATTTCATTCTAAGTTTCGCATGTGAAGAGAACCAATAATGTGTAATGAAATTATGTACACTCACTGTTCCTACCAATATCAGCTTCAACAGCACTGTCATTAGAACTATTTGATGGGCTTTGCCTGACTTCTCTTTCAAGAATCCCTCGCCATTCTTTCCCTAACTACCAGCTTTAGGCGTCTTCAATATCTTTCATTGCGTTCTGCCATCACATGAACACAAGTAATATGATAAGAATCAAGCAGATATCTCAAAAAACAATACTGATACCGCCAATTGGCCAACAAGATTTTGCATTATAGTGCCCGTAAAGTTCTACCAGCCAGAAATGCAAGACATTTGCAAGTAAAGAAAATTCAATTCAGGTTTCAAGAACTTCAGACGAAGTCATAAAAAGAATCTTTCATATATGGAGGTCTCCCTGTAATCATAGTGATCTTACAAAGAACCTTTCTTATGATTCATGAAAGTTTAGAAATGGCTAGGAACACTTGAAGTATTAGAGTAGATGAGAATTAGCATAAAAAAGAATAGAAATCTTCTTCTGAGAGACTAATAGTGTCCAGAACTTCTTTTTTTTCTCTCTACCTTGCTATAAAGATTTCGCAAAGCTATATCCAAGCATACCCTCAGTTCATTCAACCTCCTGTGTTGTACCACAAGAGGTTGAAAAGAAACCATGAAAGCTCTAGTTTCCTTGAACTATTGGTGGTGTGGCATGAGCCTAAACAATCTCCGCATGCACAGAATTTCATTCGAGTCGGGCAGAAAAGGGGTAAAGGCAAGTAAAACAAACCTTGGCCAATTTACCGACATAAGAGGCTGCAAAAATTGTCGCCACCAACCCAATTCCCAGTGTCCAGTAGCTTTCTGGGCCGCTTGGGAAGACAGCATCTGCCTCTTGTTTCTGCAATGGAGAATTGAGACGTTTGTTTAGCACTATCCCGTGTGTGAAATTTAATCCGTGACTACAGAGGTAATTCACTAATTAACATAGTCAAACATGAGCTGCTGACCAATCAGAATTTTTGAGTACATAGAATCGCCACACCTGAAACTCCAAACCAAAGGGACACAGCGAAAAAGTGACAGCAGCTATTGCGGATGTAGGAAGAAATTGGAGCTTACAATGAAAGCCCTTCCTATGGCACCGGCGCTTACATAAGCCCATGTCCCAGGTAGCATACCCAACCAACTGCACAGGAAATTCGGATAATTAATATGGCGTGGGCGGACAGAATAGCAAATAGCATTAACATATAAATCTTCCACATTCTACTAATTGCAAGTTTTCTTACCCCAAATAGAAATTCATAATTTTAATGTCCATATACCCGGTAACCCCCAATACAATCGTAAGTATAATCCTTGTTGATTGCAAAATTCCAAAATCCTCTTCAATTACCTTGAATTGCCATTATTCCTTTAATCACATATCACAATTCTAATATACATTAAAACATTCATTCTTTGGAGTGATGGGGACTAACACGACAGTATTGCTTGAAAGACGACTCATTCTCATTGGATATCAAAACTTTCTAGAGTTTGAACAATTGTTTTAGTCCATCCCTGTGACCCCAGAGAAATTAAAGCAGTAGGGTACAGAAAAGAAGAACCCAGAGAGAGCTAAATATTAAAATGCTGTACCTTCCAAGCACGTAAGGGATAAGTTCGACTGAAGTAAGACCGTAGAGATAGTTTCCAAGAGAGAAAGGAAGCAAGGGACTAAGTCGCAGCAGAGTGACCACTCTGAAACTATCTGCTCCGATAGCCTTGTCAATTGCTAGAAACTTTGGGTTATTTTGTGCTAGTTTAAGAATACGGTCCCTTGCAAAATACCGCGCTATCAGAAAAGCAATGGTCGCTGCAAGCTGCAGGAGGGCCACAGAGACCAACTCAGAATAACTCTTAACAAGAAATGGCGTTTAAATAGAATGAGCTGAAGCCGTAAATTTTTGAAGTGTCAAGGGTTTCCGTATTCGGCTTACCGTGCCTGCTATAGATACCAGAATTGTCCCGTATAAAGTTCCAAACAGCAATCCTGCTGACATGGTCAAAGGAACAGCTGGAATTGCAAGCACCTGAAAGTTTCCCACAACAAAAGAAGGGCTTTGAATACCACGACACACAGAGGGCCTACAACACATGCCTACACCGACAGTAAGCTCTCAAACTAGTATGGCTTTCCACACACCAATCTCACTTTGAAACCAGTAAACTTAGGGTTGCACAGATCGATTCGTCGTAACAACAAGTTTGAGATAACAAGAATTCTACATCTTGATCGTTGCAAACAGCAGTTCTTAATGTGATTTTCCACAATTGGTTCAATGTTGCCATTACTCTCATCCAAGTAACAATAATGACCACAAAGAGGTGGCGTTTACATAGCTTCTATGTGGCCTGTCGAATTTGAGATAAGAAGGTTTCAAGCTACCTCTTGGAGATGGATTGGACACTCGCCACCTCAAACACATTATAAATGCAACAGAACCTCTCAAGCTTGCACATGATGCTGGTTCAAATTTAGGCTTGTTGCATCAACCTGAGCGATCTACAGTGGCCCTTAGCAATGGCAAGGACCCTACAAATTGCTCTGAACAATAAGAAGGTGATGGCCACAAAAACCCTATCTCGGTAGTTCAATGAATTACCAATTAGGGCTTCCAGAACCATCCGGTGATCGTAAACTCGATTTCACTTGCAAAATAAGCACTTGAGGAGAGTAAAGGGAAGTCATTCATACCTCTAAGCCCGCATAAGCAAGAACAAACAGGACGTATCCAGCAGGGCCATACCCTGATTTCCATTTCCAATACAATCGGTCAGACCTCATGCTCAGAGCTCAAGACCTAACAGAACAGAATTCGCTGGCCTAACAAAACCCCAGAAAATGGTACTTCCACACCCCAGATAATGACCGAAGATTCATGGTTTTAAAATGACCAGCTCTCGATCAATCAATTACAATTCAAACGAGGTTAAATCACACCCCACCAGAATCACTGCAGAACACTGCACGCGTTGGCGAGAAACTAAACAAAATCGAACAAACGAAAGTCCCCAAAACAGTAAAACCCCAATTTAACCTTCCTAGTCCATTAACCATTAAACCCTAACCACTCGCCTTCTCAACCACAAAAATCTCCCACCCCCACCACACACACACACACACACACACACACACACACACACACACAGGAAACACACTTGCGACAGCATTTGCATCCCCCCTGACCTTCCAGAAAATTCGAGAACTGCGTGAGAAGCTCATTAATAGGCTCCTTATAAACAAACCCCAGCACCCCAAACGCGCCCACACAAGCGACCAGCAACACCGTGGCGACAATCGTCCCTTTCACCGTCCCCGACACCCCTTCTTCCGCCTTTTCTCCTCCTTTCACCGCCTGCTGCTCTTCTTCCTTCCCACTCTCCACCACTACAGCCTCCTCTTCGTCGTGAGATTCAGAACCACCCAAACTCGGTTCCCTTCCATTCCCATTGGAAGCGCCCAATTCAATTGGTTTCGATTGCTCGTGCACCGCTTCGTCTCGCAGGGACGACGCCACTCGCACTCTTGGGTGTCTGCTTCGGTGTTGCCCCAGAAGAGCATGATTTCTTCGCGTTTGCTGGTGTTGGAAGAGGCTCCGATTGTTGGAGGCTAAGAACAATGGCAAGCAGCTAGAGACTCGTGGGGAGAGAGAGAAAGCTGGGAATCGGGGTGGGACGGTCCCGAGGGGGGAAGCCATTCCCATTCCCTTTCCCATTCCCAGGTGGAGATTCAAGGAAGCATGGAAAGGCAGCGTTGCTGCGAGTGCTCCCATGCCCTAACGAGGTAGCTCTTGGGATTGCGAACGTGGTTGCAAGGAAGTTACAGTACGTTTTACAAATGGGTTCGCAAGTGTGTTGGGACTGTGTTGGGACTGAAAGGCTTGGGGATTGATGATGGGGCTGTGGAGGTGTAGGAACGCAACCCACAAATTGGGATGTATGGGCAGTGTTGGGCGTGCGAGAAGGCCAGGGGCGTCATCCTCGCCTTGGGGCTTTGGCGCAGTGCTGATCCGGAGCCCAGCAAAGGGGCAGAGCATCCACCTGACGGAGACGGTGACTCACTCCAACACTTCAAGGTGAACTAAAGTGGGGGACCCTAAGTTAGTTGTGCCACAATTTAGAAGCCACCCTATCTGTGCTACTGCTTGTCACTGGTGCACATTTGTTTGTTTTTGTTTTTTAAAATAGTGAGCCTTAGGGTTAACCTCACTGCGGCCTCACTGCAGTGGTCAAATTTTGGAGGGACCAAATGGGAGAGAGAGGCCAAAATCTTTACAGTAGAGCAATAAATTGTTCCTCCCAAACCAAGTACACATTTCAAACTTTTGTATGTACTCACTGAAACATAAGGTAGAAGCATCTATACAAGGTAAAAGTACCTATAATTGTCACTTTAGGCAATTCCACATATTTCTTAGTAGAATTGATACAAAAGATTATTTTTAACTTATTGGCAATTGAAAATAAGGAATTTTTTTTTAAAATCATGATTTTGGGAAGTTCAAATATGTGGTATGACCTCAAATCATTTTTGGCATTTATGTATGAAAGTTGTACAATTTGGACTTCCTATGTCTATATATTTTAAGATTGGTTTAAATTGCAAAGTCGGGAAGAGGTGTTTCTATCTTAGTTAGCCAAATGGTAGTACAAATAGTCACATCAATAAGGTCTCCTACCTTGAGGGTTGTTTCACACAAGGGAGTCACACAAGGATGTTCAAAAGAAGGAATCAACTCAAAAGAAATCATGAATGGAGTGGAATCCTATGTTACTTATAGTGGTTTTTCAATGTTCCTAAATGACATCCCAAGATTCTTGTGTAGAAGTGGATTAACAATTTCCCAAAATGCTTTGATCTAAGTAATGAAAAAACATGTAGTTTGTCTTTTTCACTCCCACTTTTACTCCATCCAACCTTGCTCTTGATGTCGGTGCCCCACTGTGTGTAAAGTGGCCCTAAGCTAGCTCAACTTCACTTTGGTCTTTTTCCAAAATCATTCCATATAATTTTTTGCCTAATATGTAAGCCATCTTAATATAAGAGTTTGGGGTCAATTTTAGATATACTAATTTTTAGTACTTTAAAAATTTATTCTACATTCATACATTGTCCAAAAGATACATGCTAAAAGAATCTAAAATTTCCATTTCACTTCCAATCAGATCCAACAAATTATTTAAAAATTATTATACTAAAAAATAATGTTTATTTTGACCATTTCAACTGTGGTTACCTTACTTGAATTGTTTAACCCTATCCAATTTAATCATATAATTAGAAGCTTTTAAATGTGGTGTTAGTAATATGACCATAGTGAATTTTCATAGGTCTTCAATTTTGCATGTGGTGTAACATGTTCATAAGGTGATAAAATCTCTCACAATATCACCACCTTATAGCAAATAAGCATACATTGGAAATTTTTGGATGAGAAGTGTGCACTTGATACTTAGACCTACCCAAAGTTCCTCTTTGGCTTGGCAAAAATTCCTTTTTTTTGTTGGATTTGGTAACCCCTTTTTTGCACATCAACCTTAATATTAGGATAATTGCACACTATGGGTACCAATACTCGTCATGCACCAACATGTATATATAAGGCACTCAATTTGCATAAGTTTTGCCCCAAGTAACACATTTTTTTTACACCAAAATATACACTAGAAAATCTATTGTATTTTGCCACAACAACTTTACGATCTTTACTAATATTTTGAAGAATTTTTCTACCTTATAGTTTCTAAAAAACACACATTCTAAAAAAAAGTGAAAAGATTCATTTAAAAAATATTAAATGTCAATCTAAGATTTTTGAACATCAATATTAAATAATTGAAAATGTGAAAAAATTCCAAAGTAATATGAATTTGAAAAATACAATCTTTGTAAAAATAAATATGTATATTAATATATTCAATTTTTTTCAATTAAGCATTATTAATGACATCTCTAAATTTATTCTGTGCATGGCAAATTTTGTTAAAATGGCAGTATTCTATTAATTTGGCACTTTTAGTAGTTTAGACCACATGGTCTGAACCGTTTTTTTTGTACTAGGATCTACATGAGTACTAGATTTTTGAAATCTAGAATTCTCTTAGATATCTGAAATCTATACCAACCCCAAATTCTTCATATAGCTCAGTCTAATATCTATGCTAGTCATACATTTCTGAAATCTAAAAATGACCTAGATGTTACCAATGTATACTTGTCTTATATGTCAAGGTGTGAAAATGGCATATGGAATACCACCATTTCAACGAAATTTGCCATGTGCAAGATGTTGAAGGTGAAGTACAATTTTAGTGTAAATTTCCTCATCTAGTCTATTTAGAGATTTTTTAATTGATTTATTCTATGTAATTTGTGTATCTTTGCTAGACTTGATTTGTATAAAAAAAGATTCTTACTATCCCAAATTCAACTTGCATTTAGTGGTATGAATTTTCAAAGTACTTATTTAAATAATGCATAGCAATGCATTGTGACCAAAAAAATGAGTACATTATAGCATGCAACACCCATTAGTAAACAAAATAATAGAGAGTCTTTTTGCTTTTGCTCACTAGGAGACTTGTGATTTGGGTTTTTTTTTTCATTTTCTAAGAAGTGCAAAAGTGGCGATATAAAATGTTATAGAGGTGCTCCAAACTTCAACATTCATCTATATATTGGATGGAAAATATCAGTTAGCACATATCACATATCTATAATTTGATTTTCATTCACAATCTAGTGATTTCATCCAAGTTTTTTTTTTTTTAATTTGAAGTTTTTTGGCAATTTCATCCATTTTTTCTGGGCATTTTTCTGCCATTTTTAGCCAAATTATTTTTTCTAGTGCAATTTGGCACTGTAAAGCAAAAAAAAATAAAAGCCTTGCTTGTGATTGATTGAAAGTCAATATTAATAGAGAGTTCTATGGGTGGAATAAGTAATTGATCCACTCTCTAATTAAAAATTGACTTAGTATTTTGATGTGCATGATGAATTTTTCCTCAACAAACTAAAATGCTTCAATGTAGGACCTCTAAAAGCAAATCATACTTTCAAAAGCAAGTACTAATAATTCCAAAAAGTCAACATATGTTTACATATTGATTAATGTTCAACAAGTAGACACTGAAATTGGGGAACCATTTAAAAAAATTTACCTATTCAACTTTGATTTCCTATAACTCTTTGCATATTATATTTGAATGTCATTCTTGGATTCACTCAACCTTAGTTGCAATTTGTCTTTATTTGATAAAAGATATTAAAGTTTCATGATGTAAGGCGAATTTCGTTAAAATGGCAGTATTCCATTAATTTGGCAATTTAGACCGCATGGTCTGAACTATTTTTTTGTACTAGAATCTATACCAGTACTAGATTTTTGAAATCTACAACTCTCCTAGATATATGAAATTTATACTAATCCTAGATTTTTAGATTGCTCAGTCTAATATCTATGTTGGTCATAGATTTTGTAAAATCTAAAAGTGACCTAAATGTTAGCAATGTATACATGTCCTAGATGTCAAGGTGTGAAAATGGCATATGGAATACCACCATTTTAACGAAATTCGTCATATGTACAATAATGCATGATTATTAGACAAATTCACTTTGCTTTAAAAAGAACTAACTTATCAAGTTTGAATATTGTTGCACTCATTTTCTCTTCTTTATCGCAAAAGAAAGAAGATTCATTGCAAGGAAACAAGCTCATAACATTAAGTGGTAATGGTAGAGCTCACTCTAAGTATGTGATTAGTGTTTTTTGTTCATTATATACCCTTTTGTAATTTGCTATGAAGTGTTAACTTTGCACAAATTGGCATTTCATGTTCTTTTAGCCCCGTATAGCAATCTTTCAACTAGTGAATGTTACGTGGCTAATCGCAAGCATCTCTATCCAAATGGAAATATTAAATTATGTGACTGCCTCTTTTCAACTAAAGAGATTACACTCATCATCGCCCTTTCCACAACACTGATTCCGTTCATAAGATTGAGGAAGAAACTGGTTCAGAACAAAGACACAGTCTGATTTCTTGCTGTCAACCCAACAGCCAAAACGCATTCATTATTACAAGCCAGACTAGGAACTTATCCACACTTCCAAGAATTCAAATTAAATAAAAACACCCAGCTTATGCATCACTGCAGCCTGCTTTGCATCTTGAGAAATCATGAAGTAGAGACACACCTAAAATTGCCTGCGACCCGGATGGGCCTTCCACAATCTTTCATACCTCAACATCTACAAATAAACTTTGACTAGCAAAACATGTGATTTATCAAATGGTGGCTTAAAACATCTATCAGTAAAACTTAGACCGACTTTTGAAAATATGATCAAGCATTGGTTTCAGAACATCTCCCAATAAAAATTTGATCAACAAAGCATCTGATCAAGTGTTGATTACAGAACATCCACCACTGAGACTTCAACCCTGCATAACTTTCGCATACGGTAACAATTCGACGCATTTTCTGGTGCATTCGAATCCTTCTTCACTTGCCCCGCACTTGCCAACAACATTTGGCAAAAGAATAACAAAAGCTCTGCCAGAGACGGAGTCCAGAAGCACTCAGTACCAATTCGATCACTCAACGTATCCATAAACGAAACTGAACTCCTTCCGATCGCTCCAGAATCGGCCACTAGGACCACCAGGAGGAAAGAGCGCCAACCACACGGGGCTATCAGCTCCGTCTTCGATGCTCTTGGGCTTCTCTCCGATGTGGCCCTGTTTCACCAACTCCGCAGCGGTGGCGTCGTCAATGGTAGCCCGGAACTTGGCCCACATGCCGGTGTCCACAGAGCCCGGGTCCACGGAGTTCACGTACACGGGCGACGGCCTGCTCGCCACTTGTTGCGCCAGGATGCGCGTGTAGGCGTTACCCAGCACTTTGGTGAAGCTGTAGGCGTTTCCATAGCCAGCTGATGCAGCTGAGTCGCCGGATTTGCACACTTGTTTGTATCTGCTGGCGATGGCGTTGATGCGCTCTAGGTCTTGCGAGGTCACGTCCATGAGCTCTTGGCGTATGGTTTCGTCATTAATCGTCTGCAAATCAATATTGCACAGGGGACTCCATTAGAGCGCGGAAAGTGGATTGTTTTGCCATTGATTGCCAGACTCTGATCGTGCGTTCACAAGTGAAACCCAAAATGGGAATTAGACATATGTTTTCTTTTGTTTATGGAAATTGAACAAATGTCCTTTTGTGTCCAAATTCCATTCCAAATGTATCCAATGCACGTTGTCAATTTGAAGCTTACCATGAGCCAACCGGATCTAGAGCTGAGGTTCACAATTCGAGCTCCAGCAGGGGAGGCTTTCAAGTGCGGAAGGAGCTGCTCCGTGAGGTTCATGGTTCCGAAGTAGTTCGTGTTTATGGCCTCCGTTGCATGCTCGGCCGCATTGTCCAAGTGCTGCACTGCCGCATTGTTCACCTGGCCAAGCCAATTATCAAAATGTCAGCAGGGTATGACCCCTTTATTTACACACAAATCTCAAGTTCCAAGGTCCTGGCACCTCAGTACAACAGGAAGTAGCGTTTGCAACACATCACCAATTATTCTGAAATGATTTTGTATTGGTTCCGTACTTTGCCTTAACCCATGGTCTATTGCGAACCATTGCAAAAGAGCTGCAAACTTGTTGCAAAAGTCTTGGGCACAGAACCAATGCCTAAACTGTTGTGAAAACTATTGCACTCTGTAACAGTTGCAAACACGTACATTGCATAACGTTGTACTAAACCATTGCAAAATTACTAATCGACTTCTGGTAGTCCTTGCAGAACCGTTGCAAAATCTATTGCAATCTCAACCTTCTGTACTATTCTAGTGCTGCAAGGCTAATTAAGTTCTCCTTCTCTTGGTATGATGGAGTTTGAAATGCAAGGAACTGAGCAAAGAGTGTTGCCATGAAAATTGTGAGTACCAGGATATCTAACCCTCCGTAGGTTTGCTTGATCCACTCCACAAACTGCGTCACGGACGCAGCGCTGGAGATGTCAAGCTGGTGAAACACCACGTTCTGCAACCCTTCGGCGTGCAACGCTTCCGCGGCTTGCAAGCCTCGCCCCTCGTCTCGCGCTGCCAGCACCACCGTGGCCAGCCCCTCCTGCGCAAGCTTGCGCACGATTTCCAACCCTATGCCCTTGTTACTCCCTGTCACCACCGCCACGGTCGACTCCCCTGTCCACCACCTATACCAATTCAATCCACCGCAATTCAAGTCAGTCCATCACACACTCACACAATAACCGGAAACTAACAACCCATTCCCGTGAATTTCACCTTAACAGTATGTCGGGGCAGCAGATCAGCACTACAGCATAGCAATCAATGAATTCAAGTCGTCCTTACTCAACAAAGCCACTGTCTACTAGCTCAAAAACGTACTGAGTCGATCACATCACAATAACCTTCATACGAACTAAAACACAATATGATAAATCCGAAATTTGAACCCAAAAGTTGTTAAGGACGAAGTCATTCATTAGCTAGCGACCTCATTAGAAAAGCAGTAGGCAAGAGAAGTAGTAGCTCCGATCTAAAGCGAGAAACTAATCAAATCCTGCACATGACACGATCGACACACACAAATTTAACGAAAACCCAGCTCAATTCAATCGCACATAATCGGTGAGAGTAGTCATAAATCGCAAAAATTGTGAGAATGAGGAGCCTGTTCCAGTACCGATCTGGAGTGATCGCAGATGCCATGAAGCTAATTAAGAAAGACAAATGTTATTGCTAGCTGCTGCAGCCAGCTCCAATTGAGAGTAGACTTGAATATTTGATCACAACGAGCATGTAAAGCTTATGTATTTGCGATTCAGATATATTGAGTAAATCAGAGATGGGATTGAATGGTTGCAGAGAATGAGAGATGGGATCGATGAGATTGGAAGTGCATGAGCTTCAATTCTTTATATTCATTTCGGAGACTCAGATGATCAGGGGAGTGGGTAGCTTCTGGAGGTGGAGACCGGATGCTTCCTCACACTGAGGGACTGCTCTTCTCCGCAAGTGACGCACTGTAGTATGAACAGTGCAGTAGTGAAGTTTCAGAGGAAAGGAAGAAATTAGGGCATCTCCAGCAGCGCAAATAAATTATATCGATACCGAAAATTTAGGTGGGGTGTGCTATAACTGCCCCTATTCTAAAAGGGTCTTCTAACACAAGGGAACATATTGGAGTTTTAGGTGTACCCAAAGTGGGTACGTTAGGATGGGGATGACTCCAATTCCAAACTTCATTGTGGGTTCAATTTAGCCTTTTAATCCCTAAACAACCAATTGAGGGTGTTTTTTGGCCAATGAATGAAAAAAAAGTCTCTCTTTGCAAGAAAAAAATACAACTATTTGTCCTTCAAATTTTGTGTGCAAAAGGAAGGTCATCTATAGTAGTTTGATTTTGAGTGAGTGCTTTTGCATTTTTTAAAGCCAATAATTCATACGGTACCAAAATAGATGATTTCTACAGTGACCAATCTATCATTTAAGAATCAATTTACATTTGAGATATGGTCTTTTGTTTTTATTGCATTAGACTATTCTCTTAAAAACACTAGGTGGCAAATTTTGTTAAAATGGCGGTATTCCATATGCCATTTTCACACCTTGACATCTAGGACAAGTATACATCTAAGTTACTTTTAGATTTCAGAAATCTATGACTAGCATAGATATTAGACCAAGCAGTCTAAAAATCTAGGATTGGTATAGATTTCAGCTATCTAGGAGAGTTATAGATTTTGAAATCTATTACTGGTATAGATTCTAGTACAAAAAAAGCAATGCAAACTATGCGGTTTGAACTGCTAAAAGTGCCAAATTACTGGAATACCGCCATTTAAATGAAATTTGTCATCTAGCTAACCTATTTCATAAAATGGGATGATTGAGGGGGTTATAAAATATTAAAATTAGAAAAATTTAACAATGTAGTGGTTTACAATTAGATTGGATATAGAAACATATCTAGATATGGGATTTATTTGTAGAGATACATATACGTATAGAATTGTTGACATGGATGCAAATGACCCCATATCTATTGTACACAATTTAAATTGATGTTGGTATTTTAATTATTTGTTACCAAAAAATTATTAAAAAATTGTACTAGAGGGCTTAATTTCAGTTTTATTAAGTGAGACCTTGATCCATTTAATTTCATTGCACTAGACTAATTTTGTGTTGTCTATCAATGAAATAAGCCTCTTCTTGTTTCATGAAAATTGTCATTATTTTAATTATAATTTTTATAGGAAAAAATAAAATAAATTGATAAAATAAGATATAATTCAAAATCTATGTCTTTACTATAAATTAAATTCCATAATACTCTTCTATATTATATTTTATAACAAAGCTATGCAAATATCCAAGTATGAATTTCCTCACATAATATTCTATTTAAATACTAAGTTCATATTTGATACATTGTGTTCCTTTTCTCATTATAAAAATTGGCCATTGCAATTTGAATTTGGAATTATCAAAATAGAAAGATAAATTGTTACTTTTGGAATAGTAAATTAAAATGTTTGAATTTTATTTTTTACAAGAAAACAATGTTTGAAGTTGAGTATTGATTGTAAAATAGTCATTGTGTGACTTCAGAGTTAACAAATTAAATTGGCTCATGTATCAATACAATTTAAAATGCAACCCAATACCCTAATAGTCATTACTTTGATTATTAGACATTGGCAATAGCTTGATAATGATTGTTGAATTTTTCAACATTACACAACAACAAAATATTTTACCTCTTCAATTATTATATTAGGAATTTGAACATTTTTAGGTACAAGAGCCAAACCTCCAAGAGATTAAATTTTTCTCACTCTACATCCATCTTTTATAAGTATTCATTGTTGCATTTAACCCTAGAAGGATGTGTTTCTATGAACAAGGCAATCAACCATAAGATTTAATCCTTGAATGATTGTAGGTGCCTTCATGACTCGTTTCTACAAATTCCTTGAAAGTTATTTTTTGGACACTTTTGGTTTTCAAAGGTCAAAGTTATATTTTCCTTAGGCTCTTTTAACTAGATTGCCTAGTTATGCAAGTGGTGCAAGAATGTTTAATTTTTAAGCCACTTGTTTGATATCATTACAAATTGGCTACATTATAAATGCATTGTTTCAATATGAACCACATTTTTGTTGAGCATTCATGCTTTTTGTGCCACCTTTTACCATAGTAGGGTTTTTTTCACTTCATAATAAACATTCTTCCATGATATAGTATTTCTTGGGCTAAAGCCAAAATTAATCAATGATATGGGTCTTTGATTGAAAACAATGTGGCACAACTTGTACAACATTTTTCTTATATGATCCCAATGCTTCAAGTGCAAGCACTTGGAGTTGAAAATCAGAAGCATTTAGTTGCAAGCTAGTGATGTGGCCATGTTTCATCAACAAATAAATTGTTAGATATCTTTGTGAAGTCTTTAAATTATATATGCACTTTCAACCACATTTTGTTTCGTAGTCATATTTTTCTTGTACCTTTTATTGAAGTAGGGTCTCTTGGAGTACAATCTACAACTTTATTAAAACCACTCACTTAGGACATTTTATTATTTGTGGGAAAACTTAAATGGTTAACAATATGCATTTTTGATGGATGAAAATATAGAGTCTCACTATATCCCCTTGCAAGGCATATTTACAATGTTTGGCACTTTGCATTTTAAGCAATTGTTTCTTTTCTATCCAATGTCAAAGGCTTCATGTATTATCAAGTATCAAAGGCTTATTTATGAATAGGATTGAAGTTCCACTAATTTAAGTTACCTTGTCCATTATAAAGTGTTTTTTTAGAATAAGATTCATAGGTCTACTTCTCTTTAGTTAAAGGATATACTCTCAATGGAGTCCATTTTTGAAGAAGAAACAATCAAGCATTATATTTGGAGAGCATGGTTATATCTAATATTGGTATATCTAATGGTGCTTGACATGTTAATAAATACAATGGCTTGCAATTGAGGTAACATGAGCATTTCATTGCATCCTATAATCCTTCAGTGTTCTTGTAAAACATTCAAATGACTAAACTTCAACTTAGAGAAAATAAATTAATCTCTAAATCTATGCATTTATTTATTTTTTGATTTGAAGTTTTGTAAAGGTCTATTATAAACAATAGCTTGGAGAAATAATTCTGGTACTGATGTATGAACAAAAGTAATAAATTGTAGATTTTAAATATTGTATTACATGAATTTCTTTGCTTAGATTTATAATTGCTACTAGTGTGCCCTGTGTTGTTGCCATAGTTGAAATGAACATAAAAGTAATTTTTTAGTTTTTTAATTCATAAAAACTTCGAAATTTAATAACTTTCATGCCTTCAGTCAAAATGCCACGAAACCAAGCCCATGCACCCCTCCTCGCTAAGGGCTTTCCGACGATACCAAACACATGAATGGGAGAAGCAAGATCCAAAAGATCTCAATGTAACAAACAATCAAAATAAACAAAATAAACAAAACAAACAAACAACCTAATTTAATAGGAGGATAGCACCAATATTGCCAAGTATCACCTAGTTTTAATATATAGATATCACCAAACATTGCCAAGTATCCCCTAGTTTTGATGTAGATATCACCAAATATTACTAAGTATCACCCAATTGAAGTATGCCCTATGTCGTTGCCATGGTCAAAACAAAAGAAAAAATAATTTTCTAATTTTTTTAATTCATAAAGACTTCCAAATTCAATAACTTTCATGTCTTAGGTTGGAATCCTACAAAACCAAGCTCGTGCACCCCTCCTCATTGAGGACTTTCTGACGATACCAAATACGCAAACGGGAGACGCATAGTGCAAGAGATCTCAATGTAACAAACAAAACATCTTTTTTAGGTACATCTCTAGAATAGAGCACTCATTTGATCTTCTCTAGTTAGTTACATAATTCACTTTGTTAGTATCTTTTGTAAAGATATTTTCATTTTGGCATCTCATATTAACAAGAGGAAATAAGCAAGAGCCTCATTGACATAGATTTATATGAAATAATCTCAACTTAATATATTAATTTTGAGTATACATTTTGAACATAAAATCATCCAAAGTAGAAAAACATCCTAGTAATATGCTCAATATTAGAAAGAACTTCCCACTCATAGTATTGTTTTTTCTAAAAGGACCATTGCTTGTGTAGGAATCAAGTTTTCCACATGCTCCAAGTTCTAGAGGGCATGAGCTTCACTTGTGCCTGTCCCCAAAATACCACACAAAATGGGATTAGTGAGGATGCATGAGGTGTTTATAGCTCATCATCTCTTGCTATTGATATCACCAGAAATTCTTAGATCAACACATGCATGTAAAGACCTAATAACAAAGACTAGGATTAAAAAGAACAAGATTGGAAGAAGATGCCTGTGAAGCAACCATCTATCTCAAATATCTTGTCCCATTGTGAACTTTGATCGTAGTACTGTGATTGCTCTAGTACCAACAGACCACCAAACAAAAAACCTTCGTGATTTGATCACTAGAAGAGAAACCTCAAAAAAACTAACGGGCTACTGTGATTGCTCTAGTACTAGCAGACCATCAAACAAAAAATCTTCTTGATTTGATCACTAGAAGGGAACCTCAAAAGGAATAATGAACTAAGTGAACATTGTAAGCTGAACAATAGAGGTGGCAAGTCTCCTTTAGCACAATTGTGCAACCAAAGTTAATAAAACTTCCCCCACTGCTTGTTCGAAGACAAAATATATAACTTTATTATTATGCTACCATTCCATTAGTCTTGGCTTGATGGAGGTTCACATCCACTTAGGAACTGTATTTAAATTAGAATTTAATGCAAAAGAGACTGTAGCCCCTACATTTGGCATTGTAATCAGACTTATTGCAATCCGCAGGCAATTGTAGAGCTCATTATGTCTAATTTACAACATTTAGCCAATAGTCATTATTCTCAAGATAGTTAACTTACAAATGCCATTTGAGAATTAAAGATAAGCACATCTTATCATACATTAATAACTACCATTAAATTCACCATAAGAGGTGGTATAGAAAAAATGTATAGGTGGTAAGTAGGTATTTTAAGGTTTAAGTCTAATCAAAACATAGCCACCTACCATAAATAACCTCACAAAACGTGATGGGACAATTAAAGGTATCAATTTCAAAAATAGAATGTAACCTATGATGGTCTTCTAAGTTTAGGCAAACTTTCAAATTAATTGGATTTTTATAAAAGTCATAACATGTCAAAGTGTCATGGTATGTTCTTATAAGATTTCATATTTTTTTTCTAGAATTTACTCAAGAATAAAGCTTGAATAAATTGATTAGAAAAACAAAACAAAACAAACAAACAAACAAACAACCTAATTTAATAGGAGGATTATCAATGTTTATAAAATAAAAAATTAGATCTTTGCTACTCACTTTGCTATTGTCTCTTTCACCAATGACAACCAATTGAAGTTTCAAATTCAAAAATCTATTTCAATCTCTTTTAATACATAGTTTAATAATTGAATAAAAGTTCATAATAGGAAATTTTGTGGATGAACATATGGATGATTCATTTAATTTTTCTTTAAATGCATACATTCAAGGTTTCAAGTTATTCTATCATTGACAAAATAAGAAATAATGGTTGATGAAGATTGTAGTTATATCTAATATTGATATATCATTGTATGTAATGTTACTTTAGACATTCAAAGTAAATCAAATGAGTGTTATTGAATTTGAGTTGAGTAAAAACTCTTACAAGTCATATGACATTAGCATTTAGTAGTATGCAAGAATCCTTTTGTGGTGTTGTAAAAACGATAATTACATACATTCAAATGACTAATAGAGATCTTGAAGAAATTGAGTTAACTCCTATATATTTAAGGTTTTTTATTGAGCTTTTTAGATTGCATTCTAAATTAAATAAAAAATCAAAGTTTTGATAATTTTAAAACATTTTGGAATTGTAACCATGTGAATTCAAACTAAATGTATTCATAGATCTAATATAAAAAGAAATGCAACAATATCACTTATAGATTGAAAAATAATAATGTTTGATCATGGGGGTGTTAAGACTATGAATTACAAGAAGAATGAGGCTTGAAGAAGACCACAAATCTAAACCAACAATGATGTCATAATTTATTTATTCTTAATTCAATAAATCATAGTCCTAGCTAGTCAAATTTTAGCCAACAAGGTTGTGAATATTAAATTAAAAGAATTGAAGTTATTTTTGAAACAAAAATTAATTTTTTTTTCAAGAGGTGATATCATTGTTGGTGTAGTTTTGTAGCCCTCCTAAAGCCCCATTTTCTTGTAATGAAAGTAAATTGAAGTAGATCAACTTTCTTTTAACATATCAAATCTCATATTTAGGTCATTAAAAAACAAAGGTTGAAGGACACAATATGTATACCAAATCTCCTAAAGCCCTTGGGCATTTAGGAGTTAAAATCTAAATGCATTGATTCATTTTTTTATTTTAAAAAATCCAATAACATTTGTTTAAAATTCAAACTACTTTTTTAAAAAACTACATGAAATAATATATTTTTCCATCCTAGAAACCTCCCTAAAATCATCCAAAGGGCATAGAACATCCTCTTAGATGCTTTAAGGTTAACCCTAGAAGGAAGGGCAGATGACTACTAATTTCTAGCTTCACTATCACTCTATTTGCCACCATTGTGCAACTAGATATGAATGAAAAACTTATATTTATTTTCCAAAGATGATATCATATGTCTACTGTCATAACATTTAGTAGCCTTCAAGGAAGCTGCCTTTTCTTCTCTAGAGGCCTCATCTACAAATCCATACATACATCATAGATCTAAATTGCAAGACCAGGGTAGTAGTAGTAGATTTAAAGTGCATTTTCTTTAGCTAATTCTAAGAATGAACATACAAATCAATATGAATTGTAAAGAAAAAAATTGCCAAAAAATCCCAGGCCAAAATTAATTGAGGAGCATATTATGGCAATCTACCATGTAGTCATCACAATAATTTATTTTCAATTTTTTGTTGTGGAGATAATCTCTTTATATACCTATAGGCTGGTAGGAAGTAGATCAACCTATGCAGGATATGTAAAGTAGAATTTGTATTTTTTCAACCACTCATAATTAAAATCAAAAGTAGGAATTGTAATTGAAGTAGAATTTCAAACCTCATTTAGGCACATCATAACAAATTAAAAAAAATTGAACTATGAAACTTTGTTAAATTGAGATCAATTTAAATCTCTAAAAATTTTCTTGAGATTTTGATTCTCCAATCAAAAGTTATAGACAAATTTTTAGAGAGGATATTTGAAAATGTCAAAAAAGAATTCCCTTTCAACCTCTCTCTCAAATTTGTCCATAACTTTTGATTGGAGGATCTAAATACCAAATGGATTCTTGGAGGAAAAATTCCAATTCATTTTCCAACTTATTTTTGTTCAAAGTTTTTTGAAAAAAGTTTTTATAATATGCCTAAATGACGTTTGAAATTCTACTTCAATTACAATTCCTACTTTAATTTGACTAAACTATGAGCAGTTGAGAAACTACATATTATAATTTATATATCCCACATTGTTTAATCTACCTCCTACTATTCCATAGGTATTTAAAGAATTGTCTTCTCCTTACAAATGGTTTACTAAATATAACAAGGAAATTTGAATATTGTAATTGATAAACTCAATGGCTAGTCAGCCATTTTGTTAAAAGCTTCTATTCCGTGCACTATTTGAGTTTTCAGTCCCTCGAGTTTGTAAAGTTTGTGCACTTTTGAATTGAAAGTATTTGGATTCTTTACTATCCCAAGTGTGTAGTCTTGAACTTGTAATCGAGCTGGACTCTAATAGAAATCAACACGTGGATAGTTAGTTATTAATGGTGCCAAATATTCAACACCATCTTGTTGGAGGCAACCCATTCCTTTGTTGTTGAATGTTATGGTAAGTTGTAAAATTTTTAAATTTTTTTGAGAAAATTTTAAATTATTGTGATTTTTTAAAGAAAAAGTGAAACAAATTCATATCAAATACACACTACACTTGAAAAATCTGAAATTATCACCATGGATGTGTATTACAGTATATAACATCATGGTATAATCAAAGTTACTATGTCACTTTAAAATTAGAAAAATCAACAAACCATGGTTAAAAACCTAAAACTCATATTCCTATAAAATGTTGAAATTAGTAAAATTTTCAATTTGAGTAAAGGCTACACTTAATAAGCTTTATTTCATTAGTTATATTCAAATTCAAAAAATATTATTTTTATAGCTTAAATTCACATCAAAAAAGAATAACTAGAAATGGCTAAAATTTGCTACTACAATAAGAAAATTTGCATAACTATCATTGAAAATGTACTCAAGCAACTTCCAAGAAAACATTGGATGAAAAAATGTTTTTTTCCATCCAATAGTCTCATGTGAAGTCATCAATAGGACATTTAGTGTTTGCAACAACCTTCTAAGGCATGCCCCAATTGTTTTTTAACATATTAACCTTTGAAAGACAAGTTGGTCATAAAATCATCTATTTTGGTAATGTGCGAATTGTTGACTTAAGAGAATACAAAAGCACTCATTAGAAATCAAACTACTATGATAACCTTCCCTTTTCACACAAAATTTAGAGGATGAATACTTGCACTTCTATCTTGGATAGAAAGATTCTTTATCATTCTTTGGTCAAAAAACGTCTTGAATGTCGTTTACGAGTTAACCAAAGGTTTTTAGGTTGTCAATATGTGCAAAAGCAATACTTGTATACGGTTGAGGCCTTATCTAACCCTATCACCAAGGCAATCAATCAAACATTATCAAATGTAAATATGAATAGATGTACTCTTTGTTTCTCCTATTTGCCTACATATCCTTTTATTAAATTAGACTATTTGCTTTATTTTGTTGTTACGTTGAAATCTCCTAGACTATGCATCTCTTATTCACATGTTTGGTATCATTGGAAAGCCCTCAGTGAGGAGGGGTGCATGGGCTTGGTTTCATGGCATTTTGATCTAAAGCATGAAAGTTATTGAATTTTGAAGTTTTTTATGAATTAAAAAAATTAGAAAATTATTTTTTCTTTTGTTTTGACCATGGCAACAGCATGGGGCACACTAGTGATATATGGTTCAATGGACATTTTCAGTCCTCAGCGTCCTGTTGGGGTTAAACACATTTAGGCATCGATAAAATTCCACAATTCCAAAAAGTTGCACTAGAAAACAAAGAATTCATTGTGTAGAAAACAAAGAATGGCTATCTACACAAGCAAGCAAAATTGTCTGTCTGCTATTGACGTTCCACAAGTAAAGAAATTTAGTAGTGCAGAGTTACGAAGGTTAACCTTCAGGCGAAGCCAATTCAGGTCCAGCCTTTGAAATTTCCTCGTGCAGTTTCTGAGAATCCAAACCATTATACATCATCTTAAACAAACTATTGAAATGTCGCTGTTCTAATAAACCAATGCAGCACTACAGTTTCACCATCGCTTCGAGACTGTCAGCAGCGTCGGGAAAAAGATATTGAGCATTCAGAACAGACCCATCTCCGGAAGGAGTAGGGTAGACTGCAGCAAAACCAGTGGAGCCTAAAATAGGGCTATTCCTTCCACCATAGCTAGGGATTCCGAAGCCAAAGTCCAGCTCATAAATTGGAAAGAACCTCCAAAACGTTGGCTGTACGTCATGCGTAGATAGGTTAGGTCGTTCCCAAGCAAGATTCGACGCTCCTGTGACGTGAACAAAGTCCACAATAGACTTAACGTAATCATCCGTCACTACAGACACAGAATCCTGGATAAGCTTAGCTACATGTCCCAGAGGTAAGTCCAACAAGTCTGCCACCGAGCAGTCTGCTGGCCTGTAGAAGATACAGTTGCCGAAGTAGCTGACAGGAAAATCTTTCAATCTTTTTCTTGCGTCGACAACTGAGTAAATTGTAGTAGTTGCATCCCTATCCAAACCTCTGGCTTTGGTGACAAGCCTCCAGAGATGGGCCGTAATGAGCACGCCTGATGCAAATGATGCGCCCGATGCGCTTGCTTCTTTCTTCAGCTGCTGAATTTTTTCTGCTGAGATTGTAAACTCCACCTTTTTTGGAAGGAGCTCTACGGTGGCCTCTTTGCTCCACCTTACTTCAGACGGTAGTGAGGACTCCTGCTCCTGAGGATGCGAGGACAACACTTTGCATCCCGGAATGGAATCAATTGGTTGTGGTGGCACTCGAGGTGACAGCAAATGACGTCTGTGTTTGAAAAACAAAACATTAGAGATTCATAGTAATGATTCTAGCAAAGTCAAACATGACTCTGGCAAAGCTGACGATGGAAATGCAATGACAGTCAACGGGATCCTTGACAACAGGAAATTTGAATTGCAAAGCCTCACCGATGGTCAGGACGGCTAGTGATGGGTAGCCCTAGTGCCAGTTCAGACCATGCCTTCAAAAAGCTCATCCCAGAGACGCCATCCACCACTTGATGATGCCAATTCACCGCCAATGCTATCGACCTACACTTAAAAGATGTAACCTAGCAAAGCAAACCCTCACACTTTGAGTGCCCCAACTCAGCAATTACCATTTTTCAGAAGGACTCTAGGATTACAACCAGAAATACACCATATCGGTCTTCACACTTGGTAACAGAAATCCCCACACATAATCTATCACAACAAACTGGCAAGAGAACTCTAGTTCCATTTTAACCCGCAACAACCACATGAAACAGGAATTATTAGCTTCAAAACTACACCTAATTGTAGTGAATGAGGGTTTTCGGGGGAATTCAAAAGGTAAGTACACCTGGAAGAGACACCATCCAAAATGCTACGTCTAGCTATAGCACCAAAATGGAAGCACATACTCACCAAGACTCTCACAAGATTTCAGAAGCAACGCATGAAAGCAAAGTAACCAATGAAAGAAGATAAATTCTTTAAAGCAGCTCATGTTTCAATTCTACCCAATTTGATTCAATCAACCGATTATGGGTGTTAAGGACTCAAAGTGTTTAATGAATGACTTTCAAGGAAACTGAACTGTAGAAACGCAGAATACACTTATCCATCCCAGAATCTGATAATTATTGACTGAATACCCTGGTGATAGGGCAAAACCATTCTTTCATGCATTGAAATTCTCTTTCATTCACCTCCAAGAACATTAGGAAATCGGACCAGGCTCATAATAATATCAACAGGGACTGTGCTCAACAACAGACGCGACAAAGTTAGGTGTCTCTCCCTTTAAACGGGAAAAAAAACTCAACTTCTATCTCACTAGGCAGCAACCAGACATTTCCAGCTTCAAACCTACACCTGATTGACCTAAATTAGGACTCCCACACATTCTCAGCTCAAACCAACACCTGAAGAATCTTATTTGATTTGCGTCCAATCAACACCTGATTGACCTAAATCAGTACGCCCAGACATTCTCCGCTTCAATGATTACCATCTGATTGGCAAGCGACGTACGAATGCCAAATTAGGGCAACCTAGGAGGGAATGCATTGTCCCACCTGAATGACCAGCGGCGGAATCTCCTCATACTCCTCCAACGAAAAGAGCCCATCCCCACTCAACCCCGCGGCTTCCATTCCAGACAAGCCTACACGCTCCTCCCCTCCGACCTCTTCCAGCGTCTCCTCCACCACGGCTTCCGTGAAGAAACATCCGGAGTCATCGCAGCGGACCTCCGGTTTTCCATTTGGCCCCTTCTTCTTCACCAAGCGCCCTGCGAACGGGTAGTACACCACGAGCGCCTCCCGGAGAGACTCCTTGAGGCTGGCCACCAGAATCTGGAAGTCGGTATTCGGAGGGCGGTAGAGGAGGAGCACGGGAGTGAAGATGCCAAGTTCCGCGCAGTCGAGGTGGGTGAGCGGGAGGTGGCGAAGCTCGGGGGGAGTGGGTGTGGAGGGGGAGAGACGCACTGTGGTGGAGGAGGTGAGCGTTGGGGGTTTGAAGGAGCCCATCGTCACGACGAGCGTTAGGGCTTACAGTTGAGGGTTTTTCTCGATGTGAATAACAGAGCCTGCGAAGACTGATGAGACTGCGACGGGCGTTCTGTGGGGACAAGCCTTGGCGGGGAACCAAGGTCACGGGACACATGAGAAAGTGAGCTGGCAAATTGCGTGGAGGGTGACGTGAACTGAGGATGCTGAGCAGCATAGATTTGATCAGAGGGAGTTATGATAAGGTAAGGTAATTATCTTATTCTTGTAATCCAACCTTATGAGAAAATGCTCTTGGCAGAGGACCTTTTCCCACGAGACTCCTCAGCATTAGGGAAGTCTTAAAAGTTTTACCAACTCATTTCCTCCAATTCTCATGTTGAACCAATTTTTCTGAGTACTGAGTCTGATTATTTTCTCCATTTTTTACTCAATATAGAAAATTTATAGATTTTTTCACCAATTTTTGCGGGCTTTTCCAATTGCAACCAGTTTTTTTTCCCAATTCCATCGGCTACCTCCGAACTAGCCGCCGGTTCTTCCCGAACATAGCCTTTCCCTTTGCCTCGACAGAGGTCCCGTACTTGCACCAGAGCCAGGCCTTGCAATCGCATGGCATCCCTTCATTTCATTTCCTTCACATTTGATCACACCAAGGCCGCCATATTCCGATCAGACTGGGTTGCTAGCATCTATTCATAAGTTTATATGATTCAGATCCAGAGTAGATCTTCATTATGTATCATCTATTGACTGCAACTTTCAAATTCCTTACTTAGGGTTCCTGCAGAGAAGACCCATTTGGGTCTGCATCTGGTACCATAAGTTACGGTGTTTCCTTCTTTCATTGATGCGCTTTTCTTGCCGCATCTGACTGTGGGAGAAGTTTCCTGGAATTTCGGGTCCTCGGGATCATTACTGATTTCATGCGCGCGCTGCGTGAGTATTTTCGCGGACATAGTACGATTTACTTTTGTTATCAATGCTGGGTTTTGTTCATCGTTTTGAAGCGTATGTTCGAGTGCTTCCGTTTGGTCGTGTGGAATATTAGGGATCCCAGTTCGTGGCTTTCTGACGTGCTTAGTGGTTAACATTATTAGATCGCATGGGTTTTGGGTTTGGGTTTTGTGCCTACTGTTAGAGGATTCTAACGCACTCGAGCATAATCTAAGTGGAGAGAAATCTTTACATCGATAAATAAATTGAATGAAGAACATGTGGCTTCAAAAGTAAAATGATTTCAATAGGTAACGATTTCCAGATAAGCTTTTCAAAACTGCTCAAAAAAACATGAGTGCTTATGGGGTTAATTATTGTATGAATACAAGAAATCAATGGATTGTTGAAGTTCGAAGTCTTAATCACAAGTTTAGACTATGCTTGAACCATGAGATTGCCCATCGAGAAGCATATATGAATCTTTTAGACCTTAGAAATATTTGTGTTTTACAAGTCACACGTTCGGGTGCCACTTGCATTGTAAATGAGTCCCTAAACCCTAAAAACCCTAATAAAAAAACCCTAATCAAGAGAAAATGGGGTCCCTCCCTAAATTTGAAGCAAGCCGAGACATGCCATTTTCGAAGTGAATTTCTAATTCGGCGTTGCTGATCCGTTTTCTAGGTCGTGACGAAAGCTAACGTGACAAATCAACCTTGAAAGGGCCCTACTGTAAGAATATGGGACCAGCGCATTGTTTTTCCAAACAATGACTGAATGGACTGACCAGGTTGCAGAAGCAAGACATCCTGAAGAAGGTCCAATTACGAATTCTTCAAGGGCTATGTCGGCGGATGATAGCAGGTTACCGCTCAATTTTTAGTCAGAATTTTGCTGCTTCAGTTTGCAGTCAAGCATTTAGAGGATTGTTCATTGGCTCTGGACTAAAGGGGAGAAGGTTTTGCATTGATTGAAGCTACGTGTGAGAAGGTTTGCTTGAAAGGCGAGCCAATGTTATATGGACAAAGCCTCTCGTAGCAGCTTAGCTGCTCGTTTACTTGAGGTTGCTTAGCACATGCCAAATTATGTCAAAATTATGCTTAACATACTGGCATTAGGATTCATGCAGTAATATGCATCCATGGCTTAGTTACTACTTTTGGGTCTACTTTGAGACTTCAGTCTCTTTGAATGTGCAGGAATGAGGCAGCTGTGGAAGCGAAGCATAAGATATTTCTGAGCCATAGTGGAGCTCAAAAAGCATTTGTGGAGCAATTGTGCGTGGACTTGGAAAGGTGCGATCGTCATCCATTTTTTGATAAGCGGAGGCACAGCTTGGGAATAGGCGACCATTTTCCAAACGTCATTTTCCAAGCAATTCGGCAATGCCAAGTTGGGGTGCTGATTTTATCAGAGGATTTTTACACTCGCACCAAATGGCCAATGCTAGAGATGGCTGCTCTGGTGGAAACCAAAAAGCTTAACCCAGAGTTGGTGATCATGCCAGTGTTTCTTGGCATTTCCAGGGAGCAGTGTCGGAATGTCGACAACCATTGCCGGTGGCTATCAGTGTGGCTTGAATGGGCTCAATTGGACCCCAGAATTAACGTGGAAAAATGGAAGGAATCTCTTTCTCTGTTTGGCCCGACGAACGGTCTGTTATACAACAATTCCTTGGGAGAAGTGAAATTTCGACAAGATCTTGTTGAAGCAATTTGTGAGCAAGTGCGTCCTGAAACTCGGTGGGATGATTCTCATGTGCAAGGAAGGACTCGCTTGTGCAAGGTAAGATGGAATGACCCAAGAATCCTCAAGGCTTACTCAGTGCTAATGTATATTCGTTCTGACCTGAATGAACTACTATGGATTTCTATTATTTTTTGACTGTGTGGAATGTGGAAGTAGCTTCAATATCATTGAAGGATATTCGTTGACAGGTGATACGTGAGAAGGTGGAAAGAACGCAAGTATGTAAAACATATGGTGCCCGTGTAGTAGGCTTGCACGGAGTAGGAGGAATTGGGAAGACCACAATTTGCAAAGCTCTTTGCAATGACTACACATCAGAGTTCCGAGACAAAGTGGTTCATGTAGAGATGGAAGGTGGAAGCGAAGTGGAGTTGATGCGAAAGGTGTTGAGAAAGCTCACAGACGTGAATTCCGAGGTCTTGGCAGGGTTTGACAAAGGCGAGGTATGCTGAAGTAGAGGCTCCATTCACCATAGAGTTGAACTTTGATTTGTGCCAAGTGTGATAATCAACCTAATCTATTGACATTCAGTTTTTTGCAATTGATTTTCATCTTAACACAAATAAATCAGTGCAATTTTTAGATGGCGCTAGTTTCAGACTGTTGTAGGGAAAGGCTAAGAGTACACCTGCATAGTGAATGGAACCTCTCCCTTGCTGTATGGTGAATGGAGACTTTATATTTCACGTTTTTTTACTAATTTCTTGATGAAAATTAATCAAAACTATTGATGAACATTTTCCCTGAGTTGGTATTCAATATTTTGTGACAGTGTACTACGCAGCTGAAAGAAAAGGTTCACAAACACAACGTATTCCTGGCCATAGACAATGTGTCCGACAATGTGGACGTAATCGATCAAGCAGTGACTTATCTGAGAGCTGGCTTCAAGCACGGAAGTGTGGTAATAGTGACAGCTCGGACTTTGGAGCAGCTAATGTGTGTCGGCATAACACAAGAAAATTGCTTGGAAATGCCTAAATTGGACACGCGTGAAGCAAGGTCTTTGCTCCTGCGCACAGTGCCAAACGTGCCTGGTGAGATATCCAAAGAGGATGAGGCCCTTGTAATGCGCTGTGTGGAGCTTTGTCGATTCCTCAAAGCTGATGAGAGCGGCTTTGATTACCTTCCTCTCGCACTCAAGGTGCTGGGCGTCCAGCTTGGGTGCTTTAATTACAATCCCAAACAATGGGTGGCGCTTGTGGAGCAGGAGCCTGACACTTTTAACCAACTGCGCGAGAGACAGAATCCCATCTTCGCTTTCTTGAGAAGAAGCTTCGATGCATTGCGAGACGATGATCAACTGTTGTTCATGGATGCTGTCCTTTATTTTCCTAAACATTGCATGGAGAGCAATTACAATATTAATATTTTCGAGTGGCTCAGTATGGTCCATCGAACAAGTGTTCAGCTCGTGAAGTCCAGGGTGAGGCTCTTTTACTATGTATCCCATAAATGTTCTCTTTGTTTTACGAAGGATTGATGATTGCAAACGACCATTAATTGATCATATTGTGGGAAAACTTTAATCTAAATGGCGAGAATCTTTATATCACTTCATTGAGTGAAGAACATTGCATATGCTGGTTCAGAAATAAATCATTTGAACAGATAAATATCCCCAGATAAAAACTCTTCAAAACTGCTAAAAAAACAGAAGGCACAGATTGAACCTTATCGTCCTTACAGGGCTAAGAGTTTCTGCGGTATTAATTGTCTCTAATAGAGAAATTGGGATGCAACCTGTTGTTGATTCCATTATTTTAAAGTTGGGGGCCTTGAAGAGGAAATCAGTAATAGAAGAATTGGGTGAGCGCATAGGCATCCACGACTTGTGGCGTGAGTTTGCTGAAGAGGAAACCAAGTCCGGTCAACTAGAATGCCGTCGTTGGGTGTACGTGAACGACGACGACCGGACGGAGTTTGACGAAGCTGACCCGTCTGGAAACCGTTGGGGAAAACTGAGGAGGATGTGTTTTATTGGAACAGGGTTGGAGAGCTTCAAAAACGTCAACCTTCAGTACTGCTCGAATGTGACAGTGTTGCACCTGACAGGGTACCTAGAGGGGGTGAAACTGGTGGATCTAACCGCACTGAAGTTCCTGAAAAGCCTCCTATTGTGCAATTGGCATTTCGTAGACGATGTTGAAATTCGTGGACTTGGATCGTTGATGAGCCTGGGCCTTCTGGTATGGGAAGACGCACAAATCTCCTCAGCATGTATGGACGATATCAGCCTGCTTACGAACCTCCAGGTGCTGCGAATCTCTTGCAAAGAGTGCTCCAAAATGCCTGATTTGACCAACCTGAAGTCACTGCAAGTGGTGCAGTTTGATACAGAGGGCGAAGTAAGCAACGTATGCGGCTTGAGCTACAAGTTGACCAGACTGCAACGATTGTATCTAAGATTCTACAATGACAAAGTGATTTGTGGCTGTTATGGTATATGCAATATAATTGCCTTGCAGGAGCTTGAGATCGAGGGATCTGTGAAAGTGGAAGAAGTTTTCAGTTTACGCAAGCTCACGAACCTACAGAGATTGACAATTGATGGTTGCCAGTCTATCAAAGCATTGCCAGGCTTAGGTGACGTAGTTCCTTTGACTTCTTTGCATCTTTTGGGTTGCGACTGCGACTGGGAATGCTCCAGAGTTGAGCCCTTGCGTTCATTACCTCAAATTTCCATTCTTACGAACCTGCAAAAGCTGGACATTAGTCGGCAAAACTCCATCACTGCATTGGAAGGGTTAGGGGACGCCGTTTCCTTACAGGAAATTCAGGCTTCCCATTGCTACGAGCTTCGTGAGTTACCAGACATACACAAGCTCAGAAACCTCCGGGAACTTGACATAAGCTGGTGCTCAGTAAAGACGGTGTCAGGCTTGGGTTACCTTGTGGCTTTGCAAGTGCTCCTCGCACAACATTGCTCCGAACTCACTCACCTTCCCGACATGCGCAACCTCACAAACCTGAAAACTCTGGACTTACGGTGGAGCTCCTTACAAAGAGTGCGAGGCTTGAATGAATTGGCAGCTCTAGAGCGTTTGTTTGCTCACCATTGCGCTGAGCTTGTTGAATTACCTGACATGAGAAAACTTACAAATCTGAGACTTCTCGACACAAGTCACTCCGGTTTGCAAGCTCTCCCTCCCTTGGTCAATTTAACCGCTTTACAGAACCTCAAGGGAGACTCCCTAACACTTGAAAACATGACTGATCTGCACCAAATTCCTGACTTGCTGAAACTGAAGATTATCGGATGGAGCTCAAAGGGATTACCCGGGTCGTCCCAGAGCTTACAGTTTCTCACCATACGTGATTGCCGAGACTTGGATGAGATTCCCGGGCTACCTCATCTACCCAACCTTCAATGGTTGAAGCTGAAAAGCTCCAGCTTTCGGACTGTCTCAGGTTTGCAAAAACTCCCTTCTTTGCTTCATCTTGAAATCTTTTCTTGCAGCGAGCTGGGGAGCGTACCTGACCTGCACAATCTTACAAGACTTAGAATTGTTCATGAGGAGAGCACTAAGACGAGCCTGTCTGTTGTCGACATTGGCAATCTTCCGAAACTGGAGTATTTGGAGTGTCGGTGTTTGGCAATCACGGAGTTTCCGGATTTGAGTAAGTTTCCGCGACTGGTGAACCTGGAAATTTGTGACTGCGGAGAGTTGGCAAGGTTGACGAGCAGTGCACCATTGACTGCGTTGGAGTATCTCACCGTTGAAAGGTGTGCACGGTTGAAAGCTCTGCCTGAGCTCAGGTTTTGTACAAACCTGAACTCTTTTGAGGTGAGGGGTTGCGGTGTTCGATTGACGGAGCCTGATAGTGAGGATGGCGAAACGACGAGCTGGCCTCGCTTAGAATGGGAACCTGTTCCGCCGTAGAAATAAATAAGGACACCTTTTGCACTGCACCCGCATGACCCGTAGTTGCTTCCCCCTCCAACACTGTGTTTATCTTTGGCCTAAATTAACCCCTCGAGGTGCAGACAATTTCTGTAGATCATGCTTTTTATTAAAAGAAAATTTCACAAGCTTGAAGTTTGATTGATATCATGGTACAATACATCAAGCTTATCATTAAATATTGATTGTACCTTGTAGCTTCCCCCTCCCATTTCATATAAGGCTTTCTTATCTAGGTGTGCAACTGTGCATAGATATGCATGGTTTTTATTGGCTCTGGAATTCCAAGGTTGATGAAAATAGGGGCACCTTTTGTATTGTGCACCTGTGTAATGGGCACCCACAACTCTATTCCCACTTCAATATGAACAAAATAATATGAAATCCATTTGTTATTGCTTCTTGGAATGTAAGAACATGAAATTAAAACTTTGACATGTTGAATATGCAAGAGGCCACTATGTACCATAAAGAAGCAATTTTCAACCTGGTCCAATTTCTAATCCCCCCTCCCTAGTGGAAAAACCATAGACCTTGATTTTTTCCAAAAAAAAGTGCCCCCCTCCACTGCTGTCAATCGGATGGTTGTCACAAAAAAAAGATAATAGGATATAAAATATGGATACAAAATATATGATATGGATACAGAGCATGGTTATGGATACGGAATACATACAAAAAATAGAGCACATACGGCAAATCAATATCCCATATTTTATTGCAATCCAAAAAAATTGCAAGAAATTACAAAAATGGGGATGGTGTCAAGGATTGGCATTTGAGATGCAATACAAACATTGAGACTAAACTCATAGCCACCACGGCAACATCACACAGATTGAATCGAGATCATTTGTCTGCATTAACAAAATTATACCGCAAGAGGAACAAACCCCCCCACGTAGCTCTTTAAGTACCCGCACTTGCGTGGTTGATCTAGTACTGCAACAGCCCTGGCAAGGCATCAATGTGAATTTATGAATGTGTTTACTGGTCCTCCGTGTCGTACAATAATAAAGTGAGTACACCTAATTGGGTACCGTATCTTTACTTCGGAACTTCAATTTAGAGTTGACATTCTCTTCTTATATATGTGGTACAAATCTCCCAAGACAAGAATGAATATCCTAGATGTAAGTCCTAAAATAGAGAGGATATTATATGCATAGTGACACACTCATCAGGTGGGGGTTGCAAACTTGCAATTATATGTAACATGCTTCCCTTACTAGTCGGCACAACCATCTGAATTAGCTGTAAAGTGGAACGCGTGAGAATCTCTCGGAACTTTCAAACTGCAGAATAGTTACGAGCACAGTCCACGAAGGTTGACACAGTCACCTTGTGGTACAGACTTTTACATATCGGTACAGACTTTTACATATCGGTACAGACTTTTATCGATCGGTACAGACATTTTCTGAGATTCCTGCAGACATCGATCGTTGCATTTTCATTAATAGGTGTCGTCACGGGCTCCGTTCATATGTGAAGATGCATATAGCTAGAGATTTGTCCTCTTCATGACATCTATACTGTCTTGCAAAATGTTACTGCCCTTTGCATTCCCAGTTCTGAATTGTTTGTGTTAGAGCGAGCCACTCTGGTCGTCATTTTCATTCCAGTTCGTTGGTCCGTGGTCGTTCAGATATCTTACTACAGGGTTCCTTGCTCATTCGAAGAGCTTGGTGCTGGAGGTTGCAGGTTCGGAATAAACTGCTGCAGTGTTTCTGTGTCGGTATCGGTACGCGATTGTTTCCCGACCGTATCAGGCTGATATTGTTTTGAAGTTGCTTGTGGGTTTGATGTAATATGTTCTGCTGGAAGAGAGAGATTGATGTACTTTGATCTTGTAAGTTTCGATATCGATTGCATCGTCGTCAATATTTCATCTAACCTCCTCAAAATTAATTCAATCCGCAGGTACAGTTCCCGTAACTCTCACTGCTCCTAATTCTCTTGTCTCAAGTTCGCATGGGGTGATGGCCATGGAGAATCTCTGTCTCAATAAAGATGTATGCAAAAAGGAGCAGTAACCATCATCATGTGCAAGGCGTCATGGGCTCTCTGTCCTCATCAGATGTTCAACAGACACACAACGTCAACATTATTGTTCCTTCAATTTTGAGCACACCACCGCTCGACACTTCAGCTCCTAATCCTTCTCCGACTCCCACTTCACGCATCATCACAATCGACGATGTCGACAAACTAGAGCTCGAGCAGTACAAGCGCAAGTGTAGGCAGCTTGAGCTTGCTCTCCAAGCGAAGCGAGAACAGGAAGGCCGCGCCTTAACGGATGCCGAATGCACGGAGGTCGAGAAAGTAGTCGACGCAACTGAGAAAGCAGGGCGTGACCAAGCAAGACCTATCACCATCACCCACAGCTCACGGGACACAGAAGCAGCATACTTATCAGAACTGCCCCAATCGTACAAGCAAATCAAGAACTTGGTGTGGATTGAGAACCAGCCTGTGTACAAGGCAGCTCTGGCAGAGTGGAAGAGCAAGGTGGCCATTCTCGCAGCGAGAGTGGAGGGAAAGATAAAGCGGAGCGGCGTCTTGAAGAATGAGATTTACAACCTTATTGGATTCTTCAGCGTCTTTCAAGGCGTTCTTTTAACGTCTACCTCTCAATCGAATTATTTGCATTGCCAGAACGTCGGGGTTGTCGTTGCGTTGTCGGTGTTTGCGTCGGTGTGTTGTCTTCTTGGTATTCACAGGAAATTCAGCCGAATCCTTGATCTTGAGAAGACCATTTACTCTGAATTAATTCATCTCAAGGTTTGTTTTCTTTGCAACATCTTGTTCATATGCCTCTATTTAGTAACGTATCGTTTATTTCAAAAGAAATGTTAAACATTTGATCAATGCAACCATAGATTTTCACCGATTGTCGAGCATGCGTGAACTGGGCATTTAACCCTAAACGCTAAATCCATTTGCTGATCTGAATTGGGTGCTTAGGAAGCGAGGGCCAGAATATCGGCTTTAAAAAGAAGAGGCGAGGCTTTTCGATTTTACGACTTCCTGGAGGATACAGCATCAAGCATTCAGTCCACTCCCACCAAGTTCAAGCTTTGTGGCCTCTATAGCCGGTGTCTCGTACCTTTGGCGATTGGTTTATTCTCGGTGCTTTTTATCATGGCACATCCGTTGATCTTATGCCGTCCCGGTCACAAGACAGGAAAGTGATGGTGGTGGACAAGCTCACTTATCCTGCTGCGACTGCGAAATTTTCTAAACATTGAACTTCTTACATACAAGTTACTGGTAGTACACTCGTAGCCAGGCTTTAATTACTATAGTTTGGAGCCCTGATCTCTTTAAGAAAGATGAAGACGAAGTTCATCAACGGCACCAACAGTGTGATCACCTTGAAGGAAGGAAATAGTGGAATGCAGAGATTCTTATTCAAGCTTGAAAAGAAGGATGACCCCAAGAGCTCGTGCCATTTGACTTTAGATACAAATGCCACCTACCGTGAATACCATTTGTATTCGATTTGCACTGGAATTATACCTGCGAACAGTGCGGAGATTGTTGTGTCTTCCGATCATCTTGTAGACTACAAAGAAATCACCATCACGGAAACTGTGACACCGGGGGTGTTCACTTGGGAAGGAACACCCCGGTTTCGGAAACAGCAGCCGTGCTCAAATCGAAAGTCTCCCGATCCAGTCAGAAGCAGCAGCAAAAGCTCTCTACCGAAAGTCTCGACAAGCAGCTGTACTGACATATCCATATCGACATGTGTGATATTGTAGAGCAAGCTCATCTGAAGCTTGTGTGTTAGTCTTCTTGTAGATCACGATCAAAGCAAAAATGAAGTAGCTTAATTCATTCTGCTCCGAATTGAACTTGTGCTGAAGAGGGTTCTCAATAAGGCTTGCTGCTTCGAAGACCCCATAGCTGCAGACTTCGATGTTTGCTTCAGGGTGCTCTTTGAAATCCCTCAAGCTCACATATCCTGTTAGCAGTGTCACGAGGTAGTCCAAAATAATTCATTGTCCAGCAAAACTATGACAGGCATACTTTAGTGTCGAATTGAGGTTCCAGCACCATCTTTGAGGTGCTAAGAAAAATCGACCCAACTACAGTCTGTACTGTAGTGTTTTTCGAACCGGCGAAATTTTAGAGTGATTTTTTTTCCAAACTCGGTCATTTTGGGTCACCAAATAGATAGATGAAATCATCAATTTTGAATGAATTGAGTCCAAATTTGTAAATGACAAATGTTTTCTATCCAAAAATGGCTACACGGATTCTGTAGTTGCCAGTGAAGAGAAATTTCAACACCTTAGCACCCTCACGTCCAATTTCCGGAGGACACAACATCACCACGCAGAGAGGGTGCTCTATTTTCATCCATCTATTTTCATCCATCTATTTCCTTGGTGAGGGCTTTTGGTTGACACCAAGTATGCCTTTGTCAGCCCAATGCTCTAGGAGAATCCAATGTACATCACAAAACAAACAAACTCTTTATTTTATTAGTATAAACAATGTTGAACATTGAGCTTTACTCCATTCTGACATTGAGATTGTAGTACATAATTGCTATTGCAATGAGGTACTAAATAAATGTGCTAGCTTTGGTTGTACCTTATCAATTAGGTTAAAAACCATTAACAAATGCTTGATTGTATTTGCATGTGCTTACTTGTATGGAATGTTTTTAAACTCTTAATCATAGATGGTAAAGAAAATTCAGAAGGAAAAAGAGTTAATATAAAAGAAATCTTGGGATGATAAAAATGTGTCTAAATGATAAACATGGATGAATTTATTGCTTGTTGGAAATTTGTGCTTATTAGTTGGCACTCACATACACTATATCAACTAATTTTAGGGTTCTATCGTGTTGGAAGAAGGTATTTTTTAGTGATGGGATTGGTTTAATTTTTGAAAAATGTATAGACTTGTGAAATTTGTGTATGTAAAAATTGTAAAGATTGTATTTTTTTCAAATTGTCACATGTACCTCCTTTTGGATTTGTTTTGGAATTTTTTTTCACATTTATACATATAGGAATGACTATATACTACCGGTATACAATTTAAAACACTACACATAATACAACTATCTCCTTCTAACCATGTAAAAGAAAGCAATTATGTCCTTTTGTTCTACTTCCCCTATGGATCAAGACACTTAACCTTTAAACGACATTGAGACCAAAAAACTGCTCTCGAATGACTTGATTGTTCACTATAGAAATAAAACAAAAAATGCACCTATTGGTCTAATAATCTAAGCATTTTGGTGACTACCTTGGTCATGGGGTTGTGTCTTTCAAGGGTTAATAGTGTCCCTAAGAATAAGTTAACACTGATTAAGTTAACTGAGAAGAGTTCACGTTAGTTTGTGTCGTGGTGCTTCGGATAGGGTTTTCGTCTCCCTGCTCTTTCCTGCTCTGTCTGCAGCGTTACGAGGTTTTCCTTAAACCCCACGAACGGAATTTGCTCGTGGACACTCTTTTGGCAAACCATTGCACCCACACTTTTGTGGGTACCCGTGAAATTCTCAGATTGTGTCACTTGAGACGTGATGTCGGGGCTTGTTCAAGCCTGCACTACGATTGCTAGTGGCAGCTTGTTGGTGGAGCAGGGGACGTGGCGCTCGACTCTTGCTAGTTCTAGCTCCGGACGCGTTTGCTCAGGTGCGCAAATTTAAATACCCACGTTTGTTTGTTTTCCCATGCCTCTCCAACTTATCTTGCTTGGATGAGCATTAGCATGAGTTTTTTTTTTTTAATTTAAGGGCTAAAATGTGGAATTGAAATTGGAGGCAGTGTCCGCGCGAGGACCACCATGGCGGAGGGAGCATCGTTTGCTGTGCGTCACGCAGGCCAGAAGGACATGGCAGGTAGAAACCTCGTGTCCAATATTTGCAAAGAGTTGGATCATCAAAATGGAAGAATTGGTGGTAATTCTGATATGTGTGCGTTTCTCGATGCAGGTGCGTGCGAAGCCGCAGCGTCAGAAAGAAGATGGGGAAGATGATATTTTCTACCCAGAAGCGGAAGAAATTGACAGAGGTAACGAGGCTTTGAGGATGTTATGAAGTTTTGTTCCTGGATTTGAAGTCGGTTTCTCTTTCCGTGGCTTCTGATTGCAATGGCCAATTTGTTTCGTAAATCTTTGGTTATTTGGAGCGGATAATTGTTTTTCCATTCTTTATCGGTTCTACTTGTAACATTGGTCTCAGCTGCAATTAGGTTAAACATGACCATCGCATTTCTTTTGCTTATGTTTTTATACTACTTCCTACAGAGGCACTTCAAGCGTTTTTGGATCTCGAACTTCAAACCGATTATGATCTAGACGATGGTATGCTGCTGCCCTGGCTTGTCACGTTCACACTTGTTTATATGTTTTCCGCTTTACCTGGCGACGTATACTTGTGCTGTACCAGGTTCTACATATTGTGTCTCAGGGTTTAGGGTTCATGTTGCGCAACTGAAAATATCAGTTTTAGGGCTTCAGTAGAATTTAAGTTTCAGTAAAACTTGTAGGGAGATTTCCAATGGGAAGATGGCAATGAAGTAGGTCAATTATGGGAAGACCTCCCCATTTCTTTCTTCAAAATTGTTTGAACGTTGCGATTAATTATTTTTCGATAGTGATATAAGCACCTTGTAAGGAGGTAATAGCAGGTGATCATATCGAGTCTTTCCTATAACTTTTGGGCAGATCCCCTCATGAATTGCATTGTGCTTGTCTTACCTCCCCTTGATATATCTCCCTTTGATGCTGTCTAAAAATTCTAACAATCGAATTTCAGTGAAAATCACTTTTATTCAATATCTGATACATTCCAAAATGGAGTACGGGTTCTAAGATTTCTGATGTATTTTATTTTGAAATACAGCTCGGCATTATGAAATTATGTTCTTGGTTCCCGAAAAAGAAGTTGAGAAGGTTCCTGACGTGATCAAGAAGGTTGAAGGTAAGACTTGAGCTCTAATTTTTAATGACAGCTTTTAATGCATTGTATCTTTTTCTGAGCTTTAAATTCTTAAATATACAATTCGCTAAATATTCACTGTATGATCAGCACATTCTCTTGCTAAAGCTGAGGAATTTTCCCGCCTGCAGCGTTTGTTGCAGATCAGAAGGGATTGATTTGGAGGGTGAACGACTGGGGTCTAAGGCGTCTAGCCTACAAAGTTAAGAAAAGTGAACGAGCTAATTACGTGCTCATGAACATAGAAATGAAAGCCGCAGCTATCAATCAGTTGAACACGATGTTTGAAAAGGACGAGCGGGTGATTCGGCACATGTGCATTTCTCAAAAGCAAGCGCATACGGAAGACACCGTGCCACCTCCGAACTATTACCCCGAGTCAGCAGAGGGTGAAGAAGAAGATGACTCTGATTTTGAGGACGACGAGGAAGAGGAGGAAGAGGAAGAAGAGGAAGCCAGTATTACAGCAGGTAGTTCACAAGAGAATAGGGGTTGGGATCAAATTGTTCAAGAGCAGGAAAGCTCTGCGGCACTTTGAATTTGTATTCTTCTCATTTATCTATTCATTTATCTAAGGTGGTCTGGGATAGCATTCATCGCTTTGTGTGCACTTGCAACATGGAAAGCAAGTTTGCAATTTTGGTGCTTGTGCATGGCGGTCTCAAATTATTCTGGACTTGACTAACTTTGAACACTGCATGTTGCAACTGGTTCTTGTTGATTCAAGATTGTGGATTGCATGAATTTTCTATCTTGTCTGTCCCACACTGGGCATAAGCGTGAGAAGTTGGGTCGGTTTTGTTCTATTTTTTAGCCCATGTAAGTTAGCGCGCAAGTTAATTTTTTAGAATTTGCCTTGTGGAATCAATCTGAGTCATCCTGCATGATGATGTGTTTGTTTGAAAAATGAGGGAACCAGCACAAGACGGTGTGCTGTTGACTCTGGACCGAAGGGGCGGAGAGCAGTGCCATGAGTACAAGCTATCAGGATGATCACCCATTTTCGATCACTTAAAGCAAATCGGACCTTGTACAACATCAGAAAATCAGGAAAATCAAGGGATAAATCTTCCCATGTCCAGAAATACAATTGATAAGGATTCCGTATTTTTGGACACAGGAGTTATAAAAAACAAAATTTTGAGAGGAAAGATTATGTTTGCGTTCACACTGTGATATAAGACATGCTATTGCCAACTAACTCATGCTTGAAATTTGTTAACACTTTATTACTCAAATAAAGCACTGCAAGTTGCAATTCAAATTTGACAATGCATTACAAATTGCCCCCAAAGCCATTAGTTTCTCTACTCTAGTTGCTTGGAAATAGAGCACCATTTCCGATCAAATACAGACCACCCTAAGCTACGAAAATGGAATGCTAATTGAAAATGGATGATTTCTTTTATTTATACAATGAAGTGAAAAAATTTGATTAGGCTCTCATGTATGTTACAAAGTTTGTTGCTTGAAAATTCATTCCTATAGTAGTCTCTATATGAAATGAAGTTGTTGTACATCTACGATGTTGTACACTCTAAAATTTGTTGATCCTTAAAAAGACAATCCAAGCCCGAAGGTAAGAAGTCAAACTTGAATTTCACATACTTCTTTATTTAAATGTTTTTAACCCTAAAAGGACATTGCAAGCCCCATGGGCATTTTGAAAGTCAAAACTTGGATTTTCACATAATTCTTGATTTTAAATGTTTTTAAATTTACCTAAAAAAATGCAACTCCAATGATCTACTTTTTACTTCATTTTAATTTTTTTCCAAATGTTAAAATTATTAATTTTTGTGACACCTTGAAGATAGCATCTTGAAAGCTCAAAATACACCACTTTTGAACTTTTTCTATCAAATTTCTCTTCGCGTGAACTCAATGAGTACATCAATTACACCCAAACCTTTTTTTTTTGTGTTTTGGAAAAAAGCCAAACTAGCTCTATTGAACTACCTTTCTAGGGCCTACATGGCGAGAGGTAAAATTTTGTCACTAAATCATATTGGTGATGGTTTGACTTGTACATGATTTTTTGACACCAACTAGCTGAAGGTGGGGATAATTTATGGCACTTGGATAATACTCTTTAAAGCCAAAAAGGTAAATATTTTTTAAAGTGTTGATGTCATATAGCACTTCCTAGATTCAATTTAAAGGAAAAAGGCGAATTGGTCTATATTCCTAGTGCAATTAGGCACCATCTAACATCTGAAAATACAGTAATTTACATCTAATATGTGTAGCTTATAATGAAAAAAAAAACATTTCATTCATAGGTTTTCTTCATGGATACAAATGGTCAAGCTAAGACCCATCCATTGAAGAGGAAGTGGTAGATCAAGCATAGCTCTTTCATTCCATGATTTTCTATATTCTAGTGTCTTCAAAATTGAATTCAAAGTCCATATCGATGGTCCACTCCTTCAAGTCATTGGTTGTAGGCATCAACATATGGGAATGTCTCTAATGTGAAGATCCTTTGTGAGTACATGCCAACAACATTCCAAATGGATATCTAGAGCATTCCGTAGCTTGTTCTTCAAAAATGCCAAAGAATTGAAACACCTTTCATCTTCAATAGACCCTAGTACTTGGACAATTGCTATTTCAACCAATTTGTAATATTCTGGGAATGCCTTGACTCTAAAAACAATGTAAGAATCTAAGTAACACCACAAACGGGTAAGGGGGATTAGGCCAAAAAGAGGTTCCATGTGTTTTTTGGAATTGACCACCATGGCTAATTTAAATAAACCCTGTTGAGTTTCCAATCTATAACGGTCAAGGATAGGTGGAATGAGCTTCTTTACCTTCTCCACTTCAATTAATTTTGGCTCACAATAATAGGACTTGAGAACTACAAGATGTTTAGGGAAACATTCTTTTGCTCCACTTTAAAGTTAATACTGAAGGCAAACAATGCCAAAAGCATCCATAACTAAGTAAGAATGAAATCGTGATTCTAACTCCCTCAACAATTGATGGGTTGCTCCTGTAGAGACCAAAAACAATGTGATTACCAATGGCTGTAAACAAATAGACTAATAAAAAATAGTCACTTTACAATTGGCTACATTGAAATTATAAGAAAGACCTTAATTTCAAAACTTCTAAATCAACCTTCACATTAGCATCATACCTTCAAAAACTAATGAGAGTATCCTAACAAGTGCACAGCTAAAGAATATGAAGAAGATAAAAGTTTGATACCTATGCACTTTGTCTTTACAACAATCACCAATGTGGTAAAAACATCTTTGTCCACAGTTGATTCTTGATACATTGCCCATATTTCTCTCCATTTGCAACAAAAAACAAATGTACTAAGTCATTGTTCAAATCCGACATCCATTTTATGTGGATTTGATTATGAGAGCACTCAAGAATATTTTTGAATGTCCAAATTTCATCCCCACCATATGTTGTGGTTTTATCAACAAACAAGGTGTACAACTGCCCTTCTACAATTTTCAAAGTAGCAACAAAATCACAAATGTAAATATCATGTTTCTGAGCAAAAGTTACAAATAAGTAAATTGTTTCTAAAAGTAGTATGAGTGCCATCATGCCCAAAAAAACATATGAATCCAACAACAGGTTCAAATATCTCTACAAAAGACAACAAAAATTTTACATTAGTTATCTACTTAATAGAACAATAAATTTTCAAAATTCACCAATGACACTAATTGAATTTATAGAGCACCTTGTTGCTAAGTAATCACAACTGAACATCCTACCCCTAATACAAAAGCATCAACCATGAATAATTAGCTAGCACTAGAAGAAACGTGCATCTAAGTTGATGGATTTTTCTAGACATTTAATGTAACAAGCTGTGTTTTTATGTCAATAATTATGTCTACCATATCATCTTGACGTTATGGTAGACATAATTGTTGACATAAAAAGACAACTTGTTACATTAAATGTCTAGAAAAATCCGTCAACTTAAATGTAGATTTCTTCTAGAGTAGAAATGAATATAGCCCACTAAGGCTAGAAAGCCAAACGTCCAGTAACATAATCACTTAAGAAACAAAACGTTTAGCAACATAACCACTTGAGAAACAAACATCTAGCAACATAATGATTATTGTGAATGATTAGGAAGAACCCAAACCGTCCAACAAGATAACTACCTCATAATCAAAATAAACAACAAGATAATTAAAGAGCATTAGCATGACTAAACAACATTAGTAAGAAACTAAATAGCATTAGCTAAACACCATAATTAAATAGCATTAACAAGATAACTAAACAGCATCAACAAAAAAGAAAATGTCAAAGAAAGTAGTGATCGATGATGCATTGATCGACAAGCCAATGCTAAGCTGGTGATTAACAAGCCAGTGATCAACATCTAGCAATAGTCATTGCCTCCAAGTCTACACTGAGCATCCTCCCAATGGAAGTCACAATGAACTAGTGATATCATGAGATGAAGTGTGCTAAATTCTAGTAGTTGATGACACTAACCTCGGCAATTTCAAATCAATTATCTAAATTTCAAAATTATTGCTTCAATGTGGATGACATGATCAATACAATGAATCCAAGTATCCAACAGTTCATGAACACTACTGGAAATATGCAAAGGACCCCAAAAATAATGCGGGTTGCAGAACCAAAAGTAAAACGTGTTACTTGAGCTCAAGCATCAGTTGCCATCTATAGAAACTTAATCATATTGATAGATCTGTATTATATAAACTAGCGACTCAAAAGTTATGCATTGGTAATCGGTGAACTAGCTAGTTTTGCAAGTATCATCCCTAGTCAACAAGTAGTCATCGTTCCAATCCTTATGCCAAAGGTATATTCTTCACTTCGTGTGCCATTTGAGGCATTTTGCTACGAAAGTAGAAAACTTGTATTATAGGATCGCTAATTGATGAACTACAAATCCTAATCGATGATGAAGTATTGCAAATGCTAATCTTGATCCTAATCATGTAATGCTAATCCTGTAATCTTGTAATGATGATCCTGTAATGTTGATCCTATAATCCTAATCTTGCAAATCCTAATCCTAAAATGCTAAATGCTAATCAATGATGAAGTACTACACTAGCATTTCAGATTTTTTACGTAAGGACTACAGATTGAAGTTCAAACTACCGTACTCAAGTATCAACTCCGAAAGAAATCCACTAGACTTCTATTAAACGAATCCAGTAACAAAATTCATTAAACAAACTTAGCAAATTCAGTGAACTTGGAGTACCATTGCAAATCAAAACATCAAGTGACAATACTTAATTTAAATTGTCTACAAATGATCTAATGACAAGCCAGAAGCTTAAATAATCAAATTTGAAGCCTACCGTATTGAATTTCATAGTACCGTACTAAAGTATTAACAATGAAAGTGAATCCAATAGACTTCTATTAAACAAATCTAGTAACATTCCATAAAATAAATTCAGTGAAGTAGGGAACCAATGCAAATACAAACAGCAAGTGACAATACTAAATTTAAATCCAATGCAAACAATCCAATAATGAGCCAGAAGCTGAAATAATCAAATCTAAAGCCTACTTCCTAGTTAGATACTTGAAGCAAACCTCATTTGACCACATATGAGCAAACATGACTAATATGATCTTACCTTTGCAACCTCGCTCTTCCTAGTGTTGGCCTTCATTTTCGCCAATAAGGTTCAATATTCCGCCAATAGACTCCTTGATTAGCAGCTCCAACAATGAGATCCAACAAGTTCACACTTGCAAAAGAGGCTTCAATACTTTTGTTTCCATTACTTCAACCAATTTCTAGTACTCAGACAACCGGTTTGGACTTTTGTTGAAATATGAATGAGTTTTTTGAATGACTTGCTCAACAACTGCAAATATGGGTAAGGCAGATAGTGATTTGGTTGTCAAATTGCATATGTGAGCCATGTAATGGACCCTAGTGCAAAAAGGAGCACATTTCAATTTGATTTGTGCTATCACTCCATTTTGAATGCCTTGGAAGGTGTTGACACCGTCAACACCAAAACAAACCAATTTCTTTAATATTTCTTCATAAGTGAAGTCACCACCACATTGTAAGGCCTTCATGGTAACTAAGGTGAGGCTCTCTGTAGTGCCTCCTTCCACCAAATACTACAAGGAGATCAAAAGTGAAATTCAAATATAATTCTCCACCACGTATGCATGGATGCACAACCATCTCCCATTATCCACAATTGTTATTTCATCACAAGTAATAGTCACAAAATGAGCAACAAATGATTTTTTCTTGATAGCTTGGTTCACTTTATAGTACAAGCAATCAACCATCTGCCATCCAAAAATATCACTCCAATGCATTCATGGTAAGTTAGGAACATTGAGGAAAGCATATAATGCTTGCCTTTCCTCATACTCCAACATAGGGCGGCCGCTTGCCAAAATTTGGAAAACTATGCAAAATTGCACAATTTTTTTAGAGCCTGTCAGTGACATAGTGTTGTTCACTTGTTGGAGCACAAAGGTTGGTTGCCTAGCAACAAAATGCCTTAAGTTGATTTGATGTTAACTTGTTTTTGAAATATACCATTCTCCTTTTTTGACCTTGTACTTGGGCATATCAAAGGCATCTTTTCTCCTTCCCTCATATTTCTATAGAATGTCCTACTTTGGGCCCAAAATCTTTGGATTTTTATAAAATGTAGAACATATCTTGCATTTTACAAAGTGAATAGAGCCATCACAGCCTAAGCCATCAGTCCCTCGGATTGGCTTAGCCCAAACTAATTTGGCAACCCATTCATTTTGAAATCACCGTGTTTGGTCATAGTTAACCTTCACCTTCTTCACTGGAAGGGGGATCTCTTGGAAGTTGTCATCGGATTCTGCTTCTTCTCCTCCGTCAAAAATATACAGCAAGTCGTGTCTTAGTTCACAATGAACCTCATGTGCTATTGATGAGTCAAAAGGAATACTACCATTACTTCCCATCTGGCACTGGATGATCGGATGAATTCACAAATGAAGACAGGTCCTCCACACTTTGGTAGTACCACCTGAAGCCTCTCACAATGAAAGCCCAATTCAAATTCAGTACGATTCCCACGTAACACAAGGATTGAAGTGGATGAGTAGAAGATGAGCTGGCAATGAATTTGAAATTCGTAGAGAAGATCTAGCGACTCAATTTTGCTAATGCATAAACAGGATTGGCAATGGATGTCAGACTTTGGGATATTCAAGGGCGAGCATGGTAGAGGGACTCGAGGCGCGTCAAGCGCATGCAACGGCAACACCACATCAATCGGGCATTTCCATTTCAAAACTTGCCGCGGCTTGACAACATTGCCGAGCAATCATGGCAGGGCTTGTTGCGGCATTAAGGCCGCGGTAGTTGAACCACTAGCAGCCATCTGGCTTTTTATTTGTTACTTTTTTTTTTTCATTATGCTTTTTCGCAAACTTTTTCAATATGGTGCTTTTGGGCACTATATCACTAGAAAAAAGGGGCTGATTATACCTTGTGTAGTAAAAGATACTTTTAATAGGCTTGTCCTTGTCAACATTGAGAATCATAGTATTAAATGGGTACATATTGAAATGCCAAAGTGTTCATTCTAAGCAGGGAATTGCCATGGGATTGCAGATTCTATGTACCTTCATTTAGTGCCATACTATCCAAATATCAGAAGTTATGTAGAATCTCATTATTGGATTGTGATATCCTTTTATTAATCCTCCCATTAAATTAGGTTGTTTGTTTGTTTTGTTTGTCACATTGAGATCTCCTGGACTATATATCTCCTATCTATGTGTTTGGTATCATTGGAAAGCTATCAACAAGGAAGGGTGCATGGGCTTAGTTTCATGGCGTTTCAATCTAAAGCATGAAAGTTATTGAATTTTGAAGTTTCTGTGAATTAAAAAAAAAATTTAATTATTTTTTCTTTTGATTTGACTAGGGCAACAACACGGGGTACACTAAGGTAGAATGCTGTAAAACCACCAATTTAAGGTGTTTTGGAAGTTTCTGGATGTGTTATGTATTATCTGAAATTTTTCAAGTATGGCGCAACAAGAATGATGAAGATTGGAAAATTTTCCAGAAATAAATTGCGAAAATTCAATTACTTATGAATTTTGAAAGCCAAAAGTGTCCACGACCTAAAAGCAATCAATAGGCTCTGCTTGAGAACCACCAAGCCTGTACTATTTACTGCCCACAGTTGAATCTAAAATCGTACACAGAAGTTTGAAAAACCGGAAAGCACATGGACCATGAACTGCCAGCTGTGCAATGTGGCAATCACTTGTTTTTTTCCCAAATGTGGTCGGACGCCCTGCAAAACCTATGCGCTGGAAAATGAAAAGCCGCTCAGCGATGTACAGCAAAACCCATGCGCTACACAAGGAAAAGCCGCCCAACCGCTCTGCGAAGAGTGACCGCGTCACCTGGCCTGCGGGGCTCTTTCGAAGGAGGAACTGAACTCGGGGAACTGCCCAGTGGCGCGTCAAACGGCACTCCCGCGCAACTGTGTATTCTTCCCCACCGTAAGTTAACTGAACTTATCTCCCTGCCTGCTTCTTATTCGTACGTTGCACCGCCTCGCACACTTGTCGATCGATGCATGTTTCTTCAAAACAGGATGCAACGGCTACCTGGATTAGGGGATGCTCTTCAACGTCTTCCCTCTTCATTCCCGCGTGCAGTCTAGGTGTTAGGTTTATTGCAAAGGATACCTTGGAGTTTCAAACTGTGTAGGAAATTGTAGAGGGGGTAGCGTAGACTGTGGATGGACGTTAGACTGCGAGAATTGAGGGACACTTGAAGAGGAGGGCAAGAAAAAATGTCCAGGCATGTGATGGTGAATGTAAGGTGGTAATGGTAGTTGAGGTATGTAGGGTGCAAATTGTGGGACTTCCCTGAAATGTGTGTGCCCACCTGCTTCTCCTCCATTTTGTAGCTCTCTTGGATTTGCAACTCCCATGCTCGTCGATCTAGTTTGGTGTCCTTCCACGCTCTCCGTCGCCCTGCTTCTGCAAGCATCACGTCGCTCTGCTGCTAGACGAGCCTTCTCCGAAGCCTTTGCCAACCTCGCACTCTCCATCGCTTGAGCGCGCGCAACTTTCGCCCGTTGGACAAGCTCCCTCTCTGCAGCTTTTCGGGCTTGCTCTGCCACGCGTTGTGCTGCGCGCTCCTCCTTCTCCCGAAGTGCCGCCTCACGCTCAACTGCCTTCCGAGCCCTCTCCTCTTCCCTCTCTATTGCCTTTATTTTTTTTCTTTCCTCTCTTGCTTGTTTTGCTTCCTCCTTTTCCTTCTTGTCTTTTTCTCTCGAATCTTTTATGGCTGCAGCTGCCTGCACATACTCCCTAGAAGTGATAATGATAGATTTTGTAAACTCAATGATTGGATCTTTCCTTCTTGCAGATGTGCGCGTTGTCACCCGTGGTAGCTGCAAAAACCGAGTGATAGATTGTGGTTTGTCAACAACAGGGTCGAGGACTCCAATTTCCTCCTCCAGCGAAACTTCGGAATCATCAAGCCCGACGAAAAAATGTGAGGTCGTCGACCTGGGTGCCTCCGCGAATTGACACTCCAGATCCGCCTCAGTTTGATCCTCAAACGCACAGTGAGATCCGGTCGGACTACCACATTCCTCACTGACGTCTGGTAAGATTTCTTCATTCTCACAGACCATGACCTCTGTCGCAGTCTCTATAGCTGGAGAGCTTCGAACATTGCTGTCATGTAAGCCGTTTGCCGAAGACTGCTGCAGCGTAATCTCAATATCAGAACGATCCATTTGAAGACCCGAGGCTATCACAGCGATAGCAATGTCTTCAAAATTTCCCACTCCGGCAGTCGGACAGTCTTCCTCCGCAAGTGCCCGTAGGTTCGCATTTTCCCCAATTCTTCTCATGTTCATGTCCCCGTAACATGCAGCGGAATTATGCTGCTCTGTACGTGCTAATGGCTTCGCGTTGGACGGCCCTGTCTGCAGATGCGGCTCCCTGGTCGCTTCGGATGTAGGATGTATCCCCCCTGTTCGACGTGCACCGCGGTCGCAGACTGCTGCAGCTACTGCCGGACCTTGTTGCTGCGTGTCCAGACCGCAGTTTGGGACTGTAGTGGTGGCATCTACCGTGCAGGCATTCTCTGAAGCAGGTTCGCACTCTACCCCTGCCTCCTCAGAGTTCCTGTAAACCTCAGATGTCACAAATAAGTAGTCTACTGCACTCTTATTCATTGGATTTATCCCTGCCCTTCTAAAACCACTTTGTATATTTTGTGGCGTTAGTGCTTTTCTTAAAGACAGTGAAACCCAATGGGCTAAAGTGTCTTTGGAGGCTGGAATATCTAGGTGTCTAGACATCCAATAATCTCGATATTGGCGGAAATATTGTTTGAAAGGCTTAAATACAGATAAGTCTAGGGGCTGAAGTGCATGAGAGGTATGAGATGGTAATGTGAGTAAATCTAACCCAATGGCCATGGCTGCTTTTGCTACCTCCAGCGTGACGTGACTATTATGGCCGTCGAGGATGAGGAGATGGCGATTCTCTTCTGAAATGTGGTCAGCTCTTTGAATGGACGCGACGAAGTGCGAAATCCATGTACTGAAGAGGTATGTAGTCATCCAAGCCCGCGGCTGCATAGCCATTGTAGCCCCATCTTCGCATTGTTCTATGTAGTTCTGTCCAAATCGCTTACCTCGAAATATGTAGAATGAAGGGATTGACAAGCCTGCTGCATTTACGCAAACCAACACAGACAACCATTCCCTTTGATTGGGCACAATGGTATGCACACGACGCGCCCCTGTTTTGGCAATGACCATGCCGCCACCATTTCTCCCTGCCATATGGAATGAGAAGGTAAGTTTTTGATTTGAAAAGTGCTACATTTTTTATGCCATAGAAGTTATATGCTGAATTGGAAGGACTGATTTATAATGGAAAAAAACATACCTGCTTGAGCACCTGACTCATCGCAATTCCAAATGCGATGAGGAGGATAATTGTGCATAGTGTAAAGTTCCTCCAAGTTGGTGTACAAAGATGCAACGTTTTTTGGGCATACTGCTTTTGCCCTTGATGTCTCAAGTGCTTGAGCAGCTCTGATAGTTAGCTCTGGATGTCAACTCTTAAACCAACGCATCCACCCATCCCCAGGTATACCATCTGTAAATGGAGTGCATCTGCTTTTTGTAATCTCATAAACCTTCATTTTTAATGCAGTGGGTGACAAACCAAATCCGACATCACACATTCTTATGAGGTATTGCACCAATTCGGATTCCTCTTCAGGAGTGAGAATGCTGGCCCTTCCCCTCTTGCGACTGCGAGTGCGACCGTAACACCAATCCCTGAAGGTAGAGTAAGGTATGTTATTTAATTTTGCTGCTTTCCGCATAGACAAGCCCTCATCAGTAGCTGTTAATGCTAACTGAAGTTGAGCATCAGTCCAGTTTCCGTTTTTTTTTCTTCGCTTCTGCTGCGATGCTGGTCTCCTACCTCCCCTACGTGCTCCGCACTCCTCTGTATCAGGTCGATGACCATTGTCACCAGTGCCGTTACAACCGCTTTCATTTTGCAGAGGGAGACGCTGCTGCGAAGGTGTGCACTGAGGTCGACCGGCGTTAGTGAATGTCCGAACACCGTCGGCAGTTCTTGACTGCCTACCACGTGTGAATGCATGTGCGGGACTTCCACTTGTGCGCATGCGGACTGCAGCGGGGTTCCTCTGTTGCGAATACAGCTCAACGTTGCCCCTGTGATGTGCGGACTGTCGCATCGCCTCATTCAGCCGGAGCTGTGACCGGGAATCCCCTATGCCCTGGACATCGCTCCGGTTCTCATGTGCTCTCGCGCCCCTGTCTCGCCTCGCATGCAGCTTCTCCAACGGGCTGTAGTCCAGGGGTGGTTCTCTGATGTCATTATCATGCTCATCCTCCGATGTGGTAGTGTTATCACCTGAGCAGTCGTTGTCGTGGTCCGGACAATGGACGTCGTCGCTCCATTCTTGTGAGCCATCGTCTTCGAGCTGAATTGGTGCCATGCACTGTGAAGGCGGAAGTGCAGAAGTCCTTTGGCGAAGCGCAGAAGTGAAGGCGAAGTGCAGAAGTTCCTGTCAAGCGAGGGCGAAGTCGGTCGATTCATCAGGAGCAACACATAGACTGAGAACACAGGAGTTAATGCAGCGCATGAAACGAATGTGAACTCAACATGCAAGCAATCGGGCATAGCGTGGAAGTGTGCACCATCTTACAGGAATTCGAATCAGCTGCCTAATTCGATCACTCAGAATGTTGTAGTCCTCTTGCAATCCACGTCGCATCGTCTGCTTCAGTCGGAGCTCCTAATTCGATCACTCAGGATGTTGTAGTCAATGTGTGCACAGTGCACCGTGTAGCACACAGCCATTAGCGTACGTCGACCATAGACACAGAATGAGGCGAAAGTAATTGAATCACAATGGAGTCCCTGCGTTGCCTAAACTGAAACGATGGTAGAATTGAAGAGAGGAAATCGGTGTTCAACCTAGCTGATTATAGAGTGTACGAATTCGTACTGTATTGAATGCATATTCTGTGTACAATTCTCCCTAAATCCAAATTGTTGAAGGTCAGATGTCTCTCCTAGGCAGCGAAGAATGTAGTAGAGGTGGAGGTTCATTCTGCATATTTATTGATATATGGAAATTAATCACTGAACCGTATTGCAGCCGTCAGTCAGAATATGTGATTATGTGAATATAGCCGTCATGCAATGAGCCACACCTAATCTCAGAGGCCGTCACTTTCATAGTCTAAAAGCTGTTCTTTCAAGTACCTAAAACCACCCAGGAAGCTACATTTTCCTACTCACGCCGCTTGCTATGAATAGCACAACTGAACATCTTCAACACGCTCCTTCATGATCTCTTAAATTAACCAAGTTACTATGCATTTCCACATTAATTCACTTCGCATTTACAGAATACAAATCTGGTGCACACGGAAAAAAGGACACGCCCATGAGCGACTGCACAGGAGGTCTACTGGTTGGTTTTGGGGGGGTGATCGCTTTTACAGCAATCTACCTTAGTCCTTCTATTAAGTTAGGTTGTTTGTTTGTTTGTTTGTTTTATTTGATACATTAAAATCTCTTAGATCGTGCGTCTCCCATTCGCATGCTTGGTATCGTCAAAAAGCCCTCGGGGAGGAGGGGTGCACATGATTGGTTATATAGCATTCCAACCTAGGGCATGAAAATTATTGAATTTTGAATTAAAAAAATTAAAAAATTAATTTTTTTTTTTTGTTCTTTTGACTGTGGCAACAATACAGGACACACTAGTAGATATGAAAATAGCATAAGCTCATAGAAGATAGCAAGAAGGTTGTAACACCTTTCAAATTTAGACTACAAGATGGTACCCATCACTAATTTGAAGCTTCAATTTTCTCAATATTTGGCCAAATTTGAAATGTACAAGTCCCTTCAAAGGCAAGAGATTTCACTATCTTCTATCTTAAAACACACCTTTCAAACATTTGATATTTTTCTCATGTAGTAATACATATCCAAAATTTAACTTTATTTCTTCATAATGAAAAACATTAAAATGGAATTTATATGATGTTTTAAAATAATTTATTTATTACAAAATGCTTAAAATAGTATGAAAGTTCTAGCATGACAAGCTTCGTATAACAAAATCTCGAAGCTGAAACTGAACATATCTCGAGTAACAAGCAGTTTCTAAATCCAAAATGACATCAAAGCAGTAGAATTTATGCAGTTAAGATGTATAAAGAATCACAATGAGAAGGAGAATCAATATGCTATTGTTTACTGATTGGACTGCTGGGTCCTGTTGAGTGCTCTCCCACCTGAATAACTGCAAAGAATTCGGTTCTGGCCGCTACATACGAGCAGCTTTGTAGGGTTACCATACTTGATCCTCCCGCAAATGGATATCCAATGTTTCCGAAGTTGTGTGTTGGGATGTGAAATACAACATTCTACACTACTATAGAGTTACCTCTAACATCATTTCTATTTCCTTCAAGGACACAGCACTAGTCCTCCATCTTTGCCTAATCAATTAGATTTTCTCTCGAAGCAACCGAAGTGTAACTCGAGTACACAGGCCAAGGGGTAAAATGATCCAGTAATCAAGGGCTTCAACAATCAAAGGGTTCCGCAGTAAAATTTAATAGTAGGTAGATTCTAGCAAGCTTTGTACTGAACTGAAGTATCATTTACACTGGCCACCTGATGGATTACATTAGGAAGATCGACGATCCTATACTACGGTATACACATTTATTGAAGGATAATGGGAAGTTTGTAATCTCTTCAGGACTTTGTGGATGTCCTTAGGGGCACGACAGGCTGTCTAGGATTAGCAGCCTTCTTTCTGCTTTTCATCCGACACCAGATATTGTAGTCTCTAATTATGCCTTGTAACAAAGCTCCCTCCATGGCACCAATAATGCGATCGAGAATCTCATCCCCTACTCGCGTCAAAATGCCTTCAGGTATCAATGCAAAAGCAGCAGGAAGGTCTGTAGAAAGCCCCAAACTTACCGAACCAGCAAAATCCCAATCATGCCGGACAGTAGTGGTCTCTGCAGAACGAGGAGTTGCACGCATGCTGCCGTCCAATAAGAAAGAAAAATCTGCTACTGCGAAACTAGCAGGAACTCCAGTGAAATCGAGGAAGAGGTTGTCTGAATAAAGACGCAGGGCACCCTTTTCAAACCTCACCCTGCAATGTAACCACCACTCTTAGAAATAAGAGTCTTGAAAATTACGAGTAATAAAAAACATGAAGGCTACATGAAGAGGTCGTACATATGAATGCCAATGGTAAGCAGTATGAGGATTCAACATTACACATAATAACCTCGAAGTGTCAAGCTAAAGATAGAAAGTCTACTTTGGAAGTTAATCGTTGATTAAAGTAAAGTTCAAAACATATTTCTGTCGTTCAACAAGGACATGATTTCTTCTTTCTATTGGTGCATTTCGTGACCTTCCTTCAAAATTCCTCCATGATACGTTTCGACCCCAATAAACATTGAAGTGGACACTCTAAGGCATTTTGAACGATAGAAATATCGCAAACGATTAAGCAGTGCGTGGACAACAGAGACAAATGTAACCTCTAAGGGAAATGAATCCAATTGAGGATCAATAAACTGAAAAAGTTCTAGAGAAAAGGGTGCAGACGTAAACACTCTGAGAAGACAAGACTCTGCATACATTGCTCTATTCGAGATTTTCGGAGGAAGAGAAACCGATAGTCAATAGACGTAGAGATTTGGTTTATTTAGCAGAACTTTCAAAATATGTATACCTCGCAGGCGTGCCCAATGCTTTCATCTCTAATAAAAAAAGAAGAGGTGCTTACTGAGAGCTGACCTCATTTCCACAATCGGTGTAGCAGTAATACTGATGAATGTGACGGGACGCAATTGGGCTCGCCATGTTTTATCCCCAATGTAATCAATTCTTGATGAATCAGGAAATGTGACTTTGACTATCCTCTCGGTTTCCTTCAGATATTCATTCGCTGGCAATACCCCTTCTTTGAAAGGGATCGTAACCTTTCTGGTCGCCTTAAAATTCACATGTTGGGCTTGAATGAGTATCCCCGCCGATTTCTTATCAGTTATTAAATTTGATTTACGTGAGTTGTTCGGGAGAAAACTGCTATGCAACTGTTCAAATGGCTGTCCCTTGCTGGGTCCATACTTCAAAGCAGATGAAGCCGGTAGAACTGAAGGATGGCAAATTCTTGCCGATGCTCTTTGGAATGATGAACACGACGAGCAGGTTTTAACCTCTGCAAACACTGGAGTGGAGGCAAGCGTTGCGCACCGCACGATGGCCATTGCCACACTATATGGCTATCGCCAAAAGATCCTCAAAAAGTATCTGCGAAAGAAATAGTTGTCAATCCATGTTCAATGAGCAGAATTTTCAAATTGTAAATATCCTTGTACAAAATATGCTCATCGGTTGATAATAAATGAAACCTGACGAATGTGCGCATAAGAGACTGATCTCCTGCACAAAGACCCAAACTTATAAGCCCCACCTCACGTGAAGAGGCATGTCCTACTCCACTGCGTTAAAAAATTTTGAACCAAAATAATTTTTCGTGATGCTTTCACAGTTTAATAAATTACTCCCTCATTGTCCAGATGACCAAATTCAAGTGCACCTGTAGCCTTCAAACTATATGTACGAATTCAAATAATGCCACCCTGCCACCTGTCAACTCATGTCCAGCCTACAATTTCAATCCAGAAAACGACGAGCACCCAAAATAGACAGCTCTACACTTTAATTCTACTCAATCTTAACTCTAGTCTCAGCTTACGGAACTAAGCTCTATCTACTGGCCGCTAGAGCAAAAACACCTCCACGGCAACACCGAACAAACAGATACACCCGAATACAGACGGCATGAACTATCAAACATCCCTGATAAACAACATCCCGTTCAGCACTGTAATCGCTAGGCTCTGTGCCCACATTTAACCGAATCAAAGCTATTCAATTAATTTTCAGGCGATTCTCCCATAGAACTAAGGAAACAAAAGGTATATTGCAACGACTTAACCAAAACTTTAAATCTTCTAGCTCCAAGAAAACCACCTGTCCTCTTTCGCAAAACTCACGCGACGATGAAATTCAAGAAATTCTAAAAGTTATATATGAACCCGCAAAAAACGTGCAACAATTTAGTAGGTAATAGAAAATCAAAGCAAAATTTACTAGATAAGTATATCGAAGCTTCTTCAATGTCTGGAGAAGAAGTATAATCGTACCTCTCGTATTACGCACTTCCCCGAGCTCGTCAAAACAACGGCACACCACGGCAGAACACTAAATCACGGCCGATCCCTCTTCTTCCGCAATTGCCACAAACCCTGAGGCAAGGGAATGCGCGAATTGCGTGAAACAACGCCCTGCCTGCCCGCTTTGCAGCAAACGGAAGGGAGGGCTGGGAATGATGGCCACCATAGCTGGGAAACAAAGGCAAGGGACTCGTTCTGTCTTCGAGGAAAGGCTGAGTATTTTATTGACTCTACGACAGTTAGGTCCTTAACTCGGGTTAGGTGTAGCCTCATCCAAACTGGAGTCTCGTCCGATTGGATGGACGTGGGGTCTGTTCATCTGAATGGTCGGTCAGTACTCCAAGGGCCAAAGATAAGAGGCATCTCTGCACCGTGATTGGTTTGGAAATTTTTTTTTTTTACTTCATTTCTGTTATGCTGTTCACTACACTAATTCGTGGTTGTGTCACTAATTTAGCAAAAGGCACGCTATTTTTAATTAGTGAAAATTGAAACATTAATGCAATACATCAATTTTTATAAAAAATCAAAATTTTGTAGTGATGTTTATATTGATAGGTGACACTATTTTTGTGCCATCACTAATACGACAAATATGTGTATTCCATTAGTGTGAGCTTGTATAGCATAATGAAGTTAGTATTAACTTGGATTGAGTCATAATAATTTAACTAACTTGAATTACTCAAGTACACTAATTTATCCTATTAGTGAACGGAAGGACCAACATTCCCTTGAAATTAGTATCAACACAAAATTTGATTTGGAGGGAAGTATGTACAATATAACAATATTTCAATCTACTTTATTTCAAAATAGTGTGGCTTTGATACATTAATGTCAACACTCACTATTAGGACAAATCATTGTAGGTTGAAAGTAATTTTGACACAAAAATAATTGCAAATTTAGTAAAAAATAATTATAAAATAGATTAAAAAAATTCCAAATATTCTACATTGTGTATATAAAAAAAAGATCTTAAAAATTATTTTTCTTTTTTGCATTTGTTGAAGTTTGTTATTAAAAAAACAATATTTGAAACGAATCTACTTCCTTGTAGTCTTTTTCTTTAATATATTAACTTCTTACCAAACCTTAGTCTCCTAGTAAGCAAAAGTTGAGAAATCTCTATCATTTATTATACCAATGTGATACTTGAATAGCCAACTTCAATGATATTATCTACCTACTATAGTAGACACAATAGCAAACACAATATAGAAGCTAGCCCAAGCATTAATTACACACCAAAAATATGCCTCTAAATACAAAGAACATTAGAAGATTTTCACTTGCATTGGAAGGTTGTGAATTTCCTATTTTTTTTAAACCCTAGGAATTTGCTGCATTTGTTGCCTAACATGACACAACAAGTGTCACGTCATTAAAAAAAATTTCAACTTTTTTTTTATTTTCAAAATTTTCAAAAAAAATTAACCAAAAAATAAAAAAATAAAAAACCTGGCTATAGGTGAAACAGTGACGGGAACAACCCTAAAATGGCCCTTCTAGCCCCCTGAAAATCCTCTAATGGTTTATCTACCAATAGAAATGTCATAGGATTTTTTTAGGTCTTATTGTAAAATTGACTTGAGATTTGAAATTCTCGATTTTTTTTGAGGTCTGTACATTCATTATCAACCTTAGCCTAATTACAACATTTAAAATACAAGCATGAATGGTGAATGAAGGCATGGAACTTCAATAGGTTATTGAAGGAAGTATTATAGCTTCCTAGCAACTTAGTCAAGAAATAAATAATTGAAAAGGTGCCTAAATTTTTGAAAATTTACTAACCTACTTTGCACAATATATAGACAAAAGGATTCTCTAATTTATAGAAATTCAACTAATTCCTTACATAAGAGATACACTTTGCACTTTGAATTGTCAATTGCAAATGGATTTCTTGGTCAAATAGTGACAAATTGTCAATTTGAAGAATACATGTGGCAATCCCCCATTGGTTATTAAGCTTTTACAAAACTTTTGAGAGGGATATATATGTAATTTTTCAACTAGTTGAATTTTTTCAAGCAAACCTTTATGTGCATTAGAAGGGATTTGAGGGCAATGAAAGCCCGCAAGTTCCCAAGTTGTGGGGAACAAGAGAATTATGCCACTACAACAGTATGACATGGCTAAGACCTTGCCACATCATATAAAATTAATTTTTTTTCAACTTCTAATGAATGGAATTCATGAATTTAATATATAAAGTCCACCTCAACCACCCATACTTGTATAAGTGGGAAATTTGTGGAACTTGCAAAGCATATGGGATATATTTATACTTTATGCTTGAAAATACGTATGTATTCTATATTTCATATTCCGCATTCCTTGAGCATATCCATATTTGTATTCGTATCTTGTATTTTGTAGTCTGAAACCATGTATGTATCTTGTAATTATATTTGCATTTTGTATTTCATATTTTGTGATAGTATCCATATCCATATCTTGTAATTTGTAATCTAAAATTATATACATATCCTATATAATATTTATATTTTGTATCCAAATTTGGATGGCCAAGATCATTTGTTGTAAAAGGATGAACAACTTGGGTTTTTTAAGAAGATCAATGGCATTTAAGGGGGCAAAGAATTTTTCTTGAACTTAGATCAATGGCTCTTGATTTTTTCAAGGGAGGGGGTGAGGAATTAAAATGCAAACATCATGTTCACATCTTTTTGGTATATAATCTAAAGATCTTTTCAACAATATATTGTATCACTAATAGAAAAGAACTCTTGACTAGAGCACGAAGCTAGAGCATGGGAGCGTGGTTCCAAAGGCCATAAAGGCAATAGCTTGGTGTCACAAGACTTCATCCTTACCATCAGAGGATATTAGGTTTGATAAAAGAATTGTTTTAAGAAATGTTCTTAATTTTTTTTAATTTTCTTTTTTATAGATTTTAAAAACTATATAACTAAGTAGCCATGTACTTAGAAAAACTCTTCATAGGTATTTAGGGTATTTTAACCTTGGAAGGAAATTGTGACTAAAATATGCCCAATTGATTACTTTCAAGATTACTTTAGAAATGAAGAATAAACCTCTTGGTTTAAAAATTAAATCATGCTTGGCAAAGTACTTTGGGGATATTTGGTCATGTTTTTTTTAGAGTTAAATGGTTTCAAACTCTTCATAACGTATGAAAGTTATATATTAGCCTTAGGTTTGAAGATATCACATATGTAATTGCAATAGCTTAGTCAAGTTTTAGATTTTTTTTAAATTTTTACAAGTAGTATAAAGCAAATCTAGAGAACTTTCCAATTCAAGTAACTTTTTGAAATTTAGAGTTTGAATAAAAAGAAGAAAAAAAAATGAAGTTGATAAGGGATGAAAAAAGCCCATAACATAAATATTGATAATATTCAATGACAATGGTTTTTTTAATTTTATTTTATAGAAATAGAACTATATATTCACTTTCAATAAATAATTTTTATATTTAATACATTTACTACTGATAATATTTTCAAAAAATTATATCCAATTCATAGTTCAATAAATTAATACAAACTAAAGATTTATAAATTGTTCATATTTCAATTAATGCCTATGAGATAGAATATGACATCTACAAGTTTTCTTTAAAATAAACAATCAATAGTGGTCAAATAAGGTTAAAGCTCTCAAATTAATTGGACATTAGTTTGACTTTTTTTTATACAAAAAAAAATCAATCAAAAAATTGGATATTCTTCAAAATTGATATAAACTTTTACTTTTTAAAGAAGGAATAATTTAATATATTTCATGATTTTAAAAAATAACATAATTTCTACGTAAAAAAATCTAAGAACAATAATATTTGTCATTGTAAATGATTTAAAAGGTGAGTTTTGAATTTAATTATGCAATCAAATATCAATTTCATTTCCACTATAAACATCAATTTTTATTTAAGATATAAATGTTTATAATTCAAATTGCATTATTATAAAAAAAATTGATTACAAATATCTCTTTGGTTATAATTTAGTTGGCATTTTGAATATAGGTATTAAAGATATAATTATTTAAAGTTATAAGAAAGACAATTAGTATTTAAATAATGCTAAGGCTTTGTAACTTTTATATGCAAAACTTTACAATTTCTTTCAAAATAGACAATCCAAAATTAATTCGCAAGATAAGATTATCTTTTAATATACATTTTTATAAAAGAGGCAATGTAATATTATTCCTTATTGGTAAGTTTTTTATTTTAAAATTTATTAAATAGAAAGTAAAAGTATAAACAAAAGATATCTTCCACATACTCATAATTATCGAATACATTGTTCAAATTTTCTAAACATGTCTATTTTTTTTGGTTACCTATGATTGGGTTTGCTACTATATAAAGTTGAATGCAAATTATAGTCCATCTAATTATTACAACAAGACAACTAGAGTTTAACTAATTAATTTTAATTTTAAGATCTATTAAGTAGAAAGTAAAGGTGTAAGTAGAAGATATCTTCTAAATACTCATAGTTATCAAATACATTGTTTCAATTTTTTAAACATGTCTAGTTTTTTTTTGTTACCTATGATTGGATTTGCTACTATACAAAGTTAAATGCAAGTTGTAGTCTATCTAATTATCACAATAAGAAAATTAGAGTTCAACTAATCTATTTTGTGTGAAACTTTTAGTCTTTTGATAGAATTTACAATCACATCTTCATCTTCAATCTTTGTATAGTTACTTGTATAACAACTCTTATTTCATTTTTTTATATAGAGTATGTAGACCTTCGTGGTTGTTGATATTGTGTGCTATAGCATTTTGCAAAACATCATGGCCTCCATAAAGTTTGTTTCAGTGTTACTTATAATTTTGATATCTTTCATATATGCTCTCAAAGTTGATTGCCAAGGAACATTTTCATTTCCACACCCTCCATTTCCACCACATCCTCCAAGGCCACCACATCCAGAATGGCCTCCATTTCCACCAAGACCTCCAAGACCACCAAGACCAGAATGGCCTCCATTTCCGACGCGAGCTCCAAGGCCACCACATCCAGCATGGCCTCCATTTCCATTTCGAGGACATCCACCAACACCACCAGCAAAGCGTTAGAAAGAAGTTTCATATAATGTTTTTAGCTATTGATTTTATTGTTTCCAAATGTTTTGAAGATTATTTATCTTCAAAATTTCTTGGTTTGTATTAGAAGGAACTTTCAATGTTCATTGGCTTGATTCCAATTTTGAATAAATCATTGTTAAATTTTCATCATCTCAATTATGATCAATTGACTACTTACATTAAACAATAGATGAAATCATACATGATTATTGAAAAACTCACCAATGGTAAAGTTTTTCAATGAATTTATATAGCCTAGCTATAATTACTCTTCATTCATGCTAAATTTTAGAGTTGATTTTTTTTGCTAGCTTCCTTTCAATTCTTGTTGCAATGAAACAATCTTTCAATTCATATTAGTCACAAAAAAATTTCATGGTTCTTATTCTTCTTGCAATAATGAAGTAACTTTGAACTTTGAGTTGTTTGATTTTTTATTTGAAATTCTCCAAAGTTATACTTTTTTTGTTGAACTATCTCTACAAACTCTTCATTTATGCTCGTCATACAACCAGAGTTTTTTTGTTTTTTTTGGGTCATCTTCCGCAATCAAACAAACTCTCAATTCATGTCAGTCTCCAAAAAAAAAGTCAGATTTCTTCTTCCAGCAACAAAAATATTAAATCGTTAATTACAAAGAAAAGCAAAAGAGAAAAAACAAAAATATTATCGTTTCGGGAACACGGATGTCGCGGGAACCGCACCGAGAACAGCACCAAGAACAGCATTGGGAACAGCATTGGGAACTTCGTCACTCTCATTGCCAATGCTCACTGCCAACAATAAGAGTGACCAATTTCGAGCAGCCGGAGCTCGAGCTCATAATTTCGTGGCGATGGCGACCAGCTGCTGCTGCCTTTTTTCCATGGACTGCACAATCTCTGCATTACAGAAAAAATCTCTGGCATCTCAACATCTTTTCTCTCGTCCATCACGTAATCTAGTTTCTCCAATTGGTAAATTGCTTCCCTTCAGCTCATCTCTCATTGGTACCAACACTCTTGCTCAACTTGAATTGCGCTTTTCTATTCTTTTGAATGGGGGGTTACGTTGCAGATTATTGTTGTTTCCTTTCGTCAGGTAATTCTCTGCCAGTTTCTCTTTCTGGGTTTTTGAAATTTTAAGGTTTTCGTGGATTCAATTGGGGTTTATGAACTGTGAATTTGAGGTTTTAATTGCATTTTTGAAACTGGGTATCGAACTGATTAGAGTTTTTGATTTTATATTCACATTTTGGTATCGATTTTCGACCTAGTTTTTTTGTTTTTTGTTTTTTGGCTATTAACGAATTGAAGATTTCTTGTAATTTCTGTTTGAAGTGGCATTCTCAGAGTTTGAATGTGAAGGATATGGGGATTTTCAGGTTGCAGGAATAGTAAATTAACTTCGCATTGTTATGGTGCTGGCATTCGGGCTTCGGCAAGTAATTCACCTTCAGGACCAGGTACTGCTCCTTTATCCATTTCTAATTGTCATTGCTCTTGCATTTGCTTGATGCTGCTCCACTAGTGGTAAGGTAGGTAAACCTAAAATCCCGAATTACTTTTGTATATTAAGTATTGTTGGAAATTGAATTGAAAGAGGATTCCATTGCATCTTAGCATGAATTTATTGGACATTGTATGAATTAATTGTGAATTTCAAAGTGCTGATTTAAAGTGTACCCTCAATTGGTCCAATGCTCTCATGTTCATTCTTGTACATTTGAGTCATGTATCCATACGGGTTGCCTTCGAGGAAGGTCAGCAGTTACATTGTGACAATATTTCCAACACTCCCTCTGTTTGGAAATAGTGTTTCCATACTCAGTGATGATTGCACTGAGAATGGATACACTATTTCCAAACGGAGGTTGTAAAATTAGACTATTTTAGGGATATTTAGATGACAACATGAAGAATATTTTTTCTTAGTCATTGGAAGAACTCTCATGATCATATGGAGGCCTTCCCATGTATCATGGACCTTCGTATGATCCCTGTAACTTTAGATCGACCTCTCGTGGAGAAAATTCTCTTTATGATGCTATTTAATAGTTCCTGAAACAGTCTTATTTTACTCAAAACTTCGTATCTCAATACAATACATAAAATGAAAAACTATGCCCGATTGCAAGCCAGCTTGCTGAATGTAGCATGTTGCATGTTCAAAATACTTGATTGATTTTGGTCCACTCGATTTGGGATGGCTGTTTGTATTGGATATTTTGTATTGATTGTCGCATTTAAACTATGAAGTTATTCACCTAATTGTGCTCGCTCTAGCTTGAATTCTTAGATTCTACCATATAGACTATAGAAGTATACGAATATACGTAAGTGAAACTATTAGCATACCTTATTTAAGAGTCTTGAACATTGCAAAAACTTTTTCCTCGTCTACTAATTTTTATTTTCTGCAGAAGAGAGAATAGACGTATCAAGAAGACAGGCATTGCTGGCAGCATTGGCTTTCACAGTCCCTAGTTCTCACTTTTTCCTGTCTCGGAGGGACTTTCATGCTCTGGCTGTCGAGTATGTGAGCTCTATCTTGACCTCTCGTTCTTTATGCTCATTTTTGTGGCAAGGTGTGGTATGATATAAGGTTGAATTTTATTATTGCGGCAGGATTTAGTTATCATGAACCTGTATTATACGGAAACCATCTCTGATTTGCAAATATTCATGGAGTTCGTGGTTTTTTTTTCAGCGATGAGAAGATGAAAATTGAGGTGATTCAAAATGAACTTAAAAAGGTGCTTACAAAGGGGAAATCAGCTGGAGTTTTGCGTTTGGCTTTCCATGATGCAGGAACTTTTGACAGCACTGACGATTCAGGTACAGCGCAAATTTTATCTAGGCTTGCCGTGGTGGTGTATGTTAGATTCTCTTTGTATTCCTCACTCAATGTTAATCCTCCTGTGGTAATGGAAATCACTATTCCCTGTTGAGTTAGTGCTCAATCTCGGCTTAAATAGACTGAGTGTGTTCTGTTGCAGGAGGAATGAATGGTTCTATACTATTTGAGCTGGACAGACCTGAGAGTTCAGGTCTTCAGCGATCAATTAAGGTTCCAATCTAGATATTCTGTACTTCCTTAAAAGTTTTTCTGAACTCTTGTTCCCGAAACATTGTTCCCAAAGCATTGTTCCCGAAATTGAAGTATCTATTTGCTTGTGTGTATTTCCATCATGGCTGTTGTGTTGTATGTGCAGGTGTTGCAGAAAGTGAAAAGAGAACTTGATTTAGCCTTTCCAGGTGTGTTCCATGTCTTAGTAGTTCCTGTGTGTTCCACTTGTGATGCAAGCTTCTGAAGCTTTAATTAAAATACTGTACATGGTCTCATATATACGGTTGCAGGCAATAAATAGTCTCGTATAGTTACAGGGAATAAATGGTGTCGTGTAGTTTCAGGTATTAAAACCAAGACTTCATGGTGTTAATTTGGCCAATTTGATTGATCATTTTGTGGAAATTCGATTCAGGTGGAGTCAAATTTACTTCACCTGAATCAGTGAAGAGCATTGCATGGGTTGGTCGAGAAATTAATCAAAAAAGAAAGCCCTCATATGATCTCCATAAACCTCCTAAGTAAACAGGAGGCCCACGTTGATTTTTTTTGTCTTTTAAGGCTTAATTATCCTTCTCGTGCAGGAGAAGAATATTACCTGCTTGATTGAGTTGATGAATGTTGGGATATTGGCAGTGTCTTGGGCGGATTTGATTGCTGTGGCTGGAGCCTCGGCCGTGGCGGAATGTGATGGACCTGTCATTCCAATAATGCTTGGCCGCCTAGATTCCCCGTAAGTATTTCCTCTGCATGATCATTTTTGACGTTCTCTGCAGTGCCCTGGATAATCTTCTTAAGGAGCGTGGCTTACTGATAGAGCGTTCTGAATTTCGTTTGTTCAGATCAATATAAAATTGTACAAATTTAGAGAAATGTCTTGACAGAGTTGCTCTGTAATGCAGTGGGCCTGATCCAGAAGGCAAAATGCCTGAGGAGACACTCAGTGCACGTGCGCTTAAGCAAGCGTTCCAATCTAAGGGCTTCACGTACGTACCTCTTTCCCTTTCAATAACTATACCCCTCACACCTGTGATGTATGAGTATCGCAACGTGACTGATATCTCCGTCTAATATTCACAAAATATGGGAAATATGTGGATATAGTACACAGGAGCTTGTAGCACTTTCTGGAGCGCACACACTAGGAAATAAGGGATTTGGAAATCCCAACCTTTTTGATAATTCCTACTTCCAGATTCTGCTGCAAAAACCCTGGAAAATCTCAGGTGTGCACTTCTGCCGTCATGTTGTGATCCTTTAAATGGGTACTTGTGAAGTCGATAACATACTGATTTTGCTGTTGTTTTTGTTGCTCATGCACCAAATTGATTGAATCGGCACATTTCTCTCGTCAATAGTACTCTGTATTTGTTGCGCGAGGTATCAATTGAGCCACATATGTGTTTGTCACGAGCCTTTTTTTGTAACGAGGGTTTGTACGTGTTCAGGACCAGATGATGGGATGACATCTATGATAGGATTAGCAACAGACCGCGCTCTCGCTGATGACGAGGAGTGCTTAAAGTGAGTTTCTGCCGTGAATGCATTATTTCAGTTCGAATGTTGGTAAGGTAGACATACCTAATACCAGCAAAAACTAACACAATGTACCACTCTCATACATTTAAGGCCTGTAGATGTATGACAGGGGTACATGGTGTTGGTTCTAGGTTCGGTTTTGGGTTTTGGGTATATTTTCCTTCTCGAGCTTACTATTGGATGAATTGAAACCACCATCGTCTATAGAACGCTATGAAAGGTTGGAATCAACGTACGGTTCAGTTGGCAGTATTCATAACTGCTTGATTAAATTACTTAGATTTGTGCTGGTAAGTTTACTGCATGATTCTGATGGTCGTTCGGTTGGTACGAGCAGGTGGCTGAAAGTGTACGCAGCTGATCAAGGGCGATTTTTCACTGATTTTGCGGCTGTTTACACCAAGTTAGTGAACACGGGAGCTCGTTGGGGCCCAAGCATGCAGGCTTAGAAGAGAGCACAAGCCCTTGGGATCATTCTCGGATTGGCGGCTCTGTCAGTTTTCAAGGAGGATGTGTCAAGAAAATTTTTTTAGAATTTTTGTACCACAAATTTTGCTGATGTTAAAACAGCCATGCGAGACGTGCTCCATCAAACATTTTGTCAAATATAGAAGATACGAATTGATGAAAGGTAGACGTACTCTTAGAATAGAAAGGACCCAACTAGCCGCTTCATGAGAGGGAAACATTCATAGCTCTAGGTCATCAAGCACCTAAGAGAAGCTATTACTTCATGCTGACCGTTGCAAGACTTCATGCTGACTTGTTTTGCGAAAACTCTGCACTCTTTAGTCAGAATATTTGTTCAGTACACAGTTGAGGGTTGCAATTTCAATCTTGTGCTGAGGTACCGAGCAACGTTGTTAGCTACGGATTTCTTTCCTCTGTAATTGTAAAATTCGTACATAAGGTCTGCTCTGGGTGCTGGGCTGCCTCATTGAAGTCTGGTGACTTGTATTCACTATTACTTAATCCATGGAGTTTATTTGGTTTTGGAGATGACAAATGTCTTACTTTACCAGCTCATCTTCCTGTTGATACAAGCTCAGAGCCTTTTTGCTGTGCATGCTTTTTTGACACATGGATGGTCAACTAAAGGGGATCTGAATGGAATTCAGTGTCTTAGTTCTGTGCACTTATTTCTTTGGATGTTTCTTTGACTGTGAAGCAGTCATGAAACTTAATGTTTGACATTTTGGAATGTAACTTGCTTGCAGTGGTGATCACAATATGTGTGTCCCTTACACGGGGTCCGAGGCTTGGACATCCTCACTTGGTTACAAGGTCACAGATAAATGGAGGCCTTGGTTTGTTGGATGCCAAGTTGCTGGGTGAGTTCGAAGTGCTTCACTTAATAATACGAAACCCATCTACTAGAGAACTTTTAGAAACTGGGTAGGTGCATTACAATTAAGGTGTACATCAGAACTGTGCAAGGGTTGTAGCAATTGATATGTTTAATATGATTTTCTACAGTACTTGGGGGGGCAGGGGTTAGTTTTCTACTCTTGACTTTTGAATCCTGTTCCTTTCTTAGCATAATATCATCACTTTCAGTTTGCATTCTACTTTTTTTTTGGGGGGGTGGGGGGGCATTTCCTGAGCTTGGTGATCATGTACACTGCAGATATACCCAGGGATTTGCCAACAATCTGACATTTGCAACTATCAAGGTGATTTATCGTCCTTTGAACCCTTTGGGAGGATGATTTTAAAACTGCTATCTACCTTTAGATTTTGAACCGCCTACTGCAAAGAACTTAGAGTGTGTAATGTCTTGAGTTGTGAATTTTTTTCTCTCTTTAGAATTGCTAGAGTTTCAAGGTCGCTCCCTGGAGAAATGCTTCAGAAAGTGTTGCTCCTTAAGTTTTGAACAGCCCTTTTCAAATTCACAAAGTTAATACACTCAGACGGTTATCCATTGAACTTAGAATAATATTATGATAATGGGATGCTAATGTTTTCACAATGTTTTTTTTAATATAATATCCATTTTAATGCCTAAGCCATGAAGTTCACACCAACATCAAAATGAAACCAGTTTTTCTTAACAGTAAATGCTATTTCGATGTGAGGACTGTATGAATCTTATGCCTATGCCTATTAACTGAAAGTTAAAACTGTGTCAATATATATTGCATTGTCATTTATCAGTGGCAGCAAGGGACCAAGAGCTTGCAGTACAATTGGAGTGACTTGTAGCAATGCAATTGATGTAGAACATGTTGTGTTTTATGATTGATGATATGTTTAAGCAATTTCTAGCCAATGACCAATTATTTGGATACATGTGGATTGGAATACATGTGTTCTTGTTACTAGTGGATAAGGTTGGGGGTGCTAAATTGCTCATGCTGTAAATGTTGGTTTGAGAAAGTGCCAATGCTGTAAATGTGGATGAGGTCGCCAAATTTGGATGAGAAAGTATATAATTATGATTGAAAAAGTGTTTTTTAGTTAAAAATATGGATGAATGTGGAAATACAATGCTTCACCAAAATTTAAATGATTGTCATATTGGCACTTTCTCAAAAAGTAAGAAAAAAGGGTTGGTGCTAACATGTTGGGCTTTCAATGTATCCATAATGAACATAATTATTTGGGCGGAAATGATTTTAGAGCACTACATGAATATATATATATATATAAGGATGGGTATGAAAATAGTGCAGACCACCTTCATCTAAAATGCTAACTTCCATATTACTATGCCTCATAAATTTGCATATTAATTTTTCCAAACAAGTAAGTTAGTGTTGTTATAAATGGCTTAATTCAATTACTGTGCCTCTATACTAATAACAAATAATATTAATTCACACAAATTATAAATTATACCAATTTGCAAGGTGGATTAATATGACAAATCTTATTATATTGAACAAATAAAATCAAAATAATGTGGATAATATTATTTTTATACTATTTCAAATAATATGATTGTCATTCAACTTACATCCAACCTTCATCATCTATCTTCCAATCCACATTCCTATTATTGTAAAGGGTTATATACTTTTAAATTTTTTATGAAAATATAATTAATGCTTAATTATATAAATAAAAAAAGAATGAATATTCTATATGAATGGATGAAAAAATATATTGTGGGAGTTTTTATTATTTTTATATTTAAAATAAACTTTGTTGTGATTGCACCTATCTTGATTTTTGTGGTATTTTTATATCCATTGCTTTTCATTATTTTGTTCTTGTTAAATCCAAAGGACATTAAGACAATTCTTCAATTAAAAACCCTAAAATAAAACAAAATACTTGCAATTTAGTAAAACCCTTTTGATGTTGCACTTTAGTCTAGATTATCATAAATTTTCTTAAGGAATCTTAACACTCAACGGTTTGTCGGTTTTTGAATAAGTTTTCACTAAAAAAGCTCCAAAATTACCACTTCTATGACAAGTGCCAAATCTTAGGCAAAAAAACATTTTTGGACACATGGAACTATGGGATCTTATAGTACATTGGATTGGGAAGATGTGGAAAAATCTAGGAATCTCCATCATATAGATTGCAAGATAGTAGTGTCTAAATTGACAAAAATCACCTTTTTTGGCATAGCAAAAAATTGAACAATTGCAATTCACATAGTGACCTTTGTATGCAAAAATGTCCAAAATGGTGGTGCTTCTCTAGATTCATTCTTCAAGGCAAGTTTCTTGGCTACATTCTTAAAATATTTGAAATCATTTGGAATTATGCAACATATAGAAAAGAAATAGTAAATAGAAAAAAATAGTGAATGATTCCAAATACTAAATTGTGAATAATTTATGGAATTGAAAAATTCCAATTCCAATGTTTTTAATGATGTATCAATAAATAATCTACACCTTATAATTTTTTTTTCTGGAGAGATTGAAAATTGATTTAAATAAATGATTTCAAAGTTTATTTTTCAGATAAGAATCCATCATGGCTCTCAAACTAAAACTCCTCATAATATTCATGGCATTGATCAAAATGGAATGGTCTAAAGCTTTTTTAAAATATACAAATTTTAAAAAGTAATTTGAAATTTTTGTTACTAAAAAAAGTGATATTTTCATAATTTTTTTGAATTGCCCATACTTCCTACCAAATGTTGAAAATTCCACAATATTCAAAAAAAATTTAACCATGTAATCAAAAGTTACAAAAACTATTGGGCCTTTAAAGAAAACTTTGTTCTTGTATTGTAAGAAATTTTCAAAAAATTAAAAATAAAAATTCTATTCATTGTAAGTTACTCCAAGTTACTATATTGCCCCCAAATACCATTTGGTCTTTAGGGGTTGATATATTTAACTTAAGCACTCAAGAATCAACCTTTGAAGGACCAAGAAGCTATGTTTGGTCCATATTCTTTTAAGCAATTTTGAAGAGTTCATATATAGATTCCCATTGTTTTTTTAAATTAATCATATGGAGTATTATTTGGCAAAAGTAATCTCTTTTACCCAATGGCTTCTAGAAAGATAAATTTATTTACATTCAAATTATAGTTTCTTCAATACAATCAATCAAAATGGGCATGGTATATAGGAAGACTTTTATGCACAAACTTCAAGCGAACTTTGTAGGAAAGATTAAAGAAAATTTGCTAAAATTTTATATAGAAGTGTGCAACATTTCCAATAGAAGAATTAGAATTATCAAAAAGCTAGGGAGGCAACTTTTTAACTTCCATTATGTATAAAATAGGTGGTCCAAAAATTGCTTATATAAGAGCTGAAAACTAAATTTGGAGAGGTAAAAATTCTTGAAATATTTTTCATTAAATTTTCCTTGAAAGACAAGAAGAATTGGCAATTAACCAAAATCATTTCATATTTTTGGGAGCGTTGAGAAATTAGTTATAAATTTTAAAGTTGAAATGACATATGGTTCTAAAATCGTAGACTTCCTCAAAATGTGCACTATCCGTACATTGATGATACAATGAAAGAAAAACATGTACAATTAGTATACATTTGAGAAAATGGACAATTTTTGAATGTGAGCACATTAGTAGAAAAATAGTGCCCAAATTAACATAACATCAACAATTTCTTGTTAATTTGGATATTGTAACATCCGTTTTCACAAATTTTTGTTAAATGTTCCCAAATTAATAAAATAGTCTCATTTTTTTGCACTATGCAATTACCACATCAACAAAAATTTATTAATTTTTTTGGAATCTTTAAAAATATTTGATAATCTTTGGGAATCTTCAATATACAATGTAAATTTAAAAATAAATTAACTATACAATTTGGTGTCTATTAAAGTCAATAGACTTTCAAAGTGATTTTGGTCTTGTAAATGAACTTTTTTCAAAAAAATTTGAACTTCAACAGGTGGAAAATTAAACTATCTTTCATCTCCAACAATCCGTTTGAGATTTTAATCTTCCAATCAAAGGTTATAAATAAAATTCAGAGAGGGGTGGAAATGGACATTCTATTTTACATTTTTAAACACCTTCTCTGAATTTTGTCCATAAGTTTTGATTGAAAGATCAAAATTTCAAACAGATTATTGGAGGCAAAAGATAGCTAAATTTTTCAACTTTTATTAGTTCAAAGTTTTAAAAAGAAAGTTTGTTTATGAGGTGAAAATTGCCCCTAAAGTTTGCTAACTTGAAGTGAAAGTAAGAAAAATTCAAAAAAGTACATAAATAAGTTTTTGCATCACTTGTAATTATGTGAAATTACAAGTGGTGCAATGATTTGAACTTTGAACCTCATTCATGAGGTTCAAGGTTCAAACCTTGGTAATGGCATTTGCTACATTGGTATTGTTACATGGTATGTGGGGCCATCTACACGACGGGTGTTACTTGGCAATGCCATGTGGATGTTTTAAATTGTCTATGTGGCATTGCCACGTGGCATCTTAAAATTGGTTACTCAATTGTGGAAATTTTTTTTAATGTGACTAGATCAACAAAAAAATGAACAATTTTTTGTTAAAAAATCAACACTTTTGTGTTCAAAAGTACCCAAATCAACCAACGATGCTCGCATGCTCGCATGTGAGTGTGAGCTTGAGAGCAGTGAATGGGGATTGTGTGAGCCTAGAGCCTAGAAATTTAGAATATGATGTAATTTCAAAATTTTCTTTAAGAAAATCAAACATTTATTTTTTTTCAACAAAATTTTCTGAATTAAAATTTTTTGACCTATTACTACATGACCCATAACCATGGATTTGAAATCTAAACCTTGTAAAGTTGGTACTATTGAATGTTTTAAAATTTATATTATATTCTAAGAGGCTATCCCGAAGTGGGTTGATGAAGTGAGAATACAAGTAATTTAGAATCAAACCTAAATATGGTAGGAAGACAAATGTAATAAAAATATCATAGGATGTCAAAAATTGTGTACATAATAAAATATCCTTTCATTGCAAAAGTAAATACACATTGGAATATAAATTTAAGATTTTGCTATTGAAATTTGGGAATTTCGAAGATAATATATTGGTACTACGTATCTACTTCATATCATGCTAACATCTATCAATTAACTTATTCACTCGCACGTCTTGATGATCCCACCTCCAAGAAGTACTTGCTTCACTTCATCTAAGCTAAAGGTAGGAGTGTGGATGAATGTATTTATCTTATAATTTAGTTTGTAGAAATAACAAAAGATGTAATAAAAGTGCTTGTAGTTTATATACATGCCGGGCTTTCCAATGGAGGTTCCATTCATACTTTCATAATGGGGACAAGTACAAGATGGGAAATTGCAAAGTGTAATGTTATAAATCTTTTGGTTAGATTCAATTCTAGACGATAGTATAATAATAGCCCCAAGTCCAGGATAAGGAAGGAAGTTCACTCTAGTTATACTTGCGATAACATTCCTTGTGCTTTCCCATTGGTTGCAGTGATTTTCAGTGGGGGCCTTACTACTCCGCTAAACTTGTTTTCCATTCCAAATGGAAGGGATTCTTTCAACACATGTTGGTTGAGGATGAATCCAGAGCATAAGTTCAAATATCCTAGAGGAGGTGAATAGACGTCGAGGTGACATTGGCATAGTAGATTGTAAGCGGAAGCTAGCTTCTTCAAGCTCTATGATTTTAGCACAAGTAAGGTTGGTATCTATGAGAATAGGCCAAACCTCAAGGATCTTAGGTTGGGTAAGAACATGAGAACGCTTAGGTCTTATAACACATCATGCAATATTGCAATTTGGTCAACACAAAACCAAAAATCCTCGGTCTGAATAGTTGTATCCTTATATTCACGTTTCTGCCCTTTGTAAGTAGGGATAGTAGTAGATTTACCATGCTTGACAATCAATAGCTTGCATTTGGCTTGTATATACTTTTGAATGGTGTGACATTGTTTCCTTGACTTGTGTGAAATTCTTGCTATATGCCATTCTGATGTATCACAATCCGTTTCTACCACAGATTGAGTATAGGAAATGACTGTGTTAAATTCTTCAACGGTAGTCCCAAGTTGCACTCTAGCAATGGCTGATCTAGTTTGAATCCGAGGATGAGAGAAGTTCACCTTGTCAGGACAATGAGAATCACCTTTAGAACCAATTGGAAGATCCAATTTTCTTTTGCTAGATCTAAATACCTCTTCTCCCTCCAAGTGTGGAATTTGAGTGCAAATGTCTTTCACTCTAGGCATCTCATTGAGTGCATCTGTAATTTTCTTTCTATCTCCAGATGCCATAGCTCTCTTCAATTTCAAATCTTCTTTAGAAGGGCCTTTCCTAGAAGGACCCCTACAAAGATAAGTTCAATAGTTGGTCATTTGCATAAAAGCTCAAACCCATTCATTGCATGTGGCAATGAACAAGTCAGACTTGCGTTTGTCAGAAGCTTGCATCCATTTGTTGTGCATTGTTTTTGCCAGGTTACACGTTGGAATGTTTGCTAGTTCCTTTATTGTCAATTTCTGTAAAAATGATCAATGAAGTCATTATTCAAATGGTTTATTGTTTAGAATAAGAAATACAGAAAAAGTGAAAGTAAGGAAAAGGTCATACCATTTCTATGAATCCACTCCACTAACAATATCGAAAATGCCAAAATGTGAGCCAATCCTCGAGATCACGAATTGTTGATTCTGATGTAGTTCTAGAGGAGTACCACCAAGCTCTAATTTCTAAATACGTTTTGTCTGCCTCGGACATTGATGTTGCATCCTTGTATTGCCTGCAGAGTCGGATATGTTGGTGTTGGAATTCTTTGGTGATTAGCTTCTATGTGTGCTTGTACATACTTATTGTCCAATGAAATAAACAAGTCCTTTCATGATCCACCATTGGAACAGATGGATCTCCTAACCCATACACAATGCAAATTGCATTAAATTTGGCTTGAGCACTATCACACATAAATCCCTTGAAGGTTGGATTTGATCCTCCATTTTGTACCATAACCTTATTCAAGCAATGCCAAAAAATGATTTGGACTTTAGTGCCCTCAGTTTGCATATCACAAACGGCGATGGTCATGACTTTGCAATAAATAGAGTCATAGACGTGTGAAGCAATAGTTGTCTATAATTTCATCCTTTTTACATGATCAAATATGATAAAGCAATTCTCGAGATTACTGCCTGATTGCATTCGTTGTATAAGATCAACTCCACTACCAGGTTCATCTACAAGCATTTTGAACAAATAGACCTTCTCTTGTCATAAATGTTAGACATTATGGTGCGACACCATATGTGACCATCATACCACTTATTCATGCCTTCCATGTCTCTAACCCCACATGTAGATCCACGACATGGCAGCAACTTAAAGAGAACATTCCTATCAAAACAAGACGGGAGAAATTGATCCTTTTGATATTCAATGGAATCAAAATAAATTTGGGCAAGTTTATCTTGTGATCCGGGCATAAAAAACAATTTGCAAAAGCACTGTAATACACTTAGAGAATCGTAATGATTGGGAGGGAGAGGAGAACGAGAAAATCCAGATGATGCAGGACTACTAGGAATAGTATGGAAGGTAGTGGGAATGAATGAATCCACTATGGATGGCAAAGCAGCATTCGAAGAGGAAGATTGATAAACTTTAATTAGAATCTCGCCTTCCGAATCCCTAAATAACTCTATGACTAGTTCTAGAGACTTGCATTTGACATTGTTGACAGTGAACAAAATATCATTTTGAGAACATCCATTGTCTAGAGATTCTACCTTTATTGGTCATAATAATGGGCATTCAACATTGGACTGATAAAAAATAAGTGTTTCTATTTGAGTCGAAATTGGCAAAAATTCAGACAAGAAACCGTAAACTTTATAGCGTCATGTTGGAAGAAGCCAATAGAATTCTTCTTAATCGCTACATCTTGCCTACAAGATAGTTTCTTTAACAACACCATAGTCACCTTGAATTTCTACAATGATAGAAGAAGGGGAGAATCCAAAACGGACATGAAGGAGATGGGCAGGCACATGTACGTAACCTTCACTCTTTAAAGGTAAAACAAATGGGACATCATGACCTCTAACGACAATATTAGCCATAGTGAAGCATTAAAGAAATGAGTGAGCAAGCAATAACACTGAAAAGGAAGAAGAAGCAAACAATTATATTTGAAAGTACAAAGGTTGTGAATATAAAGAAGGATCATTCTAAATGGATGAATTGAAATTTGAATTTGGATTGATTATATGAGGGCTTGTTATTACGTATCATATACAGATTTGATACAGAGGAAGGTATATGAAGAATATTTGAAATGAAAATAGGGAAGGCAACGTATTATATGGCATTAATTAGAAAAGGACATATCAATCTTTGTAAAACCATATTAGTAATGCATGAACAGGCATGAAGAGGCACTAACAGGAGATGGTGATTCACCACATACTTGCAATTATAATTTTATATTTGGAGATTGCTTACGAATCTTGTATTTGATTATGTTATCAATAGCAAACTACATAAACCGTCAATTAGTAATGAAATAGAATTTAAATTGTGTAGAGAAGAGCTTGTAAAGTCTCATAGAATGTAAGAGCTTGCAGAGTAGAATGAAGTAGTATGTAGAAATGGATGTTCCAAAGAGTGTTCGTGATGTAGTTTTAAGGACGTTGATATTATAATGTATTGTTAGTTGATTATTTCAGATACATGAAAACTTATCTCTTCCATTGTTAGCATTGGATACTCCAAGTGAAGGTAGGAAAAATAGAAGGAGGAAAAATAGCTTTCGTTATTCGAGTAGGAAGCAATTATTAAGGGCTAGAATGATTAGATGGTTGCCTCGAATCATTGTAGTTGATTTGTTGGACACAACAAGGAATTTAACATATGAAGGTATTGTTTCATGTGAAGTAAGTAGGAAGGATATTGTAGAGGCCAAATCCATTTCATGTGAAGCTCAACCAGATATTGCCTCTAATTGTTGTGATTGGAATCAATATATTAACAAAGAAGAAGAGGAGGAAGAAAAGGAGGAAGAAGAACAAGTAGACGAAGAAGAAAAGCAAGAACAAAAAACAAACAAACTACTATTAGCATTGGAGTTGGAGGAAGATCTTAGAAGTACAAAAGAAATGGTAGGAAAATAACTATCTCAAGTGCTATTACTTTTGTATGTATATGAAATTATTTCTTAGATGCAAATTTAACAACTTTGCATTATTTTGTATGCATTGGAAGTCTGATTTCAACAATGTATAGGATGTAAAAAACGGTTACATATTGAGTCTTTTATGGCCTAAAAACTAAAACAACATCTTACAATCTTTCCTAAAATCTTCCGATTTCGAAGAATTTTAGTCAAAATCCAGCACTTTTATTTTTAGCAATTTTTGCCGATTTTTGTAAAATTGCTAAAGTGTCTAAAAATCTTGAAAAAAATTGGAGTGAATTTGACCCGTAGAATCTATGGGTGTAATTTTTTTGGCTTAAAATCTTTAAAATTGAAGAAGTTATTTAGAAGATTCCTTTGAGGTATATCTACCAATCTCTTCCTTGTTTTTTTGGGTTTTTTTGGAGACTAATTTCAACCTAAACCTTGTGTTGCCTCCGAAGGTGCCAAGACAACATTTTGACGAGGAGGAAGAAGAAGAAGAATCAATGGAGGAAGGGGAAGCTACTACCATAGAAGAGGGGGAGGTTGCAGGGGAATTTGAGCAATAAAGAGGGCATGGAGAAACACTAATCAAAGCAAACGTTGGGACAACAACTACACAGAATGAAGCAAATTCAAGTGTGTCGCTCAATTTTGGATTGCCTTCTTGGACCCCAGTTGTTAACGGCTACGCTTTGAAAGCTTTAGTCTGCTTTCATGTTAAATTACAATTTGCTGAAATGCTCTTATTTCTTTGGACTTCACAATGGACAACCATTAACAGCCATACTTTCTTCAAATTTCAATTTAGGATTTCTAGTACTAAAATACTCCAGTCATGAATGGCTATGCTTTTGGGATGCAAATTTGTTTCTTTGATATGTTTGAGTAGTTCACTATTGAAATTTGTAGGCCCTCTAAGGACCCCAGCCATTAACGGCCACGCTTTTGAAGGCTCAAATGTGTTTCTGCGTTTTCTCAAAAACTAGTTCACTGATGAAATTTTTGGCCCTTCTAGACCCTTAGCCATTAACAACCACGCTTTTAGAGGCTCAAATGAGTTTTTGCGTTTTCTCAAAAGAACTAGTTTATTGTTGAAAGTTTCAACCTTCCTAGACCCCCAACCATTAATAGCCACACTTTTAGAGGCTCAAATGAGTTTTTGCGTTTTCTCAAAAGAACTAGTTTATTGTTGAAAGTTTCAACCTTCCTAGACCCCCAACTATTAATAGCCACACTTTTAGAGGCTCAAATGAGTTTTTGCGTTTTCTCAAAAACTAATTCACTGTTGAAATTTTCAGCCCTTCTAAACCCCCAACCGTTAACGGCTATGCTTTTGGAGGTTCAAATGAGTTTTTGCATTCTCTCAAAAACTAGTTCACTATTGAAATTTTCAGCCCTCCTAAACCCCCAGCCATTGATGGCTACGCTTTTGGAAGCTCAAATGAGTTTCTGCGTTTTCTCAAGAACTAGTTTACTATTGAAATTTTTAGCCCTCCTAGACCCCTAGCCATTGACGGCCACGCTTTTGGAGGTTCATATGTGTTTCACTACATGGCTGAAATTTATCTAATGCTCAAATTTTTAGTACCTTCCTACACCCCAACTATTAACGGCTACACTTTTAGAGACTCAAATTTGCTTCATTAAATGCTATATATTTGTCTAATGCTGAAATTTTGGAACTTTACTATACCCTAGACATTAATGGCCACACTTTTAGACACTTAGATTTGCTTTTGTGTTTTGACTAAAATTGCTCTAATGTTGAAATTTTTCAACCCCTCTACACCCTAGCCGTTAACGACCATGCTTTTAGAGACTTAAATTTGCTTTTGTATTATAGTTGAAATTGCTCAAATCTTGAAATTTTTTAGCCCTCCTACACCCGAGCTATTAACGGCCATGCTTTTACAAACTTAGATTTGCTTTCATGTTTTGGCGGAAATTGCTCTAATGTTGAAATTTTTTAGCCCTTCTACACCCCAACCATTAACGGTTGAGGTGTTCAATTACATATTCTACAATGCATATAAGAAACTACAACTTTTTCTAATCTTCATTTACATATCATTTCAGAGATGTTGACTCCAAGAGATCCACAAGCACAAGGATTAGGTGCTTTACTTCAACCTTTTTCTGAAGATCACTTGGAGGTAGAATTGCATGGCTTATTGAAGAAGAAGACTATCAACATTTCTTCTTGTCTTGAGCGGTTGAAGTATCAACCATGGGCAAAATCAAAAATCAAATATTCCTTTGTGTTGTATGATTTCTTTGTTGGTTGTAAAACCTTTTTTGAAGAATGATGTCATGAATCTAGCTACACGCTTTGACGGCTTTGTTATTTGTGGTTACATGAAGGAGAATGGAGTTTTTTATGTGGCTTTGGAGAACAATGAAGGGAAGACAATTGACATCACAGATGATATTGTGAAATCATGGAGTGACAATTGGCCATGGGCTAATGTTGCATTTGAAAAAAAATTGCAAAATGATGAAGATTTCAAAGTTTTTTCTAGCAAGATGTTCATGGTGTGAAATGACAACCACCATTTACAAGCATGGTTGCCTAATATCAACCGTGATCATGACAATGACTTTACATGGTATTATGCTATTAAAAGTATTGTTTTGAAGGTCAAAGGTGACATTACAATTATGTTGGCAGCATTGCATGAAGTCAATTGGTAATCTCTTTTATTTCTTTATCAAATTTGATTTCATTTACTACTTAGTCTTTCAAGTTTGTTTAATTTGGACCATTGTAATTCTTAATATTCTATCTTTTTATTAATTTGATGTTCACTTTGCACATTTTAACACAATGAATTTTGTTTTGATAGGAGAAACCAAAAATCCCATATTTCCATCAATTTTGTTCACAAGCTTTATCGCATTCAAAATATTGCTGGGCAACTACTCTCATATTTTGAAAACCTTGTCTCTAAAGAGGATCTTATTGCAATTGAAGCCAAGCAAAAGTCAAAACAAAGAACTTGATTTACTCTTACTATTAAGTCTCTAAATGAAGTCTTATATCAGATTCATTTTTAATATTTTCTTTACTATTTTGTATTTGAATCCAATCTTTAAATCTTTATTTTGTTTATTTTAGTTAATATTTGGTTGCTCTAACATGCACAACATTTGTCATTATATGCAATTTTTTTTATTCTCATATATCATTTTTTTTATATAGCAAGAATTGATAGATGTTGTTGCTATTGCTCAAAGAAAATTTTATGAGAAGTATCTCAATTCAACAGATTGGACTCCAATGGTAGTTCATGAATGAATTTCCAAAACTGTCAATAAGGTAAAGGTAACTTCTCATTCAAAATTGAAGAAATAATTCCCCATTTTAGATTTGAAGTACACGACAACATTCTTGGAGCAAGTGAAGTATCACTATAAAACTCATGATGATAGTCTGGAGATGACTCAAGAAAAATTGTGGATGTTGACAACTTTAGCAATGGATACTTCTATGAAGGTTAAGTGGCTAGAGAGATGGAATAAGTCTTCCACTCTTCGTGAGGCTCTCAAATTCCCTAAGGAAAAATTCAACGACATTGACTTTCTTGAGTGGCTTCACAAAATTACATGGTGAACTCAGGTCAATACTTCTTTTTCTTTCTTATTCTTTTACTATTATTTCTTTGAACTTCTTCATTCAATTGTTAGATTTTTCTAATTGAAATTTTGTATGTGGTAGTTGGCTATTAAGACAGAAAAGCTTTTTGATACTACAGTGGTTGATCTTAGGGTGTTTATTAACTATCTTTCGGATGGTATGAATCTTTTGTCTACTATTTTTAATTATGTAGAGACAATGCACATATTGTTGTAGAATATTGCCTTCTTTCGTAAATTTGCTGTGGATTAGGGAACCCACAAGATTGATAAGATTGATAAACAACTCAGCTTCAAATTAGCTGTGCAAAGGGTTTTGTATAGGTACTTCAAGTATGTCCTTTTCCCTACCAAAGCCATTTCCAAATCTCCCACTTTCTTTGCAAATTATTTGGACTAAGAAAGTGAAGAGTACATGTTCATTGAGGGGATTACAAAATCTTAGGATCCCATACATTTAAAAAAGATCCTAGAGTATGTTCTTATTTTGAACTTAGTGCATCTAAGTCAAACAATATCTAAGTTTATTTTTATAATTTGGTATTTGATTTCTATTGTGTTGTTTTTTAAATTGAATTTGCCTATGTGTGATGTGGCAACAATTATATTCAATGGCCTAAAACTTAAAACTATACCCAAAGAAAATACTAAATCATGAGTCTTAAATCATACTCCAACATTGAGTTTTATAAAATTCTACAAAGCAAAGTTTAACTTGAAATCCAATGACACTACTAATCTACTATCATTGGATTCATTATGTACTTTATTGTTTAGAAACAATTTTCATTTGTAACCAAATAAAATTTGAAAAAGGACGATAAAAAACAAAAAATATTGACTTCAAAAATGATCATTGATTTTAGCTTACTTGCTATGGGGTTAATATATTTATTTGGTGTGTAATATATGAATAATAATTTTATTTTAAATATTCTATATTCAAGTTTTTTTATAAAGAAAAATTATTAAAAATAAAATAAAATAGGTGGACTACTTTCATCCTTTAAATTTATATGAAGGTTTATGATCAAGACTAAATTTATCACTTAATCATTCAAAAGCATTATTTATGATTTCATGTTTATAAAGTTGTAATGTTTACAACTTTTGTTATTACCAAATTTATATTCAACCTCTATTGCCCACTTTTGATGCTCCTTCTATTTTAGACTTTATAAGTGTTACCCCTATATTGGTGTTATGATGTATTGCAATTTTTTATTTATGTGTTTCATAGTGAGACATCCTAAATCACTACACCTATTATTGTGTATTTTCTTACAAATACTATCTATTATAATTATATCTCAATTTTTGAAAATCTATTTGTTCATTTTTTGGGTACAAAATTACATATTGGCATATTCATTTGTTGTTCATTCAAACTATAGATCTTTACATCTAATTCCATGGTCATAGTTTTCCAACAAAATTACAACCCTTAAATTGAAAAAAAAAATGGAGGCTCACAAGCTCATAAGCTCACACTCACAAGTTCACATACTAGCATCCCTGCAAATCAACATGTCTAAATCAACAAAAAAAAATCAACACTTTTGTGTTGAATTTTGTTGATTTGGTTACTATGTTTTCTACTAATGCAAGAAGCTATTAGGATTTTGGATGGTAGTTTGAATAACTCTCTCTTAGGTGTGATTCAACCCTTGCCGGCTAGTCCTAATCCTTTTTTTTGTTATAGGTCATGGCTTCCTTTGGTTCTAAGAAATGCTCTATGGAAATTAAGAGGAAGAGCTTTACAGGTCTTGTAGGGAGTTCCAAATGCAAGCGCGAAGAAGGTCCAAAAAAACATCGTAGTGTAAAGATATGGCCTAAGTCAAATTAGGGTGTTGTTACCTAACTAGCCTCTAAGGACATCCAAGTTATGGTCAATGATCTTGACTTAAATGTTGTGATGTGCCCCCTCGGGGACAGAATTGAAATCTTTTCATCTCAGTAAACAATTTACTTAGAAAGTATCGTAGAAAATGATGTTATTGGTACTCTCAAGGGCCAAGTTGGTGTTCTTCAAGGCCAAATAGTAAACCTCCAAGGCATGATGCAAAGGATGCAAAAGCAAATGGATGAGAATATTGTAAGATATCCATGTTTTAGGTGACAACTTTTAGGTGACATCCAATTTTACAACCCATGTTTTTATGTCAACAATAATGTTTGCCATAACATCTTGATGTTATAGTGGATATTATTGTTGATATAGAAACACGGGTTGTAAAATTGGATGTCACCTAAAAATCATCACCTAAAATATTGGTCTCTTATAGTGGAAGATGGATGAGAACAAGAAGAATTTTGAGATGACTATAAATAACTTGGAAGAGCGATCGAAGGTTTCTGAACTTTTCAACACAAAGGTTTGGAGAATGCCTTAAAAGTGTTTTGTAATGTTCTTTTAGATGCTTTTTATAAGGCTTGTAGGAAAGAATCTATGAAAACGGAAGAGAAAGCAAAATGGCTATTGGATCAGGGACCAACTGTTGCCCAAGCATTTGTGACTAAGGGAGTTACTCTTGTCCTTTTTGATCTTGAGAAAAAAGTCACCAAGGAGAACTTTTCTCTCCTCAAGTGCCTTAGAAAAATTTCAACTGACGTGAGCTACAAAGTTTCTCATAGGACTTCACCTATAGAGGTGGCCACTGCCCTTGAGAAAGAAGGGAGAAATTTGTTTGAAGGTCAGTTTAGGAGTGTTTGTGCTTTTTTTCAAGCACTTTTTAAGGTAAGCTCCAAGCAAATGGTGAAGGATTGGAAGGAGGGCTGGCGGAAAGAAGAATTCCGGAAAAAATTCAAAGCTTTTTCATGACTCAATCCAGGTATACTTTCATTCCCTTTGAGAGCGTTATTTGTTAGATAGTTTGATGAATTCTATTTCTAAAGTTTTTACAGGTTCTTTTACTTTGAAGGACCAGATACTGATTGCCTGGCATTCAAGGGTTAATAGTTTACAGCAGTTTGCAATTTTGATATGTTGTCCTGCAACATCTAACAAACTCTTTGACGGGCGCAGGCGTTTACCCTTATCACTATTTTGGTATCTGGAATCTGTTGCATGAAGGCAGTCCAGTCACCAGCAGGATTTGAGGTATCGAAGGAACAGTGAAGAACCTGCGCTGAAAGTTGGAGACAGTTCGCCCGTCATTAAATTGACTCGTTGGAGCCAACAAGGATTTAGGACTGATAGATGTGGGATGCACTTTAGGTTGAGTGTGCGCAGGTTTTGTGTAATGACTTACCATTTGAAAAATCATTTCCCTTGTAGTATAGAAGTCATACCATTGCACTCAGAAATCATTTGGATTGCAACTATCCTAGTGTTTTATATCGACCTACCATCGTCAGAAAAAATCAGTACCACATTGGTATCCCTTTATCTTTCTACTTTGTCCATCTTTGTGTGCCCAAAACACTGTTTATCGAAATCTCTGGCTTCTCAATCTGACTTTCTTTCGTTGACCAAAACCTCGTAGGTACAACTGATTCGCTCTTTTTGCTTTCACCTCCAGATGGAATCTAGGTCAGAGGTCTTGATAACATCGAGTGTGGAACCTCCTTCTTGGTAACTCTTTCAGTGTGGGAGAGACTACGTATCCTCTTACTTGTGATCATGTCCTCTTGAAGCAAACACTCGAAGGGCTTCTTCACGTGGGAGGCAGTATCTCATACCTCCCATTTTATGCTTAATATATTCGGTATTCCAGTTTCAGAGATTCGGACCATACTTGCGGCGAGTTTTTGCAGGAGTTTGGATGGTACCAAGATTGCAGAGCTTGAGGTACGTCCTCACTCTGTCTCAAAATAGAATCATGAGAAAGTGGCTCCAAGAAAAAGAGCTCATTCAAAGCATTTCCAGGCTTCATGGAGCTCAGGTGCAATGCACTGTTGGCAAACTTAAGTTACTACTGTACCGATTGCAATGCATTTCTGTGATTGCTGCTGCCCTTCAGTAATTGGTTCCCCTGGATTTTGCAATGCTTGGCGTGATTATGTGGTCCTCCCTCTCGCAGGTAAGACCTCCCTGGATTGCATGAAAGCACCCGCCTCTATCATGCTACATGCAAAGCCTTTTTCTCACCCAAAAGAAAAGCCTTCATGGATAGGACTTGAATAGTACGTGCCGCTAAGCTACTGTGGGTTGGGAAGGAATTGAAGCAACGCTTTGTTTGTTGTCAGAGAGTAACTAACTTAACCCAACTGAAGAGGCAAATAGAACTATCCTCACCAAGTACCTTGTGAGTCCCTTCAGGAAGGCCTCAAGAAGTTGCAGTTCCTTTAGAATTGTCCTGGACTGCAGATTCAGTACTGTCAGCAGTGTTCCACAAGGTACTCCTCTTTCTAAAACCACTCTGGTACTCATTTTCCAATAAAAACGTTCATTGGAAACACTTTTCTATGATTTCGATCTGGAAACTGACAAGCGGTCCTGACAGATCATGGCACACTTTTGGAATCTTTTGTTGAATATCTGAATCTTCGTGGTTTGCACTCGTTCCGCTTTAGATCGTTTCGGATCCTGCACACGTGAGCCCAGTCTAAAAGAATGTTATAGGCTGGCTGCTCACACCCTTGCTCTGGGGACATACTATTAGATGAATAGAATACCTGTGAACAGAAGGATTCACCGTATTCGTGGGTTCAGTTCATAACTGTTGCGGAAGAGTGGTCGGGGAGGTGCATTATGAAATGAAGTGAAGGACTTCACTGCTGCCACAGGTACTGACCTAACTTACGTTCAATCGAAACTTCGAAAACTTCGAAACTTTTTACAGTGATCACCAAATTTTGGAGATTAAAAGAAAAATAATTAAAAACTATTTCAGCATGGTCCAATTGTCAGCGTGTTTCCTGTCTTAGCCATAGCAACCAACTTCTGAAGAGTCTCTTCAACTGCAGTTTTGAGTGCTTTTGACTACGCCGACAGCACTCTTCTCATGGACGATCATCCTCACGCACATTGTGTTGTGGCAGATGGCCTAGCTAATGGCTGACTCTGCCATTCCTATTTACACTCCAGTAGGAATGTATTCCTCACTCCTAAATACATGATTCTTAAGTTCAGCCGCAAGGACTATTATTGCTCTTAGTTATTCCAGTCCGAAATATGCAGCTTTTTCGAAGTTTTGTTGAAGCCTTTCGTGCATACTGTCTGGAGAAGAACTTCTGTACTTGTGATGGTCTAGGGTCCCACTTGCTGTGCTTCTATGATCACGTACGACGATATTAGCCACGTTTGTTGTATGAGAAGCGTGCACTACTTAGTGTCCTCTTGTTTCAAGTTTTTCATTGATTAGGTCAAAAGGATTCCCGGAGCATAGTTTCCATCCTTCAAATCACTAGCAAAGTGACAGTCTCGATCACACCCATGCTATCATGGTGGGATATCAGCACGGCCACCAAATCTTGGTCTTCGGGATGCACTTCATGTTTGAGGTGCTGGAGCTTTAGCGCTCGGTTCAGGCATAGCAAAAGTACCTTCGTAGTACTCTTAGTGTAACATCCTACGCAACTCACTGACAGCAGATGACGACCTTGTCATCTCTTTCGCCTTCACCTGGAAGTAACTGAACGGAGACGTTCCAAGCAGTGTACAAGCTCGATCACCTTCCCAGACAGCCCTTCCTTAAACCTCCACCTCCCTATAACGTATCCTTCTCCACAGAATCAAAAATCATACTCTCGGTGTTCTCGAGGCTTAGAATTCGGTCAAGGATGCTAAATCTCTCCTTCCAGTGGTAGCGCCATCGATTGATTGATTATCAGTGCTACAATGGCTGCAGATTGTTGCAATAATTGAAAGAGAATCTCGAGGTTGCAGTTTTTTGGGCTAATTCTTGGGCTAAGACCATCAATGAAGAGCTCACTAGATTTTTTGCTAGAACCTCAGTGATCAGAAATAGAATCTCGTAGTTGCAGTTTCCAGTAGCTACCTTGTTTTTGGCTAATCCTTTGGTTAATCCTTAGGCTAAGACTATCAGTGGCCGAGTACTAGATTTGTTTGCTAGAATTGAACTTCAGTAATCAGAAACCCCAGTTCACGAGCAGATGAGATTGTACTCATGATAGGGTACGTGTTGCTTTTGCTTCTGGTGATCCACCTTGAGGTTTCCAACGCGATGCAAGTGCAAATGGGATCTTCTGAGTGGGAAGGAGCTGTTGTCGCAGAAAGGAGAATGGTGCTGGAGTCCCCGACTCCTTTAGAGAGCCCCGTGCCTTCCAGACACTCTAGAACGAGCCCCTCGCTGGTGGCGGCCATTGTGGTGCTCATGGTGCTGGCCACGGCTGCTTTGATTTGCTGCTGCTACATGTGGGAGCAACAACTGCGCGTGAGAATGGAAGCGAGGAACCGGGAGCCTGCGTCTTTGTCATTGCAAGACTCTGTTGGTGGGAGCATCCACCACCACACCAATCCACGCATGGTAGGGTCTCTCTCTTTCACTCTGCCACTCCCACTCTCACTCTTTACTCTCACAATTCCTGTTGCAGCAATTCATGCTTCATTCTGGGTAGTGCCTCTAAAGAGAGCCTGGCAGTAGGTCGTGGAAATTAATGTAGATTTGGAGTTTCTGAGGGGAAAATGGTATCGCTTGAGTTGAATCTAAGTTGTTTTTTTCCACGTGTAGACATGGGCTGATTTAGAGCCTTGCACAAAATTATGACGCACTGGGAGACAATGGTAGTCACATCCTGAGGAATAGACGAAAGAAAGATGTTTTTTCAGCACACTTGAATGTTCTCCACCCGCTTTGAAAACGATCAGCATTCACCTACTGGATGCTGATCCTACAGTGGTTAGAGACATCACATTCAACTGGTAGTTGATTGAACTAGATCACGCTAAGTTAGGGAGATTCATTTTCTGTTTACTATATAACTGACTGCAGTTTCAAACGACATTGGGTTATGGCAAGCTCTCGTGTTTGACAGTGTAATGAAAGTCCTCATGGAGGCGTGCTCTTCATGGTTGGTTTCAGTCACTTTGCATATTACAATTGATTCAGTTTTAGACTTTTTAGTTGATTCAATTTTAGAGTTCTGAAACTTTTTGTTGCACCTATTCAATGCAGGATTCAGCATCTCCTTCAACGGTGATAGTATTGATAGGAGACGACCAGGCTCGTTCCATGGCCTGGGCGATCCCACCCGGAATTCCCACAGCGGCTTCTGCCAGGCCTCAAACTGCAAAATAAAACTCCTTCTAAAGCTACCAATTACATTAAATTTTGTGGTGTGGAGAAGAGGTACTGCATCGATAGATAAATACCCTGGGAGAGTTCTGCTTGCCGAACAATGAGATCAGGAAGGTATATCATGTGGCCAATTGAGCCTGGTGATGTATTGATAGGTTCTAAAACTTGGGTCCTGGATTATTTAGTGTTATCTAGGAAGGAAAATATGATGATGCACATTAATTAATTGTCAGTTTTTGCGTGCTCTTTTAGTTGTCATGTTCTGACATTTATACCGTGAAAATTTGTGGAAGTGTTTTTATGTGTTCACATGTTTGAATCGTATGCTTGCTTTTCTCTTGTATGCTCTGGTTTGCATGCTTCAATGTAGGCTCTGTTCACTACCGTAATGCTTTGATGTTCGATATTCCCTCCGTCGTCCTGAAATAAGTGTCCACATTGGAAACTCATGTTTTTTTCACCAATTTCGTTGATCAAATTGTAAAATACAACGTTTACAAGGGTTCAAGTTTCATACAAGGCGACAGTCAATGAAGAACATTATATGTGTTCATTGCAACTGAAATAGAGATCAAGACCAACAAAACTTCCATACAATCCACTGAAAAAACGAAAGTTTCTGATGTGGAAACTAACTTATTTTGGGATAGCTAGAGTATCATTAATCATCAAGATTGTCAATTGGTTTGAAAAAACATGTATTTCTTATGTGAACACAATCATAAAGACAAGAAAAAAAGCATTGCTAGAATTAAAGATCATTCTATTAAGTTAGACTATTTGTTTTGTTTGTTACATTGAGATCTCCCAGACTGTGCGTCTCCCATTTACATGTTTGGTATCGTCAGAAAGCCCTCGGCAAGCAGGAATACATGGGCTTGGTTTTGTGTTGCTTTGACCTAAGGCATGAAAGTTATTGAATTTTGAAGTTTTAATGAATTAAAAAAATTAGAAAATGATTTTTTTCTTTTCTTTTGTTTTGACCATAGCAACGGCACAAGGTACACTAGTATGTATTGAAATGATCTTGAATAGTATCAATGAAAGACAAGAAAAAAATTGATATCATTGTTATTTGGTACTTCGGCTATCTTCAAAAATACTTTCACATTTAATAAAAAATTATTTTTAAATGTCAATTGCCAATTGCCAATTTATAGGTGTAGAAAATAGTCTAGCTAAAGGGTCACTTTGAACATATTGAAAAGGATTATGTCAATTGTAGCTTGAGAATTCTTGTTGATAACATTATAACTCCTATAATGTAATTGCTTAGAAGATAGTCATATTGAAGGTCAAATAGTTTGAATGTAGGATACATGTTTTTTAAAGAATGCTCTTACAGTGTTTTTCTAAATCCATGTGCATTTGAATGGGGGTATGAAATAATTCTAATATTCTAAAAATATTTCAAAAATTGGATATTATAGAATATTCTAAGGATATCCTATGAGTGTTCTTGAAATATTCTTTAAATAATTTTTAAAAGGAATATATTGGAACTATTGGTCTTTATAAATAATCTATTTCTTACACACAATTGACTTATTGTACCCCTATTTTTGAACTCGTGTAGTTTCTAAGACTTTTGCACAATGCTTTCACTAAGGTATACTATAATCAATGATATTATAGCAAGTGTATAAGATATTCTTGAATATTATAGAAGGCAAGATCAAATTACAAATTTTTGACTATATACTATAATTATTAATTGGTTGTTAGTACAACCAATTAAACTTTATCAATTTCATTCCCTTAAAGGTGTGTGGACTACTTCGAGCTAGAATCCATGTGCTTTGACAATCCTTTTATAGAATAGAATCAAAGTGTTGGTAGCAAACTTGAAAGCTATGTTGTTTGGTCTTGTTTCAATTGTAGCTTTTAATGTATTTCCTATAGTGTGCATTAAGATTTAGTGGTAGAATGGGTATGAAGAATTTTTCTTCCATCTAAGAAAAGTTGACCAATAAGCAAAATTTGATTTTTTACAAAAATTTGTCCAAAGAGCTAATTTTTTAACATCAAATGAGAATATAGGCATCATCTTTCTTTTAAGCCCCTTTTTTTTAAAATCCTTGGTCTTTTTTCATATTCAATTTTGTAATTGAATACTTTAAGAACATCTCCACCCCCTAGACCAACCTAATAAGTTGTAGGGTGGCTAGTAGAAGGGCATTGTGGATAAGGCCAAGAATAAGTACTATCCTAGCCAACAATCTAGTTTATTACCCTGGCCTTCTTACTTTGTGGTTCATTGTTATTACTACTATTAAGTATCATCACAATGAGACTACCTTATAGAGTCGTTGGAATGCATAGGTGTAGACCTAAGCTTTAATTTGCACAGCCAATGGATTGACTACCATGTGGCAACATAAAAGTGGCGACAACAAATGGCATTTTTCTTTGCTTGGCCAACATTGAATAAGGGAATGACAGCCCACTTCCATCCACATCAATCCACAATAAGGATATGCCAAACCTCCACCTATCCTGCAAGCTAACATTGGAAGTGAAGCTAGTGGGTGTAGAAGACATGTTCTAAAGCATTATTTATGTAATGACCAAAAGGTTTTGTATGGTGGATGGCTTTCATTCTAAATAGACAACTAGAAATGGTAGATTATCATCCAATTTTTTGGTGATTGAGAAGAATATAGAAATTGGTTAAGATAAACTTTCGGCTTAACCCCTAAAGAAGCAAGCTGTGTTTTTTGGCTATGTAGAAATTTTGGGCAAGTATGTATGACTAGAGATTTACATATTTTGGCCCCAAATTTTAGTCGAAGTTAGAAACAAGGAATACCTTTCATACACACAAAATTTCATGACATTTGGAAATACAAGTCAAAAGTTATAGCCTAATATGTTATTTTTTCTTGTAATTGGATAGTTTGGGCAGGTCTAAAAAAATCACTTTTTTCAGAAATGAAAATTTAAAATTGCTTTTCTAGAATTATATATATGGAAAGTTTTTAAGCATTTCATTTAGATCAATGAGTCAAAAGTTATGAGGATTTTTTGTTTGCGGGTAGTTATGGATTCCCTACTCTAAAATGAACTTTGAAATCTTTTATCTTACCCAATTTTCAATATTTTTGGAAAAAAAATAAAATCATAGGATGTAGATTGTTTATTACAACATTTAAAGCATTGGGATTGGAATTTCTTAATTCCATATTTAAATTCTTAACAATTTAGTATTTTGAAACATTTTCTACTACTACCTACTTACTATTTTTTTCCTATATATTGTACAATTTCAAATGATCTGAAATTTTTCAAGCATTTGGTAAATGTCTAAAAAAAAGAATCTAAAGAAGTAGTAACATTTTGGTCATTTTTTCATAGAAAGGTGAGCTTGAGAAGTGCAACTACCCTATTTTTTGTAAGGCCCCAAAATGATTTCAGTAAATTTAAATGCTCGTACCTTACAATCCACATAGTAGAAATTTTTACCACCTATTTTCAAGTCAGTATACTATAAGATTCAATGATTACATGTGTCAAAATAAGTTTTTTTTCAAAAATTTGGTACTCGTATTGAAAATGGCAGTTTTTGAGCATTTTTGGTAAAAACATAGTCATAGAACTTTAGGGGTAAATGGACTGTTTTCTTGATTGCCACCAAACAAAGTTTAGTGAGAAATTTGAACCCATCTAGTTTGTATCTATAGTTTCTATTGGAAAATGTTTTTTCATTGATACTCTTTAACTATTCCTTGTAGTTTACTTTAAATAGAAAGTTTTCTTAAATAATGACCAGTTATCTATTGAAGTTTTGATTACCGTAGTACCTCTTCAATTTCGGCAAAAATTAATTGTTTTTAAAGATATCGTAATTTTAGAAAATTATAATGATAATCGCCGAAAATCTTAAAAATTTGCAACATTGATTGCCAAAATCAATGGAAATATGTGACTATCTATGGTTTAGTAATCCTGCCAAATTCATGAAGAATTAAATGATTATATTGTTTTAAAAAAAATAAACAATGTTAGTACGAAGGTACAATATAGAGTCCAATGTTTACCAACCATGTACACAATAGGCCAGTCATCATGAGATTTGTTAATGGAAACATCTTAGAATTTCATCATTCGAATTGAGTGGAAGTAGAAGATGGAGAGGTTGTTTTTATAATGAAATTCATTCTCTCTCATGAACACTCAAAGGATATGGCGTAACTTGAAGACAATAGCTTGACCTCTCAATGTCAAAAAATAGTACTTATATTCAAAGTAGACTTTTAGATCTCTTTTTTGCATAGTAAAGTAATATTTTTCAAAAAAACTTTGATCTAAGAAAAGTTGAGAAATAAATCTAACTTTCATTTTCAAAGATCTTTTTGTGATTATGAGAGTCCAAACAAAAGTTATAGACAAAATTAAAATGGGGATGTTTGAAAGTATCAAAGACAATGTTTCTTCCAACTCCTCCTTGAAATTTGTCCATAACTTTTGATTGGAGGATGAGAATCTCAAAAAGATTTACGGAGATGAAAGATAGATTCATTTTCTACAATAACTTAGTTCAAATTCTTTTGAAAAAAGTTGTTCTACTATGCCTAAATGAGATTTGAATTCTTCATTGAACACATCTCTTATATTTGACTTCACTATGAGCGGTTGAGCTCCTACTAATCCTAATTACTTACATATCCCACATGGGTTGTTTTACCTCTTATCACATAATTTGTATAAAGATCTTGTCTATAGACACATCTCTCCTCCCAATGAACTGCTAATTGAAGCTACATGCTAAACTTTTTTTTATTAATGCAGTATCTAGCATGATGATAACTATAGTAATTAATTATTTTCTTGCAGCAATTAAAAAGTCAAATTTTATTTAATATTCGGCACAGGGTGCCGAAATTGAAGAGGTACTACGGTATCAACTAATACTTTGGAAAAATGAATCAACTCATAATACTCTAATTGACTATTCTCCCCATTCATTGCTGCAGAAGATCTACAATAAAACTTTATTTATAAAATAACTACATCTAAAATCAACTATATAAGCATTTGGTTCCCATTTTTATATTGAAAAAGTATTTGTAGGTCTTGTTGATACTCAAGACAAGATTTTATATTCTCTTAGAATTCATTTTTGGACATTGTTTGAATAAACTATGAATTTTCAAAATGCTAAAATAAGTGATTCTAAAATCACCTCAAAACTCTCATAAATAGTGAAAATACAACCTATAAGGGTTAGTTTTAAAGAGGGGTTGGAATTAAGTGTGGCTACCTTATAGCTCTAACCACAATGCTATAGAAGCATTGTACTAAGTGACAAATGCATTATTAAAGAATATCATTGCATAGCCATTTCCATGGTGATTTTATATTTGACTTATTAACTTGCATCAAAATCACAATCATAATATAATAATCAAACTTGAACTAAATTCTAGTTTTGATACTACAATATAATAAAAGAGAGTCTTTTTCTAGAATATATCATTGAAAGATATAATTGCAAATATGTTGATATTGAAGAAAGATATTTTGAATTACAAAATAATTTTATGTCTTTAGACAAGTCAAGAACAAAAATTCCAAGTATTTGTACAATATAATGACCTAAATTATGTTATCCAAATGACCACAACAAAACTTTCCAAGTGTCTACATGAAATGCTACCTTGTTTAACCCCTAAAGCCCTAAACTCCATTTTTTGGCAACATAGCGATTTGGGGCAGCTCACTACGGATGGAGTTTTTATTTATTTTTCTTTTAAATTTTAACATGACATGTGTCCAAGGAGTAGCTTTAAGGCCCAACAATTCTTATAACTTTTGAATACATGGCTAAAAAGTTATTGTATGAAATGTGATTTTCAACACTTAGCGAGCAACCTGGTCAGCATAAAAATTCTTCAAAAATCACTTTTTTCAAAAATTAAAATTTGAAATTGATTCTTTAGATTTATATCTCCATGAAAAGCTTTGAATCATTGCATTTGGATGGATGAATCAAAAGTTATGAGGAATTTTAGTTTGTGGTAGTTTGTAGATAGTTATGGAATCTCTACTCCGAAATAAATTTTGAAGCCCTTTATTTTACTCAATATTAAATATTTAACAAAAATTAAAATAATGTGTACATTGTTTATTACAACATTTCAACCATTGGAATTGGCATTTTTCAATTTCATAAAGAATTATTAACAACTTGGTACTTTGAATCATTTTCTACTTCATTCTACTTACTATTTTTTTCCTACATGTTGCACAATTCCAAATGATCTAAAAATTTTCAAGCATATAGCCAACTTGCTTTGAAGAATGAATTCAAAGAGTAACCACCATTTTGGACATTTTTTTTATGCAAATGTGACCATGTGAAGTGTAGCTGCCTGGATTTTTGTAGGGGAAAAAATAGGATTTTTGTGAATTCAAACACTAATATCTTACAATCAATGCAGTGAAAATTTCTGAAATTTTACCACATCTTGTCAAAATAGTTTACTACAAGATCCTAGGATTACTTGTGTTTAAAATTTTTTTTTTCAAAAATTGGGTACTTGCACTAGAAATGGCAGTTTTAGAGAGTTTTTGGTGAAAATATAGTCAAAAAACTTTAGGGGTTAAAATAGAAAGCGAGTGTTGAACCACATCTAGCCTAAGTTGTGAAATTCTTACTTGGGAAGTTGGGATGTAAACAAAGGAATTTTTCATTTACCTTAGATGATAAAATTTGGAAATTTTGCATTCATATTTGGAATTTAGGATCCAAAATTAGTAAGAGTTGATCTTGAAATACAAAATTCACTTCACAATAGACAATAAATTTTTACATTTATTCTTCTAGTGAAAATTTGGGTTTTCTACCACTATGAGTTCTAGAAAACTAGATGTGGTCTAAGGTGGAAACACCCATAACCGTCCTTGTATCCATTGATGTACCCTAGACTTCCACTATGTGTGTCCCTAGACTTCCATTAAAGCCTCCTTTAAAAGCATCATTAAACTTTTCTCTTATTAAAGAGTGCTTTGTTGATTGCCAATATTATTAGATTTTAGATTCATGTTCACGTATGTGATGATTTCAATGGTTTAGTGGTTGTCACTTTGAAAATTCTTTGAAAATACATGCACTCTCCGTAAGATCCTTCTTTTTTTGAAAAATTCATGATTTTCAATTGCTAATACTACAAAAATATTATTTTTATGAAAAGGTGCCTTCACCCTTAAGTCCCATATTGACGGTATTGGGTGTTTCTACCGTAGCCCTTGACAGAAAAGAAAGTTCTGAAAGTAACTCCCTTAATACGTCCCTTACGCTTCCCTGTGAATGTCTCTGTATTGGTTTCACCAACTGGAGAACAGTAGGATTGTGAAACCCATTCAAAGTTGTGCATTCGAGAAATATGTTTGTTTTTTTAGATCGTTTTCACTCAATTGCTGCAGATCGTTTGAGGGTTTCGGAGCTTGCTGCATCGATCCAGCAATGAAGCTATGAAGCGAGTGTTCGGCCTGCGTTTTCCGAGACTCGTTGAACCTAACCTCGGTGTCGACGGAATTTGCCCACGGGCCGAATCCTGAGACAATCACTCTTTACTTGAGTGGAGAAGCTATGGAGCTCAATTTCGTGGACGCGATGGCTATAGAGCTTCATGATCGTGAGTAGAGTGAATTGGGCATTTGTCATAGTGTGGTTGTGGTTGTGTTTGGGGTTTGGGGTTTTTGTAGGATTTCGGAAGTTTTAGGGTTATCAGGAGGGGAATGTAGAGCTTTGGAATCAGTGAATTCGACCATGCCAGGGATGACGACGCCCTCGATTCGGGGATGCAGCATTCGTGCTCTTTGGATCTTCAACCAGTCGTTCAACTTGGTCTTCTCCCGCCGCTTTGTCACTGTGGAGCGTCTCTGGAAGCAGGCTTGTGAGGTCCAAGATTCAATCTACTGTTCTGTACCTTTCGATGCTCAGGTCGCTGAATCTTTCGTCGCTAGCAAACTCGCACGCGATGGCGATGGGGAGTCTTTGGTGGAAGATCCGATCATGCGCTATGTGATGAGCTTGAAGGTGGAAGATGGTCGACTGTGGCCAGTGGTGGAGCATCGACGTAACGGCTGCTTCATTTTGGCTCTGCCCATGGTGGAGCCACACCAAATGGCTTCCTACGAGGACATTTGCTTGCGGTCGGGTTGCGGAGGGGCGACAACCTCCGATTTAGGGTTATCGAAGCTTTTACTCGACATGCCGTGCGTGACAGGGGCATTAGCTGTGGCGCAAGCCTTAGGTGATGTTTTAAGTGGCGATTTAGTGGAACCCGAGCTTTTCACGACCTCCACGGCGACGATGGGGAGCTTTTTGGACAGCATTACCAGCGGTATGGGCGTGGGAATTGTCGCTCGAGCAAAACCCGTGGCAGTCCCCGTTGCCGCGGCTGCGAATGCAGTGGCAGCTGCAGCTGCCACGGCCACGTCTGCTATCACCGGGGGTGGACGCGCAACCCTAAAATCTTCGGAGAAAGACGCGCTTCGGAGTTTCATTACGAGCGCCATGCCGTTTGGGACTCCGTTGGATGTGAATTCGGTGAACCTCGCCGCTGTGAAGAGCAATGGGTTTACTTCTTTGGATGTGCCTGTTGCGGAGCAACGGCAACCCATGTGGAAGCCGTATCTCTACAGGGGGAAGCAGCGAATGGCGTTTGCAGTGCATGAAGTGGTGACAGCCGCTTTGTATGACAGAGACGATGTAGAAGACTCGATTTTCCTATCAGGGGAGGTTCTTTGTCGATTGGATCTTGAGGGGCTCCCAGAGGTTTCGCTTCAGCTCCTCACGCCGGACAGCTCTACCATTGATTCGCTTACGTTTCATCTTTGTGCTCAGGCTCCTGAGCCAGGAGTCGATAAGCAGGCTGTGACGTTCACTCCTCCATTGGGTAACTTCGTTCTCGCACGCTACACGGCCTTGCCGAAAACCATCAACCCGCCTCTTCAAGGATTCTACCAGCTGTCCATGGTATCAGAAACTGAGGGCGCGTTTTTGATTAGGATGAGAGTGATGGCAGGATACAAAAACACTTCAATGGTCATGGAGCAATGCTCACTCTCTGTTCCTTTTCCTCGAAGGAAGATCGTGGGAGTTGAAGGCGTGCCATCGGTGGGCACAGTCTCGCAAACCGAGCACTCAATTGAGTGGAAAATTGTGTTGGGAAAGGGGATTCCGAAGGGCACAGAGGTAACCTACCCCGGCACAGTGAAATTCGCTTCGAACACGAGTCGCCAAACCGAAAGTGAAGGGGACTCTTTCCAATTAGACGATAGGGACACCGAATTTGATGCTTCGCAAGAGAACGAGTCTTTCAAAGGAGAAAGAGGAGAGGCGCCTCCATCGCCAGCAGATATGGAGGAGCCACTGTGCTGGGAAGCGTACAGCTTCGCGAAAGCTTCGATCAAGGTCACGGGCGGAAGCATGTCAGGAATCTCCATTGATCCAAAAACCGTCTCGGTCTATCCTGCCGTGAAGACGAATTGCGACTTCTCGTCACAGGTGTTGTCTGGAGAATACATTTTCTGGAATTCTCTGGGAAGGTATCCGCAAGCAGTACCTGCAGTGACTTAGGAAAGTTAAAAGTTAAAATCTTAGCTGCATGTAAATTTTGAGCTACTCATAGAGACGGCATTTCAATTGATGGAATTTTATCGTCCATCGTCGCATTCATTGTTACATTTCCAAGGTAGACTTAGTGTCCTTTGTTACCAACTACACTCGGCACTCCAAAGGTACAGTAACTCTGCTAATTAAACATACTTTTGTCCAGAATTTACTCTGGACTAGTGTGATATTTCTAAGCCAGGTTTGAGGCTCTTTCTGAATCTCCCGATACTTCAAGCGGAATCTAGACGACACTTCTTGTAGGGTTTCCTTCACTATGCAGTCTTGGTTTTGTTTGGTATAGTATCTGCACAGAAATGAAGAACATCTACCCTACGAGTGGGCATAAATGCTCTTAGTAGAGGCAAGAAGCGGGTGTAAACAACTTGCGGATCGCACTCTTGAAATCACCTGCTTTCAATCAGGAATGCTACCAGCTGTTGTGTGGCTGCACCACCCATGCTGGACATTTTGTTTGTGACGTCTTCAACTTGCTGGATTGACTCAGGGACTGCAGTACTTGGTTGAAACCCTACTTGCAGGTATGTATTTCCGAACGAGAAATAGCATAACTCATTTTGAGGCACTCAAAATCGCTACTTTTGGCGTCGAGCATACTGTAGTTGGTTGTCGATTCTATAGCGTTCTTGTTTGCAAAATGAAATAGGTTTCCAGCACACCAAAGAAAGCTCTACATGGATACTATGTGCATGAATTATCAAGCGTTATTGATTGATGACCTAAAACCAACTCTTGAACGGATGTTTAGGTGGTCTCTGTCCTAATCAATATGCACTCTTCGACTCGGAATTAGGGGTGTCCCGGTGCCCTTGGAATGGAGATTGCATTTTACAAGATTCCATTTGTCCCATGCTTATTGTAGTGATAAGGTGTAACTGGTATATAACCTTGTTTGGACACCCAGTCTGTCGTCTCTTCGGAGACATCTGATAAAATTGGAACGATACAGAGAAGATTAGCATGGCCCCTGCACAAGGATGACACGCACAAATCGAGAAATGGTCCAAATTTTTTGGGCTTTTGTTCGGAATGGTTTTTTAGGGATTCTGTCCGTGCTATTAGGGAGCGGTGTGCGGGTCACGTGTCATCCTTCAATCCCCATATTCAACCGGTATTTCACAGACCTACTCCGGATACTGCCTCTACTTATACTAGAAATAGAAATTTTTCTTAATTGGGGAGTTTTTTGAGCTTCAGTAAATGTGGTCCTTCAAGTTGCATATTCAATATGTCTTTTACATTTCTACTCACCAACTACTGTCTTGGAACTAGAAATTGCACTAAATTTTGTTCAAGCCGGAAGCAGGTTTTTGGAGTTTTTTTAGCTTCACTAGCTAGAACCGAGTTGGTCTGATCGAAGTCATTCCGGGGGTGCATATAAAAAAAAGACCCCCTAATTTGTGCTTGATTAATTATGTTCTACACCTCTCCCTGAAAATTAAGGACCTCTGATTTCAAATATGAATTTATAATTTCCAAAATTTATCGTGGGTGGCAAATAAAAAATTTCAGAATTCTCTACAAAGGTAAAAATAGGGACAAGTGAGGGGTCCGTTCACCTTGACCATAAAATCTCTAGTAGAAAATCTTGTCAAAATCTTAGTTCATTAGACAGAGTGGAAGAATGATATTCAATTTGAGTAAAATTGCTCTATTTGAGGATCAGAATGACATTCTAACTTGTGGGTATTGATGGTAGCATACAACAACTACTGGCTTCACAACTTGTACACTAAAATAGTGAAATTGGGTTGCCTTAACAATTAGGTTGCCTTACCTAAAAAAGTTGCCTAATGACTCACTACTTTTCCACATAGAGGTGCATGCCACCCCCTAAACACATGCCATGAACTAATGCACCAAATCATATAACACACATGGATCCTACAATATTGCATCTTTCTACAATAATAGTGCATATTCATATATTAATGTAAAATGTCAAGAAATTAGTGTTGTGGGGCAATTGAATTTCATTATTTGATGTAGAATGGGAAGAAACATGCCCAAGTTGGACTTTACAAGACTAGCAACTCTATTGGGGTCAATGCAACAAAAGTTGGTACTTGTCTCATTTGTAGCCAAGTCCCCTAGTTGAATCTCTATGTTCTACCAAGGACCTTGGAACATGCTTAGATGGTGCTTGCTTGCAATGACTAGAAACCACTATGCATCTTACTAACTTAGATGATGGAGAAGGTGATGGAGAATATGGTCCACCTTAGTCAAGTGTGAGGTGTAGGGGAAGTTGTGGTATTAGAGCTTCCAAGGCAAAGGAAAAAGTGTGATTGTTTTCCTATCATACATAATGTTTGGAGACCAACGTATGTTGTATGGGCAAAAATCTACAAATTGAACAACATTGTTGGTGACGTGTACAGACTTGGGGATAAAGATTCTTTAATTAATTTTTTTGCAACCAATATTGGTATAATAGTATTGATACTGGAAGCCATGTGCCTATTGAAAGCACTCCCAACCTTAGACTTATACTTGCCCTACTTTAGTAGTTGGATTGTACATTGATCAATAACTACTGGTCTATATAATTGTAGTTCTAAGTGGTGGTGACTGTAACTCACACAATACTCTTTAATTATACTTAGTAGAGGTTATTACATTACCAGACCAAGAATAACCGCTAGATCGTGATCATGTTTCTGTAACTTGTTTCATAATATAAAACACCTTGGATCAACTTGTGTTGACAATCAACTACCGATCAACATGGTATCGAAGCAAGGTTTGTTAGCAAGGTAGAGAGCAAGAGTGATATCAAGTGAAGTTTAACTCCTTGAAGATAGTAAGACGTGAAAAAAGATGACAGGGAGTTCAACAATATTTAGAGAAGGTGATAAGCTAAAAGGCTTGTCAAATTACTATGTCTGGATATTAAAAATGAAAGCCATGCTACGTGTAGAAGGACAATAGGCCGTGACGGAGAGTGAATAAGTACAAGTCACATTTCTAGTAACAATAGATGGCAAGGCCTTGATAGAAGGGCAATTGAAGAGAAAAAAAGTTCTAGCATATAGATTAATCCTGCTTTTGGTTTCTGATGAACTTATTGATTTGATTGCAGAACGTAATGATCCAGTTGTCATGTAGAAGACCCTCAAGGACACCTTCAACTCCGATGATCAATTGCAAGTGCTCACCCTAATGGGCCAATTGCAAGCGCTCAAAATGGGTGAGAATGGCTCGGTTGAAGATCATTTTCACAAGGCAAGGGAACTAAATAATTGACTTGGCAACATGGATGAAAAACTCATCGATCGAAATATGAACCAAATTGTATTAAAGAACTTGCCGTGCTCCTACAAGAGTACCATTCAAACCATTATGCAGCTTGATTTGAACATGTCTTTTGAGAAAATGAGCGCTTACCTAATATTGGAATCAAACCAACGCCAATACCGTAATCAAATTCTTAGCGATGACGAGGCACTAACAGCGAGCTACAAGAGACATTCATCAATGCAACAAGGACTTGATAGAGGTTGAAGAGAGAAATGGACTCAAAATTTTAGAGGCCAAGGTCACCTAGGAAGAATGCACCATGGACACTAAGGCCCACTACACTTCCCACCACCGAGGTATCCTCTAGTATGTTACAACTGTCAAAAACCAAGACACCTTGCTAGAGATTGCCGATTGCCACCTAGCTTACATGCAAGATCTCTAAAAAAAACTGTATATGCAAATTTAGTCGAGTTCTTTGATAAACAACTGAATTATAATCCATGGTACTATTACAACAATGGCCCTTGTTATTTGGATAGTGGAGCAACCAAATACATCGCAACTAATCATCGAAAGTTGGATAGTTTTACTAGCTCCATCGGTGTAGAAATGAGGGAGGTCAAACCAGAGGAGGTGAGTCACATCTTGTCAAAAGATCATGAACAACTATTGTACAAACACCATCTAGAGAAATAAAAATCAAGAAAGTTAAGTACGTGCCTAGTACATACAAAAATCTCATGTCAATTGGTGCAATTGCAGACTTTGATTGTAAAGTCGTTTTTTCTAGTCATAAGCTAGTGTTGGGTGTTAGATTTGCAAGGTTGTATCATAACAACAGGCAAGAGAGACCCTTCAAATGGCTTGTATTATTTTGCAAAAGAGAATGTAGCATTATGAGCAAAGAGTACGAACACCTTGATGCTGTGGCACCAAAGACTTGGACACTCGAGCTTTACAACGTTGACACATCTAGTAAACACAAGAAACGTAACAGGCCTTCCAAAACTAGCATATAAACAACAAACTTGCTCATGCTATCTCCTTGAGTAATAGCACAGGGAAAGATTTTCAAAAATATCAGAGAATAGAGCTAGCATGCCTCAAGAGTTGATACACTCCGATTTAATAGGTCCCATGTAATGTCTGTAATTAGAAAGATCAAGATACATTCTTATTTTCACGGATGATTATTCTTAGAAATTGTGGATATACTTTCTGAAGCACAAAGATGAAACTTTCTAAAAATTTTGCGCTTTAAAAAACAAGCTTGAACTACAAACAAATAACAAGCCCAAGGTCCTTCAATTGGATAGCAGAAGAGAATATACGTCGGAGGAATTCAAACGATTTTGTGCAACAAATGGAATCTATCAACAAATAACTCAAACGCACACTCCACAACAAAATGGAGTAGTAGAGAGACAAAACAGGACAATCATGGAGCGAGTCCACAACATATCACACAATTGCAAGTTGCCGTTGAACTTGTGGATAGAGGTGGTCTCACATGCAAACTACTTTGTTCATAGAAATCCAACTCGTACAAACTCAAGAATCATTCTTGAAGCTAAGTTCTTAGGTAGGACACCTAATATTTCAAACCTTCAAATATTTGGTTGTCTTGCTTATCTACACATCCCAAAAGAAGACCAAAAGAAATTGGATAGTAAAACGGCACAATGCATGTTCTTAAGTCTCGACAATGAATCAAAAGCATACAGATTATTTATCCTTGCTAGAAAAAAGGTTGTGATCAGTAAAGACATGGTTTTTGATGAGACAAGAGTGGGCTATCAATTCCTCAAATTGCCTGAACAAAACTCAAGACTTTTTTTGATTCCAAAACCGACTTTTTTAAGAATGGGATTGACAATAATCATGAGAGTCAAACAATTGGGATTCCCAAAGGTCAAGAATCCAATTTTTGAAATCCAATTCTAGAACTTGATTTTCAAGAACATTTCTTACTGAAGTTGGACATTTCTAGCCCACAACCGACATTAGAACAGGACTCGAATCCAATAGCCCCCACTAATCATCAACATTGATCAATTCTTGTAGACAAGCAGGTTCACTTGTTGGCTTGTAGATACCCGACCCACAACAAACGCCCTTTGATAAAGATGAGAGATTACTAGATACTTTTCTCTAAGCTTCTCGAAGAGCCGTTGGATTTTAAGTTTGCCACATAGAAGGAAGAATGGAAAAATGGAATGTAATTGATCAACCACAAAATTGGAAACCTATCACTGCTCGTTGGTTGTTCAAAATCAAAAGACATGTAGATGGCAAAATTAGCAAGCAAGCCAAAATGATAGCTCAAATATTCCAACAAAAGATGGGTGTCAATTTTCATGACATATTCACACTAGTAGTACGATGGTCAACAATTAGAATCATCTTGGCACTAGCAACAAAGCATCACTAGCCCTTATTCCAAATAAATGTCATAAATGCATTCTCCAATGGAACCATCAACAAGGAAATCTTGATGGAGACCCTAGATGGCTTTCTTGGCGCAAGGGACTCCTTGAAGGTATGCATGATCAACCGTGCACTTTATGGTCTTAGGCAGTCGCCTAAGGCTTGGTATGATCATATCAATTAATGTTTGCAGAATCAAAGACTTACCAAAAGCAAAAATGACCCCAATTTGTACTATCTCAAGAAAGATGGCAAAATGACAAACTTCTTCTCTATGTCAATGACCTTCTTATAACCGGTGATAATTAGCGATTAGTGACCTAAAACAAAAGTTGTATGAAGAATTCCAAATGATAGACCTTGGCAATGCAAATAACAATATGGGAGTCGAAATCCATTGACAACAAAATGGAATATTCATAAATTAGAAGGGGTACATCTTAAAGCTCTTGGAACACTTTGGGCTATAGAATTGTAATCCCACACAACTCCCAAGCGATCCAAAGGCTCAACTCATTAGAGCAAAAATGGGCCCTCTAAGTGCCCCTTGGAGAGACTCCTTTAGTAAAATAAAACTAATATAGTTAAACACTAAGTGTTGCAAGTACACAAGAAAATCCCTATTTTCGCTCAAAGAGGAGTTCCTACAAATGATGGCTCTGTGTGCAAAGTGTTGTTTCTATTGGTTGAAACTCGAAGAAGAAATCATTCTCAATCCTGCAATCTGGTATAGAAGGGATTATTTAATTGTATAGTTGGTATTTGTGGGTGATGCCTTTGCCGTGTCCTTTAGCTTACAACAAAATAAAATGTATTAAATAATGTTTTGAGTATCAATCTAGTTTGGTCCCAACTTGTGCAATTCTACATCTTGAAAGGTAGTGTAGACCATTTGAATGTAATGATCCATTGCAAATGATACCAGACAACATAGGATTTGTATCCAAGGTTTTCACAAAATTATCTAATTCAGAGTCGTCAATATGATCTAATTCAGACAAATTCAAATGGAGGTTTTCAAGGCGGAAGTCATCTGGACAAACTAGAGAGTTGCACAATGAATCAAGCTCTATGTGAGCAAGCAATCCACGAAGGTAGGGTAGCAATCAAACTCCAAAACCATAGATGTTGCATAGGAACTTCTCTTGCAAAATTCATGAAATTTTTTTAGAGTTGCACTCCAACAATTCTAAATTTGGATTCCTAGCTTCTGGTAATAGAGAAGCTACAAAGAACTGTAAGGTAGAAGCACCCAAAACCTCGTAGTGAAGGCAATGCGTGCAAGCTAGAAGCATGGAAGCCTAATTTTAAAATATTTCTCATTGTACCACCATTCTACCATGCCTTTTCCAATAGAGGTAGTCCTTGCTTATTGTTTTATACAAGATAGAAATACTTGGATACAGTCTCTAGTACAATAGGATATGGCCTTGATTTTTTTTGGCTCGCTTAAAGTAATGGGCACTTGGAGGACCCATTTTTTCTCTAATGGTAGAGAAATATGGAAACCAAACTTACTGATCCAACCCTATATCAATCTCTGGTCAACAATCTATTATATCTTACGAACTCATAACCAAACATCTGTCATGTAGTGAGCTGCATTTCAAAATACATAGAAGCTTGCAAAGAAGCACACCTTTAGGCAACCAAGAAAATTCTCTGCTACCTCCAAGGGACCATTGATCATGGTATTTTACTAACCTCATATGGTGACATCCAATACCATACGTTTGTAGATGTAGAGTGGGAAAGGGACATAGATCCACATAAATTAGTACTAAACTACTATAGAAATGTGTGGAAAAAAATTTAGAAACTTTGACCAAACAAATTGAAAGATTATAACATTTGAAGTTAGAAGGATTTTTTTTCTAATCTTGCACAATAAGGCAAAAAAACTTTAACTCCCTCTAAAATGAGATTTTTACACTATACATGGGATTTTTTCACATTGCATCTTCTATTATATAAGTTACATACCTACCAAATTTCAAAATTATTATAAGAGTTTTGTACATGTTGTCTGAAATTGCCTAAGTCACCCCTAAAATTTGAAGGGAGCATAACTTTTGATCCAAGCACCCAAGTAGAAAAAAATTATATTCACATTGAAAAGGTACATATTCACACCTTGTGTCAAAATTTTAAAAACATCCATTAAAAAATGACTTCATATACACCTACCTAGGATCACCTAGAGTACTTACGTTCAAAGGTCATTTGGTCCTTTAGAGGTTAAATAAAACAAAAGTAATAGTTTTTTCTATATCTATTTTTTTATTTCTAAAATTTATTTATGTAGGAATGATAAAAGTAAGACAATATTTTAGAAGGTCTTCTTAAGAAGTACCTTATGAGGTTTTTTAAACTTGAACACTGGATTTGATTTTCATGTCCATATTGTAAATTTCTAAAACTTTGTTTTCAACTTTTTATTTTATTTTGAATATTTATAAGAATTTGTGGTTTAGAATAAAAAAGTAGCATTAGTTGAAATTCAAGTGTATAATAAGATTGCAAGTTTTTGGATTATTAGAAATGTGGGAATTGTGCCACATCATTATCATATCAATAAGCTGACATGGCTATAGCTTAGCCATGTTAGATAATTTTTTTTATTTTTAAGAAATAGATATTTTTAATTAAATATATTTAAAACTTTTAAATGATATTTTAATTATTTTAAAATTTTGATAACGTACCTCTAGTTTACAATAACAAGAATAGGCTTGAAATAGCCTCCCCTTGTTGCATAAGTCTCATCTAATGTGTACTTGTGCATATTTTCCCAACTTATATATGCCACATATCAAGAAAGCCTCCTATTAAGAAAATGTCGACAAGGCATCTTCCATGTTCCAAAAAGATTATGAATGAGAATACATAAGATAAAATAAATAAATACAAAGCAACCAAAACAAGAAAATTTTTGTAAGTTCATCATGGGATATCAACTTTGTAAGTTTCAATCAAAAGCATGACACTTTCTTCAATGACAACACAAAACTTAACATACACAACAAGAAATTAGATGCATGTTGACCTCATTTTGCTTTACACTCTAACATCTAATTCAATTCTAATTCTTCATATCACCTTGAGGTTTCAACTTCAATAGTATGTATTTTATACTATAGAATATTCCTATCCAATGTATCTACGAGGTGTAGCATATTCTAAATATGCTTGAATGACTTTATTTTTTCAAAAAGAACCACTTGTCACATAGAATATACTAAAATCTCTATTAATCTTATCAATCTAAATCACTACTCAAGTAAAGTCTATAGGAAAAAAACAATGAAAATCATTGAAAAGAAAGAGGAAGATGAAGAATAGGGAAAGACTCAAGTAAGGTTCATTAATAGGAAAATAAAACATAGAAAATAATTGGAAAGAAGGAGGAAGTTGAAGAATATGGAAAGAAAAAATGAATTAGAGTCAAATTGGAATTTCCATACTTTATTGTAAAATCCCAGTATTGTATAGTGGTAGGCAATACTAAAAGTCAACATGGAGCATGCCTAGCCACTTGAAGCACTCAATTGGAATTCAAGTGATGGAGGACTTTCTACTAATTTATAATATGAAATTTATAATTCTAACTTGAGTTTAGAAGTTTATAGAATACACTACTAGTAGGAAGTTTAATTCTAGAATTAGACTCCAAAAGGGAAAGTTGATTTGGGCACACAAGGTCATAGTATTATATAGATGAAGTTTTTTAGTTTTTTAGTTTAATTTTGAACTAAAACTTCATCTATTCTTAACTTTTAGGAGTGCTTGATTTATACTTTTTGGAATGGAAAAACAATCATCTACAACTTAAAATGATCAAAACTTGATTTTAGATCAAATCATTTCTAAAGACTATAATTTTTTGCTTAAATTGACCAAAATGACCTAAATCGCTAATTTTTGCATTTTAGACCTAGTTCCTTTAAGATTTGAAACACTTACATCAAATAGGAAGAAAAACTTGTTCATTTAAAAAAATGCCAATTGGACAATGTTTAGACACCCACTTTAAAACCTAGAAGCCAAAACACTAAGAATCCAATTTTCTCCTACTTTATCTCAAAGGTGGAGATAAAACACTCACATAGTACTTTGGGCAGAATCTAATCAATTAAAACATTGCTACAATATATCATGAGATCATAGGCAATGAGAAAAGCACAATAGTCCCTAAAGAGATAAATCTGACTTTGTCAGCTCTTTGAAAAGGCTCCCTTCTAACACGCAAGAGGACTTTCTTGTGCAATGAGCAATAAAAGTACACCAAATGCACATTATGGATTCATTTGGTGAAAGATTACTCTCCGCTCTCCCATAGTTGAAGGTAGAAGTTGGTTCAAAATAAATTAACATTCTCTAACTTGAAGAGCTTTACACATTGTGATAATGCATCATTTCGAGTTGTTTTTTTGAATTTCTATAGTATACCCTTTGTTCTTAAGGAAAGAGGCCCTTTATAAAAGAGGAGCTAGCCCATACTACTAAGTGGTTTTCTTGAGAATAGACTCTACAAAGTTTTCAAAAATTCCAAAGTTTTATAATTTGGGGGAATAAAATTATTTTGATACTCAATATTTCCTTATCTCCTAGAATCCCAATTAAGTTTTATAAGTTATGAAAATTTTTAACTTCAAATTTCTCCTCAAGAAATTTTAGAAGTATCAATAATACTTCTATTTGTTTTCATATAGTAGTCAAGAACTCAAAAATCATAGGCATAACATTTGAAATTAACATATCTCCAAATTTATACTAATTTCAAATTAAGACACCTTAAAAACATACTAATTTCTATCATTTGTCTATTTAAGAAAATTGTAAATTTCAATACGAAAGTATTGTGATTCAAAATTATTTTATTTATATGTTATAAATTTATAGGAAAGTCTATAAGGGATGTTTAAATTGAAGATTTGACATGATTCTAACACCACCTATTAACCTTTTAGTATAAAAATCTATAGAACATGTAATAAAATAGTAGACCAGAGAAACATTTGCTTTTGCAAATAAAATATTCAAATATTCAAATAGGCGATCTTCAAATATTGTAATACCTTCAATATTGCAAAATTAATATTGTAAATTCAACACAAGTGTTGTAGACTCTAAACTACCTATGGCCCACAATGTTTTAAAATTAAATTAATACAAATTTCTTATTATAAAAAATATACAAGTTTATTAAACTTAAAATTAAATAATTTGAAGAATAGTCTTAGTTATTCACACATAGGAAGTATAGCTAGTAAAACTCTTCTAATGACATTATTCATTCAACATAATATTTAAGAATTAAAATCATGATTTTTATTATAATGCTAAATTAAAAATTTTGAAATTAGTTTGCAACTAAATCCTTTTCAAATTAAAAATAGTACCAAAGATGTTATACTTTCAGACTACAAAGCCGTGTTTGATTGACAATTGGTTGGATTTAAAATTCCAAAATATATGATTTTTACAAGTCTCAAAATTTAAAATTATTTTTTGAAATACTTTTGATACTATATTAAATAAAATGAATTTTTTTTAAAGGCAATCATTTAAAGGTATCAATTAGAGGTGCAAATTGCAATAAAGATAATAACAAGTTTATTTAACATATAAAAATAATAAATTTTTGTTTTGAGAAAGAATTTTTATAATCAGAGTATAAGTCATACATCAATCAAATTGAGTTTAGACAAGTTTTTGTTTTACGATGCTAAAATTTATATCAAAATCATGTCTCTTTAGAATATTTCAAATATTTAATGTCAAAGCACTTTGATGTTTTGAGCCTTGAAAGTGCTTCAAAATGCTCTTTCTTGAAGGGAGTGTGCTAATATATATAAGTGTAGAAACTATGAGCCAATGAGTAGGAATCTATATTATAAACACCTATGGTTATAGGTGTCTATGCTATAAAATCTTTCCATGTTATAGTGTACCTATGAGATATTAGGTACATATGTTATAAACATGTTCAAATGTTTGTAGGTACATCCCTACAATTAGGCTCATAGACTCACATTTCTAGGCTCATGCGCTAACATTGTTGTTCTTTACAACAATACTAAAATCAAAATGTTTTCTATTTTATTGATGAGTCAATTGGTATGACTAGGTCAAATGCTTTGCTTAAGTGTCTTTTTCTAAAATTTAGAACAAAAAATTCACTTATTCCAAAATTGTATGGTATAAACTTCAAAAAATAAATTATTTTCAATCTTTTTTAAAGGCAAAGTTCATAAAATAATTAATGTATTTTCAAAAAGTGTATATAAAAACGTGTAGTTTGAATAACTTTTAGTATATTTTATACTTAATTCTTATGATTCAAAAATTTCAAATATATAAAGGAAGTGTCTTATTTCTTTTAATTAATTTTTAAAGAATCCACCCAATTTAACATTGAATCCAATTCAAATTACTTAGTTGCATCCATGAATGACAAATTTTTGTAAGAAAAATTCAGAGTCTTTTGATCAAATAATATCAAACTTCAAATACAATACCTTTGGCTAGATTCCCAATGTTGAATATGTTTATTTTAGATTAGTATTTTATTTCTAAAGATTCTTATTTTTTTGGTTTGATGGTTTGATGGTTTTTACTATTGTATATACTAATAATTGTGGAACTTGTAGCTTAAAAAATTTCTTCTGAATCTCACTTGTATGATTTAGGATTATATAAAACTAGCTTTGATTTTATAGACTACATAAAAGAATATACTCATCTTTTTTAACTTGATGAATGGAAAGAGAAATAAAGAATAGGAAGAATCCTCCACTAAGTACATATGAATGCAAATTGTCTTCTATGAATGATAATCATCCCTACAAGGTTGGCATTTCCAAATTGTGTGACCTTCCTATACTAATTTTAAGATTTTTGGACTAGCATGTTAATCATAACTCTATAGATTGGAGACAATTGAAGGAGGGATAATTTTGAGTGTGTAAGGTAGAAACAACTATTATGGTTCATTTGAGTTGATGTTAATTGGATGGAGTCACAATTAGATGTTATTTTTGCAATGTAAACAAATGAAAATCATTCATTTTCAAAATTAAAATAAATTTTATAGATAGTTCTATATTTTATGTAAATTTCAAAGTCAAGTTTGAAGAAACATAGACTACATAGACTTGGCTTTAGAACCTACACTGAGTCAAGTTTGTCATAAATTTTTTTGAATTTGACTTGGCGTGGGTCTTAAGGCTGAGTCTACATGGCCTTGATTTTTACTAATGTTTGAAGTGCCTTGAAAAAGATTCTAAGCCACTTACTAAAGCCTTATTACATTACAACATGAAGGAGTCATTTAACCCCTAAAAGACCAAGCTGCACTTTTTGGCAATATAGCTATTTTTGGCAACTCAAAATAAATGTAATTTTTAATTTTTTTTCTTTGAAATTTTTACACAACATGGAGACAAGGTTTTTCTTTAAGGCCCAACAATTTTCATAATTTTTGACTACATTGTTAAATAGTTATTGTATGACATGTAGATTTATTTTTGGTTGAGCAATCCAAGTAGATAAGAAAAAATCATTCTTTTAAGAAACAAAAATTTGAAATTGTTTTTTAAAATTTGTATACATATAGAAAGTTTTGAATCATTTCATTTTGATTAATGAGATGAAAGTTATGAGGAATTTAGTCCGAAAGCACTTATGGATTTTCTATTCTAAAATAAATTTTAAAGTCCTATATTTGATTCAATTTTTAGTATTTTTTGAAGAAAATAAAATCATAGGATGTAGATTGTCTATTAAAACATTACAACCATTAGGATTGGGATTTTTCAATTTCATAACTAAAATCTTAACAATTCAATATTTTTAATCATTTACTACTTTTTTCTACTTACTATTTTCTTCGTGTATTCTGTACAATTTCAAACAATCTAAAAATTTTCAAGCATGTAGCCACCTTGCTTAGAAGAATGAGGCTAAAGAAGCACCACTATTTTGGATTGATCTCTTCATACAAATGTGACCTTGAGAAGTGCAACTGCCCTATGTTTTGCATGGCATCAAAAAAGATTTTTGTCAATTCAAATGCCAATATCTGGCAATCTATAGGTTGGAAATTTCCGAAGTTTTTTTAACATCTTTTCAAACCATTGTACTACAAGATCTTATGGTTTCAAGTGTCCAAAATGTTTTTTTTCCTAAAATTTGGTACATGTATTAGAAATGCCAATTTAGAGCATTTTTGGTGAAAATGTAACATTAAAATAATTTGAACCCTATGGAGGGCCATTAAGGATTCATTTTTTGGTGCCCCATAGTGCAAGTACAGAAAAATAAAAAAGTATTTAAAATATATACACACACATATTTATATAAATATTTAAAATATATTTAAAATATAATAAGCATGAAAACTTGATGTAGCCTTGACATGGCACAAATAGTGCTACATCAACTATTTTCATTAATAAATGATAAACAAAACAAAACAATATTAATTCCTCTCTAATTGCACTCAAGGGGTTCAAAACTCATAGACCTCTCGAGGGCTAAATTTTTGTAATGTCAAGAAACTTTAGGGGTTAAGGTAACAATTAATGGTCATATTGGTGACACTTCCATATACATCTATTTGACAGAAATGATGAGTGGATGGAATTTGGTACTTCTACCTTACCTTAAAGTAGAAGGTTCTAAGAGAGCACAAGCTCTACAAGCGTTCACCTCCTCAAATGTACACTATATGCACATGTTGCTTTTCTGCAGCCTTCAGCAATGAACAAACAATGTACATTTTTTGTGGTGGACGCTTTTAGAGCCCTATGTCACTCTAACTTCAAAATTTCAGAACTAATTCTACAAAGCTTCAAAAAATATGAAACAACTTGGTTTAGATGCCAATTACACTTGTCTTTCAAGGAAAAAATTATTGAAATAGAAGTTTCACCTCCCAAAAATCAGTTCCAGCTCTTAAATGGTCCATTTATGGACCTCCTACCTTACTGAATGAAAACACAGCCCTTTCTGCATCATTCATCACTTGGCAATGGTTCACCCCGGCCCTCCATCCTTGAATTGCTGGCATTCATCCATATCAGACCCAAAAATTCATCCAAAATGTTCTTCATTTGTCGATAATTTCATAATTACCTTCATTATGTCCAAAACCAGAAGTGACATCTACGTTACTGCCTGTCTTCCTCCTCCGCCCTCATTCATCACCCCCGCTTGGAAATCAAGTGGTACGATATTCATCCAATGAAAGATGTAATTTCCTTTGATCGAATGTTCATTCGTCAAAATCCAAAACCCGCCCATTCTCCAAAAGGGGTTTCCCGTTTCCCGCCCCGGCGCATGGATGAATTTGAAGCTAAATCGAAACTCAAATTCTCGCGCGCAACCTCTCCCTCTTGTTCCTTGAGCGCTCCGATTCAAGTCGCGGTCTCATTTGCCCTCTTGTTTTTCTACTATCTTCGCTGTTTAGCAACTCCTCCACACTCCTGTATTCTGTGTGTCTTCGCAACTTCCGGTGAGTTACATTGCTTTGCGTCGCAGCTCTCCTATTCTTTTGTCGAGATTTCTTTCAGTTTCTTGCTTGCGGTCATGCTTCTCAACCTTCCGGTGTTATTGAGTGTCTTTGTCTCCCGTTTGTTCAGTCCATTGTAATTTTAGAAAAGTGGAGACGCCTATGTATTATTTATCCTCTCTTGCTATTGTCGATTACGGCGGCTGTAATTTCTAAGCGGATTTTAAAAATGGAATTGATGTTTCAACATTAACATTTGATAGCTTATTTAGGGGGATCACATTGCGTTTGCATCAAGTGTAGTAGCTGTTGTCTTACGCTTTGAGTCGCCGTATTTTTAGCCTTTAAGTTCACGAGACGTTAAAAGGAGTCTTCCAGTAATGCGAGGCGTGGACATGACAAAGACCGTGGCGATTAAGCAAACCAATCCACAGAACGCTGTGAAACGGGTGTATGTCGATCCCAGCGAGTTGAAGCGCAGCGCTAGCGGAAGCGGCTTCACACGCTGGTAATCCCTAACCCCCTTTGAGTGCGGAAACCAAAGGGCACCTATTCATGAGTAGAGAAGTCCACATGTATTTAGTATCGTTAATATGTATTGAATAATTTTTTTTCATCTGCAGCGAGAAGTGCGAAAAGGATATTGCAGTAGCCAGAGTTGACAGTCACGATTGTGAGCAAGAGGCGAAGACAAAGGCCTTAGTGTGTAAGTGAACTTATAAACGTCGATGTGATATTTTCAAAGTCTTGTAAATATCTCATTCCTCAGCAGTCTTAATTTGCAGTGCTCCAAAAAAATTTTACCTTGCAAATGCATTGGAACGAATTCTTAAACTCTGACATTTAACTATCTGTGGCCACAGCCAAGATGAAGGACCAGGCCGTGAAGAAGAGCGATGACTCAACGTATTGCCTCGTCCCTTGCCTGTTGCTCTCACTCCTAGTTTCTTTTTTCCGAGGATTCGATGGTTGTTATTTGTAAGCTGGTTCTCCTTGTAAAGGTTATGATTCCTACTAATTTAATCGAACTCGCTCTTAGACACTGGACTTTCTATTTTTCTCTGCCCTGGTAGAAGCTTCAATTTAGCCTGCCGAGGTCTCAGTCTCAGGGTGTCTGGTATGACATTTGCAGAAAGGGGACAAAGCGCAAAACAGAGCCTACAGCCGTTACCAAGCCCGCGAAGGTTGCGAAGCAGGCGAAGAAGGCCAAGGGGAAAGACCCTAATGCGCCGAAGCGACCTGCGTCGGGTTTCTTGATTTTCATGTGAGTGAATTTTCGCCTTCTGATGTATTTCCGATCTGCTTTTTCTTATCGAAGCCATCGCATTGGTAGTTTATTATTTATATTTTTCCTTTTCTAATCTACAGCAGTGACAGCCTTGTTTACATCGTATCTCAATCGTACGTTATCTGAAAGCTGTCTTTGTCTTCTAACCATGAAGGGAGACTTTCCGGAAGACTTTCAAGGACGCGAACCCCGAGGTTAAAGGCGTGGCAGCAGTAAGTGGCAATCTATACCCCTTTCGCGATGACTGCGGCGTCATTGAGAGTTGCTCGGTCTGCCTCATGGATTTGCATTACGGTGAGCGTTGATGCGCTGGTGGTTCCCTCTGCTGACCACATCTGTTTTTGATGACGCAGGCAGCCAAGGCGGGCGGTGCAAAATGGAAGGAGATGTCTGAGGAGGTGTTTTTCTAACATAATTTGATTTCTGATTTCGATTTCCATGAGTCTAGTTTATCCAAATCGTGAGTATCCCTGTATCTGTCTAACGACCTTCATTTCTGGTGAGCGCAGGAGAAAGCTGTATACAACAAAGATGCCGAAGCCAGGAAGGCAGCCTACGAAATAGCGGTGGCAAAGTACAAAAACAAGGATTCTTCCAAGGTTGGTTCTGAGTGTCAGCTAACTCCGTATTTACATGACTCGGATTTAATAGTTAATTGTGATGACATTTGACCATCTCTGCTTCAATTAACTAAGAGTTTTGACTACTTGACAGGATGACGGAGAGGTGTCCGAAGCTGCTGCGGAAGATGAAGAAGAGGTGAGTTCTCTATTTGATTTATCATACTTGGTTGGTTCTTGGATTTTTCTTCTGACTGGTTGTATTTTCGTACTTGCCTTGTATTGACTAGTTCCTTGCTGTTTCTTTTTCAGGAAGCCGATGTAGAAGACGAATGACTGCGTGCTGTGGCGGAAGAAATTCAAGTAGCTTAAGTGCTTCAGTTCGACCTACTTGATCGTAACTGCCAAGTCTGGTGTTCGTCTTAGCATAGCTTGTGTACATAGTGATGGGACTAGCCAACTTTTTATGCTGTCGCGGAACTTTTTAGTCCGTGGGTAAGGCGATAGCTCCAGTTGGCTAGTGAGGAGGAGGTCGGTTTCTTTCCTATCCATTTGTCCATTTTTACTTGTAGAACTGGCTTCGACAATGAATGTAGTTCGATTTTACATTGCAATTGCAGATCGTTTTTCAGATTCTTTGTTCATACAGTTTTGTCAAATGCATGAAAATGAATTGAAAGCTGCTATCCTTAGTTGTCAAATCTGTTTACCTCTGCGAGCAATGTCAAACATTCTCTGCTTACGCGACTGCACCCCTCATTTCCACGTCGTAAGCATGCAATCACTAGCTTTCTAAACGCCGTGCCTTCTCTTTCCAGATTCATTAAATTACGTCAAACCAACTCGATGCAGTTACCCTACGTTATGGTCAGCTTTGTACTTATGGAATTGCACCTTGAAGTGCTCCGGTGTCCATATTCTGGACAATGAGGGCTTGCAGGCACTGTGCACGGAGTAAAGTAGTCCAAATATCTTCTCATTCATCCAGTGGAATACTTTAATTTTGAAAAGACAACCTGCCTTAATGGCTAATTTCAAGAAATTGTGGTAAATGATGTCTTTCTAAAATTTTTAAAAGGATTGAGGCACTAAGGGGTTGAATTAACAATATTCAAGTTGTAAAAGGTAAAATAGCCCATCATAGTCAAAATTTTGAGTTTGCACACATGCCATGGTTGAATTTAAAAAAAACATTCCCCCACATATAGATGAATGTAAGAAATAACTACATCAATTGAAATTATATTTTTTCATGTGAATATGAATTTTCTATGATTTTTTAAAGTGGTCTATCCATAATGGTTTGTAGACTGCTCCACAACCAACAAAACATGTATCCATAACGTTCATCTTCTTCACCTAAAACAGTCAAAATATTTTGTAACTTGGTGGGCCTTGAAAAAATCATTTTCAACAATGATTTACACTAAAAAAGCTCTGTGTTCCTAATGGGGTCACTAATCACTCTAATAGTGTCAGGTGAGACAATGATGGTGGCCCAAACTTTCAAAAATTGATAACAACCATTATGGGATCATCTCTTAGGTGTCTGTCATTAATCATTTGACCATGATGGGTTGTTTTACCTTATAGCCAACAGATGAGGTTGTTATGCCTGTTGCATCTCAATTATAATACTTTTGTAACATTGGATTGCTGCTAGTCAAAAGGAGATTGTAGATTACTTACCTTACAATGCAATTTTTTTGGAGTCTAAATAAACTATGAAATAAAATATGCTAAGAGTAAATATATCTTAATCAACTCTAGGCTATAATTAGTGAAATTTTTGTTGGTGAAGATTGATTACGACAATCTGACTTCATATTTGAATTGGCTTCTAGTATGAAGACTAGAAAATAAGAGAAAAATAGAAGATTGAATTGCCAAGACTATATATCAAATTGCCAAAGAAGATCAAATCACCAATATGCATGCTTCAAATTAGTTAGTTACTTAGTTTTGTTTGATGCATTAAGATCTAAGAAATTGCAAGTCTCTAGCTCTATTCTTGGTACAGTTGGAAAGTTTTTGGTCAGGAAATGTATGTGGACCTATGTGTGAAAGTTATGGAATTTTAAATTTTTTATGAATTAAAAAATTGAATTCAATTATCTCTTATTTTGGAAAACCATAAGTTTCACATCATAGATCCAAATACTACACAACAAACTACCTTTGCACTTTTTTGTGTACAAAATTTCCTATTTGTATCAAGAATGCAACCTCTCACATTGAGGCAAAGCCCATTCATTCCGTTAGAGGATTTTTGGGCTTAGGGAGTGCCACTTCAAGCAGGTGTGTCGGGAACTGCCCTCCCCTGCAGTTTCAAGGAACAGTTGTTCTTGATAAAAATTCAAAAAAAAAAATTCAAAAAAAAAAATTATTCTTGAAATGCACAAAAATAACAGAAAAATAGAATTTCACTTTTTTTGGATGTTGCAGTCGCCATGCCACGTCAACGAGTTGCCATGACCCCTTGCGGGGTTGTTTCCACAATGTGGGAATTCACATCCCTCTCGAGAGTGAAAAAATCCTCTAATGCTTTGTGCATAAATGATATTGAATTTCAAAATTTTTACATTGTATACTAAAAATTTATTTTTATTTTTATTTTTATTTTTATTGTGGCAATGGTAGAAGGCACACTAGTTTGGATGAAGTCTATTATTTTTAGGTAATATTGAGGATGAGTGAAAATGGATGATCACATTATTGAATGGTTTTTTAGACTTGCTTGCAATCTAGATTGCGTTTTGCAATTCTACCCAAAAAACAAAAGAAACTCATTAATTCTCAATAGAGACTATACTATCATTTTAGTCAATGCTTAGGTATAGTTGTTTTACATGAAAATAATAAAATAAACTAGCCTATGACAAACACCCCACCTATGACAAACACTTAGGGAATGACCTACTACAACCTTGCATCAATCTATAACAAAAGAATTTAATAAATGAGATTAGGCATACATTAGGTATTTAGGATATATTAGGTATTTAGGTTGAGTTAGTGGCCACAATCAATGTCTTAGATGATGGTAATAGAATGATTAGTGATTGCATTATTGTAAATGTAGGTTAGTTTCAGAAATAACTAAGAAAATTTAGGATTATGACTAAAATTTTAAAAATTGTACAACTATTTCTAAAAATCTGAAAAAAATTTCATTGTTGCTAATTCTAAATATCCAAAAATTATTCTTGAGAAAATTTAGATAAAAGATTACATTTACGCATGAATTGAAAAAATCAATTTAGAACTAGGAGTGTTGAAAAATTAGGAAAAGCAAAGTACTGAAAGCCAAAAAATGCAAATCAAGTTTCTAAATCGTCAAATTACAAAAACTAAATTATTTCCACAACAAGATGCTAAAACTAACTTATATGCATGGTAGGAACTTTCACCTTTTGAGTCGGTAAATTCATCACATGAAGTGATTTTTTTAGGCCCTCATATTTAGGCCATCTTAAGATATACTACAACCATATTAGAAAATGTTATGATTGCTTTAGATGAAGAAGATGACCATTATGGATACACTTTGGTTTGGTTTGAATAGGCTAATGAAGACTCTTTTGAACCAATTGGGCAACACACTTCAAAAATTCACATTAGAAGAGTTTTGGGGGGCTCCAGAAGCCTGTTTCGGGCCTCTTCCATTACAGCGGTTCCCCACAGTGAGGGAAATAGTCCATTGTCAAAAAAAAATTTTCATAAAAAAAGAAAAAAATCTTTTAGTCTCCAAATGCAAAAAAAAGAAATTTAAAAGAAATTTAAAAATAAAATAAAATTTGGTCAATGATGTAGTAGGATCTTGGCCACGTTAGAGCGTTGCACTAAACCTGTTTCCTATGTTTGTAGGCTGTGATAATTCAAAGGCACCTAGAGGCCCCAAAAATCTTCTAATGTAAAAAAATTAAAAAAATCTTGAACAAAATCACTGGTGCTTGTTCTTTTGGCTCTTCACGTTGTCAAAAATATAAAGTTTCAATCATTCTCTCCATTTCTCACATTTTTCTTTATACATAATGTTTTTTAAAATTTTCAGTAAATATAATTCATAGGGCAAACCAATCATTCCACTTGTTATAGGTTGGTTTACTTTATTCAAGATCAAACCAATAGTTTTTTTTTGGCAATTTGGCTTCCACTTGCACCAAAGTAGTGGGCCCTATATTATGCCTTTGAAACACAAATAATATGGAAAGGGTGGAAAATTGCCAAAAAATTTCAAATTAAAAAAAATCTTGAATGAAATCACCAAATTGTGGATGAAAATAGAATTGTGAATATGTGATATGTGCCGCTAATGTGATATTTTCTATTCAATATGTAAATGAATGTTGAAATTGGGAGCACCCCTACAACATTTAATGGGGCCTCTTTGGCACTTCATAAAAAATGAATAAAAAAAACCAACTGGCTCAAACACAGCCTGAGTCACCTAACACCCCACGGAAGGAACGAATGATTTCCAAGTACTTAAGTCATTCATCCATTGACCGACTGAAACCGCCACCTGTCAACGTGAGGAGCCAGAAGAACGGGCACCGGTGCCCGAGCCAGCGACCGAGCTCATGCTCCATTCAAAAGTTCCGCTGCGTCTTGCAGCTGATGTGTAAGCACCGCAGGAATTGAAAGTCACAAACGTGACATCACAGTCGCTTAGTCGCAATCTCGTACAATTTCGCTCAGATACTCACACAGAGCTCTCTTGTGCCGGAGAGCCCTCAATCTCCAGTTCCTCCGAAACAATCATTTGATTCTGATCCGCGAGCTGGCCAGTTGCAAGAAGCAGAAGAAGATGGAGTTGTAGCTTTCGCTTCTCGTTAGGTTTGGAACGATTTGGTGGAGATTAGAATTGGATTGGATTGATCGGGAGAGGGAGAGAGAGGCTAGCTGCCAGGACTGTGATAGGGTGTGTGGTGGAGTAGGTTTGTGGAGCAATCATGATTGTGTGAGGGCGAATTTCACGTGACGCAATTGTCACACTCTGTTTTGGAATCAGAGGTTAGTTGGAAACGCGTGTAGCCCAGTTTCGGATCGCCTTTTGTGTACAGAGCGTGAAGGAGAGGTCTCACGCTGTGAGAAGGAGAAGAGAGCTCGAGCAGCGATGGGACAGAAACGGGCCGCCCTCAGGATGAAAGTTCATCGACACAAGGTTTTTCCATTTCCGTGAAGTTTACCTCGATATTATTTGAGTCGAATTGGTCAGAAATTGATGTCTTCTATGTACTTAGCATCTTATTACTTTTATTTCTTAATTAGTTCGTTTTGTTTTGACTGTTGCTGTTGTATTATAAGTACTCTTCGTTTGTACAATTTTGCTTGATAGTTTGATTTTCCATTTAATTTGGTCAGCTATTGTAGGTGTTTTGTGAAGCATTGACCTCTGAGGCTTCATTCAGCGTCTATATTCATCTTTTAAATCGGCAGTTTCCAAGTTTAGATTATGGGCCGAGAAAGTCCCTCTGGGCCTAATGAATTAGGGTTTAGATGCTTATAATGGAAGAGTCATGTTTAACTGAAATCTCGCTTAGGATACGAGCTGGAAATAAGCTGTGCCTGGTGAACTGTTTCTGTATCGCAGTTGTTAATGTCTTTTATGTTGATTTTGTTCTCTGGCGTGCAGGATAAGACTAACGAGATTGCTAACCTCAATCAACAATTAGGCTTACTGGGTCTTAAAGTTGTTCCGGTTACAGCTGACGGCAACTGTTTTTTCAGGTACAGATAACATTCAAATTCTTCTTCTCCTTATACCTTCATCTTATTTGAGATTTGATTAGGGGTGTGCAAGCGGTGTTTCTGGATATTGGCTCCGACAAGTAGAGAATTGGTGAGGAAGTCCACGGGAATACTGATATCGAGTATATTTTGGCAGAGCCGTTGCGGACCAACTAGATGGGGACGAGGAGCAGCATTTCAAGTACCGGAAAATGGTCTTGGACTACATAGAGGTGCTATACTCGGTCAACTAATTTTGACATCTCGTCTAGGAATTGTGATATATTTTTGTGTGTGCATTTTCTATTCTCATACTAATTTGTCTAGTTAAGTTTTGCATTGGAATGATGCAGTGACTCTTTGATCCGTCGTAACCCTGTGTATTTTTCAGTTTTACATATGCTACTTCTAGTCTGAACAGCTAGACTTGTCTAAGTCCTACTTATTTTCTTGTTATAGGAGCATCGAGACGATTTCGAGCCATTTATGGAGGATGAAGTTCCTTTTGAGGACTATTGCAAGACTATGCGAGAAGAGACCACTTGGGCAGGTCATGTGGAGTTGCAAGCTACGTCACTTGTCACTCGGACCAACATCTGTATTCATCAGGTACATTATTCGATGCATGAGTGACTTGCAACTCAGCGATGGTGAGTGCTTGAGACATCGCTGCTGAGTTACATTTTAGTAATCCCTTGGACTCTTCTAATTTTTCATTCCTGCCCGAAAGTCTCATCTGGTTTTGATGAGACGTTAAGTGTCTCCGCTACTTAGTATATGAATCACAAGGGATTCGTGTATTATGAACATTGCATGTTTTACATTTGTTTGAATGACCTTACTAGATCGAGATGATTGGATTTTCCTTGTCTACGTTTTTGCATTGATTGTATGTAGCTAGATATGGCTTTCCTCGAGATACGCCAAGTAGAAAATTCGTCTTTACTGAGATCACCTTGACTCTTCGTTTCTCTTTCCTGTTTGGGACACCCGATTATAGCAGGATGTGAAGATGTATGGTCACTGATTACCTTATGTCGTCGTTTCCTTCTGTCTCAATTTAGCGATTCCCGTGCTTTTTGAAGTTTTGAAAAATGTCTCTATAGTTTCTGTTAGGCAATTCCTGGTGTTCAAGCTCTGACGTGCCTTGGGTGGAATATGTGATTGCAGCTGAAGACAGCTAGGTGGCATATTCGAAATTTCGATACCGCAGATACGAAGACTGTTCACCTGTAGGTTTCATTTCTATTCATAATGAAACTGTCCCTATTTTTCTGTACTCGTGTGACTTCTTTCCGAAACATTGGGATGAGGCGTTGGAGGGATATCTACATATCGAATGGGCGTGTTCATTAGTCTACCAATTTGGCTCATAATTGCACAATTTGGGGTTTTAAGGACTAGTTTACTAGTAAACATGTTCGTGCTATGTAGTGGACTTGTGAACTAAGGGTTTGTTTTAAGCTCCTAAACTTGATTAAATCTGGTGGTAACTTAGGTCATATCACGATGGTGAACACTACAACAGTGTGCGGCGAAAAGACGATCCTGGACTTGGTCCGGCTTTACCTTTCGTAATTGAGGTAAGTAGATGAGCTGGTCATAGCTTTGGTGTTTAAAGTGAAGATTTTAGAGTGTTCTGTTCGTAATCTTGGTGGAGGCTTCCCTTCCTTGCTCAACTTGAAGCAGTCGTCACTAGTTTTACAAGAGTTGGATTGATTTGCGTTTTACATATTCAATTGAGCCTTGCAGCATTAGAATGCTAACTATATCATTATGACGTGATTTATGATTATGCTGTTCGTTTTTCATCTTTTTTCATAAATATGCTCACGGTTATTGCTTTTGTTTTCGAAGGGCGATGCTACTCCGGCCACTCAACCTCCACCGGTGAAGGGACTCGCAAGACAGATTAGCAGGGATTTGGACGCAAATACAGTCAGAAGAGTGATGGGATGCAGTGGGTGTTTGAGTGAGACTCGAGCTCGAGAAGTAAGTAGAAATAATTCTGCAGCAACAAACATCCCAATTGCAGATTTAGGAAAGAAAGTATCGTGTGGTATGAACTTCATTGCATTCATCTTGTATCTGCAGTCTGGACCTGACCACTACCCTGTTTATATCTATTTGGGTCTGAGATCATCTCCGTGGTCTCGAATGTTTGTGCAGGTTTTGCGTGATGTGCAAGGTGATGCAGATGTGGCCATTGAGTACTTAATTGCAGAAGCCAATGGTGACAATAGCTCTTCTGGTTCATATGAAAGTGATAACGAATCTTCACCAGCCACTGGTACACATTCTCTCTTACTTTGATGACTTATCTTATTGTTAGTATTGTAGCTCATTGGCTACAAATCTCACAATTGGTTCTTGTGGCCTTAGCCAGTCACAAGCGCCGTATTGCTTATGGGGACAAAAAAGTTCTAAATTCTCTAAGTGAATTATACAGGGGATCAAAGCAGTTTTTATAGAACATCAGATGATGGAGATTCGGCAAGATCGTTGATGTTTTCCACACTCAGCGAAAATGATGGGACTGATAGTACCAACGACTCCCCTGCATCTTTTCAGGTGTCAGTTCTTGAGCACTCATCTTGCTTTTTCACGCTCTGCTGTGATGTTTTCTTATCAAATGTCATAAAAATTCAAGCTGAGACTGATCAGGAAATTTCACTATGGCAGAATGTGGGCAGGAACAAACCATGCCCTTGTGGCTCAAAGAGAAAGTACAAGTCTTGCTGTGGTACCTCAAGAACCCGAATGACATTAGCTTATATGTCCAGGTTTGCTTCATAATTCGGTCTGCTCTTTTTTTTTAAATGATCGGTGAAAGATGCGAAGAAGGATTTATTTTTATTTTTATTTTTTTGTGTTCGTCACTGAACTAATTTTGTGGGGTTTGAGTTTGTGCAGAGCTGAAGAAAGTCTTTCCAATAAAATGAGGAAGCAGAAGCAGAAGGTTACGAAAGGCTTTCACACAAGTGAGGAAGAAATTCCTCGTACATCTGATATGGGAGCACTGTGCATTTGACGGATTTTTGGTACAATTTTGTTGAGAATTATGTACAATAATGTAGGATTTTAATGAACTTAGCTGCTTTACTCGATGGATCGCAGAGCGGATCTAAAATATAAGCCGTATATGGTGTAATTGTTATTTTTTTCCTTCTACTGACCAGCTTTAAATAGATGAGGATTTTGATGCACTTGCTAGTTAAAAAAAAATTTAGCTTCAAATATATGAGTAGTGTAGTGCAATTGAAAGTTGTTAAGGTACTATACCTCAGCTTCTATTATCAACAATGTTTGCAACAGTCTCGGGAGATGGCAACTCCACAGTAAATGTGTCGGGAACTTTTTATTAGCTATTGCAAGATAAGTAGCTGACAATGTTGCAGACAGTCATTTGAAAACGGATCAATTTTTATTTCGCATGCAGATACTAGATGTACTAATTCTCAATTCTCACTGCACCATTTCTTATCAGGCATGCAATTTTGCGATTTCATCAATAAATCTCGTTGTGGTTAAAGAATGTAGCTATTTGAAAGTTCTTGATACATCTCACTGACCGTTCATTCATGCTAAAAAGCGTGTAGATACACAGTCAATACTTCACGCTATACGAGGCCAACGAATTGTGCACTAGACTAGCATTGCGCTTACGAGATTTTCCATTAAGCAAAACCTTCTCAAGTTTTGATTTGTACAATTGCCACTCAATCTACACACATCATTTACATGGTAACCTCGTCCAATCCAAACGACTGAGTAATCGTATTTCTTTTCATCGTCCGCCACATTCGTCGCTACGCCAGTTTTCATAATCGAAATTCAGCTACAAATTACGCCCAAATTCGCTGCAAAATTCTATATTCTGCAAATGAAACACCAACCAGATCGGAGGTTCAAACGATCAAAACATTTTTATGAACATATGCACCGAAGAGATGACCCTGCAGATAGAGATACAAAGCAAGAACACAGAGGAGATGACAATGGAGATGGTGATGCAGGGCAAGAGATCAAAGGATATAGCTATGGAGAGGTGCAAGGCAATTACAGCACAAAGGACATGGCTGTGGAGATGGAGATGCTGAACATTTGCACCGAGGAGTTGCCTATGGAAATGGTGATTCTGAGCAAGAGGACAAAGGAGATTGCAATTCAGATAGAGAAGCTGAGCTTGAGCATGTGCACGTGCACAGAGGAGATGGCTACGGAGATGGGGATGCGGAGCAAGAGCACAGCGAAGACAGAAATAGAGATAGAGATGCTGAGCATGTGCACAGAAGATATGGGGATTTACTCACCATGACGGATGGGTCATCCGTGGTGTTCTACTTCTTTTCGGTAGCCGAATTCACGGTGTTCTTCGTCGAGGTCTTCACTTCGTCACCCACTTCGCTAGCCTTGTCGCCCGCCTCGTCCACCTTCTCATTCGCTGCGTCCACAGCCAACTGCGCCTTGGCGCCCATGTCGCGTCCCGTGTCCTTGATCGTCCGCTCGACGTCACCCACTTTCTCCGCCACGCTGTTGCCGAACTTCTTGGCGTTCTCGCTGGCGTCTGATTTCGCCCCCTCCACGAAGTTGTCGATGCGTTCAGGGTTGCCCGCAGCGCAGACGAGCACATTCGCTCTTCGGGTGGACAAGCGGAAAGCTCCCATGCGGACGGTGCTGGTGGCGCTCACCTTAGTTGTGCTTACGAGGTTTGCAGCTTGCAGCGTGGATGCTGCTACAGTCGCGGTCGCCATGGCTGCCATGTCCGAAATGTAACCCTAAACCTGCACCAAATGGAGAATTCAACAGAGGCCCGTCATCAGTCCTCCAAGAACCGTCCTGCCAAGTTGATGGACGCCACTCTCATGAATTGGAAATGGTTGGCAATGAAGACTAATGAAATGAATTCAAAGCTTTTATCACTGCTTTCTTGAGAAGCGAATTGCATGCGATGGGGTGCCCACATTTCCAAGAGCACTAAAATTTGGGACTCTTGAGAACTCGACAGAACTTACCTGGGGTGCGTCACTAGCTTCGAGGAGGTGGATGCAGTTGGCTGCGAGGAGCAAAGGCCGGTTGTGAAAGAATGGAATGGAAGTGGGAGGAAAGAGAGAGAGTGACGATTGATACTGTAGAGGATAGGGATTACTGGTTAAAGACGATTGAGAGCCACCTCGTGGAGGACCTTGTATTTATGTGTGTGTGTTTCCAGTTGAGTAGAAGACGTGGCCTTGCATTTGGACATGCACGAGGCATTCCAAGTGGCAGCTCTGTCCACCTGTGGAACCGAAAAGTAAGTTAAGTGAAGGGATGCAGTCCAGATCTCCTTCTTTTGCATGCGTCTCCAGTCCTCATGACCTGATCATGAAATGGTGTACAAGCTGCACCTGCCTGTCTGCCTGAGTGCCTCGCACAAATGTAGCCGGTAAAAGTCTAGACCTGGATTGCATGGGTTGGAATTCACCTGAGCACCAACACCTGGCTCCAACGCATGTGGGATTGGGATGACATTTGGTAGTTCTCTTGCGGCCCCTTGCAGAGTATTGATTGTCTATGCGGCATTGCTTAAATTAGGGCAGTCAATCCCAACCAGACACTCCCGATCTGCATGTAAAGATGCACTGACAACCAGTCACAACATTAACCAGAATGCCCATCTATGGAAGTTTTGAAGAATTTTCCATCTTCAATGTCCAGTAATGATAGAATAAGATACACTAATACACACTTGGGATGAAATTTGGACACAAAAGGACATTGGTATAGTACCCATACCAAATTTTTTTTTCGTGTTTGTTAGTACGTTCGAAGAAACACAGATGTGTCCACTCTGACGTACCTCCGTAATCAAAATATAATAAGGGATATATATTGACGAATCAAAGCTTGGACTAGCCGGCTCCGCTCAGGTTGGGATTTAATATATTATGTTGGAGTTTTGTTTCGAATACCTTAAATGCTTATTATAATCCAACTCGAAGGAACAAGATGTTTCGGGTTTTGTAGAGTTCGACGACGTCGGTACGAGTTCTGAAACATGTCCAGCCGGCCAAGCTTGTGGGTTTTCGGAAAGCTCAAATTCATGGGAGCCAATTTATCTCCATTAGAACATGCCGAGAATGAAGAATATCATGGATTATTTACCAGTGCAGTTTAATGCTTGTACTGGAGCTGTCACACCTGGGAGTGCTGGCATTTACTAATAGACCATCAATGAGGCAATTTTAGAGTGACCGGCAAATGCAGCATTATTGAACGCATGCGCTTGATCTCATGCACTCAGCGGGTTGCCAGTTCCTTTTCCGCACACTGACTTCAAACCCGTCGCTTGGAGTACTGTCAGAGGAGGAGTACGTCTCAAGCTGCTCGAATTGCCTGCATTATCAGATTGTCAACTCTCAACCAAAGTGCACAAACTGAATCAGGCGACCAGCTAATTCACAACTGGATAATCAAACAGCCTCGGCTCGTGGAGTCGTTAGAAATATTGGCTAGAGGCTTCAATCTGCTCAAGCTACGTAATTTGGGTAGAGCTGGCGGTGACCTGAGATCTGAAGATGACGTCCTTTTTCAACACCAGTGGGAAAATGGCTGTCTCAAATTCCGTAAGGAGATTTCAGCGACTTAAGTTATCTCAATCTATTACTGACGAGCTGTGGTAGGAGCTGTGGCCAATCTTTGCAGATGGTTACAGCAGTGAAGTCGATCACCAGTTCAGCACAGAGAGGGGCCAACTACTACCAGCTGACAAAGCCCATTTGACGATACATACCTTGCAATTAACGACATGGCGGTGGTTCCACTTGATCAATGCAATGGGTGAGCCCTTGCAATCATTCTCTTGGAGCCAATGGATGTAGCGTTCCGGCCACATTGCAATCCATTCGTTTATAAACCCAATTCTGCAGGTCTCAGTGTTGAGTGACATCAACCAAGCTGGAGTTGGAGAGCTTGCAGACCCCAAAGGACTGTCTGTTCTGTACAGTACAGGTCGCACCTTAGTACTCGTTTCTTGAGCTGCTCATGTTGCGAGCATTGTAGAGATTTTCAACGTGGTTGAGAAATCTTGTGATCCAGCTACGTACTGCTTGTACCGAGCTCTGACTGATCTTTTGTGGTACAATGAGATATGTTAGTTGAGTGGAGATAGTCATTGTAGGTCAGTTTTGACGCATTGTTGATTTTACAATTGTTATATGTGTGCAGCTGGAGGTGGTTGATTCCCAAGGCGCCATGGCTGGAGCAACTGGGTTTACGTGGCTGAGTGCTATGGTAATATTGTTGAGCGCAGTGTTGCCAATGGTGTGTGGAGAGCCCATGATGCCGGCCATGTTTATTATTGGTGACTCGCTTGTGGATGTTGGCAACAACAATTACCTTCTAACGCTTGCGAAGTCCAATTTTCCTCCTAATGGATTGGACTTCCCTCAGGGATCCACTGGAAGGTTCTGCAATGGTCGCACTGTGGCCGATTTTCTTGGTGCGTTTGCCAACTCATCTCTACAGAAAAGACTTCGATTTCATCCCACATTGCGTGCATGTCTTGTCATGTTTTTGGAGACTGTAGCAATTAAGTGACATACAATAGAGTATGTGGCAGGAATAGCAAAATATATCTGCATGAATTAGATCTAGAGTTCACCTCTTGGTCTTCGGTTCCCCACCATAGAGTTATTTCGCTTTCAGATCTACGGTTGATCTCTGGTCTAAATTTTCACTGAGTGAGATGGGCTGTTTTGATTTTTCAGTTCAGAGGATGGGCCTGCCGTTCCCACCAGCTTACTTGAATCCAAAGTCGAAAGGTCCTCTCATTCTACAAGGGTTAAACTACGCCTCAGCTGCTGGTGGCATCCTCGACTCCACTGGCTATAATTACGTGAGTTCATCAATACTTGAGTTCCTTATTGTCATCTTTACCCGCGCAGAATAATTGGAAATAATCACAGTGGAGCCCAGTATAATTGTAATGCAATGCACTTAGGTTTCTGTGCAAAAAACTAAAAAGAAATCAGTCTAGTTTTGTAAAGCACTTAGATTCGTGCACCTCATGGTGATCACGGAGCTTGACATCCGTTTTGAGAACTTGTGGCAGATCGGACGCCTGTCGATGTTCAAACAACTGGAATATCTGACGAAGACAAGGACCGAATTCGTTGGGATGGTGGGAGAATCCAAAACAGCCGAAATCTTTGCCAAGGCGCTGTGGTATGTCACCATCGGAAGCAACGACTACATCAACAATTACCTCCTCACGGGCTCTGCTACTGGCAAACAATACACTCCCAAGCAGTACGAAGATCTCTTGGTCTCAACTTTCGACCAACAATTGAGGGTACACACCTGACTCTGAATCTGGTATCATGCAACAATCAATAGTAACACGATTTCAGTCTGTATCTAACAGTCCTCAGCCAAAATGAATGCCCGACTTATGCACACCCATAATGAACAGTGACCACAATGCCACCTCGAATTTGAACCCAAAAAATTAAATATTGATTACTCAAGATGTACTGTACACAATCAAAAACATGAAAGCCTGAGAGAGCCTAGTGTTAGGTTTTGGTACACCTAGAGAGAGGACTTTGAAAGTTCGTAACTTATTCAGACGGTGTCCAAAAAATGCATGCTAAAGTGCGTCGGGATCCTCTTTCAGTTGCTAATAAGATCCAATAAGAATATGTTTAATAGTAGCACCTGTAATTATCTGCGGTGTGTGCACCTGCAGATAATTCTGATGGATATAATTGGTTTTGTCATTGGCAGACACTGTACGCCCTTGGAGCCCGCAAGATCTTCATATTTGGTGTGGGTCCATTGGGGTGCATCCCCTCGCAACTCTACCAACAAAAGAGTGCAGACGGCAAATGCATCGAGTTCATCAACGGCTATGTCAGGGGGTTCAAAGAAGCTACCCGGGTGCTCCTACGAAAATTAACTGCCAGCCTTCCAGGGTCAATTTTTGTCTACGCAAATGCTTATGACCTCGTTGCAGACTATGTTGCCAGTCCAGCGAAATATGGTGGGTACTACGCATTTAAATAGTACTCATCCCTCTTCTGCCTGCTTTGTTTGAAGCTACACCGCTTATTCAATTTAGTGCATGATACACCATTTCCGTATGAACGCCATTTACGAGTGAACCTCTTGATGAACACTCAATTTATTGGAGCTAGAGCTGGATCTCATGTTGGTAGCTTGGTAGAGCTGGCCACTGACTTCATGCTTCATTCACTCCAAACCTTCTTGATGATGGTCCTAAGGGTACTTTATTAATTCATCAAAATGAAGTCATTTTACTCGATGATTTTTTGATGTTACACTGATGAAAATCATGGAGCGCACTAATTCAATGGTGTGTAAAGATTATCTTGTTTTCACTTTTTGAAGTTACATTACATCATGGAGCAGATGGTGTAATTAAATGGTGTGTTGTGGAACTAATTCTACGAAATGGACTGGGATGTTTGGACAGGGTTCACGGTGACGAACCAAGGGTGCTGTGGTTCAGGCCCTTACAACGGCGCCATTCCTTGTATTCCATTAGTGAATCTCTGCCCCAACAGAGCGCTCTACTTGTTTTGGGACCCTTTCCACCCGACAGACAAAGGCAATGGGCTTCTGGCCGACTCGTTCTTCACGGGAGGCACCAACGTCATCGAGCCAGTCAATGTACAGCAGCTTGCTACCATGCCCTAACAACTTGGTTACAGGTGGAATGATAGCTCGGGGACAACTTCAGTTGTGCAAAAATTATTAGAGTTAGAAAAATAAACAAATTCTACTTCCACGTACTCCTTATTATTCTGGACAGACATAGCCAAGGTACTCTCATTTAGTTTGTGAAAGATAGATATGGATCACGAAATATATCTACTTTTCACGTGAAGCGGAGTTTACTAATTTACAAATGTACTGGATTTCATGAAGCAAGATCAAAGCTAACCCCATTCAAAAACCCAGCTTACATTCCACATAAACAGATAGAAGTTTGCCTGTATAAAACAGTTTCTTTACTCGTATCACAGTTTGCAAGGAACATGAATAGCACGCCCAAACCAAGTTTCTTGCTCAAAACTGATGCCTACATCAGAATCAAAAGGCTGACTAAAACAAGTAGCTGACATGTTTTAAGTATCAATGCTGAGGGATTCTCTTAATCATAAGTAAGGCAAATACCTGGACATAATATTCTGCTTGATGTACCAAGGAGTAGCCACTGACTGTCTTGACTGTCTTAGACAGTGTCCAAGCGCTTGCGTGTGTCTGAATTCTGATTGCAATGTACTCGACCTTTGTAAGAGGACCACGCGCGGTGTGTGGTCAAAGGAATTCCTGATAGTATGCAGGAATGAATCGGGTCTACTTCTATTTTCTGATAACTAGTTAATAGAGGAAAGTAAGTTAAGTCTTCTTTGTGAACAAATTCCTCCTTCAACATTTCAGTCTCTTGAAATTGTAAGACAGTTGCTGCAACTAGCGTTTTCGTAACTTGAATTTTAAGACTGTAGCTGCAATTTAGAATTAAAATTTTTGACGACTCATTAAAAGTTGCAATTCCACTCAATGGAAATGGAAACAAGCCCTTTCGAAGTGCAGGTAGATAGCTTAAACTTGTACCTTTAGATTGGCTCTACTGGTAATGTAGCGGGTTTAGTGAGAGTTCAAGTACGGAGAGACTTCAAACATGGAAAGAATTGATTGATTTTTCAAGCGGCAGACTTACAAGAAAATCTCTTAAGTCTGTCAAAAGTACCCTAATCATGGGAGAGACCCCTCATCCTAGGTATGAGACCCTACACAACTAGGATTGTGCCCTTCATGACCTAATTTGAAGGTGGTCTCAAAAGTGTCTTTGGAAATCACAATGTGGTAGAATGTCCAATTAATACATGGAACCTACATAAAACTCAAGTCAACTACATAGAATACGATTTTGTGTAGGAGATCAGATGTTTGCTTTGGACAACTACAAAATGTAATCTGTAAAGAGTGTAGCTCTCATATAAGTATGTGTATACTTAATTTCTATGTATGCATGGGCTCCATATTGTAAACTCACCCCTAATACTTCTAGTGGGTGTATAAAACTACTACTTTCAAAGGGGAGTACCACATTTCTTTCCTCTTGTAGACTAGATTCCAATGGAACAAAAGCCTCACTATTCTACCATCCTTATTAACTAGGATAGAACACAAATATCAGGAATCCTCAACTTGCAGTCTAAATGGAGATCTATGCAAGTTTTAGTTTTTAGAGATTTATGAAAATGAATGCAAAAGAATTTGTATGTTGTCCAAAATTGCACCAATTTTAACAAAACCCAAGACAATACAACGATAGAATTAGTTTTCATACAATTGCTTAAACCCATAAACGTTGAAGACATTTTTTTTCAATGAATGACAAAGAATCTCTCCATGCATAACAAAAGTGCAACAATTCATCCTCAAAATTTTGTGTGAAAAGGGAACGTCTTCTACAATTATAATTCGACTTTCAATGAGTGCTTTTGCAATTTTTTTGGAAGCCAAACAATTCACACGGTACCAAAGCAGATGATTTCCAGGGTGACCAGCTTGTCCTTTTAAGGTTAAACTTTGCCATTTCAACTGACAATCTCCAATTGAATGCAAAATTCCTTTCATAGTGGGAACTGGGAAGATCCTCCTTGTAAATATCAGCTCTAGTACTCTCAATAAAACGCAACTGTGCTTTCATGCGCCGAGGAGACTACCATGGATTGGGATTCAGTTCCCTCTGAAACTGCACGTGCACTGTCCTCCATCCTGCAACCAGGTTTTTTTTTTTCATTTTTTAGGGGATGCCAAAGTGGTGATATAATTTGTTTTAGTGGTGCTCCAAATTTCAACATTCATTCACATATTAGATAGAAAAGATCACATTCGTATATATCACATGTCCATAATTCTATTTTCATCTACAATTTGGCAATTTCATCCAAGATTTTTTTTTTAATTTGAAATTTTCTGGCAAAAAAAAACTTTACATTTTGTTGCCATTTTTTAGCCAAATTATCATTTTTTGGTGAAAGCCAAAAGAAGAAAAAAAAACAAAAAAAACAGCCGTGCCAGACACATCAAAAATGCAAAACTCACGAGTCTCAGTTGAAAGAGGACGTACCTCTCACCAAGTGCAACTGTGATGGAAATAGACAGATGGAGACGCAGTTCATCATGTTGCTAGGCTTCGCACACTTGTATAATTGAAAACAAGGTCAATAATAATCTCTGCATGGGTTAACCCTTCAATTCAAGGCTCAGACAAAATTTCTGCACTTCCTCACAAGTAGCTAGGAACTCTGATTGAAATTATTCATTGCACATCAAGCTTAGTATGAATTGATGATTGCACTTTAATTTCAACTGAGTTACCCTGTCAATTTGAACATTGTACTAAGAAATTATGAGAAATGAAGCTTTAAATTAGACCTGAGTATGCGATCGGGTGGGTTAATTAACTACCAAGTATTGCACTATCTACAATTTCATATACAGCAGCTTAATTGAAGATGTGAACAGCTTGAGTTCAAATGTGAACAAGTGAATAACCTCTGCGATGCTCAGACAATTTCTGCACTTATCGACAAGTTTTGACGAATATAATTCAATGCACATCCAGTTTTCAATGAAGCTGTTGGTACTTTTCAACTCCCTCTCTCAATATTACCAACATACTTTGAAAGTTTATTTGGTAATACTCCTTGAACTGCGAGAAAATGAAGTTAAAACTTTGACCTGCTGAAGGAGTGGAAAACGGCGAAAAAATAGCCCCGGCCTGGGCCTGGAGTTTTTAATCACCAAGTCATTCAGACAGCTCAAGTGTCCTATAAAACCAAATACTCGTCCACATTAACTTACCATTTCTGTAGCAGCCCCATTCTCAGACTTCTCCGGAGCTTCAGCACCTGGTTCGCATTCTCCTCTCCTGCAATGCCACAATTTTTTTGTTGTAAGATATTGTTGCTTCAACTCGGTTCCAATTCTCTAACTTGGGTCATTTTCATGGTCTTCATAGACCATATTTCAGTTTTCCAATACTGTAGTGTCAATATCAATAGCTATGGAAGACGATACTCTTTAATTTCATTCCAACTTCGAGCATTTTAACCAATTTGTAGGAGAGTTCTTCATTGGGACTTTGGGAGATTAACTCAATAGAGCTCGATACTTTGGTTTCTACTACAGTCAGACTTTCTTGATATCAAATTGTTCCCTAGTTCAGTGACTTATTAATCAATCGTTCAAACACAAGGAGGTCATGTAAGCCACTACTGGAGGGACAGTGTACAGCCTCGTGATTTCCATTCAGCGTCATTAGCAATACGTGGGTGTAGATTGAAGGCGTAATGGAAGAGATGAATTTCAATCTGAGTGTTGGTACCAGGGATCAGTGAATACCAGAAAGATCAGTTCCTTTATAGTTTTGAACATATCCTCTAGTACCTGAACTTATGATAAGGCAATCAATCGTCAAATTTTTGTTAAGTTACATTGTTACAATTGGCGACAAAAAATGTGACATTCGTCCGAACAAAGCTCTAAGAACTAAAACAGGCCTAGATTTACGTTTCAGACCGTGCCTCATGATTGTGGAATGTCACCAATCTAACAAAACCGGCGTTCAATCGGGAGTGCTCAGGAGCTCGAACGCGCAGAATACAAATGGTATTGTATTCTTTGTTTCCATTAATTTCCTTCACTTAATGGAAATGTTGTGCAGGATTTGGAAGCATGGAGTTGCAGCAGAAGGGTAGCTTAGACTTAATCCAGTTCGTCTGTTTGTTGTGGCTGTGGACGTCGACATTGATAACACTCTGTGTAGAGGCGAGGATCACACCGGCTTGTTTCATATTGGGAGACTCTCTGGTGGACATTGGAAACAACAACTTTTTGCCCTTGTCTCTGGCCAAGGCCAACCTCTACCCCAATGGCATTGACTTGGGCAACGGCCGTGCCACTGGACGCTTCAGTAATGGACGCACTGTGCCCGACATTATTTGTACGTGCTTCTGGGTTTTTCAGATTGAATCTCTCTTAGTTTCCATACTTTGTTTTCGAGGAACACTTGGTGTTAAAAGCGGCGTTAAAAGTGGCGTTAAAAGAGGTGTTAGCAAGCGTTTTACGAATGAATGTAGGTTCGACTTTGGACTCGATTCAGTGTATTGTGAACTTTTGTTTGGTGGCTTGAATGAATAGACTTCAAATTCAAATCAATCTCAAAAATAGATCGAAGTTATTCTTCGTCGGTCCCCTATTCAACATTTTGAGATGCCTCTGATGCTCACTTTGCATTTGCATTGTTTTGGTCTGACCAAATCGTAAGTAAAGTTTGTATGCTATCTTGCCATGGTAAAGCAGCCTGGCTATTGTGGACTTACAATATATGAGAGTAGACGCTTGTTTCATAAAATTCAAGTAATTCAAAACCAGTGATTCCGAGGATGATTGGTCCATTTTGAATGCAATGTCTGATTCTCGAAGTTACAAAGATGCAGATTCATAAAATGCAATGAATTATTTTGGGTACTGAGACAAGAGTTTTAATTCTTGTGCTATTGATTGACTTGAAAGAGTTTGACGTTACGTTGCAGTTGAAAGACTGGGAGCGCCCATTCCACAACCATACTTGAATCCTAATACGCACGGTCTTGTGCTCCTCAATGGCGTGAACTACGCCTCTGGTGCTGGGGGGATCCTGGACTCGACTGGAAGTAACTATGTAAGGATGTGCTTTTCAGTACTTTTGAGTGGATCATGTAGGGAAAATTTTAAAATTTTAAATTTTTTTATTGACCAACACATGCAATGTTCTTCATTGATTTTAGTGATAAAATTTTTTTAGTATTATTTGTAATTGATGTTTCAAAACATCATCAATCAAATTGGTTATTTTAAAACCATAAAATCAGACTAACACACTTTTAATCGAAGTTTAGAACCAGTACAGCATTCCATAAAATACATAATTTCTTTAACAGACCATCTGAAGTGTGATTGATGCCCATTGATAGAAACCTGATGTGCACTAAACCAACCTTTTGTTTTGAATTTTCATCTTTAGCTACAATGACTCCCACAGTTTCTATCATTGAGGATTCTAATTCTGGCAAATTTAACATAACCTTTCTCACTGTTATATTTGGTAGTTACAATACAAATTATGGTAACAAGTTTCACCAAATTTGTTAACAAAAAATGACCAGAGAATTGTATTTCCATCATAAAATTTCCTTTACACTTGAAGAAAGATCACTATACTTGTTGAAATCTCGCAATATGTAGCTTGAAAACAAATGGCTGCACAGACTGAGCTTGCGTTAATTTGTTGTGCGTTTTTTTTTCAGATTCAGCGGTTGTCATTCAACGCGCAGCTGGGTTATTTCCAGAAGACGGTGGCAGAGATCAACAACCTAATTGGAGGGCCAAGAGCATCCAAGTTGCTGAATGACGCCTTGTATGTGATAGTGTTTGGCAGCAACGACTACATCAACAACTATCTTCTCAAAAACTCGAAAACGGCACGGCAATACACGCCTTTGCAGTATCAGGATTTGCTCATCTCCACCTTCAGGAAGCAGCTCTTGGTAAGTACAATTCATGAATAAGGTAGGTACTTTTTTGCTATTGAGCCTATTTTCTATTATTAGACTGATCAGATTTTCATATGTTCTTGTTGGCAAGTGAAAGAAGGTTCCAACACAACAGAGAATGTGGCATTTGGATATTGTATACAAAAGTTACAAAAGAACAAAGTTTGGTTCTAAAAGTGTTTCTTCCACATAGGTACAGAATTGACTTTAAAGATGTACATACAGTATAGGTGGTGGCTCAAGGTTAGTGGCACATTTGGGTGTACCTACCTTATATGGACCAATAACCCTTAAACAACAAACCCAACATGAGGGGCTTGGTTCTCAGAGAATCTTCACAGGAAAACTCCTGCAGTACTCAACTACATCATGTGAACTTCCTTGGAATCATTCTCTTCGTCTTCACAAGATGCATCTATCAATCTGAAGTCTTGGGGTTTTGAAGCAGAATTTGAGCTTGTAGTTTTTGCATTGGAAAGTTTGATAAAAAAAAAAAAAATTGGAGTAGTGGTTTTGAAGTGGTCCATGGCCTTGAGGAGGGAGGAAGTTCATCATCGATTGGTCATTTATTTATTTATTTTGATGTGGTATGTGGTATCAATTAGGACAGACGTTGTACAACCTTGGAGCAAGAAAAATTGTGATATTTGCTGTGGGGCCTTTAGGTTGCATTCCATCTCAGTTGGTCAGTGGCAACATCAAGGGTGAGTGCTTAGAGACGGTGAACAACTTATGCCTTGGTTTCAATGGTGCCGTTAGATCCATGTTGATCCAATTGAATGGAGCTCACCTGGATGCAAAATTTGTGTATGGGGATGCTTATAGAGCTGTGTCACAATTCATTGCAAACCCGGCACAATATGGTAAGTCACCCCACCCCCCTCCCTATCATTCCCTCATCTTTATGCATGTTAAATTCATAAAACATCACAAATGAAATAATATTTCATTGAAACAATAATATAAGAATCCGTTTAATAGAAATAAGTTTTTGAGTGTTGTCCTCGTTGATAATTTTACCTACTTCATCCTTGCTATTTAACAAATATCTAAAATTATTAGCAACCCTTTTTAATGTTAATCTCATTTCAATCACTACACAAATTCGGTTCTCATATTAATTTATCATATAGTCATGCTACATTGAATTAGTAGAGGTTGAAATATCATTGTATTTCAAGGAAAGAAAAATTTTGTGGTGACATTAATTTTGCACTGTCATTACTAGGACAAATTAGTATAGTGGAAACATGGTCTATATAGATAAGGAAATGAGCATGTGCTAACAACCAAATAATATTACTATGTTGTTTGGCAGGGTTTGAGTTTGCAAATGTGGGATGCTGTGGACTTGGGCCTTACAATGGACAATTGGGATGCTTGCCTACATCTCACCTTTGTACAAATCGATCAAGTTATTTGTTTTGGGACCCCTTTCATCCTTCAGATAGTACCAACATTTACTTGGCAAATAGATTCTTTGATGGGGATCTTGATGACATTAGTCCTTTTAACATCAAGCAACTTGTTTATATGTAAATTTCATACATTGGTGTATGATTGAAATTAATGTGGTTTCTTTAAACCACCTTCTTTTGAAAAAAAATAATTATCTCAATTTTTTCGATATGTGTTATCAACAATTGATATCAATGCCAAATAAGTGATTTTCAATTTTGATTATCCTCTATTTCACATGGTTTCTTCAAAACTGTAGAAGATGATGTTTTTTTAAAAATAATTGTGCAATCCAATGCCAATAAATGTACTTAAAAACTTACTGTTTTTTATTATTTATAACTTATGTAAGCTTATATAAAGCCAAATATTTTGATTTGATTTATGAAATTGCAATAATTGTTTCATTTTTAAAATGTTCACCGTAGTATGAAGCATTTTATTGCACTTAGATGCTATGTTGGACACAAAGACCACAGTGTATGATGCACCAAGAGATTGTATGAAAATAGACAAAAACATCAAGATTGACAAAGTGAAGTACAATATGTAGGTGAAAAATAATTTCTATCTAAATAGCAATATACTAAATTTTGTTGTCACCACTTGAGAGAAATTTTAAAATATTTAGGAAGAAATTTTGCTACTTTGTTGTTTATGTTCATCCTATTACAATAGTAGTGGTCATACATGCATGTTTACAACCAGCCTCATAATACAACTTTGCCAAACCTTTCTTTACTTTAGAATTCCATCAAATGTTTGACTGCTCTTGTGTTGTTGGCTTGATTAACCTACTAATTGCCTAAGCGACCATGTATGGTTGATCTAAAATTTCAGGCACATTTTCATGCAAGCAATTAAATTGCTTTGACCATTTAAAAAAAAAATTGGGGCAGTTTTGAAGGATAACTATTGAAAACTTTCATTTTTCATTGAAATTAAAAGTACACATTTAATTATTGAGAGATCTCCAAAGTCATTTATATCCATTATTGGAAAAATAAAGCTTGCTAATTTTACTTCATTTTCCAACTTTGAGCAAAGTTTGCCAATTTCACTTGATTTGAGATTTTAAAACTTGTACTTATTCATTTGCTTTGAAAATGGTCCCAATGGAAAGAGTAGGTGTTTTCATGATTTTCACCATTAAAAATGTGAACATTAAAGTGCTGATTTGGAGTTATTTGTGATTTATACTTATAAAAAAAATTGTAAGGTGGATTGTGTAATGAATTTAATGACTTTCTATATGAAATTAATTTTTTTGAAAGTGCATTTTAGTGTGCTAATACAATTTGTAGTTGTTTATGTCACCACCAATTCCAAAAAACTTTTATGTACAAATTTATGAAACATTGTGGAGAGGGGCAACATACTCAAAATAGAAAATTTACATTTCTTTTGTTATAATCTCACAACTCTTATGTAATTTTGCATTCAAAATTAGTATGCATACTAATAAGTAAGCTTTTAAAACATCTATACGGTTAAATTTTGAAAAAAAAATAATTTGCTTCATTGGGAATAACTATAAGACCATGCTTTTTTTTCATAGTCAAAATATGTTTGAAAAGGCTTGAGTACTTAGGGGTTAGAAGCAAAAGAAAGATATAGAAGTTCTAAGTTGCACAAAAGAGACAGTTTCACTAGAAGAACCTATGTTTTTTTTGGTGTCGTGAATTTGTATTGGAATGTTGCTTAGGGTGCAAAAGAGACAATGTCATTAGAAGAACCCGTGTTTTATGGGTATTTTGATTTTGCATTTGGATGTTGCATGGGGTGTTTTTGATGTCTATGTAGATGGGTTTTTTTTCACATTAAGATTGATATGCAAAAAATATCAAAAATTTGACCAAACATTGGGTATTTTTTATCGAACATCCACAAAAACATGAGCCAAGAAGGTATTGAAATTTTACTATGTGGCTGCCACATTAGAGCCAAGCAAGCACAAAAAGTCACATAGGAATTTTTTTCACCCATCTAGTCCATGACATGTTATTTGACATAGCGGTGGGAAAAGTGATGTGGCATCTAATAATGCTAACATAGCATGCTTCATCAACACAATTTTCTACAATCTAAGAATTTAAATACTATTTTCTAAGACATCAACCTAGACATCCAAATGTTTTCTAAAATGTCTTTTGTGATGACAACTTAGACATCTAGATATTTTCAAGAACATTCATTACGACATGATATTTGACATCAAGATATTTTGTAACAACATCTATGACATATACATTTCATCATGAACACCTCTTGAGACAACCAATACAATTTAAATGAAGCCAACAATGTCAGCTTTGACATCATGAGATTAAATGAACTAAAAATAGATGACATAAATGTGGACAATCACACATCTTACTTGATACTCATATGCAATATATAATGTCTAATGCACACTACAAGTCCAATATAACATGTCATACACAATATTTCATGCACCATACACCATATAAAATATACCATATTCAACAAATATGTCACATTGCATCATAATCCATTAAATGAGATTATGTTGAGTTGAGAAGGCAAGCCCTTTATGCAAGTAAGGTGATAGGAAGGAAGACAAAGCATGTGGGAAATGTAAAACATACATATTTACTACAAGTAATATTTCAAACCTCATTTAGGCAAAGTCTACCAATTTTTTTCAAAAAACTTTGAACTAATAAAAGTTGGTAAATCAAAATGAATTTCATCTTCCAAAATTTGTTTCAAATTTTGATCCTCAAATCAAAAGTTATAGGCAAATTTGAGAGGGGGATTGGAAGAGATATTTTCTTTGACATTTTTTAACATCCTTTCTAAATTTTGTCCATCTTCCTATATAGCATACACAAAAAATATGCAATAGAGAAAATGAGTGTCTTTAAGTAATTAAATGTTGGTTGAATTGTTCATTTCTATTGTCTTTGAAAACATCAAAGTTGCATAGCAACATCATGGAAAATATGCCCTTTTTTGTTATATTGCCACTTAGGATGTCTCAATAGATGTGTTGGTGTTGTTCTCAACATTCACGCAAAGGCATATATACTACTAAAGTTATGTGCAACATGATTACCCCATATAAATGATTTTCTAAATTGTCTACATGATTTTCACTATTGCATATAGAAATTGCAATGTTCACCACTATCCTATCAGTACTTTGTTCAAAGCTATGTAATGCAAATCAAATGTCTTCCATTAAAAGGTGACATGATCGTGCACTTATAGACAATGTTGTCTTCAATGATGTCTAACAAAATGAATCAATGTTGATGATGATGTCTTTGTAGACATTATCAAATTTTTGTGGGTGCAACCAATTGTGAAGATGTGGCATACCACATCAAAATTGGTGGATGTCATGTCATTCTATTTCCATGTCCGATGACATGTTATGTTCCACATCATTGTTTTTTTTGACAAAATGTGCACCGTAGTTGCCCTTTCCCTTTTTTTCCACCTTAGCCAAGACTTTTATTCTAGAAATTAGTAACTCTCTCTAACTTATCTACGTTCAAAACAGATCTCCTTGCTTTTGAACCACCCAAAAACATTAATATGTTATTAGTCATGTCAAATAAAAAATCACTGTTAATGATAGTGTGAATTCGTTTTCACCAAAAGTTTATCACTATTCACTATAAGAAATCCACTTGTTAGGTGAAGACCCTAGATTTTTGGAAACAAATTTTTTTTTTGACATCTATGTTGACATCTAGCTATTTTATGTCAAAAATAACATCCAATGAACATCATGAAAAACATAAAAATAGCTATAGTTAAACAACCCAATTCTGCCATTCATCCAATTCCATGATCTACAAATTTGCCCCATTATCATTAGTCTTCCATCCATTTTTATAAAGTGTATAAATAATATACTTTGAGCAAGTAATTGGGTGTAATTATCAAGGAATGACACTAAGTTCACATCTATGTAAAGACGGTTTAAGATTGGTAAGATGTAGTTCAATAAATGTTGAGTTAGGTGAACTTAGTTATGAATAAATATGTATGAAAATAAATTATAGATTGGGTTAATAAAAGAAGTACTTTTAGAATGTTGAACTTGTGCTTTTAAAACACTCATCCAACATAATTAAAGTGATAAGTCACTAATTTTGAAGCTTTTTATGGTCATAACCTCCACTTACTAACAGTTTTCTATTTTGGCTTTGAAAATTCATATCAATTCAAATTCTTATCAAATTAATATAATTCTACTTGTATTAAAATCAGCTCACCTAATTCTTTCTTTGAAAAATACATGCAACTATCAACAGATTGCACAAAATATCTAGATTGCAAATTAGAGTGGTGATAGACTATTCTACCTTAGATGTAAACATAGATGTAAAAAAATGTGTTTCAAAAAATTTGAGGTTGTAAAAAAAACAACATGTTCTTTCTATTAATTATTCCCACTGTCCACAGAAATCCACATTTTAGAGGTATCTACAACATTGACATATAAATGTTTTCCCAAGACATATTATGTTTTTGGGGTTGGACACTACATATTTTTGATCTAACACCAAAACCACCCGTGGTTCTAATAGCATGTACTTTATTTGTACCTTTCAGCTATTATTGTTGTTAATTACAAAGAATACTACCTAGCTATAAAAATCATTCATATTATATTATAGGTAGTTTTCTTGTACATTCAAAAAATTTCATTGCCATCTCTCTAGAATCTTCTATGTGTATGAAAAATAAATTTCAATTGAAGCAAATGGATGATACAAATATATAGTCCATGACATTTAACTCCTAAAGGTTTTTGACTATGTCTTCACCAAAAATACTCCCAAACTACCATTTCTAGCACAAGTACCAAATTTTAGGAAAAAAAACAAATTTGTACACATTTAACCATAGGATCTTGTATTATTCTAGATTTTAAAGATGTAGAAAAAATTTCACAAATTTCTACCTTGTAGATTGCAAGATATTAGCATTTGAATTGACAAAAAAAATTTTATGACCTTGCATAAATCTAGGAAGTCACACTTTACAAGGTCACATTTGTATAAAAAAATGTCTAAAATGGTGGTTATTCTTTGGATTCATTCTTTAAGGCAAGTTAGCTACATACTTGAAAATTTTTAGATCATTTGGAATTGTACAACATATAGGAAAAAAATAGTAATAAAATAGAAAGAAATAGAGAATAATACAAAACACCAAATTGTTAAAATTTTAATTATGGAATTAAAAAGTGGCAATACCAATGGTTGTAATGTTGTAATAAAAAAATTCCATCAATGCTTTTATTTTTTTCAAAAAATATTAAAAATTGATTTAAGTAAAGGACTTCAAAGTTTATTTTAGAGTAAAGACTCCATACCTACATGCAAACTAAAACACCTTGTAACTTTCATTTCATTAACCAAGATGAATGATTCAAAGTCTTCCATGAATCGAAAAAAATCTAGAAAAATAATTTCAAGTTTTTATTTCTTAAAAATGAATTTTTTTATGAATTTTTTTGAACTGTCCAAGTAACTTGCAGTTCGTTGAAAAAGACATATAATATAATAACTTTTTAACCATGTAGTCAAAAGTTATGATAATTATTGGGCCTTAAAGACATTCTTTTTGTATATCTTTAATGAAAATTTCAAAGAAAAAAATAAAAATTCCATTCGTAGGGAGCTACCCTAAAATGCTATGTTGCCAAAAAACCTGCAGTTTGGTTCATTAAGGGTTAAATGATAATAAGTTTAGGATTTAGGATTTAGACAATTAGTTGGAAAAAAGGATGAAAATGCTAAGTATGTATTCTTTTGGAATTTTGGAAAATATACAATGAAAATGATTAAACTTCTTTTGAATTAGTCTAAGAAGTCATCTAACCTATTTTGAAGTGAATTTTAATATCCTTAAATCCATAATTTGATCAAGGAAACTTGAATTTATTTTGTAATAGGTTGAAGGCATTTGAAGAGCATTCAAGGATTCAAGCCTTTGTCTCCTAGATGACACGCTTTGTCATAAACTAAGAGACCACCAAGATATGCCACATTTAACTACTTTTGGACTATTCAATGAACTATAGACTATACATTAACAAATCTCCCAATGTTAACATTGGAAGATCTCTCGATGATTGTATAGATCTCTGAATGTTTTGGACTGATCTTTTGATATTTTGGATTATCTCTTGATGAACATTTTTTGTCCTTGTAGTCACTATTATTAATTCTAGACTTTCAAAAGTCCAAAAGTAGTTAAATGTGGCACTTGGTGCCTTGCTACAACCATTATGATTTGAAAGTTATACATATGACAAAAACAAGAGCAAGGGTTGCTTGCAACATACAATATATCTTTAAGTTACATAAATCTAAATTTTTTTTAGCCCTTTTCAACCTTGAATTGTAAGACCATAGCATTATAATTCATTTTTGAACACTTTGAACTACATTTTAAGGGTTATACTTGTTCAAGTCTTTTAAGTGCTAGGGGACAAGCATCAAAATAAAATTCAAAGTATAAATCTATTTTTTAGAATTTTCTTATCTACTATAAAACCTCATTCTATTTTTTTAGTTCACTTGCTCTTTAACTTGAAGCAAGTGAAAGGGTGGGATAACCTTTTTCAATGCCCCTTGTAGTTTTAGGTGAAAGAAATGAGTTTCTACAAGATGTTATAAGCATCCCTTGAGTCAATCATTCCTATTCTAACTTTTTTGACACTTCTAACTTCCAATTCTAGAAAGACTAAAGTATCAACAAGCCATGCTTTAATAGTTTTTATTTATATTGAAATCAAAATCAAATAGGCTTTTATCCTTTTCTTCTATATAAGATTTTTGCTTTTGTTGAACTCATCTTAGAATACTTGCATTATATTTTAATAGATGTAAACATTGCCCTAGCCAAACTCCCTACCTAACAAAAAAAAAAAAAAGAGTTTCTACAATATGTTGTAAAATAGTCTTTGGAGTGAGACCAATTTTTTTTCAAGCCTTTGCAAAATTACCTTAAATACACACCAATATCTAAGATGTCTCTGGTGAAGTTCATTCAAGTTTTGTTACAAAATACTTCTAATCACTTTCTTATTTTATTTCAACTTTTATTTTTATGCCCTATACATGAGAGTACTTTTAACTGTGATGTGGTGGTATTTGTCACAGGTTCAAACTAGATCTTCAATACAAAAATGATTGTTTAACCATCTAAAAGACAATTTGGTGCCTTCCCAAGGTTAAGGGGCCACCAACTATAAGACAAGTTGATGACAAGTTGTAAAGGGTTAGGCTATTACTACCATAAAATGAAAAAACTATCATTCCCCCACTCCTAAGTACAAATCAAGAAAATTGTAAATGGACCATACACTACTCGAGGTGAAACAATCAAGGCTTGAAGGCATAAAGAAGGATTCGTAGTTGTTTTTTGGGTGTGTGTGGAGTATTTAACTCCAAGCCCATTTTATACATCAGAACTTTGTATCTACCTCAACGTGGTTGATGACCTATTTCTAGTAGTCCATTTTCTACCCATTCCAAGACTCGTTCAAATATTTTAATTAGCCTTCATTTTTAGCCCCATCCTTCAATTATAATTTTTATTTTTTGCTAGCTCTTTTCAAGGAAAGGTTGAGTTTTTGGGGTCTTTCATTTGAAAGAGTCCAAATATCTCTCCCTTCAAGACAAAGTCAATTTGCAAAGTGAAGGGCACTGCAACCATCAAAATCCAGCCATGAGTCCACCCTATGAATTACGAATTTTTTTAATTTGGTGAGACCCCCCAACTACCTTCCCAATGACGCCCCTTCCACCTCTAACGACCCCCCTGTCCCCGCCTCTCCCAACCCCGCACAGCCACGTGTCTCACACTTGAATCTGATAGGCCATCAGCTTCCACCCCCTGTCACCACGCCGTCACTTTCTTCCTCCTGGACCCGACCCGCCCTTCACAATTTCAGCCGATCCGAAGTCCACTCAGATCGATGCATTCCTTCTTCTTCTCCCAGTCTAGAATCATCACCTCGTACCTCCCGTCAATTTCGTATCAGCTAGCTCCAAAATTTCGAAAATTCGAAAGAGATCGCGTATTTCGCCTGTTAGAGATTACTTCCTGTGCTCCTTTTCCTTGCGAGAGATCTCGTGTTTTGCTTGTGTGAAATTTCTGTACCGGATCATATGTTTGGTGTTTTGAAGCTGTGAAGGAAGGATAGTCAAGGGGTTTGTTTAGGGTTTAAGGGGTTGCATTGAAGAGAGTGGGGAAGATGAGGCGGAGGAAAGATGAAACCCGTGGTTATTCGACGTGTGAGGTTCACAGGAGGTGGTTTGCTGCGTTGGTGGGATCCCAAGATTTCGTGTCGATTCAAGGGATGCGTTGCTACCGTGGGATTGTTGTTGTTGGAATAATTTTGGCCCAGATTTTATACGTTTTCGCATCCGATGCTGGTAATACATGATTTTTTTCTTCTCTTTCTTCAGCTTTGTTGTGTTGTGTGCTGGACGTTTGCATTCCCTCTTTAATCGCGTCTTGTTGCGAAGCTGTGAAAGTTGGATACAGCTCTAGTGGGCACATTTTTTTGAGTTACAAGTCGTGTATTGTGCTTGTGGAATGGGGATTTGCAAATGTTTCGATGTAGGAGGTGCATTGCTCGGAATTCATTGCAATCAGGGGATTGTCGCGCGGATGAGTGTCTTACAGTGTCCGATCTTGTATTTGGTTGAGGTTTTGGTGGTCTGGAGTTAGCTCAATTAGGTCAAGTTTGCTCCTTTCAAAAAAAATCTGGATTTATTGCAGGATGTTGTACAACCTTCCACAAGATGACTTGTATGGTGTGGTGTGAGTTGTATAATGTGTATTTCAAATCTGACGTAGGGTAGAAGGATTCCTAGTTTTGATTGCGGGAGGTAATTTGAATCCTGTCCTTTTGAGTTCTGATTTCGAAGTGCATTGGTTTGCAGCGTCTTATTTGCAAGCTGGCGATACCTCACTTTCGAAAGGAGATTATACGATTGCGCTTAGACAGTACAGCAAATTCATTGGTGAGCAGAATTCTGAACTACAGAGAGATTTGTACTTCGTTCTCATTTGGGTTTATGAGAGTGGTGAAAGATGAGCTTTTCTTCTTCGTTTGTTGTATTAGCTTGCAGGCTATTCACCAACTGATCTTGCGAATACGATGCACTGTTTGGCTTTGCAGAGTTGGATTCGACAGTGCCATTAGGGTTTACGAAGAGGTCAGCTGTCTACTTACAGCAACGGAAGTACCGAGAAGCTTTGACAGATCTAGACAGTGCGCTATCTGTAGACCCGACATTCTTACAAGGCTACTTGAATAGAGGACGGCTTTTGCGTCAAATGTGCCGGTAAGCGGCCGATGCTGCGTTAGGCCACTGGTGACTATGCCTTTGATCTTGATTTCGAAGGGGCTGGAGCTTCTCGTGAATTTTGCTCTGAACTCTGGTACATCTTGGTGCTTGCAGCTTTAAGGACGCAAACAAAGATTTTCAGATGGTTTTGGAGTTAAGACCTGAGCACTCAACTGGGCAAAAAGAGCTGAAGCAGTCTGCCCATGCTGGAGCTTTGCTAGAACAGGTAACTGCATTATTTGCTGCGGAGAAATTCGATCAGGCTGCAGAGACTCTGGAGAAAGTTTTGGATCTATCTTCAGAGTGTGCTCAGGTACATTTCATCCATGTTCGTTTATAATTCAGTTCGTTCCAGCATTCTTGACGAAAGTCTTGAGGTTTAAGATGAGGTTTTTGCGCGAATATGTCAATGGTATATCAATTTAGATCCTGCATTCTTAGCAGTAAGTACACCTAGGTTTCCGCAACTTGTGTTTGCCGCCGAGTTTGTCATTAATGGATCTACCATTCATTGAACTTTGAGCCAATATTGTAGCAGTCACGCCTTTACTTAGAGACGAGTACTAGCGTAGTGGTTCGCAAGAAGTTTCAGTTTCTTGTATCCATTGCAGTGGCCAAAGGCACCTTTTGAATCAACAATCTTGAGACTTTATTTAGAACGATGAAGTCTAGAATCTGCATAATTTACCATGATTGGAGTCCTGGACAAACGCTACTGGTGACTTGTCTCATCGATTTCCGCTCATGAAATTGCTCTATGCAGGCACGACTTTTGAAAGCTAAATTGGCTTTACAGAAGAAAGAATATAGTGATGCAGTTTCTGAGGCAGGGCGTGTGCTGAAGCTGGATGAGAGTGACTTGGATGCTTTACTTGTTCGTGGCAATGCATATCTCTATCTTGCTGATCATGAAGTCGCTCTCAGGTGCTGTCCCGTCCTCCATATTTTTCGAATCTTTTATAAGTTAGTAATTTGTAGTTCGGCAGAGACGGGAATATTTTTCTTTTACAGGTTCTTTTGCTATCAATGACCCTGGAAGCCTTGGGTCCTTGTGCAGGCATTACCAGTCGGGTCTCCGATTGGATCCCGAACACGGAGAGCTCAAGAAGCAGTATTTTAAATTGAAAATGCTGCTAAGAAAAACCAAGGCCGTATGTCAAACTTCCCTCACTTCGCAGGATCATATTTAGTTGATCTTCACTCTGTTTCCATCTGCTCATTATTGTAATTCTTCTCCTGTGGAGCTTAGGGGATTAATACGCTTGACATGTTCCGATGATTTCTTCATCAGAAACTGCTCAGAAACTGTTTCACGTCATTTTTTTGATGAGATTTTAGTTCAAGGAGTTTCAGAGATGCCCTCATAACTGATCAAATAGTTGTGATACCTGCAGGCTGGTGACGCATTGGATAAGAGCAAGTTCCGCACTGCAGTCGAAGCCTACCTTGCAGCTTTGGATGTTATCCCAGACCATGATCTTCACAACATCAAGCTGAATATGGGTCTTTGCAAGGCACTTGTGCAACTTGGACGCGGAAAGGATGCTTTGACGCGGTGTTCCCTCGTTCTTGAAATGGATGATTCTTCTCTTGAAGCATTAGAGCAGGTGCTGACTCTGCATACACCGACTTTTTGTACGACGTGTAGATGTTCAATGTTCACTTTGTCAACGATAAGATCATTGTGCACTCTGAAACAAATGTAATATGTTTATGGCTCATGATGGAGCCATAATCTGTAGAATCAACACTGTTTAAGCTTTTGTGTCTGCAAGAAGAATTCTCCCTGCATTCTTCTCCATGCTGTACAGGAGCTTTGAAAGGCAGTAGACATTTGCTTTTGGACCTAACATCGAAATCCTGAAACTGTTTGTTCCCATGCAGAGAGCGGAGGCAAAGTTGCTTGTGGAGGACTGGGAAGGGGCCGTGGCTGATTTCAAGGCTGCTATTCAGCAAAACCCACAGGTTAGGAGACCGAGTTTACTTCAGGATTTCAAAGAGTCCTGTATTAGTATAGAAGTTGTAACCAGATTTGAGTAATTGTGTGTGTTTTCCAATGAATTTACGCACGAAGGACTTCTGAGAGTTTGTCTTTTGACATTTGTCGAGATTCACAATGTGAGCTATGCATCAGTTGGGAGATGTGGAACTCTCTACTGTCCCCAGGAACTACTCTGGTTAAATTTCTAATACAAGCACTGGCCATGCTTGGTATTTACAGGACGGTGATCTTAGGGAGGGCCTTCACAGAGCTGAGCATGCTTTGAAACTGAGCAAACGGAAGGACTGGTACAAAATACTTGGATTATCAAATACAGCATCGGCAGTAGAGATTAAAAAAGCTTATAAAAGACTCGCACTTCAATGGCATCCTGATAAGAATCAGGATAACAAGGAAGCAGCTGAAGATAAGTTCCGTGAAGTTGCTGAGGCTTACGAGGTGAATTTCGATTCCTTTGGTCTCATGCGGTTAACTTGATGTACTTATGTGTATTGACCTGCCTTGACCCTCTACATACTGTATCAGAAATTGACTCGGTAATTACGCTTGTTTAATATATTTCATTTGGTGCTTCGTTGTCTACCTTTAGGATGTTGATTGGACGGCACAACATGTAGTAGATTTTTGGTATTTGTAGGATCTGGAATATTCGATTTATGCTATGTTGTGCCTCCGAGGCACTCTTCATTTTTGAGTGCTTATATTGGATTTTTTTCTGTTCCAGGTGCTTGGGGATGAAAAGAAGAGGGAAAGGTATGATAGGGGGGAGGACTTGGAGGAGGAGCACGGCGGCGAACAGGGTTTCCACGAATGGGGTGGAGGTGGTGGTCAGACATTCTCTTTCCAATTTGAAGGAGGATTCCCTGGCGGAGGCTTTCACTTTTAGGATCTAGGGAGTAAGTAGTTTCTAACAGTTTCGTAGCCATTCATCTGTTATGCTGTTAAGTTCAGGAAATACCAAGGATTTGAAGTTCTTAGGAACTACTAGACTCCTTGTGTTTAATCACAGTAGTTCTAACGTATGAAGTTGTAAATATTCACGGCAATTTAACCATGCGGAGATCCCCTGCTGAGCTTACCAACTTTCTGCACTTTCTGTACAAGGCTATCCATTGTCTAGTTGTTTTTTATCACCTCCAAAAATACTGGTTGTCGAGGACGGAATGGGTCCTGGTTGAAAAGTTTGTTGAACAATGAGGACGAGGAGCATCATTTGAATGAAGAAGTTAACTTTTTCAATCTAGTACACAGTTGGTGCATGTGACACTCTTTTTCAAAAGAGACACCATGACTTTGCAGAAGACACTCAGTAATATTTCTCCCTTACTATTATAGAATAAATAATTGTTACATGAAACTTTTTACATTTATATATAATTAGAAAACGGATTAAACATCATTTAATTGTCCAAATCTATGTACTGTACATCCATCCATATGAGACTATATCATCCTACTTTGAAATTCTTAAGGTGACTATTGGTTCAATTATAATGAAAAATATTTCAAATTTGGTCCAAAATTGATAGTTTAATATGTGCAACTCTAAATTGCGAGTATGGATCCAGCTCAAAATTTCACCTGGGTGAAAACAACCAAATCTATGTTTTACTACTAGATGATCAAATTTGGAATATTTGAATTCATAAATAGAATCAAAGATTCCTAGGTAGCTAAGTGATGGAGACAAATATAGAATTAATATAATGAAGAAATAGGATCAAATTTTTTCATTTTATTTCATGAAATAATTATTTTGACTTGAGTGTTGTCTTTGCAACAAATGTTGGGGTGCCATTTGGACCCAACCTCATGATTGTGATCAATTCTTGTTTTGCATTGTAGTTGTGATTTTGGATGATCATCAAGTATAGGTCTTTGTGTAGAAATAGTGATTGTATCTTATCTCTTTGGATTAGGTTTAATTTGGTATTGCATCACTTGATTAAGTAGCTTAGATTGTGATTGTTGGTGTTGAACCAAGTTAGGCTAATTTTGATTGATTTTTTCATTAGTTGGGTTAATTTCTAAATTTTGATCACATTTTGATTGATTGAGATTGTGGGCAGGTCCTTGTAGCTAGATTGATTTTGGGTTGGTGACAATTTGGGTGAGGAATTTTGAGAGAAGGTAGAGGCAATGGGGAGTTTCCATTGAAGTGCTTTGCAAGTAAATGACCTTTCTATAAGAGCAAAATCTAAGCAACTTTGCAAAAATGCTAGTGAATATTTATAGTTTGGTTTGTAATCTTCAAGATTGTTGTTGCTCTTCTATTTGTTGGTTCTTAAAACTATGGTTCAGTTTTGAATGACAAGGGAGTTTTTTTGATGTGCTTAGTCTCTATCAATGGTGAACTTTGACTAAGTTATTGCCCTTAGAATATAGTAATGATGTTTGCTTAGATTTATGTTGTGAAGTTTAACTGTCAATAAACATTTATTGTAAGGAGAGTTGAATTGGCTTTGCAAGATTTTTAGAGTATGTTTCTTTTTGATTTGGGATGGTACTTATTGTGAGTAATTTCTTGCAAATTATTGAAAGAACAATTTGTAATATTGGAATTTCATAATTATTTATGGAGTATCAAATAGAATCTTGATTTTCTAGTATACCTATGTTATTTATCAAAGGAAGATTTCTTTGAGATCCTATTGGTTTATTATTAAAAAATCATCCTTTTATTTTATCACAACAACATTTATTTATAGATGAAAAATGTTAAAAAGATTGTATATTACTTATGGAACAAAAAGAGGAAGAATAAAATTTCATTCAATTTAAAAATTTAAACAATTTTTTCTTCAATGTGAATATGATTAACACTCTATAAATGGCTTTTCTATAAATTGATAGAATCAATTATCTTTTATATTGAAAAAAATAATATTGAAACTTTTTAAGTGTATTAAAGGAATTGGTACTCAATTAAAATGTTTGGACAAATGTTTATCTCTATAAATCTATATCAACGTTGATTAATTGAAAATCCACTAGAAAATATGAATCACTTTGAATTATTAAGTAATCAACAAAAGATGGTTAAAAATAAATAATCTATTATCTATTGATTCTTTTTATTTATTATATTTAAAAAATTATTATTAATATTTATTTTGCATCAAAATTATTTAAATAAAATGAACAAAAAATTATTTAGAAATAACAGCATTTTCAAAAATAAATTGAATATTTTTTAAAATATAATTGATCAAATAAACTAAAAATTACTTTATTTTATTTGAAAATAGAAAAAATAGAAAAAATAAATTTAATTTAATATATAATAAAAAGAAATTAAGTTAAAAAAAACATTTTTTTACCATAATTTCTTTTTACTAGTAATTCAAAACAGTTTGTTTAATAATAAAATAATTAAAAAAAATTAAAATTAGATTAATGAAAAAAAAATACTAATACAATTTATTACCAATTGAACTCCAATCCCGTCAGTCAGTTCTCCTAGTGAAAATCCACTGAAAACCCTGGTGCAGTGTGAAAGGGCCAGTTTTACCTTGAGAGCGAACAGAGCATTCAGAGAGGGGTTCCCTCTGACGCTTCGCTCAATCCCTAACTCCGACAACCCAACCCCTACTCCCGATCCTCTATCTCCCTTCTCTTCCTTCCTTCGGGATTTAGCAGCAATGGCGCACAACAATCCTTCCCATCTGATGCCCTCTGGTACTCCCCTCCTTCTCTTCCTGCTTCTTTTGTGCTCTTTTTCGGTTAATTTGGCTGAAGTTTTCGATGCTTTTGGATTTGATCTTAGGGTTTTAGCTCTGTCTTTGTTGGACCCCGGGTTTTTGATGCGATGTTGTTGGCGCAGAGCTTATCGACCGATGTATTGGGTCGAAGATATGGGTGATCATGAAGGGGGACAAGGAGCTGGTGGGAACGTTGCGGGGCTTTGATGTGTACGTGAACATGGTGCTGGAAGATGTGACGGAATAGTGAGTGCGCGGTTCCAGACTCATTTGTTTTTTCTGAATTTGTAGCTCAGACAGTACTTTAGTACTAATTACTTGAATTTATTTTGAGGTCTGTGGATGTCGATGTTCGCTTCTTTTTTATAGTTGGTTTTCTGGAGGTAAGTGAACTTCAATGGTGAGCTTTGGGGCCTAATGGTTTTGGTGCTTGATGGTTGTGTGCAGTGAAATCACTCCAGAAGGGAGACGTATCACTAAGCTTGAGCAGATATTGCTGAATGGAAACAACATTGCAATTGTGAGTAATTTATCATTTGCTCCTTTAATTTAGTTTTTTTTGTGAAGGCTATGTAAGGCAGGCAACAAAGTCCTGTCTGAAGGACAGAGGACCCTATTGTATGTATAAAAACTAAAGGCTTATGTAATCAATCAATCACTAAGGTGCCTTGTACGTAAATCCTCATAGACCGTAAGGGAAACAGTCTAGTGTCCATTCTGGCCTTGCTCTGCTCTGTAGGTTCTGTGATACTTACAGAGCTTTCAAGAACTCCCTGTAGTCGGGATGGGGGTCTTCATCTGTACGAGACTTCAGAGCATCAGCCGTAGAGGAAATAACCCTGAAGTACATAGGGTTTCCACCTCCGGGTCCTCCATGGGACAGACTATCCATTTAATTGTAGGGACACATTTCATTTGTCTTGATTTGACGGATGAAGTATTTATCAGCTTGCTACATGAATGAATTCAACTGGAAGTGACGTTTTTGGTGTTGGTTTGCAGCTTGTCCCTGGAGGTGGACCAGAGTAGCACATCTTGAAACCGAATACGATGGCGCTTTCAGACCATGGCGTACTCCCTTAGAAGACCGAGACAAGTCTCTCACTGGCTGGTTTTACTTTTGCCAGAAGACTGCCACATTATCATACTTTTTTACATGGTAGGCCACTTTCTCAGGTCTAATAAGTACGTCTCTGGCATATGTATGTTCAGTGACTGCTGGAGATCCAAACTTCTGATTGGTTCTTCCATTCGGAAGGTTAGGTTCCATTACAAATCCAACCGCTGCATATCATGCATTGAAGGTTTGATAAACCTTACGGACTCATGTAGTGTTTGCACTTCAATTGGAAAGGTAAACTGATGTGTATATTCGCATTTGATCATCTGCGAATTTCATGCAGACCTATTGTATGGGATACTCAATTCCACTGATTGTTGTATGTTTCATAATGCCATTTATATTTCAGAACATGCATACGTGTGCTATTAAATCGATCTAAGGGGATACAATGGAGTTCAAGATTATGATTAGCATTGCGTGAAACCGCACCCATCAAACAATCCAAGCAAACCAAGCAGTCCGCATGGTTTCCCTCGTTTTGCAAACATACTTGTCTTACAACAAAAAAACGTCAGTCGAGATAAGCATACAAGTGGAGCTCTACTGCAGATTTGATCCAGAAACTTGGCACATATGGACACCACATCCAGGACCTACAGGATTTTAAGGGGGGAGAGAAGCGCACCACAGGTTTCTTTTCTATGCTTGGTCTCCCCCGGATAGCTCGATGGAGGAGGTTTAACGCTAGCATTATGTCTAAGGAATAAAGAACTTTACTAATTGTGTAAAGCATGTACCTCTGAAGCAGATGTGAGAAGTGTAGATTCAGTAGATAGGACAAAGTAAGCAGTGATTGATCCTCAAAAGGGTTGAGTACGGCTACCAAGTCTGGTAAAGATTCAGGGTGTAACACGCATCGTCACAAAATCTCCGAACATTGAACGTCGCCCCAAACTGATTTTATTACATCAATATACTACAATTTTCATCCGTGCCACAGCTGCTATTATCTACTGCGAACAAATCTAGAAAAATACGACACCAAAGCAACCTAAACCTGCGTCAACAATCCCTGTGACCACATCACCTGGCCGCTGTATTCCACACATTCTTCATATCCCGAGTACCCAGACATGTGGTAAACTAAACCACCATATCCGGTAATGAGCAGAAGGGAAGGATTTGAACACCAGAATCCTGTCACAGCACAGCTGTAACTCAACCAAAGTTGAAGTAGGGAAAGGTCCTCCTATCGATTACCTTATCTAGAAAGGATGCCAACTCCTCATGATGGTGACCGTCACATACTTTGATGGTACTAAAATGTGATCATCTTAGGAAGGAAAGAGCAAGAGCGGCCAGAAACTCAGATCCTGATCCAAAAAGGATGCCCATGAAGGGGTTATAATGAAATTGTGAATCCTAATTCTGTACAAATTTTCCACCACGTGAACCCCTCAAAAGAATTGAGATCACTTTTGAAGACAACACCTACCATCCGAAGTTCTAATCAAGCGCTCACAAGGAATGGATGCTGACACACTCCGCATTCAACAGTTTCTGTCCCGGAGCTTGGCACTTGAACCTGTCCATCACACAGAAATAGAGTCAGACATCCTGAGTTCAAAGAAAAACTCAGCTCTCATAGCAACATGGAGCAACCAAACTGGTTCACTTCAACTTAAGGAAGTTAGTAATAAGAGTGAGAGAGAGAAAGACCTGCAGGTGAACGGTGCAGGTTGGGCAAGCCACTTCCCGCACTCTCGGACCAGAGCCCTGCGTTGCACCAGAACCATAGCTGCTCCCTTGATCTCGACTTGAGGGAGACTCGGCACCGCAAGTTGGACAGCGTGAGTTTCCACCTGTCACCAGTGATATGTTTCCACACTTGCTACAGTTCAGCACGGATGTCCCGGAACCCTTGTTTCCACTACTTCCACTCGTCAATTTGCTGCCGCCGCTCTCTCTTCTTCCCGCGTTCCTCTCCAACTCCTCCTGTACAATTCGGACAATCCAACAGTTGACAATTGGAATGATCTCTCACTCTGCTGTCAAAGAATTACATGAGCCATTTCCCTCATGGTATCACGCTGTCAAAAGAAACGGCTGCAATTTCACATCGACGTGACTAGTGCCCAATTACCTGCAACTTCTTCGCCAAGTCTTGGTGGGTACGCACAGGGGCCACTTTGCTTACAGCCTTGGCGTTCGACAGTCTCTGTGTCACCTCAGCCTGCAAATACCATCCACCGGAAGCCCACTTAACGTTCACATACATGCCAGCGAACATACCGGCTCACATCCAACGAAATCGTCCTCCAATCCACAGAACCCCAGTAGCAGACGACTTGACTTATATACGTAAACCCTCCATCGTTCTTGCCCCTAGTAGAACATGCACACTACCAAGGTCTCGAAGAACTTACCAGACACCGATCGCACACTCGCACAGTCTGAGCACCTTCGTCTGCCGTCAATGGAGTCCTCCCTCTTGTGCACCAGTCGCAGAATACGTCTCCACAATTCCTACAATGATGCTGTTCCAACCACACCATAAATAAGATTAGGACACCAACAATGTCCGGAAAATATACAGCTCACTCAACTAGTCACGTAAAACGCATCATCCTCAAAATAACGAAGTCACAGACCTGAAGCCCTGACTTCCAACAATAAGCATTTCCATTACCCCAAACTAATTTCTCAAGTTCACTCCAACATTGTGCTCCACAAAAAACATTCAAAACCTCACAGAAGCACAAACTGCCACATTAAGACTCTAACCGTCACCACGTATCGCAGAAAATAAATGCAAACACATACCCTCCGGACGATAACAGAAAAATCCGAATCACAGTTGCTGCACTTCGTAGCTGCTTCATCTGGTACCTGCAATACGACACCAAGAATAAGAGGGCAACACAACCTCGTGTAAATTTTCTATTCATTCGTTGCTGAAAAGAGACAGAGTTCTGAAGGACTACAAAATATACCAGAACTGGAGGCATGTGCATGTCAAGGGACGAGGTAACTTACCCAGTGCTGCTTCTCCTCCTCACTCGGCACTCGAGGGCGAAGCGAAACCCAGTCTGCTATGGAACTCTTTCGCGCGGAGCTTGTATCTGAAGGTGCGCTGCTTCCAGCGGAGGACTTTTCCGGGCCATCTTTTCCAACCATCTCACACAGCTGCTCAACCACACAATTACCCATCACTGTCAAACTTCACCCAAATATCGTTAGCAATTGTTGTACCCAAACTTAGCATCGACAGTACCCTTGCTACGATACATAAACTGACAAGGATGGTGACGACAAGATTCAACAATCTCCCCAGACAGGCAACCGCAACAACGCGGCATCCATAGATCACGAACCTGAACACACGCAGCAGTGATCGTGTCCAGAATGACGCCCGTCGTGTATGAGCTGGACTGCAGCCGAATGCAACGCTGCTCCACATCCACCGCACTCTTCGCCCAAAACGTAAAGATCGCAGGCTCATACACCTGTTTCCCAAGTCGCAGAATATTAGCCCATCGGCAATACAATAGTACACTCACAATACCTTCAAGAGAGTGATGACATTGTGCAGCCCTTGCGATATTACAAACACAAATTAGATCAAGCTGGGATATTAGAAAACAAGTTACCTCCCAACGAGTTATCGTCTCCAATGGATATATGCGTAATGTTCTACTCGTGCTCGGATCCAGCATGCGGACTCCATCAAGCCCTATCTGCACACATCTCCATATGCGCACACAGAATCACTTGGGCACATCCTCTCACCACCTAGACTCGTATTCCTTGGAGCATCAAAAAAATGCAAACTAATTTAGTGCACGATGACTCAGGACTGAAGATAAATACTTAGAGGTTCTCATAAGTGAAAACAAAAGCACACTCTATCCAGAGAAATTAGATAACAAGCTATTTGCCAGAAACTTATCCTCGTCAAGCTAGACTTTCGTCGGCAAGCTATCATTCGAGTGTTGACGAAATTCATCGGTCGAGATTCAAAATCAATCAAAGATATAATTCTGCAGATCGAAACATAAAGCTGCATCTCATATGCTGCGATCCGCACCTGACAGATGACGTCCTTCGAACTGGACGAGCTCGCATCCGGAAGCATCTTCACGCGGTACTTCTGAATTCCACCCCCTGTGCTGTCGCTGTCCACCTTCGGAACAGCTCTCGCCACTTTGGCTCCGCCCGAACCGCCGAAGCTCCCTCCAGATTCGGCAACGCTGCTCGAATTCCAAGCACTTCCGGCTGTCCCGCGGGAACCGTAAGGCTCCCCGGCCTGCCCTCCATCGTACGCATAAACCTCCCCATACCCACCATCGTCGTAGGAAGTGTTACTGGCATTGCTGTAAGCAGCGCTTCCGTCGTGCTCGTATCCCCGACCTTCGCCAACACCAGCTTGGGATCCATATCCCTCTTGCTCATACCCAACTCTGCTGTACCCGCTTTGATCGTATCCCCCTTGCTGGTACCCCTGAGTCGGCGCTGCGCCTGCAGGCGCCCCTCCGCTCCCGTAGCTCTGGAGCCCGGTGTACCCTCCGTCGTTGTAAGAATAAGAAGGGGTCAAGTACGAGGGAGCCTGCGTCGGGGGAGTCGAAGAAGGCGGGGCGGAACTGCCGTAGTAATCGTAAGACGGAGCTGCCGGACTGTAGGACGGCGCCGCGGGAGCATACGATGGCACAGCATGCCCGTAACCCGACGCAGGCGCAGGCGCGTAGAGAGAGTTAGGGTTGTAAGAATTGGGCTCCTGAGCCGGATAGCCAGCCTCTTGGGGCATATACGCCGGCTCCTGAGGCTGCTGATGTCCATAGTTCTGACCTGACGGAGCTCCATATGCATGGAATTCGCCCATCGCGTGCGAGGGCGGAGCTGTGGACGCGTAGTTCTGAGGCGCAGGGGTCACATACCCTCCGCCATAGCTTCCCGCCTGTTGCATCGCTCCTCCACTACCCTGATTCCTAATACCTTCACGGTTTACCAGAACCCACCCAACCCCTCTCCGCTTTCACAATTCACGATCACGAAAGACCTTCCTCCAACGCAAAATCGACCAATTCGAATCCCTCCCCCGACGGAATTCGTTACCAATTTCTAGCCAAACCTGCAAACACCCGCAACAATCAAACGAAACACCGATCAAATCACGAAATCCGTGATAGACACGTAATATCCATCACATAACCGACACCAAAATTCACCAATTCACGATCGATCGCGGGAGAATCTTCCCATCCCAACCCCCAACCCCATTCACACTTCCCTGGAAACCCTAAAACCTATCCACAGCCAAATTCTCCATGAATTCGCTGAGCAATCCACCCTCCGTCTCACTTAAATCGTAACCTGTGGGTGATATAGCGAAGCAGGAAAAGTACGAGGTGGAAACAAACGCAACATGAATCACATTCCAAGAGGGTTCGTGAGAGTTACCAGCAAATTTGCGACAACCTACGGCTCTGCAGCAATAGAACTGGACTCCGGTGAATCTTGAAGCGATCCCGAATTGAAGAGGAGATGGATTGGCGATGGTCGCTGTGGTGGTAAATTGATTTCGATGCCTGTCGGGGTGCGCTCGAGGACCCTTGCGCGACTGACGCATCCGTAGTCTTCCATATGTTGGTTTCGTCCCGAGGCCTGCCGACGTTCTATGGTGCCCAGGTGTTGTGTCCGGGTCTCAACTTCATCGGTTCAGGGTATCATGGGGGTTACGCTGCGATTTGTCTTCAGGTAGCCGCACCCAAAACCACTACTTTTACTGGTTGTACCATCTCCTAAGGTCAAATTTCCATTTACAAGAGAAATTCAACCCGAGTTGTTCTATAAACTTGTAATAAGATAGAAGCATTAGAAGAGATTTAGCTACTCTAGAGGGCTGTGAGTTCCCCCAGATTTCTACACTATGGGAACTCGCTACAACAATTGTTTGACATTGCACAATGACTACCACGTCACATTGTGTGTGTGTATATATATATATATATAATTTAAAATTTTTAAAATTTTTAAAATTGCATTTAAAATTTTTTTTAACAATCATTGTTCTCTAACTACTAGGGGAAAGACAAAGGGAATGGGCCTAAAAAGGCCCTCCTAGCCCCTCCAAAATCTTTTAATGCTTTCACATATAACAACATTATAGAACCACCCACTGTCAACTACTTAATCTCTAAAGGACCAAGGTACATTTTTGTCCATATAACTTTTTTAGGCAAGTGCATGTGAGCGGAGATTTCCATATTTTGGGCCCAAATTTTAATAGAAGGTGTGGACAAGGAATATCTTTCATGTGCACAAATTTCAAGACATTTGGAAATATGAATCAAAATTTATGGCCTAATATGTAGTTAATTTCTCAACTTGGGCAGTCTGGGCAGATCTAGAAAAATCACTTTTTTCAAAAATGAAAATTTGAAATTAATTCTCTCTCTCTCTTTCTTTCTGTCTCTATATAGGAGACATATGAGGTTCTAAGAAGTGGCCAATCACCCGTGTAGAATCTATGGTTAGAGTGTGTCATTTTTCAGTGTTTCTAAGCCAACTTTGGTCATAGTTTAGTGTCCACAATAGATGCATCTACGTAGTTGTTTTCAAAAATTCATATTATATTCATATAAGCTCAGAAAAATACAAAACTAAATTTATTGGTTTTCTAAACCATTACATGACAAACTCGCATCATTTGATTTTGTAGCTACCCCCAAGATCTACAAATTCAAAAGAAATGTCGCATTTAGGTGCTTCTACCTTACTCATGTAATATTTGTGAATTCTTAAAGTTGAAAAGATAGGATACCTTTTTATGTTACTAGACTCACTCTCAAACAACCATTCTTAAAGCAAAAGATGCTTCAACTTCCATTGGATTTTTCAAAAAACTCTTCAATTCCGATTAGTTGTTGTTAAAAGATTGTGGTGGTTCAGAGGACATAGTAGTTTTTTTGTCACCCTTCTATAACCCTTCTAGGCCATCTCATAGGTGGCAGTAAATGAAAGGTCACAAATTTAGGTTCTCTACCTTATTTGTGAGAAAATAATAAAAGTCATATAGTAAATTAATATCACTACAATATTTTATCTTTGTGAATTTGTCACAAAATAGTAGAATTTTGATCAATACCAATTTAATTATGTTATAAATACTATGGCTTTTACAAATTAGTGTCAAATACATTAAGAAGAAAAATCAATGTAATTATAATATTTATTGTCATCAAATATTATAGAATAAATTGCAATTCTAAATAGACAATCAATCAGTGTGTCAAATGTCCACACTTGTAAACAATCAATAACAAATTTCATCTAATAAAGACTTCTTTGAGTAATATCATCATTTTCTTTGTCAAACATTGTTTTTTTGAATACCCAAGAATTTTTGTATAATTGTATTAAGAAAATCTCCAATTTCAATTAGGCCTAGATATCAAGAATTTCATACAATATGTCCAATTGTTGAATAGTGAAGACGATTCTTTCAAGAGAATACATGTAAGTTATTTTATATAAATGAAAATTTTTTAATTCCTTTTTAGAATGAGGGCTCAAAATTAGATTGCTTACATTATAAAATACAAAATTAACCACTATACAATAGGAAGTCAAGGTTTACATTCACTACTAGAAATGCACAACAAAAACAACAAAAATGCAACTGATTATGTTATTTGGAATAGTAGCATGACTATTTTGTAATTTTTTGTGAAAATCAACAGAATGGCAAATTCTTCTTGTTGATTTGGATAGTGCAATGACCAAATCAACAAGTTTTTTTTAAATTTAGGATCTTTTAAGAATCTTTTAAGAATCTTTGAAATCTTTTTGAAATCTTTTAGGAATATTTGAGAATCTAAGTATAACGATTTAAAAAAAAATTAATCATGTAAAATTCAGTCTTTTTTCAATTCATCAAACTTTGGAGCCCATTCTCTCATAGTAAAATAAAAAATTTCAAAAAACATAAAATTGAGAAAAGTTGTAAATTCAAGCTAAATTTCACTTCCAAAAATTCATTTGTGATTTCAATCCTTCAATTGAAAGTTATAGACAAAAATCAGAGAGGGGTAGTTAGGAACATTTATTTTGACATTTTCAAACATCCTCTCTGATTTTTGTCCATAACTTTTTATTGGAGACTTAAAATCACAAACGGATTTTTAGAGGTAAAATTTAGCTTGAATTTACAACTTTTCTTAATTCCAATTTTTTGAAAAAATGTGTTCGAATATGACTAAATGACCTCTGAAGTCCACTGAAAATACAAAACACATGAAAAAACAATGAAAAAACTAAATATATAAATTTTTAGTTTTTGGGTAGTCACCTAAGTATTTGGGTGGTTTAGTGGTTGGAACCTTGGACTTCCAAAGATGAAGTTCAAAGTTCGATTCCCCTTGGAGGCACTTGCCCGCATGGCAACTTGTTTAGGTGGCTACCTAAGTAGAATTTTTTTAAATTTTAAACGGGCATCGTTCAAAAAATATTAAAAAATTAAAAAATATATATTTAATTAAATTTAATATTCTTTGGATTTGTCCAAAAAAAAAAAAAAAATCAACATATTTCAATTTGATTTTGTCCAAAACAACACATGGTCATGAATTTTCTAGTAGTGATTATAGTTCACAGGGTGGAAAAAAAAAACTTTCTTCCTCTCAAAGATGTCTTCCTACCTCATATAAGTGAATTTACTACATGGCTTGACAAACTATAATACATAAATTGACTTTAATCAACAATATTTTTGTACATATTTAAGCCAAATGGCAAAGAAAGATGTTTTAGGACTAGTTTTATTAAAGGACAATTTAGGAACAATTTGTCAATTTTCTAATATATTTGTAGCAAATTTAAAAAAATTAACTAATAATATAGAAATTTCATTATTATGTACTACAAAATATAAAATATTCTAATAAAAATAATTATAGATAAATTAATATTTAATAGGTGGAACAAGTGTGCTTACAATCTTTCTATAAAACAAAACAAAAATTTGATTGAAAAAATGGGTTGAGACCAAGATATATAGCATTGACAAACCAATCCCAAAAGCCCAACATTAGTCTAATATATAGAGGTTATGAACATAATCAAACCTTCACAAAAGCAGCATTAGGTAAGGTGCTCTAAGAGTAACCATGTAGTAATATAAAGGTACATTTTTTTTTCAATGTACCAAAAGTGTACATTTTAGGAAGTAGTCGCTTTGAGTGACCCTTGTGTTTCAACTTTAGAATTTGTAACTAATTCTACAAAGGTCCCCAAAACTATATGAATTGACTTGGGTTAAATGCCAATTTCATTTTCCTTCCTAAAAAATTTATTAAAAATAATTTGAAGGAGTTTTGCTTCTCCTAAAGTACATTTAGCTCTTAAATGGTCACTTTAAGAGCAAACTACCTTAACAACTGCCCTTCTTCATTCCCATTTTTTGTTCAATGGATGTTAAAAATAGTAATTGATTCTACCATTTTTACATTCTTCTTAAGGTGCAAAATCTATCATTGGTAGTGAGGTACTAATTCTGCCATCAAAATGGGCAATATATTTGTAATGACCATTTTATATTTGGTATTTACATGCACTAATTTATATTTGGATTTTCAATTGAAGGAAATTGCCCTAGAGATTTTCCAAACTCCCACAAAAAGAAAATTGACTTCAAACGGATAGATGAACTACAAATTTTGCTTGTCCAAATTTTTGAATTCTAATTGAATGTGCTTTGAATTGAAGAATTTGTACATGCAAGAATGGTTGCAAAATTTTAGAACAAAGGTTTTCCTAACTATTGCATGTTTCAACAAACTAACCAAGAGGTTGGCTCAAGAAGTTAAAATCAAATTTTGATATAAAACTACTTTGAACAATCACTACAAATACATCACTACATGTATAAGTCAACATATTCAAACTACATTTACCAAAAACTCCTTGAAGAAGTCTAAATTGTCTACTATCAACATCATGAAGATACAATCAAAAACAATAATTGACTAAAAGAAAAACATGTCCAGTACAACCAACTATTATGCAACTAGTGTCTTATACAACTATCATGCAACTAGTTTTCTCTCTATTAGCACCAAATCTAATATAATTGTTTTATGTTGTTGTTTTACAACATTTATACATTGTTTTAGTTGCAAAGTAATCATTCTATAGCTACAAAAAACAACTAGGAAACAACTAGTGTCCTATACAACTATCATGCAACTATAAAATGATCATAGTTGTTTCTTAGTTGGACACTAGTTGTTTCCTAGTTGCTTTTGTAGTTCATTCCCATTTGTTTCATATCAATTGTCCCATATCAATAAGGTATTCAATTCAAAGGCAAAATAGAAACCTATTTTGCTTTGTGAATCTTGCTACTTTATTAATCTTGTTGCTTTGATCATCTTACATTTATACATTTGAATGTTTTTAGTACATACCTTTTTTTGAAAATATCTAGCTGTTTTGATAGAGTCTTGGTACCTAGTTCTCTATGTTTGCCACTTTGCTTATAGTGAATACAATTGTGTCTCACTAGCAATTTTTATAAAATCTTTGGATGAGGGACAACACTCAATTCGGAGATTGCGGTTGTAGCTTAACAACTCATTCATGAACTGAAGTCCTAGTTTTATGCCCATTGTCTAATGGACCCTTGAATGTAATTCATCCGTAGTAATGCAACAAGCTTTTGTAAGCATCTTGAAGTCATTAAGAAAAACTTAGTAGAGTTCAAATCAAGGACGACATGAAGCACATTCTTGCTATCTTGGATGCAGCTTAGTTGGAGGTGCAACAACCATCATTCAAGTCAACCATATAATCAAATTTTCAAACAAATCCACACACAAAAATACTTCCCTAGCAAAGAACTTTAGTGAATATTTGAAATTTTGGTGAATGCGAAGTTTCATAACATTCAATAGCTTTGAGACAAGCTACCTTTTGCTTTCATCCACAAAGTGCTTTAAATACTAAAGTCCTAGTCCTCTAACTAAGGAGTAGAAGTTTGACACTTTTTAACAAGTGTCCTTGAACCAAGGAACAAATGGAGACAAATTTTGACAGCTTGTGACAAGTGTCTTAGTAGTTACTGATGGGTGTGGAATATTTTGCATCATTTTGTTGGGTGAAGGGTAGCGCCACTTTTTACTATCAAATGTTATGTTGTTGAGATTGTCATGTACGGTTCATCTTGAGATTATCATATATAATGTAAACAGTCCTTTGGCAAAGAATTTTGGTGAATATGTGAAATTTCAATGAATATGTGAAGCTTGTTGAGATTGTTGTGCATGGTCCATGTTCTTGGTTCTATAAAAGACTAGTGATGTTATCTTTGCTATTTCTAAAGGATAGAGTTAGAAATCACCTTGATGCAAACTTGGGTGTGGTAGTTGGCATGTGCGCTTTGAAACTATCCACCATTAAGAATTTCTCCTACAAAGAATGTTTTCAACAATGAGTACATTCTATAGAGCGCTATTAGTATAGAATAACAACTCAATTTTCTTAGCTTTTTCCATGCATAGTGAGTCACATGGTACTTAGTTCTCTTCAGTGTAGATTGTAGAAGCAACCCTTTTGTTTCCATCATCCGTGTACATTTGAAATTTTTTTCCAAAGAACATTCTACTTCAATGAAACTGTATTCCTAATAATGTGAGCAAGATTTCATTGTTGACAAATCAATGTTTTATTACTTTTGAGCACTGCCAATTAGTTTGAATTCTATTTGTCCTCTTTATCTTTTTTCCATGCTCAATCTTTCTTTGCTAAATGTTTGCATATTACAAATATGATCATGTGTTGTTGAATGCATTGTTTAACTTAAGATTGTGTCTCATGTACTTGAACTTGTGCAATCCTTTGAATGGTTTGGCACTTTGGCTAATTTATCCGGTTTGGATTTTCGGTTAAAGTGGTCTAGAATTAGGATTAGATAGACTTGCAAATTTTATTTTTCTGGTAACCCCTAGAGATTTTCACTACACTACGACTATATTAGAAATAGTTAGTTTCTAGATTGCTAAAACCATTAGTAATTTTACAGGAACAAATTTGATACGGATCCGGTATCCGGAAAATTACCAGATTCCTAAAACCTACATTCTAGACTTTCGGTCTAGGAAACTAGGAGACCGTTAGGGAAACAGTCTTCTACCCGTTCTCCACCAGGAACCATCAACCATGTGTTGGGTATTTAAACCCACTGCCACTTCTCTTTTTCTCCCTCTCTACTTGCTGAACTTTGTGAACGTATAGTTGAGAGAAAGAGTGGTGAGTTAGCGACCAAGATAGGAAGAAAATGGAAAGACCAGTACCGGAATAGGTTATCAGTTGTCAGTGATTTATGGCGGCGGTTGTTGATCCAACTACATAAAAGTTTGGAGTTGTAGCTCGGATGGTTTGTCTCATTATCCCTTCTGATCCGGCTCACCGAGCTCAATTAGAGGAAGATCTCATGTGTATTGGGTGTGTCGGATTGTTAGATAGGCCGTGGAGCATGAAGAACAAAGAGATGATTTATAAACTCATTTACGGAGTTCAGAACCAATATGAAATGACAGTGAGAAGTCAACCCGTAGCTTGGATGGAAGACATCTGGGCAGATGTCTATTCATTTAAAAAGAATGGACTTGGACTAGCCGGAAGAGCAGATAAGTACGTAGTCGGAAAGTTCCGAAGTCAGGCCTACTCAAAGGAGGGTTTTGCCATTAGTGACTATAAGAATGAGAAGCATAGATGGATATTGCATTTTCTAATTCTGATTTTGTATCCGAAAAAATCTACTTGGGTTATGGTCATAGTGGCTAACACCATTTTTGGGGCTTTCAAGGACGGGATTGTCCATTGGAGGAGAGTAATTCAAAGTATAGTAAACAAATTGGTAAAGCACATGGGTCGGGCGAAACACAACCCTATCACCCTGTATCTGTTCCACCTCTATCACCACAAAGAGGTCTTAAGTGCCGAGGAAACAATTTAGTACAACACTAGAATTGAGATCTTGAAGTACAGCCTTACAGATGAATTGGAGAAGGAGGAGAAGAAACCCGAAGAAAAAGAGCAACCAGAAGAGGAAGAAGAAGTAGTGGACCAGAGAAGAAGGAAGTCCACAAATCCAGTTGCATGGGGGAAGGTGCAAACACTGAAACGGAAAGAATTGGTTCCAGATCCGGAACATCCTTAAGAGCTGGAGTTCTTCGAAGCTGGAATCCAATGGATGCAGCAGGCCAAACAGATGTATGGCGACCTAGAAGATCACGTGTTGTTTATTGCAAGCAAATTCAAGATGGAGCCAAACCAAATTTTGGAGGAGATCTAAAAACGTCTGGATCCGTAAGAATTCCGACAAAAAGAGGAACAGATCCAAAAGTTGGAGGAAAAAAAGGATAACCTTAAGTCCCAACTTGAGTGAACGGAGGGGGAATTGAACGCGACGTGATAGAAGGACATGGAGGCTCTCTGACTTGTCCATGACTTTAAGGAATTTGTCATGGTTCCGAAGCATACGGTAATCCGAATTGACCTCTACACCGTCTAGTTAGAGAAGGAAGGATACATGACTGGATCAAGGATGGTAAAGATCCTGGTCAACTTTGAAGCCTGGATGGGGATTGTTTTAAGAGACATGTGTTAGTTGTTGTGGTACTTGGATCCGAAATAGGCTATCAATTTAGAAGGGTTTCCGGAAGTCCCCAGGAGCATATTCTAGAATACTTCAGTTCGACAAACTCCAATCCGGCAGGCTTCTAGTGGTCCGATTCAGCTACAATTGGAGGAACTGAAGTCTATCCTCATTCCAATTGTGGGACCATGAAGGAGTCAAGCACAGACTTCATCAGAACCAACAATACCGGAGCCGGAGAAAGGGGCAAGTGAGAAGTCTATTCCAGTAGAGTTTCACAGCAACCTCGATGCATAGATTGGAGTAATGACAAATCTGGCTCGGTCTCATCCGCAAGATATCTTCCATATGCAACAATTGACACCAAAGCGGGATTGTGCTGAGATTGAATTGAGTGAGTTTCCACAAGCCAAGGATCCAGAGATTCAAGAGATTAAGGAGTCAGAAGAAGAGGTGTTGAAGTCGAATCTGAAGAAAAGACAATATCTAAAGATTCACTTCTAAAAGTTTCATATAAGCCTCAAACTCGGTCATCAACAAAGAATACACCGATGAAGGCTTTGGTGAAGATTCCGGGTAGTCAAAGCTGGAGCAACTCAAAGAAGACACGGCGGGGGCGATAGAACGCAAATAGTTAGGTAGGATTTTCATTCCAGAATAGGATTTCTAAGTGTGGGTCCGAGGTTCAGATTGTTTTAGGAATTACAGATTTGTAGAGACAGTTGGGCTGTGAACGATCTGGACATCTCGGGTTGTTCACTAGTTGGTTGCCTTGATTTTCAGGTGCCTTTTTGGCTTTTTAGGCATTGACTTTGGTTTTGGTTTTGGTTTTTAAAGACGGGCAAGTTTGTTGCCCTCTCATTCCATCTTAGCAATTATTTTGTTGTATTTCATTCCCTTCTTTAAATTGAGTCACTTGGTGAACATTCTGGCTCCAACCGTGTATTCGGATTGTGTTGGTTTGTTGCTTGGAGTGTTGACATGTGAAAAGGATGGGCGAGAAGGAATTCAGATTTCAGATAACTAGATCGGATTAAGGGAGTGCTATTGTAATGATGTTAGATACAAGACGAAGGAGCTGTGCATGGTGCCTTTGAACTACCGAAATGGTAATCCGGTTTCTAGTAAAAAGTGGTGTGAGTGAAGATCCAAAATTAGAAACAATTCTATGCGGAAATTAGCGAATGTTAGAGGAAACTCCCACTCATTGGAAGGTCTGCCAACCTTGGGATCCGTCTTACACCTAGAAAAATTACCCCCTTGTTAGTTCCGGGTGCTTGAGATTTGCTGTTGTAGTAAGGAGGAGTAAATGCAGTCCTAAGTGACTTGCATTCCGGATCGGCCATCCGAAATGTTGTGAGGATCTAGATCTACCCTTTTGTACTACAACACCTTGAGTACTTGGGTGTTTGTTTGTTTCTTTTTACCTATGTAGTGAATAGGCAAGAGTCGTGAAGTCCCTACCCCTTGAAAGACCAAGAGTAGACCATATGATGGTAAAACAGAGGAATTGAAAACTAGTGTATCGAGAGACGTGACCGGAAACCAAGTGAAACCAAATCCAGACTAGAATCTAGATAATAGCTGATTTTGGAAAAAGAGTGGAAGAGAGTAGTAGGAAGAAGAGAAAACAACCATCTGAATATTGAAGTTTGGGAATACATTTGGAATATCTTGGGACAATAATTCATGTCATCTTACCTCGTTTTGTGTGTAAAAATTTCTACACCTAGACTACGTGAGCAACAGTATCCAAGTGCCTTCATTGGGAGAGATTTCTCCAAAGTTCAACCATTGGATTCATATGGAAGGAGGGTGCAAGCGTTGCCTTGGCATTAGCTTTCATTATAAGCTTGAAAAGACTCTATTGGTTGTCAAGCTTAACAGTGGATAACATTTTAGGTACAGTGTATGCCTTTTCCCGACCAACCTGTATATAGTTCGCATTCAACACCTTCAAATGGCAGTAAAAATTCTTCAACATTGACAAGTGTTGTGGGAAGCTCTCATCTGCATTGTCTTGCTTCCAGTACTAGGGATAAACAATCCGAAATTGAGGGAATCATCTGTCCAATTTGTCGCAAAGTGATTAAGTGATCTTTGCACCAACCAAGGGAACATTGCCACATATGAAAAAGGAATTAGTCAATTAGAACTTCACCGATTTAATCACAAACACCGCACTTCACCGAATATCTTTGAAATGAGTCAATTACAAAGAACGCACTCATTGAGAGAGGTTGTCAGGTAGATGAAATCTAGCCTATAAATTTTAAAAAAGATGCAAATGAAATGAGATTGAAAATTTAAAAAAATATGTAAATGAAATGGGACTAAAAATTAAAAAAATATGCAAATGAAATGGTTAAAGAGAAGTTGTAACCTGAAAATTGACGCTCCACTATATCTTAGCAATAGTGGAATTTTTGTTGAGTGACAAAAATTTCAGCACTCGTAAGCTTGTCCTTGCACCTTGCAAAAATAGTAGTGATCTTCAAATTGAACACTAAGTGGCAAATTCCACTATCACTGTCCAAATCTCGCCACTCCAAAGGGACATCGGCACTTTTAAATTGCACTAGCTCATTGTACCACATGAACTCTACTGTAGTAAACGTAGAAGACGGATCGATGAACATTCTCACCAATTCAGCTTGGCAGATTTTAATTGATTAGATGAAGTTACACACAAAGATATCATGCACTTAGGACAATTTTATCAAGGAATGAACCGCGTTCAACATCGGGATGAACAAGGCTAGAGAGAGGATGACATTAGTGTCTGATAGTAAATCAAAGTTCCCAGTAGTAGTACTAGTGGTCTTCTAGTCGCCTGAGGCATCTAAACCTATCTTTACAAGAAGAGTGGTATACTCACTCAATATACACTGGACTAGACTCCTCATGGAAATCCAATGAGTATTAACATTCCAAACCATCTTTCTTGCCTTAGTTTCTATGAGATCTATTAGTTTTTATAACTCAAAGTGCCGCTTATTGCTGCGATAGAAATAGGCATAGACGGATTGAAACAATCTTTCCAAACGAGCAATGAGAGGGTAGTTGGAGAGAGTCTTCACCACCAAGTTAATCTTGTGACTAACGCAACTGGTGCCAACTAGGGAAGGGGCCCATTTTTTGCAAATTTGGATAGTGACATTGGTCTTCACTCCGTGAAACGTGGACATGCCATCGGCCTCAAAATACACTACCTTCAATGATATGGACTCATGAGTCAGCCCACCCTCCCCCATCAACAACATTATATTGTTGGTTAAGTAGTCTACGATGCCATCAAGAATGTATGACAAGTGAAGCAGATGGGGGACCCTCTCCCAGTTATCCATGACATACATATGAACTCCAAGCCAAGAAGTATTATCTATGGCTGTAACTTCAATTGCACTAATAAACAAAATTCGAGCAAACTGGACCATAGCTTTCAAAGCCAATAGAACACTCTTGTGAATGTGTTCGCTCATCTCCCACCTACTATTCTCACACTAATGTTTTCTTGGCAAGTTTTTAATTTTAAGGTGCTTTAAAAGATATTGTTCATGTTCATAATCACACATAGGATGCCCATGACTCAAAACAAGGAAGAGGGTGGAAAATTGTACCCCCTTGCATTTCAACGCACCCTCCAAATTGCCCAACAATTGATTCACCTTACTCCCATGCGCATGGCCAGCCCAAAGCTTACAAAATTTGAGATGCTTACAATCAAGTTTAGTGAAGGTGTCACCCTTCTTAAGGCGTGGGATTGGCACCCCATCTTCCTTGCATGTTCGCTTTCCCTCATGTTTTTCGAGATTGTCAATCTTTAGCACCATCACCTTCCGCCACCTGCCAATTGCACTATAGCTTTGGCACACCACACTAGTCAAATTGCCTTGGCTATTAAACTTGCCTTTGGCCTAGGTGAACTTGCATGCCCGCATTACTTGCCATCGCCTCGTGATAGAGCTAGGGGCAACTTTCTTTCATCTTGGCATGATAGAAGACACATCAATAGCTTTCTTTTTCTTCCTCCTACACTTCTGCACTCCATCAATGTTGGTGGGTGTTTTAGGCAACACCACAATTGCCTTAGAGAGGCTTGGGAATTGCATAGGGACGAGCAAGGAGTCAGAAAGCCGAGTCTCCGATATGACAGTCACGTCATTCGAAATGTCAATGGCGGCAGCACTTCACTCCAACGTCGTGGATAGTAGTTTGTCCACTCCCAAATTGTTGCGACTTGAGAAGAAAGTCTTCACTCTAAAATTGTCAGGTAGTTGTAGGCAAGGGGCCATTTCCGCAAACTTGCACCCCAATCCCAAAATTCCCCAACGGCACACAACCACACACCACACACACGGCTACAACAAACAAGCATAGAACTCTACTGAATGTAGGTCATAGCCTAAACCATAAGGAAAATAAGGAGTGCAAACACAAGCTAACAAAAAAGGGGAAGAATTGGAATTGGCAATGTCAAAATGCAAGGGATCAAAAGAAGAGAAGCGCAACATTTTCATACCTAAAACCACCTGAAAGCAACGTCCACCAACAAGCAGGAATACCAACGAAACAATTTTGAATTCAATGACAACCTCCATTTTTATTGTTCAGTGAAGCAATACTTGATTTTCTTGAAGCTGTAGACTCTATAGACACATGAGCAGAGGAGCAAACACAAGAAAAATATGTTGTTTTATGTTGCCGAGCACCCTACCATAGATTTGAAGCAAATCAACAACAACAAAAACATTTAGTCCAAAAGAATACATATACAACTTGGCAAAAAAATTTAGTCTTGAGAGACTGTGGGTCAATGACCAAGTTTTCTTCTAAAGCTACCTTGTATGACTTGCTTAGTGTCTTTGATTCATTAAAAATACATTGGACTAACTGGGCAGGTTGGATTATGGCTTTGCACTTGTGGTCGTTGTAGAAGATAGGATAAAGTTTATCAGAGGGGCTACTCAATGCATTTCCGTATTGATTGTCAATGAGACCAGTGATGTAGATAATTACAGCTACTTTGTAGCTCATTGCTATGTAATGCAAGATTGAACTTATGTCATAATTTATGTTAATCTCATTACAAAAGTTTGAGATTGATGAAGCTTCTATAGATAATCCGACCTCCATGATTGTAAGTGTTGTAAGTATGAAGACCAAATTGTCCTAAGAGGCCATTGCAAATAAGCTCATGTGCTTTGGCATCGATAGAGTGGCAATCTTTAAGGACCAAAGGTCCAAGTTACACAACAAATTTAAAGTAAGTTTTCTTCTTTCACATTTGGCCTTCATTATATATTCCAGAGATGTAATTTAGCCTTCAAAACTTTGTTTGCATTGGATATAGTGTCACCTATTGAGGATGTGCTCCAAGTATACTATAGATATATAGTTTCCCTTTAGTCCCAAAAAGTACTCTAAATTCCACACCCTTACACTTATGATGGAAAAAAGCTTGAAATTGTTAAAAATAGTGGCCATGCATTGGGTGTCTTTGATTGACCCTTCAAGGTGCCTTTCAATTGAATACCACAATGTTGTTGCCAAAATGAATGTGGATGCAATATTCAATTAAAAATAATAATTAAAATTCAAGGAAATTTAAAAATCTATGAAATTGAATTTTTGAAATCTAGGGAAACGGTAGATCTGAAATTCAGAAATTTAGAAAAAGGTAGATTTGATATTCAAAACCTATTTTGCTTTGTGAATCTAGAAAATAGTGGAATTTCAAAAATCTTTAAAAAAAGATAGTTCTAAAATCCTAAAATCTAAAAAAAAGGTAAATATGAAATTTTGAAATCTACAAATCATTGAGATTAATATTTTAAAATCTACAAATCTACAAGTTGTAAACAAGTTGCAAACGTTGATGAAGTTCTTTGCATGCTATCGGATGACAAAAAACCTTGCAACTAGATTGCAACTAATGCAACTTATCCACTACAACTATGGACTCTATATTGTCACCTAGTTGCAAATGTCCTATGCAACTACAAAACGAGTTGCACACTATAGTTACAAAAACCTTCATTTTCTTCTAGTGATTTTCTTTAAACTTGGACCATCTCCCTTACTAATTGTACTTGTCATATATAGTACCAACAAGAAAAGAAGGTAGTACGGCAACATTAGGTATGGTAAGTTGAATAGTGCAATTGCTCAAATTTTCATGGAATATGATATTTTCAATGGTGTGAATAACATTGGATACTTGAAGTTGAGGTGGAAGAAGTGCACCATTTTGTTGCATGAATTCTAAAATCTCATGAAACCATCTAGTGTATTCAATAGTGTTAGATGACCAAATTTTGTCATTGATAAGCTTGGAATGTGTCATGGAAACACATTGATTGTTATAGAGAATAAGAGTTTGATCAACAAATGGAAGTGATGCAGAAATGATGCCAAGCTCTTGTTTAGTAGCAAGAGTCAAAGATGGAAGTTCATGTCCAGTAGTAATTAAAAACTAGAGATGGAAGGATGCAACAATTAGAAGAATTAGCAATGCATGAGTTTGAAACAAATTTTTGCAACTCTTTGTAGCAATCTTTTTCATACTCCAAAGTGGTCTACCTCGATGCATCTCTACTTGGTCTATGAACAATGTTGGCTACATCGTAAAGTGCATGCATCATGATATCCTTTGAATCCTTATCATATCACATATAACCTTTTCTTGAGGTATGTCATGTCATCTTCATGCTAATTTTAAGCAACACACCTATGGCATTAAAACAGCCAATAGTTGTCACTCCAGATGGCATTCTCATTTGAATAATTTCTTTTTTCAATGCTAGGAAGAGCACTCACTATTTTCTTCATCTTTTTTACAACCTACTTGAAACCGACTCTTACTCTAGCATACCAAACCCACGGCTCTTTTAGATTCTCATCCATAGAGTGTAAACAAAAAAGATGAGGTCCATGAAGATTACTTTTGTTCTACTTTGGAAGGTGAGAAATGTAGGTTTCAAATGTCATCATCACATTAGTATGACAATATGTCATCGGGCACCTCATCTTAGACTCAAGTTAACAATGTCTTTAGATTTACTTTGTGATTTTTACTCTCTCTATCATCAAAATACACATGCTTACCATTAATAGCATCAAATTGAATAGAAAAGTCAATGCTACTAATAGAATATAATTCCCTCTGACCTTGAATACAAAAGTTATGAATCATTTAATATGCCAAATGTAGAAGACACCCTTACTATTTGTTGTGATTTAGGGTTGGTGAAGCAAGAAGCTAATGGTTCATTTTGTATGTGAGTGGAGTGGTAGCCTTTCGCTTCCTATTAATTTTGACCTATACAAATAGCATTACGGCAATAAAGCAAGCAATACAACACTTTTTAAAACATGGATTATTCATAATATAAAACTCTTCAACATTTTCATCGATCACAATGAAATGCTCTTCAAGCCTCACATAAATAATTCTTCCATTAGCATGTAACAAAGTTACAAGAATTTCACTAGGATAAGGTTTGACATTCTTCCATTGGACTTGCAAAAAGATTTTGTGAAGAAAGTCAACAAGCTTTGAAAGGTGATTTTCAAACATATCTTCTATAAAATATATCCATGCAAATTAAAGACCTTCAATAACAATGCACCAATCCTCAAACCAATTCCTACTTTATTGCTCCATGTATAGTGACTTTTTTTGGCCTCTTTTCTTGACTTCAACAATTTCTTCCTTGTCTAATTACCTAATCCTACAATGCAATAATTCAAGCTCTTTCTTACTACAAGAGATGTGGAGTGTTTTAAGATGGAAAATAAGTATGGAATTACTAAAATTTAACATATGTAATTAGAAAGTCATGTTGGATAGAAAAAAATAATGATTTTAAGGACATAATGTTGATCATTCATAGGGATTTCAAAAACATACTTCTTTTTGGTTGCAAATGCTTCTTGGCATGGTCAACACGGCAAGAGCTGGTAGTATATTTGTGCAAGCATGTGGTGTAGGAGAACTTCGTGTGACTACAAAGTCACTAGGTCTTGTATCACAATTTTTATATTTTGTGAAGCATTTGCTTGATCAGTGAAATAAATTGTGGCACTAGATTGAGTAAGTTGTGGTGAGGTGCATTAGAAGCAAGATACTTCTAGTCGTGCAAAATTGAGGGGAAAGTCCATTTAGCATTTGAAATTTGATTTAGGAAAGCCGCCACTTGATTTTGAGTTTTCCAAAACTTACTTTGTGTATTTGAGTATCTGTTTTCCAAGATACAAAAGAAGAGGGAAGGAAGTTGTAATAGTAGACAACAACCTTGTCAATTATGGGTGGCTCCACCTTAGACAAAAGAAATTTTAGTGGTGCTCGTGCAATCGACATATCACTTGGACGAACGGAAGTTTCGAGAAGTTTTCGTCATCTAAACGTCAATGCTAGAAGGAGTTAAGGCCACATTGGGTTTTTGAAACCGAATTTACTCTAATTTGCACTCTAGAATTTTGCTTGAACAACTTGTTCAATTAGCAAACATCGTCTTTACTAAGCAAAAGGACAACCGTTGACAAATTTTCTCACAAATTGTGCTTATCTGCACAGCATGAGCTATGACAACTACTACACAATCGACATGGGCTTTTGCCAAGGGAGGCTTGGAAAAGGGAGGAGTGTGCATGTTTGGCCTCATAGAAGTTCTTCTTGCACAATCTTGCTTCTCACATGCAACTTAAGCTAAGGTATGTGTGGAAAAATGTTCATGTGTTGGATTTTGTCTAAGCTCAAGAAGGGAGGTATTTTCATGAAATTGGCCAAATTAGGTTTTTTTGGTCTTAGAAGCATTTTTGTATTTCCAATATTCATCAAGGACAAAGCATACAATGTGTGTGATAAAAATACAAGTTATGGTGCATCTTGTGTCTTTTTTATGTTCAATTTTGGTTTTGGTTTCTTTCATGATGCAAGGTTTTGCGTTTTGCTAGTGAGACTAGCCAAATTAGGGTTTCTTGTCTTGGAAGTGATCTTTCGTTTCCATTTGGTGGCAGAATATAGGATGTTTAAAGAAATAAAAGTTATTTTACTATCTGGATCTTTCAAACAGGGTGATATGAGGAAGATGAGACAATTTGTTGCTTGAATTTACATGCGTGGATTTTTCTAGCATCTTCTACTGATTTATGTTGTTCCAATATGTTGTGATATTTTGTGCTACAAGAAATCACACAATTGTGACATGGAATTTAGAAGGCTATAGTAAACTCTAGGAGAGTAATTACATAGGTGGTTGTTGAGGTGTAGCTCATGTGTAAGGTTGTTGCAGGAAGGATGGGCAAGACACCACTAATGAAATCAAGAAAAGAGATCTCATGGAGGAGCTAGAAGAGCATGAGCATTGCCACTTCTCTTCTAAGTTATTATAGTGAGGTTTCCTTTGTCTTTTAGGTGCTTAAATTGTTATTGTTTGAATATTGAGGCTCTTTATTTGTTAGCAAGGGCATTTTATTGAGTATTGAGGCATTTTTTTATTCTATGATAAACTCTGTGGTTTGGTCAAGTTCTACATAAATCCTATTAGTAATTTATTCCTAAGTCATGCCCTTTTATAGGAACCGATGCAAAAAATAAATATTTTAAATAACCTCACTAAATCATTTAGTTACAGGAATGCAAACGAAGCTCTCTAAGTTGCAGAGCTAGTGAATTGAAAAACATTTCCTTAGTTTTTCATATGTTTTGATGACTTAGTTACTATGGTATGTATTCTAAAGATTCCTTGAATTGTATTCAAAATCTTCATAAATTCATGAAAGGTTTGTAAGCAGGTCAATGAGACAACAATATTCACTAGGGCAAGTAGGGCAGTCATGCCCTTGTATGGACAAGGATGTTGCAGGCCATCATATTGCCAACGTGTAGTTTTAATTTATTTTAAGCTTAAAGCCTCTATAAATAATCTAATGAATAGGGAACAATGCATCAAAATTAAGAGAAGTGAATGCATGATTGATTATTCCTAAGATTAACCTTGGTCCTTTGTAACTTGGTTTAGCTATAAAACATGCGATGGAATGCCTTATTGGGATTGTGGATTATAAACAGGGCTTTGATAAGCTATAATTGCCAAGAATTTGTAAAGCGTAGGCTTGGTCAAAATGAGGACCTGGAAATGATGCAATAAGTGACCAAATAATATTGAGTGTATTAGCTAGTTGATACCTAGCTCATGAAATTTGCTAGACTTTTAGATGGATCTTGTAACTTAAACTATTTCTTTTGTGTTTCTTCCCTTTGAATTCATGTGGGACCTCACTAGGATGTGATCATGATCATTTTATTAAACTAGTATTTTGGAGTCAATTGCTGGACTTCACAAGTTGTTTCAATTAGTAGAAGATTTTGAAGAAGGGTTTGGAAGTTGCTCTGGTTTGTAAATTCTTTTAGGACAAATACCAACATTTTTTTTATTGCTATAAGTTCTTATTTGCTATATTTCTTATAAGAGGAGAAGATTTCTAATGTACAAATAAGTTTGATGAAAAATATTTGGAATCTCTGATGTTTGATGTGAATATTGAATAGCTACGAACACCAAACAACAACCTTGTCGTCTACATTGATAATTGATTGGTATTAATTCCTCTATTCTCAGGTGGTTTAGAAATACAAGCAATAGCTTACTCTTGCATCATTGCCTTCTCTTCCTGATGAAGATGACACCTTTGATAGCTCCATCAATGGCATTTGGAATAGATTAGATGCCAAGCTAGGTGGCTATATTCCTCAATTATAGCAATATATAGTTGTTTCATTGGAAGACAGAGTTTATTAAATAAAGGTAGCAGAAATGTTGTATGTTTTAGCCTTGTGCATTGCTTGTATGAGAGGCACATGGATGCTCTAACACTTGGCTTTGGAAGTCTAGTAGCAATTGGTTGTAGGGTGGCTTCACAAAGCAACAAATTTTGCCATGTGCCAACATCCAAGAAGATGTAAAAATCATGGAATTCACCTTGCAATACCTCTTTATTTAAAAGTCATGCACATTTTTTCTTAAAGGACACCTTGCAACCTTTTAGTCATGTATAATAATGCAAGTTCTAGACATAAGAATTTAAGAAAATATTACTAAAAATATACAATCTTTCAATATGCATTTTTTCACTTAAAATTGCACTTGAAACATCCCTTTCTCTAGTAGTGTCTTGATGGTCTCTACTTCTTGATCTCTAGCAGTAATATTCTAAGAGCCCTTGAGTGGCAATCCTTCCAACAATAGTACTTCAACTCTTCTTGTAATATCTTTTCTCCTAATTGTGAGCCAATCCAGATCAATCTCATGTGCATCAAACTCAAATGTATCAAAATTGAATTGCCATCAAGATTAGAGATTGGAGCATTGACAATAGAAAAATGTTATTGCTACATTCTAAACTATACAACCATTGGAAAAGTGCCTCATTTTCATTCTTAGGTTTGCCTTTACAAAATAAAAGATCTACAATTGACAAGATAATAACACTCAAATGGACAACATTCAACAAATTCTTTGCAAGTGATGAATTATGAAGCAAATCAAACTTTGTTGCTTCATGAATTGAAGACATAGAAGCAATGAAGTGATATGTGATCTCACTTAGCGCCATACATGGCAGGACTTTAATAATAACTACAAGTACATCAAATGCAACACATAACAAAAATGCTATTCAAACAAAGTGCAAACAATGAAATACCAAATCATTGCTAATGAAAGTACATATGAGCAAAACATAGCAAAATTGGATTATTAATTGCCAAACCATATGTTTAGGATAAAATATCTATGTATCTTTGTACAAAATAATCTTGTATTGTTTTTAATACTTGAGAGTGGGAGTTCCTTAATCCCGGCCTATGCATTCTCCCATGGGCACGACTATAAGTCTCACTCTATACTTGCTTGCATGGTAGAACATAGAGACAGTTGTTTGCTCTCTAGTACAATAATACAAGAATGAAGACTATTTCATATAGACAATAGAATAGTTAGTTAGATGCATAATGCCTCCAACATCATACCACCATGGTGCACTTGCATTTAAATCTCTTTGTCAATTTTCTCAATTGTACTTGCCAATCATTTATTGCTAGGTACCAAAGTTTGTTCTTCTTCTTCTTCCCCTTCTTGTAGGGATCAATTGAATTGTGAGAGAGGTGCCTCAAAGTTGTTGGTCATCCTACTTTTTCAAGTGTGAATTATCATGCTTTTTGATTCTATTCTATTACTTTACTTGTAGGAATTGATTGAAGTGAGGTTGGAAGTGGGTTACTTTCATTGTAAGCCTAGTTGTGGTTGGATTTTAGAGTTTTTGTAGAATTATACTTGGTATAATTGCTTACTTGATTGACCAACTTTGAGTCTTGAATTAGTGAATTGTAATGTGTTTATTATGTGATAGAAATTGTATGTCCATTGCAAATTTTATGAATTGATTGGTCTCTTGTTAAACTGTCTACAAGATGCGAGATTAATTGCTTCTCTAATGCATCATTTTGTTAGTTGATTTGAGATTATCAATTTGGCATTGTAGTAGGTGTTTGTCAATAGAAGGAGATTGTGTTTTTTTAGACATATATAGTAACACCTACAAATGTTTAGTGAAACATTAGGCATGTGTATTGTGGATGCACCAAAAAATCCATCAAGATTGACATGATAAAAACACAAGAAAATCTGAAAAAACATGCCATGTTTTTAGAGAAACTTCACAACAAACATGATTAAAAAAAAGTGCCCAAAGTGTGCCATGTAGCAGCCACACAACCGCCACACAAGCAAGCAATGCCAAATAGGATTTTTTTTCATTTGATCTAAAGATGAGGTGGCAGTTGACGTTGCAGTTGATGTCATGTAATTTGAAATTTTAACATTGTTTTTAGTGACGTTAACTTAAACATCTAGACATAAGAATTTGAATATTGTTTTTAGCAATATCAATTTTAATGTCTAGACATTTTTTGAGACATCAATTTAGATGTTAGTTTAGACATACGTCATATACAATACATTATCTACCACACAATATATTATACATCATATACAATACACCATACATTATATAGCATGCACTATACATCATACAAAGTATGCAATACATTGTATACTATACTTCATATTGGCAACAATATTGAATGGCTTGAAAAGCCTTATTGCAAGTATTTTGATATGAGAAGGCAAGTTATTTGTACAAGAAGGGTGGTAGGAGGGAAGACAAACTATATGGGACATTTAAAACGTAAATTTTTTATTGAAAACATAAATACAAATATGAGTATTATGATGAACACGATATTGTCTCACAAAAAACACCCAAACATCAAAAAAGACATCTTAGTTGACATTGCCAAAATACTTGGATGCTATAGAGGATGTCTCTATTGACATTGCAAAAAACATCTAGATGCCACAACAGACATCTCAACTAACGTCTACTATGATAGTATTCACATTCTGAGATGGCATCAAAGCATGTCAACGTAGCATGCTACTTCATCCTCTTTGGACACCATGTTACTCAAATGCCATGTGGTTGCCTTTCACCTATTTTTTCAAATGTGGTCACCGTTTTACCTTAGCCTTCAAGAATATCTAAAAATTTACCTGCAGTCAAATCTTAAACCCTTGCTAATGTATGCAAGTCATTTGTAGTCTTTCTATCATTTTTCTTGTCCCAGATCAAATCCAAAAAATGTAGTCCCAATAAAAACTATAAGCTCTAAGAATTTTCTCAAATTTTTAAAATGTATTACACATCTTGTGAAATCAAATATCTCTAGTGATTTTCCTTGCAAGATGTATTGCACATTGTGCTAACTTAAAAAAAACCTCAACAATAGAAAATGAAGAGTTTCCTTGCACAAAATGTTGAATTGAAAAATATTAATCATTCATCATGAAAATCAAATGTTCAATGTTGAAGCTAAATTTCAAGAAGATATTACTTTTAAAAATAAACAATTAAAATAGTGAGTACTTTAGGATTTCTTTTACTTTAAAGTTTTTTCAACCCCAAATTATGGTGCCTTTGCATTTTGAATTTACATGTCATAGACGTAATAACAAAAGGTCAATATCAACTTTTGCAATACTATTACTTTATTACATTGTCAAGATAATTTTTTATTAATAAAATAATGAAATTGGATAGAATTTCAATTTAGAAGAGAAGAATTGCCTCATAGAATTTCAAGATGATAGCAAAATTGTTTATAAGCATGCAAAAAAGAATTTGTGCTAGAAATATGGAACATGGCTATAATATGAAAAGTGCAATGTCTTCTAATCTATTTGCAATCCAATTATTTTAAAGCCCTCAATGAAAAATGAAATAAGTGTAACATACAATAGAAGCAAGTGCAAAATCATTGTTTTGTTTCCAATTTTCTTTGTTGCATGTTTGGAAGAAGATATAAACAATAATTATGCTAAAAAAAACATACAAAAAAATTCTCAAAAAATAGCAAAGCTCCTTGTTTCTTTACATTATCAAATTGTTGCACCTTGATGCATGTGTAAAGAATAAATTTTTCATTTATTGAACATGCAAATGGTTCAAAATGAGCATCTCTAAATTTAGAACATAGGTTTCTCCCTTAGAAGGTTATGAACTTTAAAACTACTTTTTTTGAAGCAATATTTAGTATAATTTTTTCCTTTGATTTTTTATCATCATTCTATTATGTATAACTTTTATAGTTGGATTCTACTAAACTTGCATTTTCACACATATACTCTATCCATTAGAGGATTTCTAGCCCTTGAGAGGGAAGTTCCAAGCAAGTGCATCAGGAACTCCATTAGAGGATTTTTGGCCCTCGAGACGGTCGTTCCAAGCAGGTGCATCGGGAATTGTCTCCCTGTAATTATTTAGGAATGGTTGTTCCCGACAAAAAAATTTATAAATAAAAAAATAAAATAAAAAAATTAGTCTTGAAGTAAAGAAAAAAATTGAAAAAAAAAATTAATTTTTTAGGATGTGGCAATCATATTGCCATGTCTACAAGGTTGTTCCCATAGTTCTCAAACTATTAGGAACTTACAACCCTCTTGTAGGTTGAAATCTCCTCTAATGCCTCCCCTGTAGTTTTTGTGGAACAGTTGTTCCCAACAAAAAAAATTTAAATAGAAAAAATAATAATAATCTTAAAATGAAGGACAAAAATTGAATTTTTTTTTTTTTTTAAATTTTTTTTTTTTCCGGATGTGACAGTCATTATGCCACATCAATGAGCTGCTACGGCCCTCTGCAGGGCAGTTCCCGCACTCTAGGAACTCGCAGCCCTCGTAGGGGTGAAAAACTCTTTTAATGTTTTGAATGATTTACAGTAAAAACATTTTTTTAAATATGAAATTCTAGAAGTGATTATACTCTAATACTAAGACCATTTTGAGCCAAGAATAACAAGTGTTATTTGCCACTGTCCATCAATCCCAAATTCATAGTGCTTGAAGAAAAAGAAAACTGTTTACTTTTCATAATGCAAAGATATATGTTCTAAATAGTAGTTACTACAATTTCAAAAAATAAATATATATGTTTTACTTCATGAATTATAGAGCCTAATATAAATCAACTTCCCCAAAAGTCTCAAGACCAATTTTACATCAAAAATGGCTCATTATTGAAAGTTTAGTTGCATTTATCTAAGAAAATTTAAATTTTTTTAAAGAATCAAACTATAGGATCTTACACTCCACTTGTTTCAAATCATGTGGTTAGAATTTCATGAAGTTTGACCTTATCAATTAGAAAATATGAACATTCAAAGTTGGAAAGCAAAGAATATCAGATGACGTTGATTGCCATTTGTGGAATTTCTTTTCACTATAGAATTTAAATTTAAAAAACTTTGTTTTGAAGTATTGAGTTCAAAGTCTACAAAAAAAATATTAAAAAAATATCATTTTTATTCTTCAAAAAATTGTTAAGTAGAAGTAGGTCCAAGATTGAAAGAGAAACCAAACTATTAATATCTCCAAGATGAAATTGAAGCACTAAAATTCCAATAGTGAGATTGTTTTAGCAAGCCAACTTAACCTTTTAAAAAAAAAATTCTTTCAAAATTGTGGAAATTACATTAAAAAATGCATCGTATAAATTAAGATTCTAAGAAGATGCTCTAATTGCCTGAAAAATAAGATTGTCCATCAATTTCACATAATAAGTCTAAATGGAGTGAATAAGAGCTTCTCATGTAGATAAAATTACAATGTATGAGAAAAAAAATTAATTTAGAGTAGTAAGATTAATGCCAACCTGACAACCTCACCTTAAAAAAAGAATCTTTTGTCCCATAACTTTTGCTCCTAGACATCAATTGAAATATAAATTAAATTTTTAGAAAGCTATTGTATTTTTATATCTTTACAAAAAAAAAATTTAATTGTGATGAATGTTGAGACTATAGTAGTGAGCCCAAAATCTATTTTCTTTCCTAAAAGGACAATAGGACACTAGGACTTAACACACGCTCTTCACTTCAATAATGACATATTACTCACAATTAGAGATAATTTTCTTTGCTATCTTGAATTCAATATTACATTACTGAATCATAATGTAACAAACGTCGACCTTCCATGAGAGTCTTCCAAAGACCTTAACGTAGAATACCTTCAATTCAAAGCAATCATTTGTTGAATGCATATGTATATGCATGAAATATTCGTTTTGTCTTTGGTTAACACTAAAATATGTATGCATATTGCACATACTCCTTCAAAGATATGTCATGAATTGCATTGAAATACTCATAAATTTCAATATACAATCACGTACAAAAACCTGACAAATTGAACTTTTTGAGCATTTCCAAGATTTGTACATGATATAGAATAAAATTGGCTTTATTAGTCTTGCATAATTATCACCCAATTCATATCCAATCCCAATGAAGCTTACCAAATTTCAATTTTGAAAGAATGAAATTTCACTTTTGATGAATTTATAAAGTCAATTTTTGTAGTTTACATAATATTTGATTGAAAACAATTGGTGATGAATTTTATTAAATCAATTGCATGTATATGTAGGAAACACCCATATATACATCTTTCATATTAAAAAACACCCTTTTAAGTAAAAAAAAAATTATCAATGAAAAGTTCAATAAAAAGTGATGTATGATCAAACTTTGAAAAAATGGATATTTCTATTTTTTAACTTGACTTTGGCTAAGTAATTGTACCATCATACTCAAACATCAAAAATTAGTTACCATATGAGGGGAAAATAGAAAAATCTAATTACAATAAAGAGATATCTATTTTCACAAAATTTAGGCTTTGTCACTTCAATATTGAAATCTCTATAGAAGGAATTGTCAAACTTTTTTGGAAATGCTTGTTAAAGAAAACATGTGTGTATAGATACTCTTTACATATCTCTACAATCAAATTTTAGGAAACTCATCACCAATTTTTCTTAATAAAATATGATATAAAACCATACAAATGGATTTTAAAAATTCATCAAAAGTAGAGTTTTTGCTTTTTTGAAATATAAAATTGGTATGTCAGATTGGAATTGCTTAAGGATGCAATGATAAATACCCTTACCAAAAGATACCAATTAAACTCCATATTGTAAAAAAAATTGAATAGCTCAAGTAGTTTGGTTGTAAGATTATTGTACCCGATTGTATAATCATGAGGGACTACACAATGCTAGGCACATCTTCTGCTATTAGTTTGTCATATATATTGTTACATTTGAAATTTGGAAATGTACATTATGAAATGAAAAACTAATTTTTGACCATTCTATGAATATTATTTGTTATATCATAAGACATTTAAAATAAAAATACGTACAACAATTACCAAATTTAATTAAAAACGTAATTGAAAAAGGAATATGTAACAAATGAACATGAAATTTATAGAATTTTCCTTCATATATAAGAGACCTATGAAACACATATCAATGGAAAAAAATAAGGTCCAATACATTAGATCAGTTCTTTAGCTCTCATTTATGCTATTTGTACTATATTGAAAGTAATTATGGAAATGTTGAAGAGTCACAAGTTCTGCATTCATCCATGTAAGTCTTTTTGGAAAAGATAGGAAGGAGTTGCCTCTCCTTTCTGGTTTTCTACAATGGAGCAACATTTGACTTGACTTCATAGTAACTTTTCTTAAGTTACCCATAATGAAACAGACCTTCATTGCCAACTTGGTAGGTTTGTGTTTTTTTGGACATTCAAACAAACACACATTTGGTTTTTTTGATGTATCACTAAACATTCTTGTCACAAAAAACACGACCTCATTTTATGTGGGACATCAACATGTTCTTAGAAACATCCAACTAAATTTAGCCTCCCATGGCCACTACTGCAAATTTCAACTCATGTTTTCCTAAATGCAATCATCTAATTCAAACATGACAAAAAACATAGGCTCCTTCTAATGTGTAATTGAGGTGTAGAAACCGAAGGACTGGATTTGTGTTTTTTGGAAAAGGAACATAGAAATTTAGGTTAGAAGATGCAACAAGCAGAAATTTATGGTGGAGCATATGTACAGCCTATGCTTCAAAACTACACTTCCAAATTCTACCCTCATGTGCCATGGTGGAATTCAAAGTATACAAGGCTTCTTCTAGCAAGGGCTATGAGTGGCAATCTCAAAAGTTAATGTACATGTCTCTAAAGTCTAACTATTTGATTCATGAGCCTTTTTCCAACAATCCTAATCTTTTTATACATTGTGTGTAAACAAAGATTGTAACACACACCAAATTGAGTGCCACAACCAAAATCAATATACAGTAAAAAACCAAGCAAGAATACATAACAAATAAATCCTTGAATGTCTCCTCTAATGGATAAGGAGTCCCTCCAATAAGCGAGGAACGAGTACAAATACAAATAAGGATGGCCTTTGATATTGCTATTGCAACATCTATACACATTCAAATGGATGCCATGGTACCTAGACAAACCAATCAAGTCAATTGGGAAGTAACTAAAGGACTTTAGTTTAGGTGCAATGTGAGCCCTATCTTTAATAGTCTTCAACAATTTTTTGGTGAAAGGGATAATCCGAGTTGTGTCCTTTCTGTTTCTTCTTCCTGGCAACTAGTGGATCTCGATCAACAAGTTGAATTCAAGTGGCACAAATCATCATGAGTGCAACCTTATTGTCCTTTTAGGCAAGGTGATTTATGAAATTAGTTTTTCCAATAGTCAAGTTGCAACATACCTCTGAGAGGACTTTGGTTTGAAGATGGTGTGTTTTGGTTGTCTCTATGGGTAAGCAGGCACATGAAGATCCAAAGTATATGCATGCACAGATAAGGGATAAGAAACACAGATCTCATTGAAAAGCAACATGTCCCAGTGAAAGCATTGTCCTACACTTGCGCACACAAAGCTGGATGGCATGGTTAACTGCACTTGTTCCTAATTAGAATTTCTAATTATAGTAATTATTTGTCCAGGACCAGGAGGTTTGAGATGTTTATCAGACATAACCCTATCCTACAAACAAAATCGAGAGTGTCATATCTTGAGATCAATGGCTCTCTGAGAGCACAGGTTGGATCAGGTTTAAGACTACGGATGGGTGTTATGTCAGGTGTATTGCAACACTATCTCAAATTAGAACCCCTTCCAGATTTAAGATATCCTAGGATATCTCCAATCTTGGAAAGGTCTATATTTAAAATATCCTCGTACTACACTTGGCACAACACTGCTCTGAACCTGCACTTTTCTATCTGCAATGCGGCATGTGGCAAGGAGAGGCTTATGATTATGAAATCCCTTGTTTTTTCAACAGCACATGACTCAAGTGTGCTATTGACTAAAGTGCTTTGTTAAGCAATTGTGCTTTTGACTGGAGTAAGCTTTCCTCAAGCATGCTTTAATCAAAAGAAAAATTGAGACGAATGGTAATATATGCTGCACCTACACCATCTCCACAGCAGCTTCACCTTATTCTGAAACGAAGAGCAACTGGATGCCAGCTCCATTGCACATCAGTCACATTGTTTCAAGTCAAAGAAGAAGCAAACCCTAGGTATCCATGAATGAAGACCAAGGATGCTTTACTCATTACAAAAGTAGATATTATCGTTTTTAGTATACAGGAAAGATTGTAGCTTCTGCAGTGGATACTGTACAGTAGGGTACCAATCAAAATGTCGTTTTCGAATTCGCAGTGAGAAAAATTTTAGTACTACCAACTTTGAAAGCCTCCCGAGAGCTCAAAAATTGGTATTTTACCAAAACTTTTACCAAAGAATTATCTTTAAGTTAATTATATGTATGCCAAATTTCAAGGCCAAAAGATTCACCAAAAGAAAGTTATTCGAAATCTACCAACATTGGTAGCTGTGGAAATTTTTTCACTGTTGCCAACTTTGACAGCCTCCCAAAGATTGAATTAATTTTTTTTTGCCATGAAATTCTTGGAACATAAACCTCTTAATGTTAATAACATATGATGAAAATTTCAAGACCAAAAGATTAATAAAAAAAAAGATATTAACAATCTACCAACATGTGTCGTTTTGAGAAACAATTGTGAAAATTGTTTCACTACTTCAACTTTGACACCCTTCCAAGGATTGAAAAATTGCTTATTTACCATGAAATTTTTGGCACAACATGCTCTTTATGATAACAACATTCGTGCCAAATTTTAAGGTCAAAAAATTTATACAAAAAAAAATATTTACAATCTATCAATGTGTATGTCCTCCATTTGCTTCAATCACTGCTTGTAACCTAGAAGGCATAGAATGACATAGTTGAAGGAGCTTTGGACCATTGATTAACCTTCACTCTCTTTCAATAACTACCTTCAAGTCATCTAAATTTTTGGATATATTGAACCATGTTGCACAACATCTTTCAAAATCTTCCAAAGGTTCTCAATTGGATTGAGATTGGGAGAATTTACAAGCCAATCGAGCTTCTCCAAAAGGTGTGTTTGTCTCCATTCTTCACATACTTTGTTACGATGGACAGGTGCATCATCTTCCATGAGCAATCCGTGTGGCACTCTACTCATAAAATGAAGCAACTCGACATTGAAGACCACTTCAACAAAATCCTTAGAAGAACATCTATGTTTGGGCATAAAAACAAATTGTGACTTTTGCCCTCCAGCAAATGCACCCCAAATCATCAAAGAAGTTCTCCCACTCTGAAAAGTTGGAACTATACAACTTAATGAATAGCGCTCATATGCATTTCTCCAAACATGAACTTGTCTAGAATTTTTTCCAACTTCAAAGGTAGACTCATCTGTCCAAACAACTCTCTCCCATTCTTTTATAGTCCACCCACAATACTTTTGAGCAAATGCCAATCGTTGAGACATGTGACGATGTGTCAAAAAAGGTTTTTTAACAGCAATTCGACTGAAAATGTCACTCTCATGTAAGGCCCTTCGAATAGTCGATCTAAACACTTGAGTAGAACATATATTAGTGATCTCAAAGAGTGTCGAGCGACGATGAATTTTTGAGACACGTATAATAGCACAGACATCTCTATCACTAAGTTTTTTAGCATGACTTCTACCACAAGGTTTGCACTTATAGGTTCCATCTTCTCGAAATTTCTTCACTACCCTTTGAACTGTTTTAACATGGACTTCAACAATAGCTGCAATGTCAACTCATGTCTTTCCTGCTTCACTCAAACCTACTATGCGAGCACAGGTTTCATCTGAAATAGCCATCACTCAGTGACCATGATCTAGCCTTCACTTAATCACCATGATCTAGCTTCACTCACTAAGCACATATATAACCTCACTCAGTCATTAGAAAAAAATCTCACATACCCTCAATCACTCACCATCATCTTGCCTTACAACCTTCACTCATTCACCAAACCTCACCAGTCACCACATGTAAGTTATAACCTCACTCACTCTTAAAGAAAATCTCACATACCTCCATATATCCTCAGACATTCATTCCATGCCTCATCCACTCAGTTATCACATAGCCTAGACTTACTCAGTTAACTCATCTTTCATGCATTCAATCACTTATGTTCACAAAGTTTCAATCCTGTGCTTAGAAAATAATCACCCATCACTTGCTTCTCTCATCATCCCACATCCCACCTCCTATAATGCTCTATTGTAAATGCAAGCATTCTTATTGAGAGGAAAAGGCTTTTTTATGCATGTATGGTCTCCAATTTTTAAACAAGTGCAGTCTTTGAGATGTGACAAGTGCACACAACTACATTTGGCTATCCTTGATTTTTTTGAGAAGCATTTATGATTAGAGATTGCATCATGTAGAGAATTTCAATCTAGAAGCATGATTGTCTAACATACTTCAACAATTTCAATGTCTTTAATAAAAGGTATCTCACAACTACACACATTGGTAGATTGTAAATATTTTTTTTTTGTATAAATTTTTTGACCTTAAAATTTGGCATGAATGTTGTTATCATAAAGAGCATGTTGTGCCAAAAATTTCATGGTAAATAAGCAATTTTTCAATCCTTGGAAGGGTGTCGAAGTTGAAGTAGTGAAACAATTTTCACAATTGTTTCTCAAAACGACACATATTGGTAGATTGTTAATATCTTCTTTTTTATTAATTTTTTGGTCTTGAAATTTTCATCATATGTTATTAACATAAAGAGGTTTTTGTTCCAAGAATTTCATGGCAAAAAAAATTAATTCAATCTTTGGGAGGCTGTCAAAGTTGGCAACAGTGAAATTCTACAGCTACCAATGTTGGTAGATTTTGAATAACTTTTTTTTGGTGAATCTTTCGGCCTTGAAATTTGGCATACATATAATTAACTTAAAGATAATTCTTTGGTAAAAATTTTGTGGTAAAATATCAATTTTTGAGCTCTCGGGAGGCTTTCAAAGTTGGCAGTATTGAAATTTTTCTCACTGCGAATTCGAAAACGACATTTTGATTGGTACCCCACTGTACATAACATGGTTCATAAACAGGCGCGAAATTTCGACACTACACAAGAACAGAGTGGCACCCATGGCTGCGGTATGACCTTGATTAAATCATAGCCCTAAAAATTCACAAGTGCACACTACTACCGTTCAGCAGTAAACCGGACAACTGAGCGATAAGTGAGAAAACCGGTAAATAAACTTGGGAATCAATTGAAAGAAGGCTCAAGTACCTCCTGTTTCACGAGTCTCTTGGTACAGTACAGTAGACTCTGGCAAAAGTGCAACGCCCATAGCATCGTTACAATGCACAGCTCGCAATGTCGCATTACATACGAGAGTAACAAGAACAATGAGGTCATCTACTATTGACCATTTCTTCTATACAGAAACCAACTCTACGTGTTCGGTCTAGGCACAAGGTGATAATGCGTAAGCATCGCATTGTGCTGTGCATTGGAAAGCACGGTAAGCACACAGCCCCGAAACCGGCACTTGCAATGAAATAGCTGAGAGATGCTTTTCAGACCTCTGAATGCTCGCCTTCGTGGGGCTTTTTAGGGCTCTCGGGAAAAGCCGGCTCCTCGACAGGATGAGGAGCTTCCACATACGGAGTGTTGGCAATCGCATCATCCGGGTCGTAATCGGGATCCAAAGACCTGTTGATAGCCGCTCGGCCTGATTCCATGCATGGCTTGCAAGCTATCTCCACAGCTCCCCAGCCTAGAACCAGAGCCACCAGCACAAGAACCGCCGTCTCAATCGCCCCCATAGCGAAGTCTTAACCCGAAGGAACCCTTACTACGCCCTAATTCAATAGCCACATACCAAATTTATCAATTTATAGATACTATTTCAGTGCAGTGGATCCCGACATGCAATACCTGCTACAAGCTTAATAAACAACTCCAAGTTCATCAGAAGTGAAAGAAAAAGAACAGCAAGCACTCGCTAGTGTAAGACTGCAAAGTGCACCAACAAAATAATACTTCTCATAGGTATTACTTTCTATCCTTCCGCCGCAAACAAAATGAATGGAGATCCAATTACGACAGCTAAATCTCGAATCCTTACCGAATTCTGAAGGAGCCGTTTCTACACCTGATCCAATAGCCACATACTAAAATTAACAATTTAGGGTTACTGTCATAGTGTCGAGGATCCCCCCAAGTGCACAAAAAAAGCATCCGACAACTCATACAAGCTTACAGATCCAACTCCACGTCCATCAAAATTCATATAAAACATAAATGCAAGCTCACGCTAGTGTAAGACAACACAGCATGTGCACCGACGAATTAATACTTCTCATCCATATCACCGTCCGCTTCTACCCTTACAAAACCATTCCAGAAACCTCATCAATTCTCCTTCATTCACAATGTTGTGAAGAACATAGCCATACACAAAATTCTTGGATACTATCATAGTAACCCCAATGTGTAAAATTAAAGAGAAAAAGAAAAAGAAAAACCCACTCCAAATTCCTCAAAAGTGACAGGCGCAAATCCTGAGCTAAGACCACACAGAAACGCAACAACCATATCACCGTCCAACCTTCCATCCTTCGACAGAAAGGATTCCACAGACAAGATGTACTCCGATTCACTTACAATGCAAAGGGACCTTGAGTTTGCTCCTCTCAGCAGCTTCAACTCCAATTGCTTCCCGTCTTTAAAACATACCGTCGAGACGAAGGAAAGAAAGGATCGAATAACGAAATTGAGCAATCCAGAAATGCGCAAGCAAACCCCTGAGGCGGGTCAGGTTCTGTAGACGACGACAAGTTCCACGCAGAATCGTCGTCTCCGTGCTGCTATATCCGTCGTGACGGGAAGGATATTCCTACCACTGAAGTAGCCCGCCTACTCTAAACATTGAATCTACACTAAAAACTGTATTTGGTGTCATAATTGTCGTGTATAATAAATGTCAATATGTTTGTCCAGTGTTGTAATTTGTTAAGGTTGATATTTCTTAGCACTAAGGTGGTGTGCTCTTAAAGCAACCTTTTAACCCTTTAAGGCCACCGTAGACACTAAGTGTTCGATGGATGACGAAGGAAAGAAGTGCAACTATTCATCTTCCATGTTTTGTTGTGAAAAGGAACTTCTTCTACAGTAGTTTGACTTCCAATTGAAAGACTAGCCCGTCCTTATAGGGTTAAGAGCTTATTGCATTTTGGAAGAAGCTAAATTCCTTGAAATAATTTTCAGTAAATTTTCATAGGAAGAAAAATGGAATTGGCATCTAACCCAAGTTGTTTCATATTTTTGGGACCTCCGTGACATTAGTTGTAAATTTTTGAAGTTAAAAACCAATGGTCACTAAAAGCAACCTCCTCCTGAAATGTATACTTCTTGTTTGGAGATGTTGTCAATAAGAGACAAGTAGAGTTGGATGACATCATTTGTACAAATATTTGCAAAAAGTGACACTTCTAATTTCTTCTACACAACACCATATATTATATGATACTAAATTAAATACTCCGTACAATTTTTAGTGTAGTTTGTCATGTGTCATTGTCATAATGACAACATTATTTTTCACTAATCTTATTTCTTTTTAGGCTTGATGTTTTCCACCTTACACATTTGAATGGTTTAATATTACCTACCTATACCGTTACCACTATATTGAAGGCTCTTTGATGGTACCAAGCACACCCGCAATGGCCTGGTCGTGCAAAGATTTGCATTTCCATCACAAAAAGAAGAATCAAAACAAAAAACAAAAATAAAAAATCTAATAATATAAATTTGAATACAAAATTGAAATGAGCTAGGAGATGTTAAGAAATACATAATTAAATACTAGAAATACAAGACAAATTTTTTTTTCTAATTGGTTGGAGAAAATGAAATGTTGAGTTTTATCAAGCTATGTATTAGACTATGTGGATTGTGACCACGAAATCAGAGTTGTTAGATGTTCTCAAATTTTCATTATTCATAATGAAGAGTATTTGACAAATGGATAATTTTGGGAAATAGCTCAATGAAATTTTCTTATTGGATTTGAATTAAATGGGGGGAGGCTTATCAATCATTAACAAAAGCTACATATGTAAAAGTTTGAGGAATTACTTGCAATGTAGAGCAACTCAAACTTCATGATTTATAAATGGTCTAGGATAGCAAACCCTTAGAATTCAAGATTGTCAAACTTTAATTTGTTGAGTGAAACTCCTTTAAAATTTGGAATACTAATATCTCATTATATATTGATTATTTTACGTGAATGGAAATGAAACTATGAAGAACCAATTAAAGGTCTTATCTAAGGTTGTTTAATTCAAAGGTTTTTGAAACCAATATCTTTACAAAAAATTATTCTTTGACACTCAAATGATATGAGAATTACATTAAACATTATGAAATAAGGTAGGAGTCTATGAAGTGTTGCTCATTTCAAATATACTTCAATTAACTAAACTTATTTGATTTGTAATTTTCAAATTCTTAAAAAATTTCATTGTAAATTCTTGAAGTTGGAATAAAGGAAAACCATCTATAGGCCAATGTTCACAAAATCCAATAGTTAATGATACTTTTAGGGAAATATTAGGACAATTCTTGCCAAGGTGATTCCTTATCAAATTTGAAGATTGGAGTTCTATGTTACTTTCAATTCGTTTTAAAAAGTAAACAAATCATCACTTTAATTTCTTCTATCCTTAATTTTTATCATGTGTCATCCTATGCACATGAATAAGCTCTACTACTTTTGGATTGATGTTTGACATGAGGAAAGCTACTCTATTACAAATTGTGATCAACATCTTTGTCTTAAGCCTACAATATGCAAATGCCTCATTAATTATTGTAATTTGTATCTTTCTACACACATTTTGATGAACATAGATCCATGACTTGAAAACCTCCCAACAACATAGATTTCATGCACGCTTTTTGGGGGGTTAAGCAATGATACCCTTTCACCACAATCGTTTAGATATTAGGTTAATCTCTTCCTCGTAATCCATGAGACATAATTCAAAGGATTACTTTTTAACTTTGAACAATTAAAAAATATGGCTCATTGAAATTCCATATTAAGGCAATCTATTATCTATGTATTCAATGCATCAACCCTGATATTCCAAAACGTCATCTCCTCATTATTGCTTGCAATTTTGCAAATGAACCATTGCCTTTACTAATCCAACTCTATTAGAGTTTGTAGCCAACAATAAGGTGGATACCCCCTAAAACTGCCACTTTTTGCTATTATTATTATTAAATTAGTTAAATTTTCATATTTTCTTATTGGCAAGTGAAAGGAGGTTCTAACATACCAAAGAACTTGATATTTGAATATTGTATACAAAAATTATGAAGGACCTAAGGCTTTTTGGTAGAGGTTCTAAAATCACTTCTTCTATGCACATAAATGTTGATTTTGGAGATGTGCTCTGAGTGATTTTAGATAGATTGTAATTTAGGGTGTACCCACCTTAGTAGCATAGGGAGATTATCTTTTGTTTTAGGATTGCCATTCCCATCATGTTTACACTTGAATCTTTTGCTTGAGACCTAAGTTTGTTTTAATTCTAATAAGACAACTAATGTCACTCAAATTTCCCTATTTGTCGTTTTTCCCTAACATTGTTCTTGGCCCAAAATGATCTGACTCACTACATGCCCATAATCATATTTGCTTGGTTTTGCTATTGTAGAGTTAATCACAAAGTGTGCAATGTGGGATGAGGAGCTTGAGTTTGAAAATAACACAACACGAAACTCCTTGGAACACCAAAATTGGTGTCTAATGGAGATTGATGTTGTGTTTTTTTTTTTGTACTATTCTTAGTTACACCTTCCTATATATGACACCACTATTACAACTTAGGACGAACCTTTATGATGAACTCTTACTAGTGTCTGGGAAACTTCTGAAATTTTAGAAAGGAAAACAAGGACTTATAGTCTCAGCCTGTGTTAGTAGCACCTGATATTCTCAATTGCATAGGCAATTAGAGAATAGTGCAGTCTGAGAGAATCCGACTGCGTCCACGACGGTGTCTTCGAATGTTTGTCACTTTTGTACATGTTTTGTACAGCGGATCCAAAATCTCGGGCTCAATTCTTGGAGGGAAGGTGAGCGGTGGCATTGAAGGTGGCTTGCCTGCAGATCATCCCTAATGACTGTGAGTATCACTGAATTGACATACAATTCACAAATATCTATAATTCTATATATGATACAGCATTAATTTGATCATGCTCATCGCAGTTGACGAACTTGTCTGTTCCAAGAAAATCAATCAGTTGAGACAATGAATTGATGGGTTTTGAACCTTGAGGAATAGATGCTGAAAGAGAATCTGGGTGGACTCACAAGTGGTCACACCCATGGGTGTTTTATGGGGGGTGGGGTGGAGCGTGGAATGGCCGTAAACCCCATGGAATTGACAACTGGACACCCGAAACATGAAAGAACCGAAAAAATTAACGAAAATGCCAAGCTTTTGTCCTTCATAATGCTAGTGCTGCCTCAAGGAACATTCACAGACAAAGAATCTTTTGAGGACCACAAGTGGTGAGTATCAAGTGGTGAGTATCGGATTGCACTACAAGAGAAATGTAGAGTTTGCAATACTTTTTTTGCAATGGTTTTGCAATGCCCACGAATTTTGTTTCAATGATTTTGCAATGGTCTAATATAAAGTATTGCATTGGGTTTGCAATAGTTTAGAATTTGCAACAGTTTAGAAATATAATAGCATGGATTCAAAAAGGGAGTCCATCCAACTTTGCTGGAATTGGACATTACTGCGGTAGTTCAATTCTCATTGTCTTTTGGACATCAGCGTACGTGGGGTCTTGAACAAACGGAATCTTGATTCAAGCTGGCCCAGAAAGGGACCAGAGTTTTTCTTGACCAACTACTACTGCTGACAACGATCAATTCAATACGGTGCCATCACCAAAGCTGGCGGGAGATGGAAAAGAAGTTGGAAAAAAGAACACTTTAGTGTCTACACCAATACTACTACATGGGCATCCACGTTTTGCATTGAAATCTTTCTTTGTGGAAAGCATCTCATTCCAAAAGGTCTGAAATCCACTGTCGACACTGACGTTACTTATAGAAACCCAAGCTCAAGAACTTCGGTTTCGGATTGTTTGCTTTTTGACTGTTTTCACAAGAAAGGAGTGTACATAAAAGCTAGCCAGTGGCATACCTATAACGGAGATCCGAGGTGTTTGCAAGCAGTGGGCATCCCTTTGCAAGTACATCTCGGCCAGATACTCAAACACTGCAAACATAATCTACGTATAAGAAATTGTGCTACATTGTGGATAACATGACAAGCCATAAGAAGGCAAGTTCGTGATGTTCTTTCCAAGTAATGAGATTCAGCTTTCACCTTACGTGCATAACCTCAATGGTTGCACCTTGTCCAATCATGCTTAATTAAGTGTCCAAAATGGACACAACAATACTAAAAGTAGTCCCATGCCGTGAAGGAAAATAACATACTTCACTTTATCTAATGAGTGACTTCCATCAGACAGTGCAAGAATGGGGCTCCAGAGATTACGACGCTATTCCAAATGTCAATCAAATTGCAGCAATGAACGTCAATTTTGTCGAGTTCGTGGATTTCCACGTGTTTGGCATTTTTCAACTTGAAATGCAAATCTATAGCAGTCATAGTTTTTAGAGCGTTGTGCAGATGAAAGAGTCTTAATTTTAGGCACCCTAGAATTGCGCCCATTTCACAAATGAAATTGTCCTGAAAGAAAGGGAGGAATAGGGTGCTGACCATCAGTAACGTAGAGGTTTTGTTTCACACAGATTCGGTAAAACCTCAGCCCGAGCTCATTGGCCAAAGCTTCTGCTTCTTGCCTGTCTCATCAAAACAGCGGCAAACGGATCAATTGCTTCATCCAGAACTCGGACGTCGTGCACCCTGCAGAGAATTGTAATTTGTAAATACAGTAAGGAGATTATTCTAATTTAATTGTCGATGAGTATTGCATTTATAGTTCAAAGATTTGGAAGATGTTCCTCAAATCACAAATAATTGCTTTTGTTCTACAGCAGGAACAAATGTAAGCTAAATGTAAGAGTTGACCGACCTGAATTCTTGATGAATTTGACCTCGAGGAATTGAGAACGCAAGGTAGCAAACTTCGAGAAGGTCAAAACCCCAATTTCAATGACGGATTTCAACATAAAAAACACCGGATTTGTTGAATTTTTTAATTTTTTCTCACAGAGACTTCTCCTATTAATGATCTCCTTGTGAAGAAGGTAACGTGAAAGTAGAGTCTTGTTATGAGAAATTACATGTTGAGGTCAAAGGGATGTTATTTTCATAACAAGGTTCTATTTTTATCTTCTATTGGACACAACCTCAACAATTATGAGTTCACCTTGACACAGCAGCATCCTCCAAGAGATCAACTTTGTTTTGCACCAATACCATGGGTATGAACCCACATTCTTCTTCCACCTAATCATAATCACAAGTGCAATCCCATAAGGTAGGAGGTCCATAAAGCGCTCAGACTCTAAAAGTGTTGACCTCCAGAAATGTACATTGTTTGTACTTTTTGCTTTCTCATTGCACCAACAACGTACAAATTGTGTACATTTCAGGAGGAGAACACTTATGGTGATCATTGTTTATCAACTTCAAAAATTCATAACTAATTCCACAAAGCTCCAAAAAATATGAAACAACTTGGGTTAGATGCCAATTCCATTTGTCTTTCAAAGAAGCTTTACTGAAAAATATTTTAAGTAGTTTAACCCCCTCAAATTTCTTTCCAGCTCATAAATGGACACTTTATAGACCTACCTTACAGTTCGATCAATCCAAGGCTATCAAGTGCAAAAAGAATATTTTGTGTTCAAGTACAAAATTTTAATGATTGAAATGTTCCCAAAACAGTTCCAGATGACTGTATTCCATGTTCTTGAAATTCAATTGTGGTTTCTGATGGAAAATATTTCAGAAAATGTAGAAAAAATGCAGCATGAATACATGTCTATATAGAATAATGAAATATGGGAGAATATTGCATCCTTTGTAACCTAGGTACAATCAGGACTTCAGAAGTGGAGTACGGACAGGAAAAATGGAAGACATGGCAAGTTGGGAAGGAACACAGATCCAAACAACTAAAAACAATTAAATCAGTGGAATTCCACAACTTTAGCACTTTTCAGAATGTGAGACTTGATATGTAAAAGGAAGAAAAAGGATAAGTCTGGTTTGAAAAATTGGCGTGAATAAAAGCTTCTATTAGAAATGGAAATGGCTCAACTATTTAAGGCTCATGGACTTAGATGGTGAATTCCATCTTGATACCTCTGTCATCACAAAGTAGACCCTACTTGAAATGTAAATCTATACTGTCTAGTCCTAGTTTTTTTTGAGCCTTTGGCAAAAGAATGTCACAATTTTTTGCACCTATAAAATAGACAAGTGTATGGTAAATAATACCTTTTGCTTCCAAACTGGAACGGCATCAAATGATGCTCTGTCTGTGGTAGAGAACGCAAGCACTGCTGCCTTCGCACCTAAAGAGATCATGAAACTCTGGCAACTTACTTCAGAATCCAATTAAAGTGCTTGGTGAATTTCTGTAGCTTGCTTGCAGATTCAACACAAAATTAAATTTGATGATTTCTTTGAGAATGTGTTGCATGGCTAGCACCTAAGTATGAAAGGGTGATGTGACATTACATTGTTAAAGAGAGCATGGGTTCTCCAAAATATTATTGAAGGCTCAAGAATATTGACTCAAAGTAAGGGAATTATTCTTAGAGTGAGGCAATGAGGTTAGACCATCTCATTCTAGAAACCTCTTGAACTTTGGCAATAATGTTTTTCATATGATTCATTGTTCAAGTTAGCATTTTCACTTCTAATAACTCTACATGTTGATACCAACAATCGCCTTTGATTTTTCAAAATGTTTTGCTTTGTGCTAACATTGGGGGGAAAAAATTTAAGAAATAACAAACCATAACCATGGAGCATGCAAGTACTTATTTGTTCTTGGATATGTGGCTCTTCTTCAAGTGAAATGGGAGTAAAGAGTATTGATGAACAATATTTTGTAGAATTCACTTTGACTAATAAAAAGTGTTGAATTTGCTACACTAAGGTACATGTATCTATATTTGTCACTAATTCCAATTGAGTTGAATCACTATTATCAAACAAAAGAAGATTTTTATTGGATCTTACTAGAAAGTAGAAGAGGACTCCGACGTAATTTAGCATGCATTATTTGGATGCCATATGAACAAGTTATCATTTTTAAAAGTACTATTTCTATGTGTACCAAAAACCGACACACTAGACTCTTGTAGACTCTCGTATCTTGATTGTGTACATCTTGTGGCAATCAATATCTAGATTCTTTTGTGATGCTTTTTGGTCCAAATGTAGGTGTCACATTATGGGTGCACATACCTTTGTACGGTACGACCATGTGCAAGCATGACAAAGAAATCTCCAATTGTGACTTACCTCTGTAGTAAGAACGTGTCATAGAATGGAACTGTTCTTGTCCTGCTGTGTCCCACAGCATCAGTTTCACCTCATCCTCCAAGGCTTTGACGTATCTGCAGAAATTTCACGCCTAAATGTTTTTTTAGTGTGATCACAACTGCCAATAAATTTGTCATTGTTAAAAAGGGCAAAAAAAAGTTCAACCAATCTTCTACAAGAAATAATCTTCTACAGACAGTTAATATGATTGTTGTCAACTGGGACAAAATCAAAAAGAAGATTGACAACATGCAAGTTGGACCATATCTCAATCTGTCATGAAATATGGACAAAGGAAATTATTTTTCTTTAATAAAAGGGATTTAACCTTTAAATGTCAAAGGGGTGACCCTTGTAATCATCCTTTTCTATTACCGTGTGAATCACTAGCCTCCAAAATTGTAAATGTAGTCATTGCAAGTCAAACTACTGTAAAAGATCTTCCCTTTCAAATTTTTTTTTAAGGATAAATAGTTGCACTTCTATTCTATACAATTTGATTTCCTATCATCCATCGGACACAAAAAGTCCGCCTCAGCATTCAAGGGTTAAATGACACCCTTGGCTACATTTGGCTGAATAATATAATTATTCTTGAAAGTTTTGCTTTTGGGTAGGGTGTAATATTCAAGTACTTCTTACAACACCCCAATGGTGTTTTAAGTGGCTCTCCCCACTTGTGATTGCTGTGTTGCAATGATGTTGTCAAGGTAGGGTTTTGAAAGGTTCAAGGTTTTCAAGGTTGGTTTGAAGTCTGCAACAAAAAGCCTCTCATAAATTGGAACCTTAATTGCAAGAAATTCCATTTCTGATTGTGAACTACAGACTTTTGGTGTGTGTTCTTATGTCAGACATCACCTTATTAGATTTATTTGGGTTGTGAAGGGTAAGACTTCTAGATGAGGTTTATTTCAACCCATAATGACCAACAAGTCTAAATATGGTGGAGGCACCAATTACCAACCACACCCAATACCCAAAGTGGAAGAGGTGTTAATTCCAACCTTAGGCCGGATCTACCAGATCTATCAGATCTAAAGCTTGAAATTTGTTTTTTTCTGGTTTTTTTCAAGTTTGCAACTAATAAGGTTACGACACATTACCTATAGTAACGAGCAAGAAAGTATTGTTTGGAATGATTAGAATTAGAAGACTCTAGACATTGCTTATGGGTCAAAAGTTCTTTTACCTCCCAAAATACACTATAATTTCAATTTTCTAAATAAAAATCTGAAAATTTAGCAATCCTCATATTTCCTATCTTCCTACATGGGAAAAATATCCACCAAATTATACTACACAAAATCTGCTCCCCAATTGCTTCTTTGATTGGTTATTGGTACTTCCCTCTTGGTGGGCTTAATATTTTTTTTATCTGCAGTTTTGAGTAGGTTATAAAAGGATCTCCTTTGCTCAATTTTATGCATTTGTTCAGCAACATTTGCAATGTTCTACATTGGTATAGAATTTGGCCATGTCTGAAGCACACTTTCCACATTAAAATCAGTCAAATTGGTCATTCTTTGTTGAGAATCCTTGGTTAAAACCCACAGCTGCTGCATTGATGAAACTATTGTATGCATGCTTTCCACTTTATCATATCACTAGAGCAAATCCCATCGTTTTTCATTCAAGAGATCAGGAGTTGTGTCACTTCTAACTGAAAATGATTTAATGTTAGTAGCCAAGTCAGCCCCTCACATTTTGTTGTTCATGACTTTTTTTTCACCCACCCCACATTTTGTTGCTATTTCAAGGAATGAAAAAGTGGCGGGTTTTGCAGTAAGTGCATGCTTTCAGGCTTTGCAATTGCTACAGGCTATGTGATTTCTGCCCAACTGTTGCCAGAGGGGGGGATTAAGTTATTGCGACATACTGAAGCTTCTCCAGGAAGTCCACGCCGATGGTTTTCTTGTACTCGTTGCTGTACTGGCCTTTGCAGAATTGCCTAATCATGCTCGTCTTCCCCACACATCCGTTCCCCACAATCACCACCTTCACCTCCCCTGTGTGCCAACAAAACCACTGGGCTGTGTCAAAAAGAATATTAAACACAAAATCATGATGCATTTAGCATTACCATGAACTGAAGCTCGATTGACAGATTGCATATAAGGTAACTTTGCCTATGATAGCCCAAATGGGAGTGAGCCAATTACAGGCAAAATTGTACTTATGGTATACATTCCAGTTCTTAAAATGTGTATCATTAGAAATTTTTTGCCTGTGATGGGTTGACTAGCATTTGGACTGTCATAGGCTGGTTTACCTTACTGACGCACTAGCTGCTCCAAGACAATTAACCCTTTAAGGTTGTCACAAACATTAAGTGTCTTGATGGATGATAGAGAATTCTTCTATATAAGACAGAAGTGCAACTATTCATTTTCTGAGTTTTGTTGTGAAAAGGAAACATCTTCTATAGTAGTTTTGACTTTCAATGAATACTTTTTCATTTTTTTAAGCGATTGATTCTCTCAATAATAGAAAATGATGATTTCCATGGTGACCAGTTCATCCTAATAGGGTTAAAGAAAAGTATAGTGAAACTAGATGGGAAATGGAAGGAAACCAAATTGTTCCAAAGTCAGGTCCACTTTGATGTCTACTTGCAAAGTTTCTAACAATTATCATTTTGGACATAAAAGGAAGATTTATTCCAATTTGAAGCAGCACAAAACATGCCACTAATATAAAAAAAACATTTAGGTGTCTATACAAACATCCCAAGTGGTAGCCTCTTCTTGACTTTGTCATGTAATTATTGATCACAATACACAACACATCACAACAATGTAGAGCTCTTTCATTCACTTGACAAGAAGAGAAGTCAAGGAAGCCTCAAAGCCTAGGTATTCCAAACCCTAGTTGACAAGAACAAAAGAATCAACTTTCTACCTGGGGTTCTTAAATGACCATAGCCATAGTCTTGTGAAGTGGCATCAATCTTCACAAATCTAGCTTACCAAACCACATATCTTGTTCAATTTTTGCATTGTCCCATCATGCATCAATACATTTGTGTTTTTTTAGTAAAATTTGGTTATTTTGAGAGTTCTAAACCTAATAACTTCATAACCTAATAAAATTGTTGAAATCAAATCAAGACATGCCAATTTTCTCACTATCATATGAACATGGTAAATTAGGCATGTGAGTTCTCACTTTCAAAATCTTCCTCTTGCATTGTCAACATCTGGATCAATCCTCCACTACGAGTCCACTCAATTCCGATAGGCTATTGTTGACCTTTGAAGCTATGCCAAATCCACCATCAATGTGAAATTTTTGAGATAGGTTAGTGTTGTTCAAGCTCTTCTACACTACAAGATTAATAACAAAAACCTTGAGTTTGTTAATAGGAAAGTCCTGAAGATGAGTTCTCACAATTGAATGTTATTTTCACATTGTTTTCATTTCTAAAAGCCATGTACTAATAGTGACCATTGTCTTTGAGCCTTTTGAATGACTATTATATTTATGCATTTTTGATACCCTATTTTTTCATTATAATGCATGAATTTTCAATACCTATTGCACTTTAGCATATTCTATATCCTATATTTTCGTAATAGTGTAGACCTTTTGAATTACCATTGTATTTATGCATTTTCAATACCAAATTCTTTCATCAAAGTTTCAATCTTGTCAAGAACAACATATCTCACTCCATCTCTTAAATCTCCAAAAGATAGAATTTAAAATTTAAGTACACTTAACTAACCAAAAATCCTGTCTATCCTATCAAAAGTTGCAAAATTAAGTGGTACTCATATAATCTATTCTCAACATATTTGCAACCTCTACCACTAAATACTAACCTTTAAAAAATCATGAGTGTTCAATACACTATCAATGATGATATTTTGATTTGTCATACCTTCTTTATATACATCTTTTCTCAGACCAATCCTTTTGGTATTATTTCCATTGCACAATTTTAATGTGAGAAGAAGCCCAATCTCAACCCAAAAATTGGGCCAGATTATTTTGATGCCATTTTGACAATAGAAGCCATTTCAGTGTCATTTTTCTAATCACTTTGATACAGAGTTGGCATAGAAGTTGACACCAATGCACCATATTCACATGCCCTGAAGTTCCTGATGCATGTCTTGATCAGTCTATGGGAACTTTTTTTAAGTCAATATCTTACACGTTACTGCTGATCTTCAAAGCTAAGTGTCACTACAATAATGTAAAAAATTCCTGAGCCAGATTAGCAATGTTCATATTCTTCTACTTCACACTATTAATGCATTTTATCATGAAACCTCGAGCCTGTTAAGCTTAGTAGGGTGGTCTCAGAGATCATGAGTTGGTTAGTGTAACCACTAGCTGAAAGAAAACTCAGCTGCTTAAGTGATATACAATTCTGCATTGATTTCAATGCAAATTTTCATCCAAATTTGGATGAGATTTCATCCATATTTAGTAGGATATTGGCATAATGAAATTTAGTTATATCATTTTAAAGATTGTAAGTGCTTATAAGTGTAAATCTGAAGTCAATACGATACTAAGGAAGTAAAGATATTATAGTATCAAAACATTGCCCAAGCAAGAGGTAAAACTTGAACAAAAATTTATTAAAACCTTATTAATATCTCCTTGTAAGGTCACCACCTTTTCAATACATGTAATGGACCATTTATTATCCCAAATAGTCCTCAATGCCACCTTCTTGTTATCCCACTACACCACATTTTGAATATTCAGCTTTTTCATTTTCCATCCAAAAATTGAATCAAACAATTTGTAGGTATCGACTTTAGGCATTGTTCCCTTATTCATTTAGCAACTACTATTATTTTCATGTATTTTGGTTTGAAAAAAACACTAATCATTAGGGCTCTTCATCCACTAGGTAAGTATCTTCCTGTACAACAAGCAACCAATTTCTAACATTAGTTCTCAAATGCCAAACTATATACTCCTCAATCAATATCTAAAATTTTCTACTCTTCAATCTATCATGCAGTGAACTTTTGAAGTATTACTAATATGACCTTAAATTATTCTTGTGGAATGACTTTAATTTTACATATGATATAATATGGTTGCAAGTAATAGAGCCCTTAGAAAATGGTCATCTCAAAGACAATTAAAAGATACACCTATTTGACACTTAAAAAGATTTTTCAAGTCTTGATAATCCACATAAATTACAAAATTAGCCAAAAATTATGATTTTTTGTTTTGATAATTTTTTATTTTCATTTATATACAAGAAAAAAAGAACATCCGATTATAATTTTGACTTCACCGTACCAAAGCACATCAGCTTCTATGAACGGTTTTAAATGTTCCGCCTTAACCTTGCTTCAAGTGATTTCAGATCCCACTCACCTCAACAGCGTGTTGGCTTTTGTCGTATGGCAGGCAGAGATTGAGGAAGAGAGCAAGGAAGCCACCGATGGAGAAACCATTTGATGCGATTATAATGACAGAATCACGAAACGCTGCACAAAATCATCTCTGAGGTCATCTCTTGACATCAATTGAACATAATTCTTTCTTTTGACGTATGACATTTCAAACTGTAAAGATCACGAAAAGTCAATTTGCAGTCTGCATGTATTGCATGGATAGAAAGTCCTTGTTTCTACATGAAATGTGCATGTTTTTATACGACAGTTGCTAATTTTCATTCCAATGCATATTTGACGTGAACTTTTGAATACATTACTATACTTTTCATGCATTTTTCATACAAAATCTATACGAACTCTTCTATCAATGCCAACCATGCGGAATGCTATGCATACTGAGGTCAATTAAGTAGATAATGTCAAGTTTTGTGTTCAAGCGAATGATATTTTGGGTTGTAATCCTCTTCACCAGCCAATGGAGGAACGAAAACAATCGAGTGCCTATTGCGAGAGGATGGAGGAATCAACAAATTACATAACTAGGAGAGGATGGAGGAACCAAACAACCAGACGACTATTGCGAGAGATTGGAGGAACCAACCATTTAAATGACTTCGAGAGAATGGCGGAACCAAGCAACCAAACGACTATTGCGAGAGGATGGCGGAACCAACCATTTAAATGACTACGAGAGAATGGCGGAACCAAGCAACAAAATGACTATAAGAGAATGGAGGAACCAAACAACCAAATGATTACGAGAGACTGGTGGAACCAACCACTCCAATGACTACGAGAGAATGAAAGAAAAACAATACTAAGAACCAAACGATATGCGTAGCTTCTGTGTCCCCAAAACAAAACAAACGAGACCAAGCAGGAGTGGTTCCTTTGACTGACCTCGGAAGGCTGGGCTCCAGTGCGGGTTGATTTTCCAAAAGTTCCCTTGATTGGGATATAGAGCCTGCCCCGTGATATTCACCCAAGCTGGGATGATATCCACCCCCAAGCCCATGCCCAACGACATGATGGCGATGAAGCGGTTTCGTCTTGTGAACCCTCCTTGCATGTTCACCACATGCACCCCTGCCACCAGCACCCCCGAGAACAGGAACGTGGTCATGGCCCCAAACACGCACGTTGGGATGACCAGAATCGCGGCTGCGAACTTGGCGAAGATGCCGAACAGGAGCAACCAGAAGCAACATGCAACGCCCCCGCGACGAGCTGCGCACCGGGAAAGGGAGATCACGCCGTTGTTCTGGGCGTAGGTGGTCACTGGCATGGATGTCGCCAAGGCGCCCAGGAAGGAGTTCAGGCCTTCAGCTAGTGTGGAGCCTTGGATCCGCTTCTCGAACTCCGGACCTGGGGTACAATCAACACATTTAGGTTACTTGCCCACTCACATTCTCAAAATCAGGCCATGATGTCATCACATCAAACTTACATCACATTCTCAAAATCAGGCCCTGGTGTCACTACATCAAGCTTGCATCACTCTTTCTCTCAAAATTGTGCATCCGAAATGGACACTGTATGTATTGCTGTTGTGCATTTGATGTCCCTTAGTTTAGGATCTTGATACACAATGTCTGTGTTCTTAGTATGTTGGTGTAGTGCTCATGACTTCGTTGGTGCAGTGCTTTGATGGCTGTAGAATATTATGCATGGATTCATGAAGTCCATGAACAAGCCTAGATAACTCAATAAACGCAACAGGTTCTAAGATTACCCTAGTAGGAAAGCATGAGTCATGGGTGAAGATCCTTACCGTGAGGTTCGAGATTACTTGCTTCAGTGGTGGCGGTCACATCCCCTATGCACTCCATGGTAATCACTATGAACACAAAAAGGATGGGCAATATTGCAGGAGCGTAGAAGCCCAAAGGGAAAGTATGTGTCCACAAGAATGTCACCCACTTGGCTTCTTGAATCAGCGATCCCGTAAGATATCTGCTTGTCATTCAAAAAAACCTTATAAGACAACAAAACCCATAACATATCAAATTTATCAGGAGAAAAATATTATGACACCGGGCTCTGAAATCTCCTGTCAAATCATTCTTCAACATCAATGGAAAACCATCCCCGGCGTACCGTTGATTTTGACATACACCGTTGCTGTTGCAGTTCTTGTACCGAGCCACACCCGCAACACCCGTGCCCACAAGCAGCCCTATCAACACCTGGCATGTACAAAAGCCCCATATCTGAAATAAGTTGAATGAAACTCAATGACAAGAATAAGTTGAAGATTAAAGCTTCATACATACAGAAAAATCAGTGAAAATCCTTCAAGCACTATTCCAGAGTTCAAACTATCGAAAAATATGCCTTGTTTATAAATTGGGCTTAGCAGAGCAAAACTCACTCCATTTGAATGATTGCTAAAATTCTCCTGATTGACAGAATGAAATGCAAGTACCTGACAATTGCGCATGAACGGCGACCCAAAAATATCGGTTAAAATGAGGGTGAAAAAAACGACAGAACCCAGGCCTAGATAGTTCCGGTGTCCAAATGGAAGCTCAACTTCTCCATTGCCGGAACAGAGTACCTTGCTTGTCAGAACCTGCATGGGAAATCCCATGAAAGTGGGACTAGTCAGTCGTTAAAAACTCCAACCTAATCTCTCAAACTGACTGTTAACCCAAATCAAACACAAAGGAAGGCAGAAGCCGCAAACAAATCAGCAGAAAATCCACCCCTTGAAGGTATTCAAGAAACCTAGTCGCAGTACAATTGGCAAGGTTTACATTAGAAACTTTCTTCAATGGCGTTGCAACTGACACGATTTAACGAATCTAGGTTTCTTAGAGGGAGAATTTCTACTAATTTTATAAAGAGTGTTAGGGTTTTAGGTTATGGAATATAGGAGCAAGACTAAACCCTAAACCCTATTTCATACCTGGCTTGCGCAATAAGTGCCACCGCCCCATTGCTGAAAACCAGTTCCAATTAGCGACACCCCCAAAAGGATAAGGTAAGTGCCGGTCACAATGGGAGGGAAAACACGTCTCAGAATGCGAGGTGAACAGAAGGACACTGCAACTTGGTACCAGCAGACCACCAGGACCTGCACAGAATTCAGTACATAGAATTAATCACTTGTAGCGCCTTCTCCATTTCGAAATATTCCCCCTTTCCTTTCCTTGCAGTACTTCGTCCTATTGACCAATAATAATGCACAATAATGCTTGCTTGCATACTATCAATGGACAACACAGTCATGTCTTGAATTCTGTAAGACGCACACAGACAGACAGACAGACAGTACATAGCTCCTGGCATTGTGCTTCATCAGTAAAATCTTGCAAACAAAAACAGATTCAATAGCAAGTTGAAGAGTTAGAGTTTGAAAGGAACATACTGTGCCCAATAATTTGCCGTAAGCCTGCTCTGCAGTTAAGCAATGGCCGACCAGCGGGGACGAACAGGATTCACATGAGCCTCCCACCGTGCACACCTCTCCACTGCATGTGCACTCGGTCAAGGTAATAATCACTTGCTGGGCTGCATCTCTTTGCCAACGTCAACGACAGTCAGACGTTGTTTGGGGTTTAGGGTTTAGGGTCACAAATTCACACAGATCACACATTCACACTTAAATTACAATCCACAATGCAATACTCTAAACTCACAAGAGTGCAGGCTTAGCCTTCCAAGTAAATCTGGGTAAGAGGACTCACCAACGGGAAGAAAAGAGAACGAAATCCCCATCGTTGACAACACCCCAGAACCTACACACTCAACACATATAGACACTAGAGCATCAAGGCCGAATATCTAAAACGAAATTAGGTCAATTCCAAATTGAACGCTTGCAGAGATAGATCCAGAATGAGATTGCTGCACTTCCAACTCACCTAACACATATTTCGAATGTGGAATCTTGAATTGCTGGATTTGCACGAGGGTGGAAAACGCGGACACTATCAATGAAGCTGAAACCAAATCTGTACACATTGGAAAAGCTCCATGTTGACTTCATAGTCACAAATGTTGCAACATGGAAGTCTTTCTAGAGCAATACATTTCTGGAGTAGTACAATCCGCAATTAACAGTGTGAGCGGGTGGAGGAAGAATCATACATGACTGCCCCTCACGCGTGAATCCCATGCTGGATATCAATAGTGGCGGAATAATAATGCCCGCCACCTGCTTGTACAATCGAAAAGTAAGAGTCACTCATGATTTGATAGATATCTATGTGCCATGAACTGATTCAAAATTTAGAGCTTGCATCCCTGGATTCCCTGGCGCTTGCAATAACCTTCAGAATAGCAAAACTATGAAAAGACTATTGTTTCCATGCCTAAAAAGATCACACCCTAGTAAGATCAAGCATCGAATCATTCTCGAAGTAAGAGAAATTAAAAACTGAAGAATCTGAAGAAAATAGGTACGGAGTACTTTAAAGACGAAGAAAAGAATCTTCAAAATAGTATAAAAATTGGTCACTTTTTACAGCTCTATTAAGATGGACCTTTCTTTTTCAATGTTTAGAAATGCATGTGCAAGGGAGCCTGCATGTGTAGGATGGAAATTTTACTTTCCTTGGACGCCCACTTACAAAGTAGGTGGAAGTATAACAGAGTAACGCTCTCTCAAAATTTAAGATCATAAAGGCTTTTGAAGTTTTGCTAATTTAACGAGTGCAGCAATTGAGCATATATACGCAGTGAACATCGTAGATATCGTCAAACAAAACTTCAGTTTCATTATATTGGCGCAATTCCACGCACCAAAATAGTGGCATTCAACTACACAAGCTCTAAATTTTTTGACAGAATAGAATTACGTTTCAGGACGCCTGCTTAGAAAACTAGCAATCTCACAAATTTCATGAAATTAATGTCACAAGGAGAGAGGCAAGGGAGCTCTAGGGAATTAAACGCAAACAGAAGTGCTCAGTTCGAAACCCCCACCATAGCCAGCGCATGCTGAAGGCCCATCACCATCGCCACGGAAACAGGGATTTTGTCATCTTTGCCGAAATAAGGCGCCTCGCCCCGATTCTTCGTCCACGGCAGTCTGGGCACACACAAAAATCGCCACTCGTAGTTCCCCACCACCGCATCTCGCCACTTCCCCATCTGGGGTCACACTCTACCTCTATAGCCACCAGCAAAAATCAAAACAAAAATCAAACAAAAATCAAGCAAAAATCGTCCAGAAAATCTCAAATATATCACAAACTTTCAGGTTTGTCACAAAATCTCAGGCATGTCACAAAATCCTAGATATGTATATCACAACATCGATCTAGCAATGGAATGCTAGAGCGATTGAAACAATTGTAACAACCAAGTGAGTAGGAGCACATTCTTATTTACAATTGGAAACACAGAATAAGCTTGGCAGCGAGCGAAGATCGAGATTGCACGCGGATATGCGGTGTCGCAAAATCTGAGGTATGTCACAAAATTTTAGATATGTACGTCACAACACTTACCAAGCACACGGAATGCTTAAACGATTGAAAAATTGAAACAACAATTGAGTAGGTGCACATTTTTATTTGGAAACACAAGATATAATAAGCTCAGCTGCTGGCCAAGAGGTTGCACGCGGACATGGGTATGTGATAGCACCAAACTTACAAATCTTACGGTAAAAAAATCGGAAAGAGCTCGAGTTCCAGTTTCCTGTTCTCAGACTCTTCAGCCCCGTCTTCTTGATCGATATCTCGCACTTCTCCTTCTTCGTCTTCTTCTTCTTTGTCTCAGCCAAAGAGCTTGCTATGTACGTGTGTCCATATATAAAAATATTAATCTGAATTGAGCGGTTGCATAGCCACTTGAATGCGGCACCATAGATGCTGGAGCTAGTGACGCGAGCATCAACTGTCGGAGGCAGGGAACTAGGCTCCGACGTCATGGGCCGCGAAACCGGGCTTGGCTGATTCCATGCGGATAAAAAAGCTGGGAATGGGCTTACCACTTTTGTTTTCAAAAAATAGATAAATACAAAAAGAAAAACCACTTATTACAGTAACGGCAGGTATCGAATCCATTTGATTCTGTGTCCTCTATTTGCGCACGCATTCGCGCTTCAAAAAGTAGTACGTCACGATTCCTGGCCTGGCTGGGTCATCGATCGATCGAACCCCATCCATCCCTCCATTGAGTCCATGGATTCAGTTGCAGCAGCCAATCGATGATGAATGAAAAATGTGTTGACTGTGGAGAATTTGAGATCCTTTCTATGTTTAGCCCGGTTTCAGGCCCCATGACGTCGGAATCCTCAGGGAAAGGACTACAGGAGCCGATCATGAATCCCGGATACGAATCTAGGCTTAAACATGATTAATTATTATTAGGACACACTTTCTCGATCATACTGGAACCTGATCGATGAATTGAACTGGTATGCAACTATGCATGCATGGTTCCCCATCTTTGGAAGCAAGCGTGTGACTGTGTGAGTATGAAATGAAAGTTGTCCTGTGTAGGTTCTCACTTGTCTGTGGTTTCCGGCCCGGGCTCCGATCTGGAGTCACTAGCTAGTGCAGAACGTTGAGATTACTTGCAATGGTTTTAATTTGGCAGCGGGGATGCAATGACCGCTAGAAATTTGTTCACAATTCTGCGATGGTTTAGTACAACAATGTGCAATGAATTTGCACCTATTTGAGACTGCAAATGTTTTTGCAACAGGTGACGATGGGCATAGATATGTGCGCAGGAACTCATGTCGCGTTCCCGGTGATGATTCCCGGTGAGTCTCACTTTTCCCACTGAATTTTAAAATTTGACAACTGTTAAAACTTTACTAATTACAGTAAATTTGGACGCATGTCGCAACTGCATACACAGGGAAATATGAGACTCACCAGGAATCAACACCGGGAACTCGGATATATATGAGTTTCCGGCATGCATTGGTTCCGTGCCCAAGACTTTCGCAGCTCTTTAGCAATGGTTTGCAGCAGACCATCAGTTTCAGGCAAAGTACGAAACCGCTACTAACATTTGACGACGTGTTGCAACCGCTCCTATTTAAATTGCAGTGAGTCTTCGTTTAAGCAATGGGCTTGCGTACGTGCCTCGCGCCGGCCTTTTTGCTTGTAAGATGAAAACTGAAACTGAAATTTGCGGAGATGAGATCGATGAGATTCTACCGAAGTGAACTCGATTACTACACCTGAAATGCTAAGATGATTAATCGATTCTGGTTTGGGTCAAGAGAGTGATGATGATCGAAGAAGGCATGTCAACGTTGATTGATAGAAAAGAGGTTGGAGACTGTTGCAACAACTGAACTGCGCAGATGGGTGGTACTTGGTACGAGGAGGAGAGGGCTCAAGGAAAAGTCATGGAAGAGCACTTGGTAGCATGCAAGGTAGTGGTACAGGTAATTAATTAGTATTTCCTGGTCAATCTAATCCGTGCAGCTAAATCATTTTGATCTTCTGTTACGGTACTATGATTCTAATGATACGGAAGAATGATTTATTAATCCTACCCGGGTTTACTTTAATTTAATTTTGGGTAACAGTGCAGAAAGAGATCTTTACTGGAGTCGTGAAGCTCTTCAAATCTTTAAACGTGGATCAAACACTCAAAAGGTGCATGAGAACTCATTTATTCATCCAAATGTGCATACATAATTTGTTCAAAATGAAATAAAGTGATATTAAGGTGGAACAACCCAATACCACCATTTACCCAATTCTGCCACCTACAAGTTCTTCCCATTTCCGTCCCTGTCCCATCTATTACCACAATCTAACTAAAGGTACATACCCACTTGCTCTTACAGCGATGTATTTTGAGTTCTAGATTGGAAGTTGGAATGGGAGCATTCCCATGCTTTAGGAAATGCCGAACCTAGCTGGCCGTTGATGTGGCCTGTAGTTGCCAACGGTTTTATGGACAGTAAATGAGCTAGTTCTGGAGGCCCCACCAATTGTGAAACAGTGGGAGTGGTGGGGACCAAAAATCAAGCGAAATGAAGATTTCTTATGTATGTGCTTGGCTGGTACTTTCATTAACAAAGGAGCGCAGTCACTAATGACTGGTCCGTCCGAACTGCACGCCAACGACTTCTTGTTACCTCCTCTGCGCCGGCAGCTACGTCCTCAGGAACAGTGATACAAGTGATCCACCACGTCATCTTTGCCGATTACAAATGAGAAGTCTCAAGTGATTTTCTCATAAGCTTTAGGAAAGACGATGAAATTGAAGAATAATTAGATTTACTGAACAGATGCACTAGTTAAATTTAGCTCCAGTATTCCTCAGATGCAGTTTAATTCAGGTGAAAGCATCTCCTCGACATCAATGTTGCCAAATAAAAATGGAACAATTTTTCCACTCAGCTAGAATCAACAAGTAATCTTGCTGTTCACATAAGGATCTACTATTGAATCCATGGTGAGCAATTTTCCAACTGATCAAGAAACGCAGAAATTTACAGAAGGGATTTGGCACACTGGATGTTTTTGAGACCACTCTGGGTAAATTCACGAAATCCTGTTGGCTTCGGAATGCACATAGAAAGTGGATTCGTTGCCAAAGTTCATTGCTAATGCACAGCGGATTATGAAAATATACTCCTTCAACTGAAAATTTGGTGAAATGCATAAGTTGCAGTTTTCAACGATAAAAGCCTTGCGAATGGTTTTTAGTTTTAGACACAAAGCATTGTGACAATATTTCTAGTTCCAGTTGATGAACACATGCAGAAATTATGCAAAAACGTTGGAAGTCATATTGAACTCGTTTGCAATGAGTTCCTCAGACCCCTTCCTCCTGCAGTTCGAACACGTCGGAGGACGACCACTATCAAGGAGAAATGCCAGAAAATTCCTCACAGACGCTGATTTGAAACAGTGAAGAAATCACACTCCTGTGCTTACACTTCACATGAACTCGCTGGTTGAGCTTCTCGTTGCACTTCTATCGCGGAGCAAACGGCCCGAACAAGATGCTGCTGCTGCTACTGACATGCCTGGTGGGAACGGATACTACGCAGCGACTGTTAACAACGACGCAAAATAGCTGCGACCCCTCAAGTAGGAACGCCAACAGTACAACGCCGTGCTTTACAAGTTCAGTTGCACGTTCGGAACTCTTGCAAATGTGAACGCAGCCTCTACATTCTTTGAATACTTTCCTTCTCCACTCCTTAAATTCTTATCTACAAGCAAGTGGGAATGTACCTTAATCCATTATCATGATGGCAATGCATTGGGGAGCGAACACATTAGCCCACACTTCAACAATGGTCTGATTATGCTTCAACACATGGTTGTCATAGTGGACGGACGTCCGGTTCGCCCGTCTGTTAGAGGTCCCGCCCGTCCGATACAATCAACACATAGTTGACTTTCTAATAACGGAAAAATAGGCCACGTGGATGCCATGTGGCTCAAGGAACATGCTGGGCGCGAACGAGATCGTCAGGGTGCGAATGAGGTGACGTGTCATTCCACAAAATTGCACAAGTTACAAAATTAAAGCCGTTCGGACCGTCCGTCCGTCCGGTCCGATGACCCTAACTCGCCCGTTATGACAACCATGCTTCAACAAGGATCTATTCACAGTTTTACATTTCACCTTTGAAAAATCACAAAAAATTCAATTCTTGTCAAAAATGTCTTCATTGTTTTGGCAATTGACTTCTCTTAAACAATTCAATTTCTGAAAAATATGAGAGCTCATAAATAGCTTCTCCAAAGTACCTAGATTGCAAATCTATATGGTAGTGGGTAGTTCTACCTTACTCTTGAAAGATTTTGCAACAATTTTCTGGTTTCATCCATTGCAAAAGGGGGAATGCATCATCAAATATATATTTTCTAAACTTTTATCGATATGATATTGCTTTAGAGAAATAAATTGCTCAAAAAAATCCTTGTATTGTATCCTCTAAAAAAGATTGGTAGGAAGGGTAACATAGATATATAACTTTTGAAAGAAAAACAAATTATGGATGGCGAAGAAATCCTAAATTCTTGAATTCCTAACATAAGACATCAATTTTGTTCACAAGTTTAGCACTTTCAAAGGGCCAGGAAGAATTGCTCCATTGATTGTTGCTATAAGTTCAATCCTTGAAGAAATCATAGTTGAACTTGTTATTGACTGCAAAATGATAAAATTTGGAAAATTTGAATATTCAAGACCTCATATTTGTTATGAGAATTACAAAATCAACCATTACAAAATAGACAACAAATTTATATGTTTAAGCATTTCAAACAACAATCTAAAAGAGTGTGTGCTTCAGAAACAAGTGTCAATAAGGTGCACCTACCTTACACTGAGTTACGCATGAGATCATCCCCATATACAATATTGTAATGTAATTGCATCAAAATTGTCCAAATAAACATCTGAGCATACACAATTCCTAATATCAAACAATCTAAATTTTTTTTTGTTGAATCCTAACGGAAGTTCAAAGGGATCCAAGATGCTGCCAGGCATGCATTTCATGGACAAAATATGAATATTAAACTATGGTTTTTCAAAAGTGTCGAAAACAAGTGTACCCAACTGAAAATCTACAAACCCTAGTACTGTAGATTTTCATGTTCCGAGGATTAATTTTACAACTTGTCTGAACAAGAAACTACGAATATTAAACTATGGTTTTTTCAAAAGTGTCGAAAACAAGTGTACCCAACTGAAAATCTACAAACCCTAGTACTGTAGATTTTCATGTTCCGAGGATTAATTTTACAACTTGTCTGAACAAGAAACTTGACTTCCACGAGACGAAGTGACACTACATCGGATGGCTTCCTCCAACTACTCCCCTTCAGGCGGCGGTGAAGTGACCTCAGTTTTGAATATCAATGAAGGTTTTGAGTTTGACTTGAAGAACTGCTGATCGAGTAGAACGGACGTTGAGTTGCACGTGTGACTGATGTGCACCGAACTCAAGAAGAATGTGGGTAAGGTACATCTTTCGGTTTCAGATTCGTGTGAGTAGCTTCAGCTCAAATCCACAGAATTCATTTTCAATACTTTTGCAAAACGTAGACAGACAGTTGAACACTGGAGACAGATCGGATCCTCTCCCGAGAGAAAAACAAAGGCTGTCATACTTCTATTCTATTGGTGGCTGTGTTGACATGGGGAGAAGTGCACGGCATCTTAAAAACCGACATTCGACAAGCCAGGGCATTATAGAAATTTATTCTCAAAGCCCTGCTTTTAAGTTATTATAAGTAAACACTTTCATATAATGCGGCTCTTCAATTCTGAAAGACGTCGTTTTTTTATATTATAACGTACCTGGAAGGTAACCGCACTCCATTCAACCCCGACTGCAACTAGCCTACGGAATGCCGACCCTTACTTTGGAAGTAAGAAAGGGAAACTTAACCCTTGAAGGACATTGAGGCTGAAACGTAGCTGGTGGATGACTTGATCGCACAAAGAATGCACTGATTGGTTCAATAATCAGAGCATTTTGATGTTTATCTTGGTCATGGGGGCCCACATCCTTTACAGGTTAATCTTTGAATGACAGAATGAAGGATATTTGAAGTTGTGGGAGGGCTATCCAAACATGGATTGTAAAGTCTTTGTTGGATGCATGGGCATATTGGAGCTTGTTCAAATGACGAGCTTCCACTGTCCCTAAGGCCATGGGCAACCTCAAAGTCACTATTGTACGTGAAGATGTGCTTTGGCAGTCACGTGCCAAAATTGAATGTCCATGTCATATTCCTAGGGATCTGCATCATCTTGTACCTTTCATATGATGAAATGTGGTATTTTTTTACAAAACTGACTTAGCCCCTAATGGACCAAGTTTTTGTTCAACGTATGCAAGAAATCTAGGGTAGGTTCCTACACAGTCAATTTTGGTTGAATGTTCATGAAATTTGGACTTGGTATGAAAACACATATCTTCTTCAAGAATAACTAATTTTTTTCTAATCTAGTGCCCGGATCAAAAGTTATGTTGACTTGAAATTTTGGGGCAGCTCAAGCAATTTGGGAATATTTTGGGAATCTTTTGCAAAAAAATTCATCAACTTTTGATATTTGGCATGTATGTAATTAATGAAGTATGGCATACAATTGTCCCAAAAAAATTGAGTCATCAAATCACATTCTAAGAAAAGTCAAACTTTGTTAGCTATGTTGGAGGAGTTTTAAGATAAAACATTTCTTCTAACTTCAAATCCTATTATCTTGCAATCTAACAAGTCAAAATTCTTGAAATGTTTTTACATATTCCAAAATTTTTGTCTTGAAATTTTTATTGTTCAAATTTCAAATTAAAAAATTTCTTCATTGCACAAGAAATCATTAAAAAAAAATGACTAATGTATTGCCAATTCACATAACCTCCTTGCATCACAAAGTAATTTAGTATAAGCTAGACATCTGAGTTGCTTCTAAAAAATTTCATGAGTGAACCTAACATCATATAATTATGAATGGTCAAAATCTTCATTTCTATGTAGAGCAAAAATTTTACACCAAGAAGGCCCAAAGTTTGCTAACACTATTTCACAGGATTTTAAAAAGTTTTTTTTTTCTCATTTCAAACATTACAATCTTTCCAACTACGAAGTCAAATGGGCTGAAATTTTTGCTACTCTGGTAAAATACTTTACATCATTTTTTATGGTTGAAGTTTCAATAAAATAAATTCAATTTTCATTTTTGAATAACATACCAAAAAACACAATTTTTGACAATGTCTTTTTAAAAATAACCTAGGTCTTTTAGGGGTAAATTTATGCCAGATCTAACCTTCATATAGGATATTTGAAAAAATTTACCAAAATTTTTAATGCAAAAACTATAAGTTCAAATTGTAATTCAAAACCCAAGATTTAGATTGGTACATGCATCTTGTGAAGACAAAGAAAATGATACCAAGGAAGTTCACATGTAATTGAGTATTGGAGGTTTCTTAGAGATCTAGCCCCTCAAGTTGAGTCTATTGTTTAAGGATTAACTAGGAAGATACTCAAAATGGTGAACAATTAAGCATTAGAAGGACAAATGTAAGGTGGACTCTAGAGGCATTTTCAGTAACAAATGTTTATATTTTTAGTATTAAAGAAGTGGTGGACTTACAACACGGCAATTTAGAATATACCTTCTATTATTTTAACATGTGTGAAGACACTAGAGATCTAAAATTTAGATTGGATGGATGACTTCATTACTAACTATAGAAACAAAGAAGGTGCCATGTTTCTATTATGAAGGTTTCTATTATGAAGGTTTCTATTATGAAATTGTCAAAAACTTTGTTGGATCTTATGACAATTTGAAAAAAAGTGTATATTTTTTTCATGCATTTTTTTAACAAAGTATGAAAAAACTATGAATTTTCAAAGTGCTAAATTACATATACTCAAAATTGCCCATAGGAATCTTTTATAGAAATTATGTATTAGACAAGACTCTAGATGGAGCAATGTTGGAAACAAGGCACAATTAAGTGTGATTACATTATAGGATTTAAAGCAGTGCTCCCTAAATCATTGATGCCCAAAATAAAACACCTACCTTTGGACCAAAAAGCATCATTGAAATTGTATATTGATTATGCACACCATCAAAATATGACCCTACAAGAGCCTATGGTCAATTTTTAGTATACCAATAGAAAAAAATTGAAAATTGGTAATTTGTTTGTAGTGTATCCAACTAATTCATGTTGAAATTTGTTAGACTCTAATTTTACTTTCTAATAAGATCCTACATCCAAATCCAATACAAAAAATTTATAATTCATAATAAAAAAATATCTTAGTTGCTGTAAGTAGCAATCATGGATGCACTTACAATGGAGAAATTTTTGTTTTTCAAAATTAGGGCACTATTACACCAATATAGAAATCTTTGTAGAAATAATTGTGAAAATCCTTTGGAGATACTTATTGAAGGAATGGTGTATATATGGGTGTTTCCTATATATCTTTAAGATTGAATTTAAAAAAATGAATTGCCAATGTTTTTCAATGAATTATCATGTAAAACCATGAAAATTAAATTTTAAAATTCATCAAAATAGAGCTTTGGTTTTTTGAAACTGAAATTTGGTATGCTTGATTGGAACTATGTAAAATATGAATGTTGATTGTCCAAAACAAAAGCTATCAACTATATTCTACATCATACAAAGAAAAGTGAATGGTCCATAGTGCTATAATGACATATCTTTATGGTACACCATTCACTAGAAGAAATTTGCGTTGGTCTCAACAAAATTCAAATGAAACGTAGGATTTTGCATTGGAAACAAAAAATCACTAAAAAAACATCATTTGGGTTTTGTTGAGACCAACGTAGATTTCTTCTAGTGATTGTAAACTATTGCAAGGGGAGTACAAAAGCCCTGCACTATTACGCTTGCCATACACATGACAAAATTTGGTATAATATTGATCGACTAAAAGCCTCTAATTGTTTGGTTTGGAATAAATAAAATCTTATGTACACCATAACCAATTCTTTTTCAATGAAGTCAATGGCATTTCTTGGCATCTCACTAGCTAAGGCATCTTTATTTTAGATTCTTTTTTTGTCTAGATGTATGTAGACAAGGTCAATCACAAGCAAGCACCAACGTATTTGATCAAGAATAGCTAGGATTGTGAAGAGTGAGAGCATAGATTAATTCAATTATGCGTATCAAGTATGTGGCCTAATACTTTAATACAATTTGTAAAGACTTTAAACATCAATTGCACATTGGTCCATTCAAAAATTTAAAAAAATTCAAGATTAGAATGTTTTTTTGCCTTATGTTTTGTTGTTGATGCTACAGTCAATTTAAGGTGCATAAGCATGTCAAATACACATTTTACTACTTTGCTACGCCAAACTTTGGCTTTGGGGTCACCTAGAGGTTAAGAACATGGTCAAGGGGCTAGTCCAAGTTATTTACATGTGTATTTAAAATTATAGCTTAGGCCATTCACAATGCACTTGGCAAAATTTATTGTGGCCATTTATATAATTTCCTTTCTTAGTCATAATTTGCCAAGGCCTCTATAATTTTTGTTGTTTAGCTTGTTTCTAATTGGCTCTATTTCTTCCATCCAAAGTCTGAATTTTGATATTATTGAGTTTATTTTAAGTGTTTTTAGAGATGCTTTCAGAATAATACTCTCAAATTTTAATTCCACACTATCAATCAATCTAAATTTATTTAATTTGTTGGAGTTGTTTGCCGTATGCATTGCAAATGCCTTTGAAGAGTAATTTAGCAATAAATTTCAAGCAGAAGTTATAAACTATGACTCACAAAATCACATCCATTTGGTTATATCTTAGGGGGCTTTAGAAAACTAGACAATGAATTCAATATATATGGTCCTTTGTAATTTCATGCCTAAAAATTATAAAAGTTTTAGAAATAAATGGGAACCAATAAATTCAATGTGAGATTACTATTGGTATATTTACAAATTATTTTTAATATTTTAAAAATATTCTATGAGTGTCTGTATTGCTTATAGTCTACTAAAAAAACACTTTGTTTGCAAGTGTTTTTTAACCCCTAAAGGACCAAGGTGCATTTTTTGGCAACAAAACTTTTTTGGGCAAGTGTATGTGAGCGGAGATTTCCATATTTTGGCCCAAATTTTAGTGGAAGGGGTGGACGAGGAATATCTTTGATGTGCACTAAATTTCAAGATATTTGGAATTATGAGTCAAAAGTTATGGCCTAATATGTAGTTTGTTTCTCAACTCGGGCAGTCCAAGCAGATCTGAAAATCACTTTTCTCAATAATAAATATTTGAAATTCATTTTTTAGATTTATATATACATAGAAAGTTTTGAATCATTCCATTTTGATCAATGAGTCAAAAGTTATAAGGTGTTTTAGTTTGTGGGCAATTATGGATTCTCTACTTCAAAATAAACTTTGAAGTTCTTTATTGAACTCAATTCTTAATACTTTTGAAAAAAAATAAAAAATTTTAGGTGAAGATTGTTTATTACAACATTACAACCATTGAGATTGGCATTTTTCAATTTCATAACTAAATTATTAACAATTTAGTATTTTGATTCATTCCTTACTTCTTTCTACTTATTATTTTTTTCGTATATGTTGTACAATTCCAAATGATTTGAAATTTTCAAGCATGTAGCCAACTTGCCTTGAAGAATGAATCTAAAGAATTGCAACCATTTTGAACATTTTCATACAAATGTGACCTTGTGAAGTGCAGCTGCCCAGTTTTTTTCAGGGCCAAAAAAGTCTTTTTGTCAATTGAAACGCTAATATCTTGCAATCTACGTGGTGGAAATTTCTGAAATTTTTTTCACATCTTTTCAAATTATCATAATACAAGATCCTATGGTTGGATTTGCCCAAAAATCTTTTTAAATTTTTTTGGTACTTGTCCTAAACATGGTAGTTTTGGAGCAAGTTTGGTGAAAACATAGTCAAAGAACTTTAGCAATTAACCCCTAAATGACTAGTCCATTATCATATGGTAAAACTCAGTTGGTGATCTTAATTTAGACTTTAAAATCATATATGATTTTTAATTAAATATTTTTTCTCCATGAGAATATGAGTTATCCATCAATGTAAAATTTATATTATTTTTGTTAATAAATTATGATTTTTCTAACATCAATACTAATGAGAAAAAATAAATTCATAATAGAACTAAAAGAATCCAATTATTTAAAAAATTCTCCAATAGATACAAGTAATCATGAGAAAAATTGTCAATTTTTTTAATAATTGTTATTATATTTACAATTCAAATATTAGTGGCTCGAGGGGTACACTACCTAGTATATTCAAACATCATGTGTGTTCAAGCCTCTATTATATAGGGGCTATGTAGATAGATTTTTTAAATTATATAGGGCCATCTTTAGATAAATTTCTAAACCTATCTTTTTTCATGAACCCTACATTTAATTTTAAAATTTATCATGTATTAATTTTTTGTACCCTATGTTCATTATTAGTAAAGAATAGGTGCATACTTTCTTACAAACACTTAATTGTATGAAAACTCAAAAGGAAATATGTCCAAAAATTGTGCATATATGTGATGACATACTTTAGAGAATTAGAAATAGAACCTCATTTGGAAATCCACTTGCAAACAAAGAATGCTTTGAAATACAAACTACATTCAAACAACAACTACTTCAAAGCAAAAACCATGCAAAGACTTGTCAAAACTAGAAGTGGAACCTTAGTTGGAGAAGTGTAGCTATACAAACAACAATTTGAAATACCAACTGCATTCAATCAATAAGTATTTTCAAATACAAACTATGCAAAAACATTTGGGAATTATACAAAAAATGTGAGAACTTGTATGAATAGAAGTTGACGTTGCAATGTGCAAAAATGTAACATATGTCTTCACAAACACACCACATGCATGGGAAATGGAGTCCAAAAATTAAAGGCTAAACAAAGAAAGATCCAGGATTTTGTTTTTAAAATGTAATAGGAAATTGGCCCTTTAACACACATGGAGATCTTGAAAATAGAACACCCCAAGAACCAAGTAGCCTATAGAGTACATTGACTTGAATGAAGTAACAAGATGCAAAAAATCTACAAATTTGCACAATACAAAGACGATAAAATTAAATGAAGAAATTAAAATTTGAATGACAAATTAAAAAATTCAACAATTCTTAGATATAAGTAAGGGCACTACCTCAACACAATGTTCGAGTTACCCAAACATGGAGAGATTGGGCCGGACCATCTCCCTTTTGCACTAAGATTTTAGTTTGTCCCATCTATTCTAAAGAATACCTCATAGTCGATGCAGGTCTACAACACATAGCTCACCAAGTGGCATGATCTTTAGTTTCTTAGGACTTTAGCATCAAATCTCCAAAACTTAGAAAAGACATCTACCTTCTAGTCAAATGGCTACAAAACCACCTTTGCATTTCTAGCCATTCAGAAGTCCATAACAAGTCTACAAGTCTACATTGCTTGTTTGCATCACTTTCTCCTTCTTCCACTCAAATAACATGTACTTTGCAGAATCTATTCAATTGCTCCAACTTCTTCTTGACATGCCAATTGTCTTTGGTACCTCCAAAATCAAACATCCACTCTAAAATGCCATTAGATTCAAAGGTGAACCTAAACACCTCTAATGTCACAACACTTCTAATCTTGCCAAAGTATTTAGGATTTACAAATTCATCTTTCATCTTCCAACATCCACAAGGTGATCTTTTTGGAAATATTAGCAGTCATTCTTCTTTCAAATTGCAAACCTCACAAACTATTGTATATAACCTATATTTAACTAATTATGGACAATTGCACAAATTATGGACAAATTCATAGTCCATAGCCACATTAAAAAAGGTAGAGAACATGCTTCAAATGATTAAAAAGTGTCGGTAGCCCACCCACACCTTGTTCAGAAGAACCGAGGGTACAAAAAAAAGTGGATTGTTGTATTTTGGACCGGTTTCTATGCAATAGCAGAACCGGTGCCTATGACCGTGCACCCATCCCGTGCCCATTGACATATAGGCTGGCAGCCGATAAGACAGCACAGTAAAGTGCGCAAAACCAAAAAGCAGGACAACGAACAAGAAAGATAGAGATATGAGCAAATCGCCTGTGCACTGAAGATAAAACAGTTGTAACATGGTCCCTATAGGAGATTCAAATAAATGTGATTTGTCAGCAACCAACGGATACATATTAAAAATGTCAAAATTGACTAGTCATAAGACTTATAGTCACAACCTATAAGATATGAAGGCACACCCTAAAAGATATGAAGGCACATTCACAAATGAGTAAATATTGTGGATATGCATGTAATCATCCTGAAGTGAAAACATCCTGTTCAAGAACCATGCGATTGACATGCAGCGAAGCCTTTAGTATCGGCTGGCAGCCGACACTTGCAGCGAGGACTCGGATCCGTCTAGCAATGTGATGGTGACACAACTCCAGAGCTAAACTATTGTATCGGCTGGCAGCCGATAGGTCCGAGGCGATATGTCAGTAATCCTCTCCGCCTTCGTCTGCATCTCTGTCCAAAGCTGCCCCGCGGCCTCCAGATTCGCAATAGCAGCAGCAACGGATGCCTCCGGGATGACATGAGATGTGGGAGGTCCTTTCTTTGCATGCGAGGGCATTCTGTGCGAATACAAGACAATGTTGACATGGACCATCTGCGGAAGACAAAGTTCCTTGTGCCATCTTCGGGTCCAGCACTCCCTTGCAATGAGCGCTTTTGACTCCCTCTTGGCTTTCATCGGAGTCCACCACTCAATTTTAAAATTACCATACGTGGGCCCCGGAGACATGTCCATACATTGGAGTACCCGTCCCAGCCAGACAGGCAGATGATTGTTGTGACATAGTCGACAAAGAACAAAGTCTCTGAGCAGAACATCCCTGAATGGATTGAATCTCAAGCGCGGCCTGTCCTTCGCAGGTCCGTAGTATGGAGTGGGATCCCCTTTGTCTTCCGAAGTGGTGTCTACTGAATAATTCTCCTCCGCCCCCTTGTCTACAAAAGTCGACGTGTGATCTCTTGTCCAATCAGAGAGCGGCCATAATCCTTCTTGAAGCAATGCAAGAGTTTGAGGCAGGGCCGAATTGATCTCCGATTGAATTCTTTCCCAGTAAGCCACACAGCTTGCCATTTCCTGTGCGTACCGTCTATCTCTGGCCATTCCCGATTTCCAGAACTCAATGAACTTTGCTATTCCATTTTTGATGAATGTCTGTTTCTCATTACACTCTGTAGCCCTTGCGACTTCCTTTTCTGCATTTCGCCTTCTGGTATTAATGTCCACATTCCCCCAGAGTGCCTTGAAAGGCACAGGTCGAGGGTCCCCCTGTGGAATATTGGGTTGTCCATTTTCGTCCGCTGTCCACATTTTGACAGGTGCACCAGGAGGCAGCCACGAAGAATCTGTGGCCCTGAGCTTGTACCTCATGACCGGCCATCCACGATCCACACCATCCTCCACGACGTAGAACTTGAAGAGGTGTTTATCTCTGAGCCCGATGATTTTGTTCACCCCATCATGATGGAAGCCCTTGAAGTATGATTTGAAGTCCGCCACTTCTTGCACGAACTCCGGAATGAAGGCTACAGTCTTCTATGAATCCATGAACGCCTTCATGAGATCCGCGAGTACGTATGTGTTCTTCCTTTTGATCAGTTTAGAGAGATAACTGAAGTGCGCATCAATGTCCTCGTGCGTATGCCCGACAATAAGGAACCCCACTAAAACTTCCTTGAATATGCGCCTGGCAGTGAGCAGTGAGCAGAAAGCCATAAGGAATCGATTTTTGTTGTCCTTTGCTGAATTGTCGAGTTGCAAGAACAGTTTCCTCGGAAGTGGGACCTGAGGTCGTCTTGGTCTCGCTGCGTCGATCACCATGTCCGAGGCCTACGAGATTGACGAGTTGCATCTCAATTTCCTATGAAGCAGAGCCTCGAAGAAGGTGTTTAGCGGTGGAGTCGAGAAGAGGATCTTGGACTCCCGAACAGGTGGTAGTTCTAGGGCCCTGAGGACCCTGCAGATGGACGAAATTGTGAAATTTGAATCCCCAGGCCAGAGTGATGTGGAGTAATGTGCATACGCGCCATCTCCATGTCCATGTGTGAGCATTCCAGTACACGAGATTGGTATTTGCCCTAGCCCTGCGGTGGCCTTGGTGATGCGCTGCATCCTCGGAATGGCAGTCTTTGTGGTGTCCATTTTGTCATGAATAATGCAGAGGAACTCTGATGGATTTTGCACCAACTGCGCGGTCCATCCACTGTATACATTTCTACAAGTGCGCTGGTAATTGAGATGTCTCTCTCTGTCGTCGACCAGGGCCTGCCACTCATCACAACCTCTTGGATACTTTGCAATGAACTCTACCAGGAAGTCACATTCTGTGCATTTTGAGAAATTGCTCCCTACCGCCTTGACCTCTACGTTTTTGAAATGAGCATTCCGAAGGCGGCTGATAGCAGACTACGAGACCGGCTTCATATTGCATATTCCATTGACCTGAAGAACATGACTTCATGGATGAGTTTCCATGGAAGACTATAGAGTTGTATCGGCTGGCAACCGACAGAACTGCAAATGACGGCCTATAGAAAGGAAAGATCAATGGCTTCTACATTCAAAGTCCAGACATGATTGTATCGGCTGGCAGCCGATAAAAGGACTTTTCTACTGTAGACGAAGAGGCAGATGATGGACTTACATAATTGACTTGTTCGCGCATGTGATCCCAATTCATTGCAGAGGGGAGGACCTTGAGATTGTCGACGCGTTTATTTCCAACCATTCTGAACTCGTTTGGCATTTTGTCGGCATTGTCGTCGATGATCGTTTTGAGGGTTGCTTGAGCTTGAATTGTTTGTGGCCGTGGCCGTCGGGCCCCCGCATTTCCATGCGAGCCGTTAACGGATCCTCCCACGGCCGCAGCCTTGTAAACATGATAGGCCGACCTCGATACCCCGTGAATGATATACCATGCGTTCTCGCAGACGTCTGTATTTGCAAGAGTAATGAATTTTTTCCCTGGAATAACCCCTGCATGAAGCTGACTCTGCACCGCATACGCTACCTCCCTCCTACTCTCGAATGTACAAGCGAAGAACTTTCGTCGTATAGACCTCGTGTCCTCCCAGGGAAACGTCTGGCAGCATTTGAGCTTACAGCACTTCTGTGAGCTAACCTTACGTACCTCCGTCTTCGAGGTCTTCATTTGCAGCCTAGATTGGCTTTCGTGATCCTTGGGAATCACCCTTCCGCGCACAGAGCGGTATGGATTCCTCGGTACCCCCTGCATTCCGTTATCGTCTGACTCATTCAATAGAGCAGCCTCTGAGCAGAGCGTGACAATTTCAGATAGTAGCCTTCCACCCTGCAACCTTGTGTGTGTGAGCCTCCAGCACATGGTTGTCATTTGCAGTTCGTCATTGTCCGATACGAACATGACCCCGACATCCTTGTCGCCCAGGACGCCATCATCGTAGGCCTCATCTGGTAGGCAGACTTGGATCATGGCTCTTCCGAGAACCAAGAAGTCGTCATTGAGAAGTTCACAGTATTGATTTCTCCAGAGCGGTCTATCTGGGATTGGAAGCCCAGCTTGCATTCCATCCGGATGGCCATTATCTCCACTTTGAGTATCAGCTCTAAACGCGTCCGAATGCTCCATGCTGTCAGCAACACTTGTGTCGGACACGACAGTGCCAGAGGTACTGTAACCATGAACATCGCGGTGATCCTCTGCAGACCCGCGGTTGTCATCGTCGGACGAATAGAGCCTATCATCTCGCTCGTCTTCATCTGATGCACTAGGAAGTACTCGCTGTGTTCCCGGATCACATAATTCTACCTGTACATCGTTCGAACTCCCACCACTCTCGTAGTTACCATCGACTTGAGCCTGCATGAAATGGGTCGTAGGTTCTCCTGTCGGCTGGCAGCCGACAACCTTGGTTATTGGGACGGAGGTCTCGATTGGTCTGACCTTATAACCACTCCAGAGTATTTTGAATCCAACACAGCGTTTGAGTGTCATGAATTCAGGAATCTCGCAATAAGCACTCTGATCCTGGAAATCATCGACGACGTGCAGTAGCTTCACAACGAGGAAGAAGCTGTGAGGAACGCGAAAGCCTTCCCAGTAACCCTTCGGAGAGCAATGTACAATTGTACCTACACCAGCATACAACAGATTCGTGCCCACAGTCTGCAGTAGTGAGACATCCATATTGACAGTGAGTGACAGGAATTGTTGTATGGGTTTTTCATCTGTGGCCACTTGTATCGGCTGCCGGCCAACACCAGCAGAAGAAGACCCTTCAAACTCTGCATGGGGATAGATGTTCTCTACCTCCCACACGATCGACCTTCCCGGGCAGTGTCGCAGGAACACCATGTCTCCCTCAGGAAACGGAAGAGGCATATCGAGGTTATTTGGAATGTCTAGGACATGAACGCGTACGAGGTAGGGATCGCGGCTCACCACCCTTTCTACGACCGCCCTTCCGGAGTAGTATAATCCTTCCAGTGTAAGAGCCACAACAACTCCCTTCTGCATTTTCAGTCTTCCGGAGCCTCCATTTTTCGTGAATGCCTCAATAGGACTCGCACCCGATGTCCAGTCATCACATCCACTCATGATTTGAAATCAGAGTCAGAACCCACAATGTCGGAATCTCTGTCAGACCCGTGATGACCTTATCGGCTAGCAGCCGATACGTCTGTGTACCTGTTGCTTCACGACCTTTCTGGTACACAAATTGGTATCGGCTGGCAGCCGATACCACTGTCCGTACGGCCAAGCACAGAGGCAGGACTGTACAGCTAGAACTTTGGGAATCATGCACGAAGCTAGATTTTGCGCTTCCTATGATCTAGGCACTGTCCACAGATGCTCTGACCAGTAAAAATAATGAAATGGAAACACATGTGCAACTGAATAGGAAATCCTGAACCTCTGTCAGGCAACTAATTTTCGAGAATGCTCCTGACTACTACTGCAATTAGAATCCTACTGCAATTCAAATGTAGCTTGGAGCAATTCAAATCCCACTGCAAATCCTACGTAAGCCTAAACGCCACATAACAACTGTCGAAGAGTGCTTCCTGAACCCGGAGACTACTCAATGCTGCACTGAACTGAGGTCTACTGAATTCCCTGTCACATTGCATCCCTCATAAACATTCCACAACAAGCCACTGCAATTCCCTGACGGTTTTTGGACGCTCTGAGTGCGTGTGTGGGGCAAATGAAAATGGAAGTCCTCCAAGATCTGATCCTAGGTGAGCAAGCCTGAAACTGAATTTGGCGCCTGAAATTTGAATCTGGAAGAGGATGAAGTTGTGGTGATTGCAAGAGAGACAAGTCCGTGCATCGGGAGATCGTGTTGGGAAACGTACGCATCTCTGCAATGAGTGTTCGTAACTTCCATGTACTTTGCTGGATGTGGAGTACATGCAAACGGATGAAAACCTGCGATGGATGAAATTTATGGAAGAACGGACTCGGTTTGTCATGATTGCGCCTACCGGCTGGCAGCCGAGGGTTTAGGAGGTATACACCCCTGGCCACTTTCATTTTCTCTCATTTGCCATTTGCGTCTCCTGCTCTCTCTCTGTTACTCACTCTCTCTCTCACTCACTCTCAGCCTCACTCACTCTCACTTTGCCATTCTTCCTCCTTCAGTCCGGCTTGCAACTGACATCCCGTCGCAAAGCAAAGGAGCAGCTGATACATCCTAGTGCAGCCGATACGCATTTCTGGCCAGTCGACAGTGAAAGAGAGCGAGGCAAGCGTGATTTTTCAGCAGCCGACAAGTCATCTTCAGCAGCCGATAAGCGACAGAGTCCATTGGCGATGGCGTCCTCCGATTTGGCGACTGAGAGGTACTTTTCACTACATGTATCGGCTGCCAGCCGATACACTGTCATTTGCTATATCATATAGGATAGCCATTTAGATTCTGAGGCACCTATTACTTGCTATATCGGCTGGCAGCCGACATACATTGCAGCACTCACTAGGAGCCTGAGCTTAAGCTATGTCGGTTGGCAGCCGATATGATCCCGGGATGGTTGACTTAGGAATTTCTAGAAATGTCTTCCGACGGTAGGGTTTAGGGACTGAGAGGTTGTATCGGCTGGCAGCCGATACAGTGGATGCACAAAGTGAAGGTGCATAGTGTGAGTGTACTGAGAATTCAATTGTATTGTTCTATAGGAAATCGACTTAGGAACTTCTAGAAATGTCTTCCGACGGTAGGGCTTAGGGACTGAGAGGTTGTATCGGCTGGCAGTCGATACAGTGGATGCTCAAAGTGAAGGTGCATAGTGTGAGTGTACTGAGAATTCAATTGTATTGTTCTGTAGGAAACCGACTCTCTTGGCCCGCCTTCTGGGAAAGCAAATCCCAAACTCTCGGATATTGGGAGACGGGTTTCCATCGAGGGCAACATGGCGAGCGATCGAGGCCATCCAAGAATGGGGTCTGTATTGGAGGCAGTTACCCGACACGACAGTGGAGATCGTATGCTCCTTCAAGCTGAAAGGGAACATGACCCCAGGCAAAAGAAGTGTATTGTCCGTCATGGCTGTTGGCGATTCCGTGCACGTCATGATATGCTTGATGCCACTGGCAAGCACGGATGGAGTTGCCGATTATTTCGCGGTGGAGTTGCCAGTGAACAAGTGCACGGAGGAGGTCTGTGGAGAGAAGTCAGTGTCGATGGGCATGATGTTCGAGGGAAACACGCCGTCCAATGCAGAGGAGCTCATCCAGGGCTGGGAGTGCTTGAAGATAGAGCGCGATGAGCACAATGCGTTCATCGCTCGTGAGTTGGAAAAGGGGAAGAAAAAGGTACCCTCGGCGAGGAAGCAAGTGGCGGCGAGAGTGACTGAAGACGCTGCAACTGATCTGCAGGAGACCGGGTCGCCCAGCAAACCGAAGAGAAAAGCGAAGGCCAGGGACGACCCCAATAAGCCGCTGAAGCTGACACTCAACGAGGCACTCCGGCGTGGAAATCATCTCACAACCAAGACGAAGGAGAACGAGGTGAACGCTATTTACCACGCGTTGGAAACGGGGCTCCTGCACGCGTTTCCTTACAAAAAGCAGCGTCTTCCGGGGGTCATTCACTCGGACAAATTCCACATTGCACCGGACGAGTTGAAGTACCGGAAAATTGCAAAGGACCGACTTGGCCAGGTAATTCGACGATCACTTCCATCCTTTATTGGTTTTTATCTTCCCATATAATGTATCGGCTGGCAGCCGACATCTGTAGCTGGTCCTTAATATTTTGGCCTTCTCTCAATTCAGGTGAAGACCATGTACAAGGGATACGGGTCCATCAGGAAGAAGCCGGAAATCCATGGGATTCCTCTGAAGCGGGCTCCACTGCCAACGGACAAAGGGCTAGACGCCGTGATGGACGAGTGTCCCGGGAAGGATCAGACTGTTGTTGTCGACGGCATCTCAATGCCGTGGTGGAAGGCGCCAAATGTCCACTGGTATATCATTGGTGGGCAACACACAGTGACGGCCTGTCGAGAATTGGCCGAGCAATATCCGGACGGCTCTGAAGCCAAGACTGACCTCCTGGAGTTCGAGGTCATTCCGGTATTCAGTAGAAACCCGGACACACTCGTCAGAGTCTCCAATGCCCTCAATCTCAACATTGCGGAGAAAGTGGCAAAGGAGACCTTCAGATCCTGCGCAGAGATGGGAAGAGCGGCGTGGGTGCAAGCGGGGTGCCCAGAGCCGCATCGTGGAGGTGGAAAGCCGTCAGCAGCATTTGAGGTAATTCCCACGCACCTTTATTTTTTTCTCCCTTTTGATTAATATATTATGTATCGACTGGCAGCCGATACCATTCTCCCATGTTCTAAACATTGCGGTGGATCTCCTCTAGGCTGCGAAGCTGAAGGTGATGGCGCACTTCGTGGATGAGAAGGTGTCCTCCAAGTTGCCCCTCATCTTCATCAAGGAGACCACCTGGGTGCTATGGACAGAGGTCTTCGATGCATGGGAGAACGGGGAGCTTATTGGAGATGATGGGACTGTGCCAAATCTCTTCGTCAATCGGAAGCCGCTCACTCACATCACCAAAACGGATCTCACGCCAACGCTGGGGCTTCGGGATTCGGATCTGTGCGAGCTAGGGCGGGAGATCGTTGCACTTCGCGTGAGCATCAAGAACACCGCGAAGGCCAAGTCCTCGGGGAAGATCACTCTCTTCGACTGGTGCAAGGACAAAAAGCTGGACAGGATCGTCATGAACGAGATCATGTGGACCAGGAAGAAGCATCCCCTTCCCTGCAAGGACCAGGGCTGGACCCCATATACTGACGAGGATTGGATGGAGCTTGCTGAAAAGGAGGGGTACTCAGCGGCCGTAGTCCGAAACGTCTGGAAGGACATGATGAAGTTCACGGACGCCAACAACTGGTTGAAGGGGCGAGTGAACCCTATGAATCCAACGACGAACAAGTCGAAGGATGGCAAGGCGCCGGGGGTCTTCTTCACAACGTTGGCGAACTACGCCAAAGTCGAATTGCCTCCGACGCGTGGGAAATCCGCCGACCTGAAATACGAATGCTATGTCGGAGAGAGTATTCCTGAGGTGGTCGACTTTGTCCGTCAATTGAAGGGGAATATGGCGCTGGAACCCGAGGACAAAAAATTCATTGTCCTCTTTGGGTATACAGATATGGGGGAACCGGTTCTAGTGAACAAGAACGATCTGCTCGATCTAGCACTGGCCGCTAAAATCCCTGAGGTGGACGGCCCGAATATCGGAGAGACCGAAGCGTACATCCCCCTGCCAATGCTCCTTATCGGGAACACGCGTTTCCGAGATTCTATCGCGACGGCCTCGTACTCGTCCTCGTCCTCTTGGTACTACCATTCGGTGTACTATCAACCATCTCCCCGTGGAGGCTTTCAGAAGGCGGAGATTGAATCCATGCCTTTGGTCACTCTGTCCTTGACCTTCCCGAAGCCCGAGGACAGGTCCAGTATTTTCCCGGTCTTCAAGCGCTTCACTGGGATCAACAAGGCGCCCGACTGGTTCAATGTCGACGTTGAGGGCGAGGTCGACTGGAATGGCGGGATGTGCGGGGTTGGTCATGGACTTCTAGAGAAACTAATGATGCCGACCCTAAAATCCAAGGATGCCATCGTCATCAACATCTGGGGGGCCGAGAACATCATGGAGACCGCTCTGGTAAGTTTTCTTATCCCTTCCTCACATTTGCATTGTTCAGAGGAAGTGAAATCCTGTCGGCTGGCAGCCGATACAACATGTTACTCACTTGTACTCCATGGGTTCGCAGAGGAATGGGCGGGCCGTCATGGAGTTCGTTCGGAAGGAGGACGGATTGCAGAAGGCCATGGAACGTGTGAGGGGAATGAACCTCGTCTCCTCGGCTTCCTTAGGACCTTCTTCGGGGATGCCTGCGCTGACAGACCGGGGGGGCGCAAGCGGATCGGGGCAAGTGTCGCCTACGGCATCACATCAGCAACCGCGGCCGATCTCAACCCTCAATCTGACGGAGACTCCCGGTGGCGCGGCGGCGCGGAGACGGCCGCAGGGTCAGTCTCAGGAGCGACCAGAAATTCAGACGTTTCTGATTGACTCAGACAGTGATGACACCCCGAAAGAGACACTCATTCGAAGGCAACGGCAACGAAGTCCTTCATCTCCGCGGCGTTCTCTCAATCTTCCCCCAGCTTCAAATTCGGAGACGCTCGGGATGCTCCGACCGGAAAATTCATATGTCGCAATGGTCGTGGACTTGCACGTTCAACCACCGTCAGAGGAGATTCGTAGGATTCCACAGGCTCTAGTGGTCAGTCCTACGACAGAGCCTCAAGTGGGAGTCACTGCAATTGGCCACCCCGCTACTGCAGCTGACATTAGTATCGGCTGCCAGCCGACACCCATAGTGGTTTCCCCGCTTGAACCATGACGGGGAAGAAGCAAGTCGGCCACGCTCGAAAAGGAGTCGGAGTCGGCAGATTCGCGGAGGTCAACTCGGGTTCAGCAAAAGCGAAAACGTCCGAGTGACGAGGAAGACGGTGGCACGGCGGCGCGGGAGCAGGACTTCCCAAATGAAGCGATGTCTCCCGCTCGATCTCAGAGGCGGGCTCAGACTGGAGGTTCGTAGGCGATAGACATGCTCCGCGATGTTTGTGGAGTATCTAAAATAGCTCATGTATACATAGCACTGCCTGGCTCAGACTTGTGCGTAGACTTGTCAGTAGGAGCCTTCATCTCGGCAGACTAGAGTACTTATGGACTGTGTCGGCTGCCAGCCGATACGGTGCACGAATGTTTTGTTATGTACCTAGGTTCATTGCTTCTCATGTTCTATGTATTTCGTTTTGCAATGCAGATGATGACTCCACAACTTCTGAGAAATTCCCCGCCACCGCGTCTAAAGGTTGGCAGGAGTGTGACAAACCAGCTCTAGAAGAAAGGGTAGGGAAATCGTCTAGTGCTGGCCCGTCTCAGGTAGCGACTCCGAAGTTGTTTCTTTTCCTTGAGGTTCAGGGAACTCTGCTCTTCTATGAGCCCCTCATTTTAAAAGGGAAAAGTATGCATCAGAGGTCACAAGTAAGACCTCGACCAGGTCTTCAGGAGTTCATCAGGTTCTGTAAGGGTCAGGACATTCAAATCATCTATTGGTCGCATTTACCCAAGAAGACTCTTGAGCAGCGTCTTCATAACCTGAAATGGCTGGTGCCGAATATCGGAGACGATTACCTGGCTTTTGGACAAGAGGACTGTGACGAGAGTGCTTATCGAGACCCTTAGAATCCCACACGACCAATTTTTCTGAAGCGTCTCGCAAGGATTCTCGCTTCATCCTCCTTGTACGATAATGGGGCCACGATCAACAACTCATTGATCGTGGATCACGAGCCCTATCGGAACGTTTTGAATCAGCCATATAGTGCGATTCATCCACCCACGGTTGCTATGTATTCGGAGGGTTCGCTGAAGGGTGGAAAACTGCCTTTTCTCGAGGCGAAGCTCATCCCGTTCACTGAACGGTTTTTGTCTTCGGGACTCACGGTCCCAGAGTTCTGTCTAAAGAACTCTTCACTTGGGAGTGCACGTTGTATGCCGGGCTCTCTTCTTCATAATCAGTTCGTGAATGTGACACCGCCATATCAAAAGGGATTCGAGGTGCCATATTCACTAGAGGAGCTGCAGGCCATGGGAGTTCCCAAATGAAGCGGGTCCTAATGGAGGAGGCATAGTGTATCGGCTGCCAGCCGACACATATTTCTGTAGATTGTATATATTCTCTGTAGATAAAGGAGGACGTCTAGAGACTACATCTTTTGTGTACATTATTTTCTTTTGTATTGATTAAACAATTTTCTTGTAATGAAGGCATTTCAGTCCAATTTTTCCTAAAACTTGCACATGGGATACTCACTCTCAAAGCATTCAAATGTTTCCTTTGAGAGTTTCAGCATTAGGTCTTGGTCATTCTAATCAAGTGATCGCAATAATGTAGGTGCAGGCATTCACTCATCTGTGCACAATCTATCTGGCACCTTTTGTTTGTTTCTCAATATGAATTATTGGCTGCTGTCGTGTGTCAGGCCGTAGTATTGGCTGCCAGCCGATATCAATTGGCTTGTCTTCTTTCAGTGGATGTTGATGTTGTATAATCTTGTAACTACTAACTCATGTTCTGTTCAGGAGTCCAACGTGGGCCATTCACAGTCGTTCAAGAAATGTGTGGTTCTATGCGTCACGGGACTACTTTGTTATCTCGACCCAAACATCGAGGTGGACAAGTCGGACCCGCACAGAAATGTCATTAAAAGGCCAGGGCTAGTTGCAATGTTCATAACACTGTTTGAAAAGTTCCACGTAGGAATTTGGTCCAGGATGCCAATAGTGGATCTTAGGCCTCTGCTTGCGCACTTGCTTCCAAAACATGTCAGAGACAACCTAGCGTTCGTTTATGGCAGAGAGTACTGTGTAGATAGCCAGAATTTCCCGTGGTGCTACAAAATGCTCTCAATACTTCACACTAAGAGACCATCCAGGATGACATGCTTCACGGACCAAGTGCTCATGGTCGATGTGTGCCCGCTTTCGCTCAGGAGGACGCCGGATACGGCGTGCTATATTCCGCTACCATTTACGGGGGATCTCAATTTCCCGAATATTAGTAGAGTTATTCCGAACATTTCAACGGATATTATTCCATTCATTTATCCCATGCACGAGCATGAGTCAGTCTCGGAATACATGAAAGGCGCAATCAGACCGGGACAATTACACTATGAGGTTGCACAGTCAATCAAGTACGGGAAGCCAAACTGGAATGGGATATTCTGGTGATTTGCCCTACATGGTGTCGGCCGCCAGCCGATACCCTTGCAGACTGGAATCAGGGGGGGCTTCAATACCTTCCAATCTCGTCCCCTTTACCTTATTCCCAAATTTGAACGGCTTTATTGTCAACGCCAGTATTATCGAATCGACTGCCTCTTCACTTCAAGACCTATTCTCTGGAGTTTTCTGGGGGGGATATCGGCTGCCAGCTGATACGAGCAATTCAGTTCATTGGATCAGATGGACTCAGGGTTTAGGGTTTAAGGAGGAGCATTCGTTGCTCTTCATCTTACAGATGGCTGCCATAGTCGATTTTCATAGTTTACGTAGTGCAAACACTTTCATAGATCTAGGTGCTTTAGAAAATGATGTTAGGAATCGGTTGGCAGTATCAGGCGCCAGCCGATACTTTGTTCCAAATTTGGACACAACATAGGAGCTTATGAAATTATTCATTTAACTACTAATTGGAGGCTCTGAACTCAATAACTTACCGTGTGTTGTGGTACTTTGGTTTGTTTAGTGGTTGCGTCCATTTCTGTTCATTGCTTATGACACAAATCTATGCATTCGACTATATCGGCTGACGGCCGATATATTTCTGGACTATGGATTTGTCCATAATTAGTTAAATATTAGTTATATACCAATCCTTATATTGACATGAATTTTGAAATCTGACTTAAACCAACAAAACCTAAAATTTGAAGCTTACTCCCCCAAATAATACATTGGTATTCCACCCTAAAACTACAATTCACTCCACCCTAACCACATGAATAGTAAGCTCCAAAAACACAAACCACCGTTGCTTCAATTTACAATTTGAGAAACACCTTCTAGCATTTTGAGTCCAAAGTTGCCAAAATCCTTTGAGCATTTATAGCTTGAACCAAAGCAAGAATCTATTGCAATATCTTGAATCCAAAATATAAGCCCTAGCATGTAGGAATCAAGAAATCCAAATTGAAGTGCACTCAACATCATCCACAATCATTTTGTGAACCACTTGTCATCCATTATCACTGAAATTCTATCAACTATCACTGAGATTTTATCCATTGTCACAAAGATTCGTTGTCTCTAGAACCCATAGGACCTAGTCCTTTGTATTCCTAGTCCCTTGTATTCTTGAAACCATACTTATTATATTCGTTTTAGTTCTTATACTAGCTATAGTTCTTAAAAGTTCAAAATTTTAGGGAATCTTTCTAGCAAGGCTACTTTAGGAAAAAATAGGTAAAATTATTTACTATTTCCTATCCTTTATTATTTATAACTTGAAATACCCAATTTTAGAGATGATTATTTACTACTAAAAATTGCCTAAAATTTAGGACAGCGTAATGAAAACCACCCTTCATTTAATTGCATACCATAATTTTAAAAAAAATAGGGAGTGCATCTCCAAAGATTTGTGGCAATGACTTTGAGGTTAAATATATACTATCAAATTACATTTAGCCTTTACATAATTGATCAATATAATTTTGATCATCTTCATGTATAAATAAATTTATTTATTTCAAATGTTGATTTTTCAGATTTTTTGGTAGAGAAAACTAACTATTGCAAATCTTAAAGAGCAATGTGTATATAGCTATATCAATTAGAATACATATTAGGACATTCTAAAAAAAATTCCAAAAATGAAGAACAATATTTAGTAATTTATATTTAAAAAATAATTTTACAAAAGAAAATACAAATGAAATACATGCCAAAATTGTATTGTATAGATTTTGATACATCGAGTTTCTTATTGTAATAAATCATTGATCTTTTTGAATTTTTCCAAAGTTTTTGAAGGAAGTGGAAAGATAATTTTTGGCTTCACTTTCTAATTTCCAATCTAACTATACAAATGGATAATTTAGAAATTACTACTTTAAATTAGGCTATTTGTTTTTTTGTTTTTGTTTTTTTGTTTGTTACATTGAAATCTCCTAGACCGTGTGTCCTCCAATAGTGTTCTTGGTATTATTGGAAAGCCCTAGGCAAGGAGGGGTGCACAACCTTGGTTTCGTGGCATTCAAACCTACAATGGGAAAGTTAATTAATTTCAAAGTTGCTATGACTTTAGAAAAATTAAAAAAGTATTTTTACTTTTTTTTTAATTGTGGCAACGACATGGGACATACTAGTTACAATGAAGTTTGATGGAGGCTCAACCACTTTGGGTATCCAAAAACTTCTCAAATGATTGATCCCTATAGTTACATTTGATATTGTACTAAATTGTTTTTATAAATAAACCCCTAAACTAAAAACTAAAAAATTCCTTGAAAAAGTGGGGACTATAAATATACATCATGATGGCAATTTGGACCATTCAATTTTCTTTGCATAATGTAGAATACAATACACACTTTTTGGTTTGCACAATCAATATTCATATCTTAGGCAATCCCAATCAAGTGTACCAAATTTTAGTTTAAAAATAAATAAAACTTTATTTTTGGTGAATTTTTTTATTTAATTTTTATAGTTTTACATGATGATTCATTAAAAAATATTGGTGATGAATTTTTTAATTCAATTGCAGAAATATGTAGGAAACATCCATATGCACATCTTTCTAAAAAAAACTTACAATTTTTTTTATACAGATTTCAATATTAACATGACAATGCCCTAATTTTAGAAAATAAATATCTCTAAATTGTAATTAGGTTTTGGAAAAATAATTGCACCATTGTATGAAATTAGTTACAATTTGGAGGGCAAATAGAAAAATCTAGTTACAATAAAGAGGTATCTGCTTTTCAAAATTGGAAAATTGTCACGCAAACATTGAAATCTCCATAGAAGTAACTGTGAAACTTTTTGGAGATCCTTCTATTAAGTTAGGCAATTTGTTTATTACGTAGAGATATCATAAACCATGCATCTCCTATATGTGTGTTTGGTATTGTCAGAAAATTCTTGATGAGGAGGGGTGCATGGGCTTGGTTTTGTGGCGTTCCGACCTAAGGCATGAAAGTTATTGAATTTTAAAGTTTCTAAAAATTATAAAAATTATAAAATTATTTTTTCTTTTGTTTTGAATGTAGCAACGGTACAGTGCACACTATACTTATTGAAAGAAAGATGTGCATGTGGATATTTCTTACATATCTCTATAATTGAATTTAAAAAACTCATCACCAATATTTTTCAATAAATTATCATATAAAACCATTAAATTTAAATGAAAGAATTCACCAAAAATGGAGCTTTAGTTTTTTTAAACTAAAATTTGGTATGCTTGATTGAGATTGTGTAAGATATGAATGTTGATTGTGCAAACTAAAAAATGTCAATTGTATCCTACATTATGCAAAGAAAAGTAAATGAGCCAAATTGCCATTGTGACACATCTTTATGGTATCCTACTATTTATTTAATATGAATAGTTTTTGCAAGAATTAATATTTTTTTAATTCAAAATGTTAAGTTTTAGTTATTGAGTATTTTTAAAGAAATTTATTTTTTATGTCCCTGTGAAGTCATTATAGAAGGACCATTTTTTGAACTTAAGAAATTAGTTTTTGAGGTGACTTATAATTTAGTTCTTTGCATTATATAGAACACCTTTACAAATTTAACACAAAAGAATCATTCTACAAATATTTGGATAGATGAAAAATATATAGAAATCTATGTGAGTAAGGCATGTCTGCATTCAATCATATAGTTCAAAATTTAAACATTTGTCTTTTTCGTTTTTTTGTGAAGGAAAGGCAATTGAATGAATTCCAAATAAAATCTAAAAAGAGAAAAAAAAAAACTAAAAACCTTGTCTTCAAGGAACAAAAGACCACTTCACATTGGAAACCAAACAAATAAAATAAAAATAAAAATTGAGCACGTTGATTGGCGGCCATGGCCAAATGCACTGAGTATACGGTCAAGTACTAAGTCTCAAGCATGGCTTGGTAAGGGAGTTGACTGTGCATTTGGACTCCGGTTCTGAGGTACTGGCTCTGAAAAGAGCTCATGTGCATATTTAAATTTTCTTTTGAACAAATGAAACACTTAGAGACAATTCAAATTTTAGCATAGTTTCCTTTACTAACTTCCAAAATTAAAATAAAATATGATTATTAATTTGATTTATATTTTGCAGTAAAATCATAAGATCATTATATATAAATGGGGTGGTAGAAAGTAGAATAACCCATATGAGATATGTCACGTTAGTAGGAGCTTAATCATCCTTAGTGAAGTCAAAATTAGGGGCGCTTTCCACATGGGCCGACCAAGTCAAGAGGCTGTGGGAGTTCATGGCCAAACTTTGGGCAAGAGTCCAAAGAAATGGGCAATAAATGGGCAATTTGACGGACTCTCAACCAAAGTTTGGGTCACCACTTTGTGGCAACCTAAACTTTGGTTGAGAGTCCATCATGAGGCCATTGCCACGTAAGAGCTTGGGCTTCCATGTAGGCACTTTGGAGGGCGACGGACTTTGGATTGTGCCACCTTATGTGAAGGGTTGAGAAGCCAAAGTCGGGGTTTTCTTAAATTTGATTGGTGGAGGCCAACGGACTCTCAACCTTGGGCCCATGTGTGAAGCGGCCCTTAACATATCCCCCATTAGAAGATTTTTGGGGCCTCTAGATGCTTGTAAGTTATCATAGCCTACGAATGCAGGAAACAGGTTCGGCGCAGCGGTTTGACCTGGCTGAGACCTTGCCACATCATTGATCAAATTTTTATTTTTTCATTTGCAAACTAAATTTTTATTTATTTATTTATGAAAAAAAAAATTCTAATAGCGGGCTATTCCCCTCGCTACAGGGAACAACTGCGGGGGAACAAGCCCGAAACAAGCTTCTGGACCCCCCAAAACTCTTCTAATGCATAGGTTATTCTACCTCCTACCACCACAAATATATATAAATAGATTCTCTTTTCCCTTGAACTCATAGATTATGATACCTAAGTTCAAAGTGCTCTCAAATGCATGAGAAGATTTTTGTTGAAAAACTTAAAGTTAAAGTGTTTGTAGTTAATAACAAAACAATTTAAGCTTGGTGCCCTTTTAAGCTAGTGTGTGGATGATCAGAGAATATGGTGATGTGGTGGATTGGTTCTCTCGGTTGCGGTGTTGAACACTCTTGGTGTGTTTGTTTGGCCATTTTGCAGTGGGGCAAATTACTAAGCTTACCACCTGGCCCTGCCCGGACACATTAGAAGAGCACATCAAGCAGCTCAATATTGCATCTCCCTCATGTGCCAGCTGTGGGGATGCTCTAACTTAACACACAGAAGTTTTTGTTTTGTTTTTCTTTGGAACACATACAAGTTTTGATAGCACTTCTGTTCACATATAGGACAAAAATATAACTTAAAGAATATCAAAATGACAAAAAGAATTTACTGTTTGCTCCTTTGGCAAACCTCACGAAGCACGAGGCAGCTCACTGTTGTGGATTATTGTGATTAAAAACTTGGCTTTTTTTCATTGGATACCCTCGAAGTCAGTTGTGTACACCAGTTCTAAAAGCTTTCCTTGTGGGAAAAAAAACAATGCAGAAACTGATGTGAAAAAACATTTCAAAATGGATTATTGATAACATTGTTTACCAAGGAGGCTGCCTGAGGTCCCTTTTGCATCCTTGAAAATGGGACTTCTACTGTGAACAAAATTGTCTTATTCATGGCTCCTCAGCCAACCTCCGAAGCATCTTGAGTTTTTCCTGCTTTGTATTCCAGGTGGAAATGGAGACATTTTATAGTCTCATGCAGTTTGTGTTGAACATGGGTGTCACTATAATCTTCATATCATCTTGGTTTTGAATATTGTTATTGTAATCCCAAACCGAACTGATTTCAAATTTACCATACTATCTTTGATGCAACTATCTTTGATGCAGACAAGTGTTGCAATAGTAAGCTACTGTAGAACAACCCAATGTTGTCAGTCACCCAATTCTAACATCTATTGGATCTTCCCATGTGTATCAGTTACCAGCTAACCCTTTATCACAATCTTAGCAATCCTTTGGCATCATTACATTGCACTTGGAGAAGACACACTTGAGTATGTGGTTTACCATGGGTCTACTTACATTTTACCAAAGTATCAACAAACTTTGAAAAATCACAAGAAATTCATTTCTTTATAAAATGTTTTGATTCTACATGCAAATGGTTTCTTTCAAACTTCTCAATCTCTCAAAGAGACATGAGTTCACAAATAGCTTCTCCAGGATCCCTAAATGACAATATGCTTGGTAATAGGCATGCTTACCTTAACGTTCAATTAAAGTATCATAGTTGTTAACCAACTTTAGAGGTTTCAATTTTTTAAACCTAGCTTTATATCATTATCATGAGTGCAATTCAAAATGTCACAAGAGTACCATTAATCCAATTCAAAAATTTGGAATCTACTAGTAGCTACAATAATGGTTCAATATACAACTATTGCAATTTCAATAATTCCAATTGGAGTCGGAGAGTTGAAATTAGTAAAATTAATTATTGTAACGCTTGAGGTTCTAAAAAGTATAAGATCATGAACTTCATTCTTTTTTGTAGTATTGTGTTGGATTCTTGAGCTATATATACAATCATTGTAATTTCTACAATTTGTTTGGATAATAGCTTAAGTGCTAACACACATAAATTAAAAAACTTCATCAACCATTCAACAATTGGACAATTTTATCTAATACCATTCAATATAACAATCTAATACGCATTTCCAAAAATTGAAACTCATAAAAATACATTGATTTCCATAAGGCATTCCTAATTTTATTGATATTTTTGTTTCGTTGTTAATTTTGGAACTAATAACCTCAAGCTCAATGCTACCGTTTGAAAATGAATAGCATTACCTATGTAGTATCTTTAAAATTCAAATCATACCTAATATTAGGCTTGTGTCATCTACAGTCATTTGCTAGAGTCCACCCCACTTTTTCAAAAAACACTCAAGTACAAAATATAGCTTCTTGGTCAAATTAGTGCATCATAAATTTTGCATTGAAACAATTCACCAGACATTTCATTTTCATCTTTTTATTTATGTAAAATTAGAACTTGAAGTTACTATCATTTGAAGGACATTAAAATCACATGGAATGAAAACAACGAGATTTGGATTAGGTCTTCGGATCACTCAAATAAAGTGCATTAGAAGCAAACTAAAGGACATAAATTTTATTCTACAACAATAAATCATGCTTAAGAGAGAAAAATATGGAAATCACACAATGAATTTTCAAAATTTGGCTAAAATATTTCATGATTTTTCTTTTTAAAATATGATTTTTCTTAGCTCCTTATCATTTTTGTCTTCTAGCCTAATTTTCATCAACTCTCTTTCATTTGTTAACAATCTAAATCCAAATAATATTCCAATTAATTAAAGTGATATTTAACTAGCTTCCAATGATAATAATCTCAAGCAGGGCTTTTTTTTGGGACTAGTGTCCCCCTGCTGGCTTCACTTCAGAGGCCAGTTTTGGGAGGGATGAAGCCAAATGGGTTAGTTTTCTAACAGTCAAGCAAAATTTCGCCAAAAATGAAAGCCCTAATTTCAAGTTCTAATTTTACATCAATGAATCAAAAGTTAGTAAAATATTTTGTGAGCCGTTTGCAATGCTAGATTGATGATGCCCTAAGTAAGATAGGGTGCACTGGAAGTGACCCTACTCTAAAAGCCCCCTCTAATAGAAAGTTACATTTGTTGTCTTCAATGTACCAAAAATGTACATTTAAGGATGGGGTCACTTTCAAGAACGATTGTATTTCAACTTCAAAAATTAGTAACTAATTTCACAAAGGTTCATAAAATATGAAACAACTAGGGTTAGATGCCAATTCCATTTTTCTTCCTATGAAAATTTATTGAAAATTATTTCAAGAAGTTTAGCTTCCCCCCCAAAGCAATCAGCTCTTCAAAAGTTGCTTTAGGAGCATACTACCTTAGTCTGAGATGCTCTATGATATTGCTTCCAAGCAGTTGTTGCAAAAAGAGTGAGGTTTACTCCAAAACTGTCACCTTACTTTAAAAAATGTCACTTTACTTTTAAAAATGTCACCTTCTTTTAAAAATTGTCACCTTATTCTAATTTTTGCCCCTAATTCATGGTTGATTACTTGTATAATTTTTGACCCATTGTCGTCAATTTTGGAGTCTTTCAGTTCAAATTTCAATTTCAATTTGTCAAATTTACTCAGCTGATTAGAAACCAAAAGTTCCCGTGTTTTCTCTGAAACTCGGAGTAGTTGACCCACCTTACAATAAACAATAGTTGGGGGGTGACAAAGATCTTGAAATTGTTTTTACATTTTCAACAGATGGCAGCATGTATTGTGCCCAATGTCACGTGCCCCTGGGATCCGCTGGAGTAAGGGTCACGGATTTGCCCTAATTTATTCTTTTTATTTTTGCATAGTGCTGCAACATCCATTTGTAGCATTTGTTTAACCATCTTTTCTGGAAATGATTACATATTCACCAAAGAAGTACCAACCATGCCCTCACCTACGATAGTGCATGTGACACTAATTTATTAGACTTTTATTATTTTGAAATTGGTATACCATACCTTGAGGTTAAGTTTGTCATAGCCAATTCAAAATCATTTATTTTTCACAAAAATCCCTTTTATTAGTAGCTTTTAGAATTTCTAAAAATTCGTTATGGAGCAAAAAAGAATATTTCATTCATTTTACAAGTAGGGACCTCTAGCTAGCCTTATAGTCATGTAGACATGTGTAGTAATTGCATCTTTCAATTTTATCTTGGGACTTGAATTTTAGTATAGTTAAGGAGGTTTTACTAACAGTTACAACTACTTCTACATAGTATTTGGGAGCCCCACACCTGGGCGAACCCTAAGAGTCCCGTCCTAGGTGAGCTCCTTGGGAGCCCCGCCTTCATTTTTTTTTTAAATTTAATTTCATGGGGATCTTTTTCTAAGATTCAAATTATTTTCATCAATATTTTCGGCACTTTTTAAATATGTCATGCTTGAATTTCTAAATTTTTTATTATAGGCCATATTCATTTATTTTTATTTTATTTTTTAATGAATTTGACCGAGCATAGTGTACAGGAGGTAATCCATTCTTGATTGTCAACCCTATTTTGGCAATATAGGCTATTCTCTTTCTATGCAAGAAAATGAGCAACAATTAATTATGGCATAGTTCCCAACAAAGTTGTGGCACATTATGATTGGCTTACAAGACTCTTAGTATTGCAATTAGCCCTTGGTTGGAAAGAGGGAGGTCTATATCATCATCATGGGAGAAAGTCCATCTTCCACTAAAAATTCATAGTAATTCTATGTTGCGGAAAAAAAATTTGGAAAATTATACAAATCTTCTACTACCTATTTTTATAGATGAAAATTTGTATCCTTTGAAGAAATCTACCTTGTAGACACTAGAAACTACATAAGTAGTCAAGAATGAGTTGCCTCTTTTATGTTGAGTTAGTAATGTGTTGTACCATTTTCATACAATAAAATGTTATAATGATACAAATTTTGTAAGTGATACTAATTTTGCATCTTTACTAATAGGTTAGGATAAAGAAATTTATATTGATAGAGAAACCTTCTTACACACTTCTCCCCAATTTTATTCAATAAAAAATATATTTTATTTGTGGCATTGGGATCATAGCATTCTATAACAATGATTTTGGATTTCTATAATAATTCTATAGAAATCCTAATAATATAGGTTCAAATGTAGTAAGTATCACTTTTATAGATATAGAACTTAAGCTACATCAATCTTAGAGGTACAATCATTCTCTCCTAGATACTTGGATTTTCTTCACTTTATCTAGGATCCTTCTAAAACTAACAAAGAATATTGTGTTATTTCCTAACTCCAAATCCAAATGCATTGACAAATTAATTTTTTTGTATGTTTATATTGCTAAATTTGTTCATATTCATTTGATCAATTTTCTTAGCCAAAAATCCTTGAATGGTTGTCTTAGGTGGTGGTGCATTCAACCTTTGAAGATAGTTTGGAATATAAAGAGCACTTTAAAGGAATCCTACACAAATAGAAAATTAGAGAAAAGGCAATGAGGTATGGTGTTCATAATATGGACCAATGGTTCTATGACTATATTTTATTAACAAAACACTCTAAAATTACCGATTCAAGGGCAAAATAATTTTTTCTTTGTATATTAATCTTGCTAGTTAACTATGATCAAGATAACTTTGATAAAGTAAAGAAGAAATGTTTTTATTTTTCTAACTTTAACATATAAACTAATCAAATTTTGTTTTTATTTATTTTTTAATTGTAGATTGTATTCCAAAGTAGATAATCAAACTTTGACTCTTCATTACTTCAATTTGAGCACTAAAATTTTATTTAAAAAAATTAGAATATTGAATTAAAAATCTAGCTAAGAAATAAATTTCAAAATGATTAATATTAATTAATTAAAACTTCATTTTTATAATTTCTGAAAAAATTGAGTAGAAGTAGGGTATAAGACAGAAGGAAAATTTAAACCATTAATAGTTCTAAAATTGGAATAGAAATATGTCAATCCTAACAATTAGTAAGATTGGAGTAGTAAGAACTTGAAACCATATAGAGGGGTTTTGCATTTATCACATACCAATTTTTTTGTCACAATGCACTACTTTTTAAGAATTTTGAAAATTCATATTGTTAAATGCACATTGAATTTGGGATAGAATTTTTTTAACTGGGTCTATTCAAGGACACATGTGAAAATTATTTTGATGAATCCTTTGGTCTATAATTGACTTCACACAATTGTCACATATGATCAAATTTTGTCATATAGATATATATATATATATATAATTAATTTTTTCTTGAAATGTGTCTTTGGTTACAACTAGGGTAGCTGAAATTATCTTTGTTTTGATTATTTAAAAAAATTTAACCATAGTATCATAAAGATAACACTTTGAAGTATATTGAGCCTTCTTTAGTTTCAAAATGATACAAGTTAGTGATTTTAATTAAGATATTTACTTGGAAACTTAAAAAAAAAGTTTCTTTAATGTAAGTTTCTAAATGCATAGTTTATCTTTTAAGTTTTTCATAGTAAAAGGTATGTGTCTTAAAACTTATTCAGGTTCATGAATTTCTTGTAGAATTAGTTGACAATTCATGAAAAAAAATTAAAGACTATAAACCTCAAGTTTAAAAAGACTTTTTTGTTGCACAACTTGCCAATGTTTAGATCCAAAAGGCTAAATGGACATACCTTTGTAACTACTAATCCAAATTGTATGAAATTTGGCTTGCACTCAAAAAAATTTGTGTATGCATCTAAGTATAAAATTTCACCAAAAAAAAGTATAAAATTTCAGCCATAGAATAAAAAAATGGGCATTGCAATTGCATGTCCAAAATCATTAAAGCCACTAAAACTTCCCTCTTTGTCCTTCATAGATTAAAGGGCTCTAAAAAAATTACGACTATTGAACCAAGATGCAAAGAATAATATATATCTTTCTAGCATGCAATCAATAGTTAATCACACAAGATTTCCAATCTTCTTTTCAATTTTGAGAGAGAGATTTTTGGTTATATAGAAATTTTGGGCAGGTATGTGTAACTAAAGATCTTCATATTTTTAACCCAAATTTTTATAGAAGGTGAGGACAAGGAATATCTTTGATATGCACAAAATTTTATGACATTTGGAAATAGGAGTCGAAAGTTATAGCCTAATATGTTTTTTTTTGCAAATGGGCAATTTGAGCATATAAGAAAAATCCAATTTTTTCAGAAATAAAAATTTGAAATTGATTTTTTCAAGTTACATATATGTGAAAAGCTTTGAATTATTCTATTTTGATTGATGAGGATTAATGAGGATTTTTTGTTTGTAGGTAGTTATGGATTTTCTATTCTAAAATAAACTTTGAAGTCCTTTATCTTAGTCAATTTTCAAATATTTCTGAAAAAAATATAATCATAGGATGTAGATTTTTAATTGCAACATTGCAACCATTGGTATTGGCATTTTTCAATTTTATAATTTAATTCTTAACAATTTAGTATTTTAATTCATTCTCTACTATTGTCTACTAACTAATTTTTTTCCTATATGTTGTACAATTCCAAATGATTTGAAAATTTTCAAGCTTGTAGACAACAAGAAGAAGAATTCATAGAAGCAATACCATTTTGGACGTTTTTTTGTAGAAAAGTGAGCTTGTGAAGTGTAGCTACCTTCTTTTTGTAGGGCCAAATAAATGATATTAATGAATTTGAATGCTTATATCTTGCAATCCACACAGTGGAAATTTCTGAAATTTTTACCATATGTTTTTGAGCCAATATACTACAAGATCTTATGCTTACATGTATCCAAAAATGTTTTTTTTTTCAAAAATTTGTTATTTATATTGTAAATGGCAGTTTTTGAGCATTTTTGGTAATAATATAGTTGTAGAACTTTAAGCATTAAATCAAAATTAAACAAAAAAATGTTTATGAAAATAATTGATGATGGTTGCTCTAAATTCAAGGGGAAGACACCCATAATTCTACTTGTGTTAACGCTATGTATAGCATGTAAGAGTACTTCCACCACACGAGAAAGAAAAGGGAACCCTTTGTCAAAAAAAACGTGAATGAACTCTATGGCAAATGTTTGATGCTGCAATAGAACATTTCTACTTATTGTTACTAAGGATAGTTTTGTCAAAAGCAATAAAAGTCTTTAGTCACAACTAAAATTACAGGAGTGTCTTTGTTAAATATGACATTTACTTCAAGAGGACACAAATAATATAGGATGAAGGTTATTTCCATGTTGCATATAACATGCACTAGTACAAATATAGGTCCAATAGTGTAGGAAATTGTGTCACTTCTACATTAAAGTTGTTAGAGATAATACAATTTTTGTTCATTATGAAAATAATTGAAAACAATTGTGGCAAAGTTGTATTGGTTTTGTTCTTTTGTTAGTCTAAACAGATGCCAAATATAAATCTAACAAAATCTTGCATACAATATGATTATGTTGGCCCTAATCAATAGAAATAGTGTCTCCATGCATTACAGATACATATAGAATATGAGATAATTTGGAGCAAGGTGGAAGCACAACCACTCAAAATTATGGCATCCAAATAAACTCAAAAAATATGATCTTATTGGAGCTTTAGATCTCATTTAAGCACAAGAATTCAACTTTTTCAAAAAAAATTATGACTAAGAAATTGTGGAAATTCAATCTTGAATGCCTAATGCAAGTAGCTATAATACAAACCCAAATTCATTCAAATTGCATCAAATTGAAGAGTGATAGTAATCTAAATTGAGGATGAGAATGTGTAATCCAATCGGTGATAGTAGATTTAGTTCTATTAAAAATTATATTTGAGTACTTAAAAGGCATATTGTGATACAATAGTTATTAGCAATCAATGTTCCAATAGGGGGTCCAACAACCTCAAGATTCCAATTTGCCACATTGAATCAAATGCAATGAATGTATTTATGATAGAAATTCAAACCTCATTTGAATATATGAAATCAAATTTTCTCACTTCTTTGACTGTCAACATTAAAAATGTAGATGGTTGAGTTGACTTTTATTTGCAAAAATCCATTTGAGATTTGAAGCCTTCAATCAAAAGTTATAGGCAAAGTTTGAAGATGGGTGATTAATATGCATCAATATTCTTCTATAAATTGTGTTTATAAATTTTGATTGAAGGCTTCAAGTAAGAAAAAAAATTGGAGTTGAAAGTCAATTTAATCATCTAAATTTTCTTCATTGACCAAGTTTTGAAAAAAGTTGACTTATCATGCTCAAATGAGGTCTAAACTTCTACTTAGAATATAAATACTGCTTTCTTGACTTGAAAATGAGCTCAAGTACATCCTTTTACATGGATTGATGTACTTCCTACAATTACATTGGTATAATGCATTTGTCTTCTCCCCAAATTGATTGGCTTGTGAAGCTATGCAAATTTTCACATATTTTAGTTATTTTTTTAGAAGTTTCTTTATCTTTCTAATTAGGTTTCTAGATAAGTTTTGCATACATTAGTCTTTGTATTTTGTGTTGCATTAACAAGGAAATTCTTGAAGCAATGTAAAGGTTGAACAATGAAGGGCCCTGCACTCAATAATTAATCTCTATCTATGTTAGCTTCTTTGTTCCATATTGTGACAAAGTTTCTAGATAATTTGTAGCCTAGTATGTGTATTATTGCAAGGGGATTTTCGATGCAATATAGGAGTCCAAAAGAAGGTCATTGTAGACAATAGCAAATTTTCACCCCGACATGTTTCTTCATCCTTAATGGTGATTAGGTTTCTCAATAAATTTGTAGATTCTTTTTGTGATATTGATAAGTTTTTTCAAAGCAATATTGACTAGAACATGAAGATATTGCAATCAATAGCTATAGTATGTCCTTGCTATTCTATAAAAAAAATTTAAAAGCATAGTACAACAACTAATGGTTGTGAATATTATTTGAGATTCCTCAAGGTTTTGACCACCAAAATTAATGTGTAGTAGCAATCCCATATTAAAAGTTGTAAGGTCAAAAATTTGAGTGCATAGATTTGTCCCCTTCCCTTCAAAGTTCTCTTAATTATTGTATAGTATAGTAATCAATTGCTTTTGATAGCTAATCTACTTATGTACTCTTCCAAATGTAGTGAAACTTTCATGTTCTAGTTGCATAGTGAGATTTTTAAATATTTGAAAATTTAAATGATAAACACTAAATTTCTAAAACTTTACTACCATCATATCTTTGATTAAATACTATAATCTCTTGATTAGAATAGCAAATTATGATCAAAATTTGCGCACATGGGAATGAAAAAGAATAAAACATTTTTACGGTGATCTTTGCAATGGATTGACCATTTGGGAAGAACGGGAGATATTTAACAACGAGCCTTAGACAATACAAGCTAGAAGTTTGGCCATGCTTGGGCATTTAGGGGTTAAGGAACTTTCTTCAACTTTCTTTTGAAGGACAATTATTTCTAGGGATTAATTTCATGTCAATTCCACCTTGGAGTCTAAGTCCAAGTTTTCATTACTTACTTGTACAAATGTATTTCTAATTGTTCACAACTAAAAGGCTTGCAAGAGTTAAGTTATTAAAAGAATGGGACTCAACTTGAGCCATCTTTGATACTTAAATTACACCTTATTAATTTAATCCAATATTACAAAAATTAGATAAGTGATTTTTTGGAAATTTTTCAACCATATCTTGGAAAGAAGACGTACATTTTAATTTGTGAACTTGGATTTAGTGTAGGATTGATTTTTGTCATTAGATATTACAAAAATATTACAAAGAAACAATGAGAGATTCTTTGAAAAATTTCAAGCCTATTTCAACCCTATACCAATGTAGTAGCTTGAAAGTCTATGATGGATGGTTTCCTAGATCATTGTAGAAATGAAGAATGCACCTATTGGTTAAAAAATGAGATTTTTTTTAGTGACTACTATAGTCATAGGCTAACATCTTTCCAATATTAACATAACATTTCAACCTAAACCATTTCCCTTTAGAGGAGGGATAATGCCTCCCTATTTGCTTGGGAGCAAATTTAGTTATAATTTGTAGAGAATCATTGTTTAGTTGGGAAGTTGCGACGTTACTTTCATTAATAAAGTGGGAAGTTGTTAGATAGTCATTGGTAGGTTGGGAAGATGCCATGTTGCACTAGGGGCTCCCACTTTTTGTGGGAGCAAAAAGATCTCTTGAGTATTGGTTAACAATATAACAAACCTTGAAAGGACGCTACAAATTAAAAAAATTTGATGGATGACTTCACTATTAATTGTAGAAACAAAGAATGCACCTAGTGGTTTGATAATTCAAATATTTTAGGGACTCCTTTGATTGTGGGGGACCGTGTGGCCTTCCACTGTTAAAAAGAAGAGTGTTCATAGTCAAGCCTTGAGCTCACAAAGAGCTCATAGTCAAGCCTTGATCGTAGGGTTGGTTGAGCATACTTATTAAAGAAAAAGAAGTGTAAGGAAAGATTTAACGCGGATTCAACCATACTACCATAGTGATACCTTTCCAGCTGATGGGGTTCCACCTGCTGGTTTACTAAAAGTCTTTCCAGAGCTTGACGAATGTAAGCCTCACATGGTAAATATTACATTAACATTACAAAAAGCTCAAACTCCCCAACAGATGCCAAATGTTGACTACCCACCATTGTTTCCACAGTCCCTTCCCCCACCAAATTCCACCTCCACAGACTTTTCATTTTTCAACCATCTTCGAATTTCCCCCCAGGGAGTGACCTCCGTCAGCTGCAAGTGAAAGTCGCTCAAACCTTGAGATACAGGTCAACCCCAGCCCCAGTCCAGAATAACTTTAACCCCCAAAGAAACCTTTCCACCCCCACCACCACCCCTTTAAAACCCACAAAACCCCAAACCCAAAATCAACCTCACCTCTAAAAACCAACCTCACCCCCAAAACCCAAAATCAACCTCACTGTAAAACCCCCGGAACCCAAAATCAACCTCACCCTAAACCCCTAAAAAAACCCCAAATCCCCCAAACCCCAAATCAGCCTCACTTTAAATCCCTAAAAAAAACACCCAAACCAACCTCACCCAAAATCAGCCTCACTCTAAATCCCTAAAGAACCTCAAACCCCAAACCAACCTCATCCAAAAAAACCCGGAACCCAAAATCAACCTCACCCTAAACCCCTAAAAAAAACCCCAAATCCCCCAAACCCCAAATCAGCCTCACTTTAAATCCCTAAAAAAAAACCCCAAACCAACCTCACCCAAAATCAGCCTCACTCTAAACCCCTAAAGAACCTCAAACCCCAAATCAACCTCATCCAAAAACCCAATAAGGTAGAACTACCCATTATCTTGTAGATTTGCAATCTAGGTACTTTGGAGAAGCTATTTATGAGTTCTCATTTTTTCAGAGATTTAATTATTTGAGAGAAGTCACTTGCAGAAAGAATGAAGACATTTTGACAAGAATTGAATTTTTTGTGATTTTTCAAAGCTGAAATGTAAAAATGTGAGTAGACCCTTGTTGAAGCATGATCAAATCATTGTTGAAACATGGGTTGGTGTGTCTGCTCTCCAGTGCATTGCCATCATGATAATGGACTAGTAAGATTGTGGTAATAGATGGAGCCAGTGATGAAAATGGGAGGAACCTGTAGGTGGTGGAATTGAGTAAATGGTGATATTGGACAGTTCTACCTTAAACCCCAAACCCCAAATCACCACTAAAACCCACTAAAACCAATGCTTCCTCCAGTCCCCCCCCCCCCCCCCCCGACGACTCCTGTACCGAATACTACTACGCAGTCCGACCACCCCTGTAGCTCACTCGGATTCCCCCTAAGGACCGTGTTGATGTCACACTCCGTCCGTCCGTCCGTCCCCCCGTCCCCGCCCTCTCGGCAAATCCATTTCCCCCTCGCCTTCAATCAACTCCGATCTAAGCTTAAACCCAAGCGCGTTCGGTTTCTGCCCCAATCGTGACGACACACTCCCCCATCCACTTGCCCACTCATCCCTGAAGGCTGAAACCCTTATAAATCCTCCGTCTTCCTCTCATTCTTGCCCACCTCCACCTCTGTTTTTGAAATATCTAAGTCAAGTTATCATACTGTAAAACCCCACACCCGCATGTCCCCGTGAGTCCGTGACTGTGCTGACGGATATTTCGTTTCCAACTGACAGCGAGGGAGTGTCCTGAGTGGTCAGTTGCCCCACTGCGAGAGCTTTCGGTATTATTTCATTAAATATATAATATTTCAGGGCTACGAAGTGCAAGCGCAGGGGCGTACAGTAGGGGGTCATGATCCCAGTCCTGCTGGAGTTTCGGTATCTGGCAAGGGCGGCCCTGGTCCGAACTCCGAAGGCTTAAGTTACTAAGCTTACTACTGTACTGTCGAGGGAGGGGAGAACCAGTTGGTAGTAACTTCACTGCGGGGTGGATGGTGGTAGTAGTAGTGGTTGCGGGGGTTGCAGAGGACTGGAGGTGCAGGTTTGCCGAAGGCGAGATTGGGAGTGGCAGGGTTGTCCAGATTAAGTTCTTGTGGGTGGGTTGCCAAGGATTGATCGAGTAGTGCAAGTGATGGTGCCTGGGAGGGAAGAAGATCATGAGGGTCGGAAAGGGGGAAGGGTTTGAGAGAAGGCGGAGGAGGGTCTTTGGGTAGGAGAGAGCTTGGATTGGGGAGTTTGGCTTGTGGGCTGGGCTGGGTTGGTTCGGATTTGGGGTTTGGGCAGCAGCGGGGGTTGTTGCTGGACTTTGTGTAGGTATTTGTTGTTGTACTTGGTTGGGGTTGACATGGGGATTCGTGGTGGTTGACGTGCTGTGCTGGGGCTGGGGTTTCAACGCAGTCCGGAGGGGGTGGGTGGGTGGAAAGGGCTGAAAGAAGGAAGGAAGGGAGCTCGTTCTTTAGTGAATCTCGCGCTTGGGATATGAGCCCAACAGTGGTGGGATAGCCCTAACCTGATTGAACCTTGGAGCGATTGAGCCTTGGAGCGATTGAAGTGTTGGAGGTTGGAGATTAGGGTAGCTGGTTTGGGGCTGGAATAATTTTGGCTTTCGAAATTGGTAGATCTGTTGGCTGTCGCTGTTCTCATTTTTGTTGCGAGCGCTCTGTTGTTGAGGCAGTGACAGGGATCGAAGTGAAGCATCGTTTCACGGGTTGAAGAGTTTGCGGTTTCGGGTGGAAGAGGTTCATGCATAGGCCCGCGCATCTGCCGTCTCTTGTTGTTCCTGGAGAATTAAAGGCTGCGAAGGGGAGTAGCAAGGGAGGGTTTAACCATTTGCAACAACAGAGTGTAGATAGGATTTTGATTCTTTCGTTGGCTTGTTCGATGACATCGAGGAGAGGCTCCCTGTAGCGAATTGCACATACCACCGCTGGTTGGTATAGATTCCACCACCACTACCGCAGTCGTTTTGATACTAGTGTAATCGCAGTGCGCTTCTTCTGATTTTTGAATTGGAAGTTGGGGTTTCCGATTTTGAACCTCTTTCAGCTGCGGAAGGAAGATGCTTCACCCACTCTTGGAAACCACATCCAATTTCCAACACTCTCAGTGTTGAAGATTCAGGATCAAATTCTTGGGTGATCGAGGGATTTGCCACTACCGTGACTGTCTGCTCCATAGCGTGGTGACCATGACTTCTGAATTTCATCAAGACGCCATCCGATCTCTCTCAACGTTTTCAATATCCTCCTCACCCTCATCCTCATCGTCTTCATCGTTGGAAGCTTGTTGCTCTTACCAAGGCATCGGATTCTCCGACGGCACCGTAGTTTGAATTGCCAATTTTTTGGATGCAAGCAGCCATGCAAGCTTCCCAGCAGCACAGCAGCTCCATGGCTCCTCCTTCTTCTCCTCTTCCTCTTCCTTCCGACGACTCGACCTTGAAGGCTCTCTCCGCCGACTTTCTGGACCTCCTGGACAAGGGCCAAGCGTTCAGCGACGTCACGTTCAATGTGGAGGATCGTCTCGTGTACGCCCACCGCTGTGTGTTGGCGGCCAGGAGTCCTTTCTTCCGCATGATCTTTTGCGGGAATGCGCAGCAGCTGAATGGCAGCGACTGTCAGCCCAAGCCCGGGACGCCAAGGGAGATTCCTGTCGGGATTGTGGGCTACGACGTCTTCATGCTGCTCCTGCAGTTTCTGTACAGTGGACACTTCTCGTTCTCGCCACAGAACAGTGGGCGCTTGTGCAAGGACAAGTCGTGCTACCACATTCATTGTAGCTCCGCGGTGGAGTTCGGGCTGGAGATGCTGAATGCCGCGGTCTTCTTTGGGGTGGAGCAGCTGTCCACGCTCACTCAGGTTGGTACACTGAAATTTCTGTAACCTCACCAATTTTTTTCCTCCCAAGACAGAGTTTGAATGTGTGACAATCCATGGTGTGAGGGTGTGCAAAATATTCTGGAATTTTAATTTAGAGAAGGTCGGGAAATAGAGTTTGACGTGTATTTTATCGTATTGAAAATCCATGAACTCTGTTTGGTTTGCATTTTGAGAAGCTTGATTAGATTGAGTGAATGCACCTCACTTTGATCTTACCAACTGGGGTCCTAGTGACTTTGTTTGAATGTGTAACAAATGTGTGAGGGTGTGGCAAGTGTGCAGGATGGTCTAGAATTTCAATTTAAAGAGGGTCAGAGAAAAGAGTTTGGAGTGTACTTGTCATATTTGAGTATCCATGGACTGTTTGTGGTTGCATTTTAAGAGGTTTGATTCAATATCGTGAATACAAGTCTCGTCGATCTTACTACCGGTGGTTCCTTACCTTTTTAATGTGACAATTTGAATGGGTGAGGGTGTGGCAAGTTTGCAGGATATTCTAGAATTTTATTTTATAGGTCATAATAAAGAGTTTGGAGTGTACTTGCTGTATTGTAAAATCCATTGACTCTTTGTCGTTTGCATTTGAAGTATTTGATTTGAAAGAGTAAATATGAATCTCTTCGATCTTACCACTGAGGGTCCCAACTTCTGTACTGTGACTTAGTTTGTGTGAGGGTGTGGCAAGAGTGCAGGATATTCTAGAATATAATTTTAGAGAAGTTTCGAACAAAGACATTGGAATGTACTTGCTGTATTTGAAAATCTATGGACTCGTTTTGGTTGTATTTTGAAAGGCTTGATTCGGTAGAGGGAATGTTCCGTAGTGTTGATTGGTTTCATTAGGTTCGGATTACCTTGTTGCTATCTTCAAAGCTTTGGGAGTTGGACAGTAAACCCTTCTTTTCCTAGACGAATTATGTGATCTGTAACAACTGTGTATTAAGGTAGGGAACCCATTCCGACTGTTTTGAGTGGTTTCTATTATTAGAACGAATGTTTCAAAAATGTGTGTCTTGTCCCGATTTTCGAGAGAACTCCAATGCACTTTCAGCGTATAATTTGGAATTGTATGAATAAGTTACGAATTTCCAGAGTATTGCTCGTAGGATGAGGAATGATTTGACTCTACAGCAAGTTGTGAATTGTGACTCCCTTGATTCTTTATATGTCTTTTCAATAACATTTACTCCACTAATGGCCTAATTGTCTCATGCGTGAGAGTTCACTACCTTTTTGCTTTTTTTGCTTTGCCTTCTCACCTTTTGATCGGAGTGAAGTTTTTTGGGTTCTCGTCACATTGTCTGGCAACTCATTGGACCCTGTTTGGGTTGCATTTTGAGGGACTTTAGTAGAGAGAGTGAATGCTCAGTAGTGTTGATTGGTTCGTTTGGTCTTGGAGGACTTTGTTGCTGTCCTCAGGGCATTGGCAGTTGCTCTGCATCCTCTTCTAGTAGTTTGACGTCTGTGTATTATTGTTTTCTTTGGCTTTATTTTTTTACGTTTTAATTGGAATTTTTGATTGTCCTCATCACACTGACTGGGTGGCTGCTACAGAAACACTTGGGCGTCATGGCTGAGAATGCGTCGATCGAGGATGTGATGCGCATGCTAGTAACAGCGCGGAAGCAAGAGGATTTACATCTGTGGAACCTCTGCTCAAAGCTCGTTGCAAAGTCGGGTCTGTCTTCGGAGACACTGCGGAAGCATCTGCCTGCAGACATTGTATGGGAGTTGGAGTCAATTAGGCAGAAGCCCGGATATGGCTTCGAGAGCGCCATATCCGGGAATGGAATCTCGGATGAACAGAAGACGAAGCGCATGCAGAAAGCCTTGGATTCTTCTGACGTGGAATTGGTGAAACTGATGGTGATGGGAGAAGGCTTGAATCTGGACAAAGCGTTTGCTCTGCACTATGCCGTTAGCAGTTGCAGCAGGTATTATGCATCTCATTCATTCCTGTTTCTTGTTAACCGCTTATTACTATATTTCCATCCTGTACGAAGACGATGTTCAATATTACAGAAGTGTCGCCAAATTTAGAGATCAATAATCCGTATAGTTCGGAGTTTACAATGTGTTCTCACACCGCATATTATTTCCCTGTGGAAATCAACCTCTGAATTTAATCATAAAGTAGAGGATACTAAAATCTTCAGGGACTCGATCCTTCTTCTATGGACCGACTCCTGTCACCAATAGCAACTCATCTCTTCCAATACACTGGGTTGGCCTTCAATTAGCAAGTTGGGTGTAATCCTGACTTGGCTGAATGTCTGTGGCTACCGATCTTTGAAATGAATCGAAAGAGTAAATCATGGATTTCTCTACTGTCCCTTGAATAGTGGTTTATAACCTCCCACTTTGAATGATTGCATAAATAATCATCCAATACGTGGAGTGATAAAACAAGTCTGAAGAGGGTCTGGCTCTTGTAGTGTCCAAAGTGATCTCTAGTGCATGATCTCTCAACGAAAGGACACTCCTCTGTATTGGTTAAAGTGACGCAAATAGTATCCTTTACACTGACGCTTGCGCCAATTTACTGATCGTTGTTATTACTTGGGGCTTGCAATACAGGAAAGTGGTGAAGACCCTGCTGGATCTAGGAGCAGCAAACGTGAACCTCCGTGGCCCAGATGGCCAGACGCCCTTGCACATGGCGGCCAAGTTGGGGGACCCCGAGAAGATTGCCATGCTGTTGGACCATGAAGCTGATCCCCACATGCCATCAGCTACAGGTGCAACTGCAATGGACATAGTGCAATCTGGAGCTGCTGAAATTCTTTCTGCAAGCGGGTACAACTCGAAAGGGGACCATAATAGGCTTAGGAACTGCTTGGAGCTTCTGGAAAGAGCTCTTGTAACCATAGCTCCCCCCATGTACATGACGAGTACCAAAGTGGGGAGTGGCAGCCCGGCCTCCATCCTGACCGAGCATGGGAGTAGTACGTTGCTGCCGGAGGAAAGTGATAACTTTCGAGGGTCAATGAACAGATTGATGAGCAGCTCGAATCAGGGCATCCTTCAAAACAACGATATTTATGCTTCTCTCACACATGGGCTTTCAGGGAAAGGTATGACAATTCTTACCTGCTCATCTCATTTATCTTCTTGCAGTTGATTCTCGAACGATTGGAATCATTAGTTATGATGGTGTACTTTGAACTCTATTTTTTGTCGCCCATGATTTAATGTAACACCAAAATAGCATGCCAGGGTGCGGAATACGCTTCTGTTAAATTCTGTACCTTGGGGACCATCATCGAGACGCTTTTGAGTGAAGTCACTCAGTCAGCAAGATCCAAAAGCTTAGTAAGCTTAGTAAATGGTATTCATCAATTGGTGCACTAATATATGGTGTTCATGTTGGCCTACGAAATATTATATTATACACTAAATAGAATAAACGGTGTAGCTGACGACTCTATATTTGAGGTGCAGTAACGAAGTCTTGATCCTGAGTAAATACTGTCTCGTTAGGAGTGAAATGCAGTGGTAAAGTAGGGACAGCAGCACACCCAATGGAGGGTCTTTACTGAGTATCTTTGTGCGGCAGTGTTTTTGCAGCAAAGAGGCTTTTTCCAAGAATAATGTCTTAACAGTGAGAGGCGTTAGAAATGTCGAGTGCTGTGGACATATCTCCCAGAATGTCTGTATGATATGATATGCCCTATCTCTTCCTCACTTCACTCCTTTTGGACAGTGCATGGCAGAGAGCCAGAGAGAGGGGAGGCCAGTGACTCCATTTCCAGATTACTTTCCTCCAGCTCCTTAGCGTTTGATTTCTCTGAGCCCCAGCTGCAGGCTGAGTCTCGAAACCTTCCTGGAAAATACAGCATGTTGGACACGACTAGTCTGGATGAGAGGCCGCGCAAAATGCAACGAATCTTCCAAGACCTGAAGGACCTCCCCGTTTTGAGAGAGATGGTGCTCAAAGACTTTTCGAATGAAGTAATGGAGAGCTTCAAGAGTGTTTATAACCCCACTGGTGTGGACGAAGAAGTCAGCTCAGGGTGGCAGCTCTTCCTGCAAGAGCACTCAGAAGCTCGTTAAGGCATCTGAAGAATGTGCCGGGAAAGTGTTTTAAAGAAAAGTTTTACAGGGGACGGCACCTCAAGGATGTGCTCTACCTGATGAGACTGACCGGTTTTTTTTACTTCCAAAGAGGTGCTTGACAGCAGGAGGGGCTTTCACCAGCATAGATTCTGCTAAGAAGTAGCGAATTTATAGCCTTCTGGAAGCCAGTATGTTGTTGGTAGCAAGCAGACGATCATTGCTAAGCCCGTGTATCATTGCAAAGCCTGTGCATCAGCAATGTTGAGCTTGACTTCTTCCGTTCCTGAAGCTCCCCTTAAGGTATCAGTGCTTTGTGAATTTGGTTCCTTAAAAACATCACCGTAAAAGAGTGTTGTAGAAATGAGCCTTGGAGTAAAAGAGTTGGTGTGTACCTTACGCGATGTAAAGGTATGGGAAGCTTATAGTTTCTAGCGTTTTGCAGGCATCATGATTACCCAAAGCTATCTCGATACATCTTTTTCTTTGGATGTTGTTTATATTACAGGGTAAATGACGCAGTAGTTTGGCAATTCTCAACTTCAGCATCCAATGTTTTTAATTGATTTTGAACTTATCCTCCATGATTATATTGGGACAGGAGGTACCCGCACAACACTAGTAGTTTCAGTAGTTGGAGTCGGTGGTAGGTCTGCGGCGGCGGTACCAAATATTGTCCACAGTTGCTACTTGCTAGAGTTAACTTTGCATGATCATTGCAACTTTGGAACAAGTGTTAGTGGTAAGGTCAGAGGAGAGAATGTACTGACTCTTTTTGTACTTTGAAACGTAATTATGATGGACATTTTGCTGAATCGAATGAGGCCGCACCTGAAACCCTGTTCTTCTCATTCTTCTACTTTGTCTGCTGATGGGGTTCTTCACTGTTATATTCACCTTCGTTGTGCGGAACGAAGTAGAAGAGTGAATCCTGCATTTGGAGAACGTTGAAAAAGCTCTTGAGAAGACGTGACATACGTTCTAAGAATGAAAACGAGTGTGTTGAAATTTGAAATTACTTCGTGAATTTCTTAAGAAAAAAAAATGAAGAAAATTCATATCAAATACAAAATATACTCAAAAAATCTGAAATTTCCACCAAAGATGTATATTATAATGTATAATATCATGGTATAATCCAAAATTACTATGTCACTTGAAAATGAGAAAATCAACAAACCATGGTTATAGTCTTAGAGCTCATATCACTAGAAAACATTGAAATTTTTTAATTTTTTAATTTTTCCAATTGGAGTAGAAATTACTCTTGATAAGCTTCACTTCCTTAGTTGGACTCAAATTTAAAAAATATCACTTTCATGGCTAAAATTCACATCAAGATTAAATAGTAAAAAATGGCCAAAATACACTATAAGGGTGATCCATGGATTAAGTATCTTTTTCTTTAGAAAGCTGCCAACAATACCATAATAAGGGAATTTACAGTACTACTCGTTGAAAATGTACTCAAGCAACTTCTAAATTTTTTATTTATGGAAAGACATTTTTTCCATTCTACCATCTTAGGTTAACCTTCTAATGATGCCATGGGTACTAGGTGTCTGATGGATGATAAGAAAATTCTCTTGTATAGGAGAGAAGTATAGCTATTCATCTTTGGAGTTCTATTGTGAAAAAGGAGCATTTTTTGTAGTAGTTTGACTTCTAATGAGTACATTTCCATTTTTTAAGCGATTGATTCCCACAGTATTAGAAAATGATGATTTCTTTGGAGACCAACTTGTCTTTATAGGGTTAAGTCATCTAAAGGATGATTTACATCATCAACATTATTTCACAATTAGCCTTTGAAGAATGTTGAGGTCACAAAGTGGCCAATGAATGATTTTCAAAGATCATTGTAAAAATGAAGAATGCACTTATTGGTCCAAAAATTGAATCATTTTAGGCAAAGTACCTTGGTGATAGGCATTGTCTTTTCAAAGTTTAATTTGGAAGGGCACAATCCTATCACCAAAGTAGTTGGAAAAATAAACATATTCTTGAATGAATAACTTGCATTTTTTTATTAATACAATTTCTTAAAAAGTCATTCATAAGACACTTTTTAATCTTTGAAGTCATTATTTATTTAACCTAGTGACACAAAGATATTCCCAATATTTGAATTACTCTTTCTACAATATGATCAATGAAAAAAGAGCATTTAGAAATCATAAAGTCTTCATCTTAAACCCTAGATGGACACCATGAACACTAAATACCCAATCGATGACTTCACCTAAGATTGTAGGATGGAAAAAACATGTCTTTCCATCAAAAAAAAATTTAGAAGTTGTTTGAGTATATTTTCAACGAATAGTATTGTAAATTCCTTTATTATGGTATTATTGGCAACTTTCTAAAGAAAAAGATAATCCGCGGATCACCTTTACTATTCAATCTTGATGTGAATTTTAGCCATAAAAGTGATTTTTTAAAATTTGAGTTCAACTAAGGAAGTGAAGCTTATCAAGAATAATTTCTATTCCAATTGGAAAAATGAAAAAATGAAAAAATTTCAATATTTTCTAGTGATATGAACTTTGAGACTATAACCATGGTTTGTTGATTTTCTCATTTTAGAGTGACATATTAAATCCTAGATTATACCATAATATACATCTTTGGTGAAAGTTTCAAATTTTTTGAGTATATTTTGTATTTGATATGAATTTTCTTCATTTTTTTTCTAAAAAAATTTCTAGGAATTTGAAAATTTTCTTAAAACCTTTGAAAATTTTATAACTTGTATTGGACATATCCTATTTAAAAAATAAATATAAAATTTCATTCATATCTAGTGTCAAAATGATAGCAAATAGAATGATAGACAAAGCCTAAAATCAATGTTCATAGACCCATCTTTCTAGGGTTAAAAAGGTGAAGCACACAAAGTGCTGGCCATAGCAAATGGAATCCTATTCAAGCTTGGATTTGAATGTTATGCTATTCTATCCTTCAATCATAGACCAATTTTGAATAAACTTTAAGGCCAAAACTAAATAGAGATATCCATGTACTTAATGAATTTCATTTCAGGTGGAGCTTCATGGAGAGTTTTCAATCTCATACCCACATACCCCCCTAAATACACACTACGTTTCCACAACCTTAAAACACAACCACATGACCAAAGTAGGCACCAAAATACTTTGATTGTTGGACCAATAAGTACATTCTTTGTTTCTACATTTAACCCCTGAACATCACAACAGACATTTTTTGGACGTTGAGTACCATGGAGTTGTTAAAGACCCTGTTCATCAAATATTATAATCTCTGAATCCATGTGGTGGATTCTCTCAGAAATTGAACTTTGACATTCATTAGGTTGTTGGCTACAAAATTCAACAGTGAAGTCTTGAGTAAATGAGGCAATTTTCAGTTTTTCCAATTCTCCTATTCAACACAGAAAAACTCCTGTCTTCCGGTGTTCTGCCTGTGACGTTTAGGGGTTAACAGTTAACAGAGAAGTCATCCGTCAAACCGTTTAAGGTCGCAGCGTCCTTACAGGGTTAATGCATATCTGTAATAACCACAATGATGAGTTGAACCACCATAGCAAGCTTAATAGCTCAGTGCCAATGCAAGAAGACGTACAGCGACAATTCTGTAAACGAAAGTGAGGTGATTATTAAAAATGACTCTGAGAGCCTCAATGAAGTAAAGTGAAACGTCCACAAAACGTCGGGTTGTGACAAGAAGATGATCAATCAACATGCATCGAGGTCCCGGAAAACAGGTGGCTTGGGTTCTGTTAGCAATGTTGTATTGCCACCAGCTGGTCCACAGTTGAGCCTTTGGGGGTTCTGTGTGCCCCACTGCAATACACACAAGTTGAATGTTAGTTTATGTACCGACACAGCAAGAGCAAACATGCAAGATGAACGAAACCATCAGAAGGGCACATTGAAACACGCATGACCTTTCCTAGTTCACACGTACTAGGATTGGCAGCACGAGGGCATGAGAATCACATCGTTTAAAATAAAACCAGGTTATCAAGTACATGTATGTATTGATTAAAGTTGATTATGGATATCCCAAGAGCAATGCCAACATCAGAAGGGAGGAAGCAATACAATCTCCTTTCAAGTTCAATGACCTACCTTTGGTTTCTTCCCTTGCCTCAGCTCCTCCACTAACTCGACCACCCGTTCTGGTGTCAAATCCTCCTGCAGATACAGAATAAAATTAACTCAACCTCCAAGATAAATGTCAAACATGTCACACGCAAAATCCTGCGTGATGGCAGTGTTATACGGCGATTGCGTACTTCGGCTGAAGAAAGGAAATGTGAAAGAGCGCTCACATAATAATTGTAGGAGTAGCCCTCCACGCCATTTGCGTAATCAGCAACAACAATCATTGGGGCATTCACGCAGCAGCCCTGCACCCAATTTCAACCAATAAGTAAGTGGACCAAAGGGGCTTCCAAAAGATGATGAGGCAATCTGCACGATATGCACATTCCTAACGTGAAATCGCTCCGCAAGTAAATAAGAATCACATGCATGAACGGCATGCAAAGCAATCGTACAGCCAAATCTACTATGTTCTGCATGCCGTCGTAAGAACAAGGCTTTCAACACTAGATGTTTTTAGATGCGTGACTGGCATACCATGCACTCCATCTCACCCACAGAAAACAGACCATCCTTGGTAACTTCTGCAGACATTTTCAGCTGCTGTTAGATTCCTAGATTCCTCAGCGCCCAATTGCAGGCTCTATTTTTCAAGAAGAAAAAGCCTTAAAAAGATTAAAAAAAAAGAAAAAAAGGCATGGGTCAATAAAATTATAAGGATATAATACTGTTCTTTTCAAAGTACATCAGGTGAAGTGGATGAGTCATGCACAATCCTTGTCGGATGGAAAAATACAAACGCACCATTCCGAGTTACATTCAGATGCTTAAGAAGGGCGTCCTCAATCTCCCGAGACCCACGCAACATGCATGGCGTTGTTCCACACACCAATAAGTGATACTTACCAACCTGCCAAACATTCAAGACAAAAATGATTACTAGGGTGAAAGGTTACCTTTTGGAAGTTCCTTAAGGCACGACGAAGGAATTTTTGATTCATACCAGAACTCAGTAAACTCAGAAATCACAATTATGGTTTCAGTATTCGCAACAAAGGATCATGCTAAGAATAATTACCGGTTGACGATTGAACATGGAGTAAAAAGTCGCCACTTCATACACTCGGATGGGTGCATATCCCACAATTTCTGCAATCTGGAGTACGGAGACAATGTCACCAGAAATCAGACGTGCAACCCAACAGTGCTTTCAAATATGAAAGTTTGGGCCAACCTGGAAGCGCAGTCCCAAAAGAGTATCCTAACTCAACTCATGCTATGCAACCTGCTTACAGTCGTTTACAGACAACAGCATCCAAAAAAAACACTATCCTAATCAGGGTTTGCTAGAGCATAGGAATAATATTACCCTATTCATGGCCTGTACGGGTAACCAGCCACCTTGCTGCTGTTGGGCCAAGTCGAGCAGCGGGATAACAGCAGATTGTTTGTAATTCTTGGGATAGTGGGAGAGGTACTCCTTGACCTAGCCTCACGAAAGAAAACATTCAATCACTTCGTAAGACTGAAGATAGCGGTTACACGCAATCCAGATATAATGAAGCCCATAAAGAAAACATCCTTGGTACGAGTGTCTGGAAATCAAATTTCAAATATAGACTTCCAAACACGTAGACTAAACAGGAAGCATTGAGTCTATCAACCCACCTTTTCCATATTCGCTGAAGTGAAATCCCATTTCAAATCGGGGTTGTTTTCAGGTGTATTGACGTGCTGTGACAATCCAAAACTGTGATTTCAGAAGTATAATGGAAACAATTTGTCCACAACTGCGAGTTACAAGGCTGTATTTCAGATCAGCTTACCATTTAAACCAACGTGGGGATAAAAATATTTCCATCGAACAGAAGCTAATGTTATGAGATGGCAGAATACCGTTCCACTGTAAATAGCAAACCTTCCAGTTTCATTCTCTTGTAGTCCTATTAGTTTTCGAATTTTTCATTGCCAGTGCCTAAAAATATTGCAACACTTCAAATCTCCCCAAGCAATCCCAAAAGCATACCGCAAATGTCGCAGAGGAGTAGCTCGCACTTGATCCATCTCGTCTTTGAGTCTGCCACACACAAAAACAAGCAAACACTCAGGAAAAGCTTTCATCCTAGAGCTCCAAATCGCCTACCGTTTCCACAAAGCACAGAAAGTTTGAATGTGCTCACAGCATTGTCCGCTTCTCCCGGACGAAACCAACACCGATAAATAAAGCACTAATACAGCACTAAAGAGCTGGTTCCAATCTTTCACACCCCGTAACATCATCACTACCACACGCAACATCCCAATTCGTCCCCAAAACCCTAATCCGCGAACTTGAAAATACACAAAAACCAAACACAGACTGAACTAAAGAACTGGTTCCAACGCTTCAACATCCCGTAACGTCGTCATCAATACCACACGCGACAGCATCACAATTCGCCAAAACCCCTAATCCGCTGAATTTGAAAATGCACCAAAACCTCACAAGAAATGAAATAATGAACTAATCAATGATATCAATGTTTCGCATCCAGTAGCATCACCACTATAACACGCAACAGCATCACAATTCGCCCCCAAACCCTAATCCGTTGAATTTCGAAAATGTACCAAATTTCGTGCATTTTCAGGGACCCCGATCCGCACTAACGATGGAGTTCCACATTGTGATGAGAGTAAGAGGATAAGAGAATCTCATCAAAATTATTTCCAAAGTTCGATTGCATAAGAAATCCAGGAAACTAAGAGGGCACCTGAGGCGCCAGCAGGCGAGGGCAATGGCGGGGTGCAGCTGGAGCAGGTTGCCCGGCGTGGGCGTTGCGAATAACGGAAAGAGCCCGTCTTGTGGCCCTCCACGAACTCATGGTGGTTGCCGAGCTCGCGATCCGAAGGGAATCGAAAGAGCTGCAACAAAACGCAGCAACAATCGCGAGTGCACCACTCTCGGGAAAGTTTTCGGAAAGTTTCCCGTCGCACTGAGGACACACTCCAAGGTAGAGTGAGTCTCAGCCAATGGTTGTCCTCTTGAGTTCGAGAGACGATTGTCAAGGGGAACTCGTGAAGGGAACTCCGTGTGGGGGGAATCACTCAATGGGAAGAGGAAAAAAGTACTCCTTCTGTCCCACTAATAACCTCCCAAAACCTTCCTCATTGAGGATTAACTATGTTTTTAGTCTTTGTATCAGTAATACATGCATTTAAACACCAGTAACTCATTCCTTAGATCTATGCAAAATCTCAAGCTTAAGTGTCATCGTATAGGCATTCAAAATTGATGCAGAAAGTGTCATATTTGAGCAGCATTCGAAAATGTTGCCAGCTCGTCATTCTTGATGGTTTAAAGGTTGGTAGCAACAATGGGATTTTAGAAATATCTACTCTCAATCTAAATACCCACAACAAGAAAACCTAACACCTTTCATGAACAATTTTCATGGTGCCAAAGTGGTCACCAAATCCATTGTCAACATGACTATTTGAAAAAGCAACAAATATAAGTTGCCTCAAATAGGCAAGGCCAAACTTGCTACAAGAGGGATGCTCCTTGATCACTTGCAACTTGCCCCTATGAGGTCATTCAACACAGCCAACGTTCACTCAATGGTCAAAATTAGAAAACAAAGTTTTTTAGTGGGACAAAAATTGTACTTGATTTGGAGGTTTTTAGTAGGACAAAGGGAGTATCCATCAAGAAAAAATGCCTCCCATGAGGTAAAGAGGTAAAGAGTCAACTAAAAAATGCAAAATGTTGAGGGAAAATCCCATAATCCCTCCAAATTTTGGGATGAAATTTTGATGGAAGGTCTTTATTTTGGATGAAAAATTTCCTCTTTTAGAATTTCCGTTGAATCTCTATACCTTGAGATAATTCTATGACAACAAGCAACAACATGAGATTCTAAAATTATAGTGATGGATGGATTTCTTTGAAGTCTCAAATTCTAAAAAAATTTATAGAATGAAAACAATACATTGATTTGTTGTAGAATTCCTCATATCATTGTAGGAAAAAGTATAGACGATGTATTACAGGGTTGTGGATTGAGCTAGAAGAAAGGTTGGACTAGCAAAGTAGGCATGCCAAGTAATCTTGCTAGCAAACTTAGAAAGAGACGATAGTAGTGTTTTTATAATATCCATTGCAATTTCTTGACACGTCACTTGATGACTATTTTGAAGCTCGTATCACTCAACTTTAACCTCTAAAAGACCAAGAATTTCTTTGGAGGACTCTTAGTAGTTTGGGAAGGTTCCTATGACACTAATTTTGTGTGAAACTTTTTGAAACTTTCTAATAAGATAGAAAAACTTATTAGCTTTGTGGAAATTTAATTTTTATTTCAGTCGGTGCCTAGGAGCAAACGTTATACCATCTTAAACATAATTTTCATGTCGTTGGGTAGAAATAAAAATCCACAAAAACTTGAAAAAAGAATAAATTTTTTCTTATATAGATCTTATTATTGTCTACATGTGAAGCTTTGATTCATTTAATCTAGATTAGTAAGGTGAAAATTATGAACAATCTTGTTTATTGAGCAATTTAAGCATCTTCTTGAAAAATAACCTATAGGATTCACTATTGAATGAAATTTTCAAATTTTTTCAATTTTTTTTTCTTAACAAGGTTAAATTTTCTTGTTAAAAAAATCTCACCATTGGAATTATTGTGTTTCAATCCCATCTTAGAGCTATTAACGATTTCATTTTTCTTTCAATCTTGGACCCACTTCTACTTAATAATATATTTTTAAATGATAATTAATTATTTATTTTTTGAATTTTTTTCTTAAGATTTCAACACAATTCTTCAATACAAAAAAAAATTTAATTCGAAGTTTGTAGTGCAAATTATTTTTACAAATGGCAGTCAAAGTCATCTGAAATTGCACATCAGCATTCAAAAAGAATTTGTTTTCTAACTTTGAATGCTATTATCTTCCAATCTGTATAGGCAAAATTTATGAAATTTTTACCACGTGATCTTAGTCAAATAAAGTACAAGAACCTATGATTAGATTCTTTTTTTTTTTAATTATTTTCTTTGATAAACAAAACAAAAATGGTAGTTTTGACTATTTTTTGACAAAAAAATGGCTTTGGTCCTTAAGAGGTTAACAAAAGGTTCTTTAGGGACACATTTTTGTAGCCCAAGAAAAATTATCCTAAATATGATGAAATGACGTTATTCCATTTGATTGCTAATTCACTTCTTATTTTAAATTGGATTTAGATTCATATTCAATTTCTATTTTAGTTGAAATGACAATGAGGCATGATTGCATGCAATCAAATGAAATTGCGTTGTCTTTTGGTAAGTTGATGTTTGGGATCACCCCCTAACTCCAATTCCATATAGCTATACAAAAAGGATAAAAAAATTTGCATCACAAGTGTCCAAAAAAGTAATATCAATCAAGCCACTATATCATATCTCTCTCTATAGTTCCATATAACCATGGCAACTCTAGCTAAATTCTTAAGTAGTAAGAACAATTATAATTATTGAAACATATGCTACAAGTTTGTTGTAAATACAATAAATATTAAATTCTGAAATAGCAATTACTTATCATTAGTTCACCCTATTTCAAAATTTGCAACAATGGAAATAGTCAGAAAGAAACAATTGTACATGCAATCAAAAAATACCTCAAGAAGAAATAACTTCAAGAGTTCTACATATATCAAGTGCAAACCAAATGAATGTTAAATCATTAAGTCTTAAAGTCCTTTTAAGAGACGCTTGGAATTTTAGATAGGTTTATGTGACCTCAAATTTTGAAATGATTTTTTTGGAACTTTTTTTGAAGATAAGAAATTACAATTGATTTTTGAAAATATGATTTCTTTATATTTCAATTGTTTTGTGGCAGCAAGAGTTATGCCACTCTAAGTCTAAAAACTAGTTCTCTACAAAGTAGTACAAAAAAATCACAGAAAATTGTTTTTTATTTATTTTAATTTTTTCTTAGGGGATTCATTTTTTAAATCAATTTTGACAATTTGAAAAAAAAGTTCCACATAGTTGACTTTACTTGCTAAAATTTAAATATCACCATTGGGATTAGATTATTTCAATTCCATCTTAGAACTATAAACGATTTTAATTAGTTTTTCCTTCAATCTTATACATACTTCTTAACAATTTTCTTAAGAATGAAAATCAAGTTTTTGTACTTTCTAAACTTATTGACTCTCAACTCAACTCTTCAATATACACTAGAAAGAGCCTATGTTTTTTTGCATTTTTGAGTGTCTAAGTTGATGGATTTTTTTAGACATCTAATGTCATAAGCCATGTTTTTATGTCAACTACAAATGTAATTGTTGACATAAAAACATGGCTTGTGACATTAGATGTCTAAAAAAATCCGTCAATTTAGACATGGGTTTCTTCTAGTGATAGAAAATTAGAAATTCAAAATTAGTAGTGCAAAAATGTTACATTAAGAAGATTCAAAGCCCCAAAATCTATGGAGTCAAGCAACATGCAAAAAAACTTGTTTTCTTTACTTTAAATGCAAATATCTTGCAATCTATGGTATCAAAGTTTCTGAATTTTTTTCACACATTCTTATAATAGTGTTGTGCAAGATCCCATAGGTAGATGTGAAGGAAAAAAAAACAGTTTTAAAACTTTTTTGCTCTTTGCACTGGAAATGGCAGTTTTTGATTAAAAAAGGGCCTTGAACACAGTTAAACCAAAACATGGATGAAGACGTAACCATCCGTGTACCACGGATGAAAACATGACATAAGATCTTGACACTTGTGTATTTACTATAATTGATAAAATAGATTTTTACACATTTTAAGTTTAAACTCTGGATCATTTCAGCCCCGTGATCAATTCGATAGCATAGAATTTTCATAAACATTGCTTTAATGTCCCTACGAAATACTCCTAACAAACGAGAGAAAAACATGCCGAAAGCAGCTATTGTCCAAGTTCAAGATGTTTGCATTGGAGAATGCGAATGAGGCCTAGTTAGGTTTGAGAACTCTCGACCGCCTTGAAAGTGTCCTCTAGAACACCAGTATTTGAGAGGCGCAAACACCCAGCTGCCAAGTGAGCGCAACCCTCGAAAATTTCTACTGTAGCTAGTTTAGTAGCGGTAGTGCAGAAAGAGAAAATTTAGGAATAACTTACAAGCTGAGCTTTGAAAGTGTATCGCTCTGCCACAAGCATTAGCTTAGACTCTTGACTAATAACACAAATGCATCATATGAATTGCATAAAAATCGACTCACCGTGCTTAGCATTGTCCGTGTGCTGGAAAAACCTCGTAATACAAATTCTCTCACCTCAGAAACGAAGTTCGTCTACTTTTCACCTCTCCTTTCAAGATAGTTAAAACACTTACGACACCCACAAGAAAATTGTTCTGGACAACTGCCTAACCAGCTCCCTACACTGCTCAAGTAAACCATATAATTTCTACACGCTTGCAAGTCGCAATATACTGATAACGACGAAAACATCACTACTTAAGGTACAAATTTAAACTAGGACTGCCTTTGTAGGGTCATGGCTTCAATGTAGCTACCCTTTAAATAGTTACGTTCGTGCTTGATCTACAGTGCATGTGCAGCTTCTGAATCATGACAATTCCGGGACATGGGACAGTTTATGCATCATATTTGAATTCCACAGGATGCTGACAATGCTTTCTTTCAGAGTCATAGATACTGTTTATGTATTCGCCCGCGATTCTCGTCCCACCAAATTTTGGCTTGCTTCTCCGTAAACTTTTCACGACTGCAAAATGCAACCCACCATGGATCAGTACCAACACAAATCTTGCAAAGCAGAACAGTAGGTGACTATTGACCTGAAATAGCATTGACGCTGACTAATAGTGGTTACTATGAAATCTATCTCAAATTAGAACTTCGAGTTGACCTTTGCAGCTCACATGGAACATGATGAAATTAAGCTTGTGAAGGTTCCACTACCTGAACCTGACACGCTTCAACTCTCTCCCTCCTCCGGTCAAATTTTTCAATGTTAAATACACGCCGGGAACGTCTTCTTCAACCCAGGTAGTTTCTTCTCCATCGAAGGTTCTTTCACTACCTTCCTCGCTCCCATGAGTCTCGGTTTCGGTTGCTCTTTCACCAGTAACGGAGTCCGAGACTTCGCTAATTGCGTCTCTCATAGACTCTCTAATGGATTCTCTAATCGAGGCTTCCCTGATTGAGGCCTCCCTGCTCGATACATCTCTCAAAGATGCTCCACGAGATATCCCAGAAGAACTATATCCAGCCGGTGACTCTCTACTCGAAAATCCTCGCAACCCCTGAGGACTATACGCCGGGGTTGCATACCCTGAAACCCCTGAAACCTGCTGAAAAACATGACATTTGCATACTGTAAGCCTTGCCCACTGACATATTCTCAATCTGAACAGAACCATAAATTTAAACGACTCTCTTGCGACCGGTATTCAGGCTTCAAACCCGGCCCTGTGCTCAATCAGATAAAACCGTTGTCTACTATGGGCGCTTCCATAGAGCTCCCCGGGAGCCAAAGGTGGAGGAGGAATAATACCTCTTCTTCTGAGCTTGAAGTAGCCTGGTGGTCATTTGTCGTGGTTCTTTCAAATGCGGGTACATTGTAGACTGCGCGGACACGATTCCCATTCTCCGCCCACCACTCTTCTGCTTCTTTCTTGCTGAAAATATCGCGGCTGCAAAGAAAATCAGACGATATTACAATTTCATCTGTATAGCTCACGGCCGCATCATTTGGAGAACTTTTACCCAACTGAACCGAATTTATCCCAATTTGCTATCACCTTCCCATGCCGTCCCTAGTTCGGACAACAGTAAAGATGCTTCGGTGCTAATCCTAATTCCAACGCAGAACATTTTACCGAACGAACACGTCCGAGTACCTGAATCGAATGCGTTTAAGAGCGTTGCAACCATTAGATAGAGTCACAAATGTTATGAACACTCCAAGCTCTACTTGTGAAAACCATTCAGTGCCAGGAACTCCTGATCCCAGAGGAACAAGACGGTTTAAATTTCGAAGTTCTTCCGGAACCTTAACAGCGGTACCATTGGCCATATGATAGCTCGCATAACTTGGGCTTTCATTACGTGGAGTTGGGGGTTTACTCTGCAAACAACAGAGCGAGAGACAACACAAAGTTATTCCCAAGTTAGCAATTAATGTTAGGTGATGTTAGCGAGAAAATCACATGTAGAAAAATTGATGAAAACCCTAATCATCACAACCCGCAGTTCATTTCCAGCTGAAAGTGGCTAGAAACTCTTACAGGGGGATTTGATTTCTGTTCCGGAAGGGCCGCTAGAGATGACCGTGCAGAAGCTGGACCATCGCCAAGGTTACTTCCTTGGTCATCTTTCAATGAGCTAGAAATTACTTGTTGAACAACTGGTAGCGAAAAATTGGCGTCGTCATAACTGTTTGCGGAATCCATTGAAACCTCAGGATGAACAGCGTGCGCAGCATCTTGCTCAGAGACGGAAGTTGAACAAGGCTTGCAGGAATGTGTGCAAGCTCCCGCTGTCAACTTAGATGCCATCCCCTTGAACTGCAGCACAAAGTAGCGGTTGTTTAGAACAAATTAATAGATTTTCGGCGTTGATTCAATCAATATTCCAGCTCCACATTCAAGTCTAAATGACTAATAAAATAAGAACTGTCTAGGAAAAGGTTGCCGCTTGCCAGCTCCAACCTTCTAAGAAAGTAGTATCTTCGGTGCAAATAGAGGACAATTCGTCAAATCCGTCGTTTAAAATTACATACAAAATCTAACAATGATAGAAATTTCTGCACTGCAAAACAGAAAATAAAAAAGTTTACAGAAAATATCATTGAATCTGAATCTGAAATTTATAAATAACAGGCAGTCACCAGAAGTGCCAAACCTGCTCAACTGGCAACTTCAACACTCTTGGAATTTTTTTATGTTAGACATCAGAAAGGTCATAGGCAGAAGGTGTGGATTAGATATAATATGAGCCTAGTTTGTACTCGGGGAGAGAGAACCTACGGCTGTAGATCGCAGTGGAGCTCTTGAGCATTGGAGTGCCGCAAAAAAACTTTTCCAACCTTTTCCAACAGGCTTTCTGGATGCAAACTCGTCGTTTCCTTCAGCATGAGGACTCTCTTGGGCTGGAGATATGCTTTGCTCCCGGCTTTGCTCTCGACTAAGTTCCCGGCTCTGATTTCCTTGGCTTTTGAAAGACCAAGACGGATGGATCAAACTCTGGCAAGTGAATGACTTCGTTTTTCGCAAGTTCGATTTGGACTCCGATCTCATCGGTATCTTCGACTCTTTTTCGTAGTCACCCTCAATGGCCTCTTCCAAAGTCTTTGAACTCATACAAGCCAGCATTTTGACGGCCATCGTTCTTACCCGAACCGGGAAGACGAATGTATTGATTTTTCTATTTTGATCGCTAGAGTACTACACACTCATGAGGACAAGCAGATTTTTACACATTATCTTACAGTATAATCTACACACTTCTAAACTAGCTTCCAGAAACTACAAACTCAGACGCAGCGATTAATTTTAAAAACTCGTTTCCATATCAATAACCAGTCGAGTGCATCATCAACGAGCATCGCTCATACTAGCGACGATGAAACTTTCAGAAGCATGCATACTCAGTCAGCAATCTTCCACCCTTGCAACCGAAGCTGTAGAACTTGAATGCCGACCATTCAAGTAGGAAAATAAAAGCCAAGAACGCCAACAGCGCTCAAAGCTTGTTCGCAAGGATCAAGAGCCTTAAACAGCATTCCTCCAAATCGCCTGCACTACAATACGCAAGGCGAAGAACTAAGAACTAAACACGTTCAAAATCTGAAAATCCTCGTGTGGCTAAAACCACAAATTGAATCCAGAGTCACGCATTCCACCAGGAGCTGACACTCCGCACACTCCGCATACACGCCATTCCGTCAACGTTTCCGGGCGAACAGCTTCCGTAACAATCCCGCCACCTACTCTACATCAAAAAAGAATCAAATCCTCCACATCTCATCGTCCAAACAAATCTCATAGTACACGTGACCGCTAATCCGGCCTAACCACACTCACCTCCTTCAAGAAACCTCTGTCTGCCTCAAAATTCTAACGAAATCAGTCCACAAGAAAACAGGAATCAATCTACATCAATCGCACACTGTCTTTCTCCATCCGAGTCCCTCTCTCAAATCTCAATCCAAAGAAACTAATCACAACACCAACTGAGTCTCTCTCTCCATCTCAGTTGACTTCCAGCTCGAAATCCTAGCTCCACCACAAGTAAATAAGCTTCCATTCCAGCTCCGCATTCACCTCGGGAGAATGAGAGACCCCGCCATCGCCGAAATTAAGTCGACAAAAACGCAAAAGCCTCTGGAAATTCGAGAAAATGGCGGTCAAGGACCCGACAGAGAGAACATCGAGGGAACTCGTAGGAAACTCGTAGAGAACTCTGAGAACGGAGAGGGGAGCGTGTGCCCTGACTCGTTCCTGAAGGATTCCCTTGTTCCCCGCTCTACACGCCGCCAACCCAGCAGCATTGCCGGGCCTGCAGGACTGAGATTAGTTGCCCTTGAACGGAGTCCATCTAAGAAAAGAGAAGTATTTTATTATTGTATTTTTTAATGGAGACGAAGGCGGTTATTTTTGCTTGCTGGGTTCAGTTGTTGTGAAACTAAAATGTGGTTCAAAACTATGGAGGTATTCTCGGGGTTTGAGGCGGGGTTCCGCAACCAGTGAATTAGGGGCCCTCAGAGAATATTAGGTTATCCTTTTGGGGGTCAGGGACTTGTTCAAGTCAGAGGCGTTCAGTTGGGCACTTGGGCCAGGGAGGATTGACTCCTCTATTGCCCTGTGTTTTACCCTTGTAAAAAATACTGTAAATTTTTATTTGTCACATATGATAAAATTTGCAAATTCTGAATTCATATTTGCAATCAGAGATCCCAAATTAGATGGGGCACACAATGAAATACAAAATTTTAGCAGCACAAAATAGAGGGCAATTTTGACATTTATCCTCTGGTGGAGCAATAGAGGGGTCAATCCTCCATGTTCAGGTGGGACCTGCGAAAGGAAAAGATTTGGTTTAGTTGAGTATGGTAGGTCAAAATCTAGGAGGGCACGTCATTGTAGGATGTCAATTGAAGACCATTCAACATCTCTTATTTGTTCAAGGCCAATTCAACAATAAATTCTAAGAAAAAGATGGATTAATTTTGTTTAATTGTATAGATTGAGACATGTTTGAAAACGTTTGAATCATTCAATTCCAAATAAGGAGATGAAAGGTAGGAGGAGTTTCATTTTGTGGGCAATGAAGGGAAAAAAAAAGGTGTTTTTGAACTCAATTTTGAAATTTTCCAAATAGAAACAAGAAGAAGATTATATGTTGCTTACTAGAGCATTTTCACAATTGGGATAGATAATTTTTACTAATTTCTTAAAAAACTTATTAGGAATTCAATTTTTTTCTTTCATTAAATACCACCTTCCAATTTTTTTATTTTTTTATAAAGAAGAATATAAAAGCTTTTTAGTTTAAATTTTCTTTTTGTGCACTTTCTTTTAGTTTAAATATATCTGTACACATAAGAAACCCATTTCAAATATATTGACTAAAATACACAAGCTATGGGACATACATGGGTGTTTTTTTCTAAATATGTGGAAAAACAAAACTTTGCCACAATGATTGCAAAAGGCCATTAGAAACTTGATTTTTTTTTTCTTAGACATTGAATAGAAGTAGGTATGAGATGGGGAAAAGCCCTAAAACCTAAATAACTCCACAACATTCTTGCACACAAAGGCCAAGGTCTCTCCAATACATTTGCATTGTATCAGATATTTGCTTGGATCATAACCACATTTGGGGAGGTGCCCCTTTTAAGGCAATAGTGACTACGAATTCACTTCACTCATCTCTTCACATAATAAGTGAATAAATTATAACGAATGTATTTTTCATAACTCCCTATATCTATTTTTTTTTTTCAACATGCTAGATCACAATCAATATGGAATTAACAACTATACCTGTATCATGTACATATATCCATTTGTTGTACTATATCAATATTTTGTATAACATATTTGTATTTTGGACATCATGCCCATATATATTCCATATATAGTCTATATATTCTACCCTTATCAAGAAAAATTGGTTTGGGAATGCAAATAGGTGAACTAAATGTTTTATTTTATTTATTTTTATTTAAGTGGATGGTTAATTAATTGATAAGATCTGTATATACCCCTTTTGGGATAGTACCCCCTTCATTAAAATAACAAATGTCCTTTTAGAATTTTATTTGAGGCTTTAAAATTTTACCTAAAGTAGAGAGTGTGTCAATTTGGCAATCGATCTTTGGACAATCTTGCCTATTTGGGCAACAATAAACAATTGGAACAACAAAAATTCAAATTGGTCAATGGATTGTGTAAGAGAATTCATTTTTTGTAATTTACAAAAATTGTATTGAATGTGTAGAAAGGATCAAATGTGGGATATTAAATCTTGCCCACAAAATGGGCCAAACATGTTGGATTTACCTTAGAAAAAAACATGGGATTTTTTTTTTAAATATAAATTATTTTTGCAAATTTGCAATCAAAGACCCCAAATTAAAAAAGAAGGGTCTAGAAAATACCCTAGACATGACTCATAATAGGGGGCTTTCTTTTACTTTTACCCTCGGAGAACCCCAAAATTACCCTATTGGATTCATTTCATGGGCAGGATTTAGTGTCTTGTAAATAGAATGGGCTCTTTGATGATGCAAATAATTAATCTTTTTGTTTCATTGATAATTTTATAAATTTATTTCATTCTAAAAGATTTAAAAATACTAAAATAGACTTGTTTTTTTTATACCGCTTGTATTTTGATGAAGGTGTTCCAAAATTCAATTTAAATGTCTTGATAATTGAAATTAATCAAAATTTGAATTTTCCTTTCATAATAACAAATACAAACTTGAGTAATTTTATATTCTTTTAAGCTACATGTATAAACAATTCTTAATGATCCTATTTTCAAAAATCTTAGATTATTGAATATTACACAATTTGATTTGATTAGTGCAAGGGTTGGAATAGTGCAAGTGCCCTCACAATATTTTGGATAAATTTAGATGATTCTAATCTAATTTCATGTGAACTAGTGTGCCTTGAGTTGTTGCCACAGCTAAAATAAAAGGTTTAAAAAATTCTAATTTTTTAATTTATTAAACTTTGAAATTCAATAATTTTCACACTATAATGCAAGAGGTTGTGTTCTTAGTACAAATAGAAAGCTTTAAATGCACAAAAGGGTGCAATTGTGGCATTTGGACATATGATGTGAACACTAGAAGAAACCTATTTTTTTACAAGCCTATATTGTCCTAGGTACGTTGTTTAGGACATCAACCATATTTACATTGATGTCCAAAAAAAATGTGTTATAATCGATAGGCCCCAAAATAGGTTGAATTATAGAAAATGTGGTCTAATTTGAAGAAGATTTAGGAGGCTATCTGAAAAAACATGATCTTCTAAGCTTATAAAAGCTTGCCATGTGGATGCCACCTAGCCTCTACATTAGCACCACCGAGGCATGAAATGCTACATCAGCAATTTTTTCTTCTGAGCTCTTGTTGATGTTATTAGTGCACTAAGTCCTAGGTCTTGTCCATTTGGACATTTGTTGTAATGCACACATGCTTTTTTTTTCCAGATGTCAATAGTGACATGAGGTTAATTTTTTTAAATACCATGTAGCAACTACCATATGTTATAGCATATTTGTGAGGACCTAAAAACATCACAAACATCTTCTTGGAGATGCTTAATAAGCATATCTCAATGTTGCGAGACATCAACTTAGACATTTAAATGTTTTTTAAGACATGAATTTAGATGTCAAGACACTTTGGGATGTCAACTTAGACACACACCAATACACCATACATAATATGGCCATACAAAATACACTATATACAAATATATATGCCATATATATTATATCAAACTTGGCTTCAAAAGCCATTTGTTTTAAATAAATTGACATTATAAAACATGTTATATATACAAGTGGGGTGATAGGTTAGAAGAAAAACCATATGGAATATGTTAAACTTTGGAATTGTATAAAAAGTACAATTTTAGACATGTGCATTTTTATGAACACTATGTTGTCTCAATTGATATTTAAAAAAAACATTTGGACATCTCAGTTGACATCTTAATTAATGTCTCAAAAAACATCTTAATGTTTAAGTTGATGTCTTAATTGACGTTGAAAAAAAATTATAATTCTCAGATGGTATCAAAGTATATTGATGTCATCTTCGTTGAATGCCATGTCAAGTGTCAATTTTTATTTTTATTTTGCAAAACACTACCATATAGCTACCCTTACTTTGTTTTTTTCACATTTGGTCAATGTCTTACCTCAGCCCTTAGTAAGTTCTTCAAACTTATCCATAGTCAAAACAATAAACCTTTGTTGATGTGGTATTGTTACATTTTTTTGGATGTCACAAATAACATGCAAAAGTTTTATTGAATGTCTCATTGAAAGTTCTTCTTTTTCCTAACATAACATTGTTTTTGTACTAACATCCACACATTTTCTTTGATGTCCAAGACAATTTTGATGCCCACTACCCTAAGTCTCTAGCATCTTCTTGTCTACAAAAACATGTTGTGTTTTTGTTTTGATGTCACAAAAAATGTAAGTTTCTTCTAGTAGAAATTTATATTTTTTCCAAAATAAAAGATTATTGAATTTAATTTTTTAATTTGAAAAAATCTATAACTTTCACATTGTAGGTCCAAACACCACAAATTGGCACGAAAAGAAAGCCTTGTGCACAAAAAAGTGCAAGGACTTTGTTTCAGGGCATTTGGATATGCATGTAAAAGTCATGAATTTTTCAGGATAAAAGATAATATAATTCAATTTTTTCATTCATAAAATTTTTTTAACTCAATAACTTTCACACCACATGTCCAAACACTACAAAACAAAGTCCTTAGCCCCCTCCTTGTAAAGAGTTTTCCAACAATACTAAAAATGCAATAGGCATACTCATAGTTTGTTAGATCTCACCATATAAACAAAAAAACAAAAAACAAAACATAATTTAAGATATAGATGTTTGAATGAAATTCAAAGAAAACTAATAAAGAATTGCATAAAAATTGAATAGAATTATATGAAATGAATAAAAGTTGAATGGAATTTGCATGAAAACCATAGTATGTGAAATAATATGAAAATTGTGCGGACCATACTATATTGAATTTATCTAAATACTATTAAATCCTATTTTAGTGAGCCTTGCAAATTTTCATTCTAACATAGTTAGTGCAAATTAGCAATATTAGTGTAGGGCGTAGTATTCAACTTAATTTTTGTTCCATAAATTTTCATGTAAAACAAAAGATCTATGTAGAATACTACATAAAAGATTAAAAAAAAAGTCATCTGTACCAAATATTGCAATCATGTTTTTAAATGTGTTGTTATTGCTAAAAAGTTGATATATTTGCATTTGAGATGGGTGATTGGCAATATTTCTTATTTGGAAATGCTATAGTCAACCAATGCAATTGAAATGATCATTTATACCTAAAATATTTCCTACAAATTTTATAGACAATCATGAATTTTATGTGAGTTTTAAATTATTGAATTGCATAAAAAAAAAATCTAAAATCTATCTATAAGATTTGATTTATTCATATTTGTACATTTTTTTCAAACTTGCATTTGCTCAATTTATACTTTTGATCTTGAAATATTTCATGCTTCAAATATAAAATCACATATTTAATCTTGCATATAACCTTGTGTCATTATAATAAGAGGTATGAGAATCTAAAAGACTTTACATCTAGACTTTCTCACAATCTACTTTTAAGAAAGAATGCTCTATAAACAATTAATTTTTAACCCTTATGAGCTCAAAATCAAAATAAAGAAAAAAAACTTTAGAAGTTAATATTAGATTATAAAAAATTCAATCTTAGTTTATATTAAAAAAATGATATATTTTTTCAATAGGAAAAAATGATATCTTAATTTAGGCAAGAAAACTTGATTAACTAACGTACATTAGATCAATAGAATTTCTACTTAAATAAAATATGATTTCCATTAGCACAATATTAAAGCATTTTAACGCATTCTTTTGAGTTTCCAAATTGGTTTATTTCAACTCTTATTATCCTACGCTTGGGTCAAATTTCTTAAAAAATAATTCAAAAAAATTGTTAAATATGGCATGTAATGAAATTTCCTGAAACTATAATGCGGCATAATTGAATAGTGTAGAAAATATTAATGAAAATAATTTGAATTTATAAAAAAAACTATGAAAAAATGAAAAAAAAATAATAATAAACATATAAAGGTGATTGCTTTATAAATGTAAAAAATTCATAGAATATATAAGCTTCTCAAGCTTAGTCCTTTTTTCCCTCCTTAAAGAAAGACTATGTTCATTGAAAGGAATTGAAACTTAACCAATCCTTGTTGATGGTCACAAAAGATTTAGTAAAGTCCTAAGTATTGGTATAAATGCCAAAGGTCATGAAATATTTTAAATCTTTTGAAAAGAAAATTTTAATTCAATTAATAAAAGAAAATTCAGTCAAAAAAATGATTTTGTATGGGGTTTGATGAATTTGACTCCAATGTACAGCTACCCCTAAAATATCGTTGTCCCCTTAGGAAATAAAATCAATTTTGGGTAGGCTCCTACATCTCAATTTTGTTCTGATTTTGAAACTTTTAAAAAAAATATGAAAATACATGAGCTTTTTGAATATACAATATTTATTTGAATTGGCATATGAGAGCATAATTTATGCCACTATAAGTCCAAATTGGGGCTCATTGGACATTATAAAAAAAGCCTAAAAATGAATTAATTTTTTTTTCACTCGTAGAAAGTATTTTGATTCATTCTATTTGGGATAATGATGAAAAAGTTATGGACAAACTTTTGGGGGGGCATCTTCTTGAAGAAAAAACTTACAAGATTCATTTTGACGCAATTTTCACAATTTAAAAAAAAGTTTGACAAAGATTAGTTCTCTTCCTACAACAATCTCACCATTCAGATTATTGTGTTTCAATTCCATCTTAGACCTATTAACAATTTAGTTTTTCCTTCTATCTTATACTTGCTTTTACTTAATAATTTCTTAAAGAATGAAAATCAAGTGTTTTTTTATTATTGTGAAAATACTAGATTTTCAATTCAATTCTTCAATAATTTTTTTAATGCAACCAAGGTAGTGCCAAAAATTTGAGGTGAGAAGATTCAAAGCCTTAAAATCTAGTTGAGCAAGGTAGAAAATAAAGAGTTTTTTTTTCACTTTAGAGGCAAATATCTTGCAATTTGTGCTATCAAAGTTTTTGAAATTTCTTTTGAAAATTATACACTATTTTAGTGCAAGATCCTACAATTAGATATGTGAATAAAACAATTTCTAAATTTTTTGGCACTTTACAATAGAAATGGCAATTGTGAGTGGAATTTGATGATAATAAGGCATGAGGATTTAGGGGTCAATGTAAACCAACCTTTCTCTGACCATTAGAGCACTTCGGACTCATAAATTTATTGATAAAGACTAATAAATTTTTGTTGTAACAATGAAATGATTGTTTAATAATCAATTTATCTCATATTATTACAAGACAAATATCATCAACTAGATTGTTGTATTTATTGGACAATCCATGAATTTTAGGGTACCAAGTCTACTTTAATATGTAGGTAAGAATGCAAAATTTTCACAAAGCTCCAAATTAGACTTCCTACATTCTTGAAGGAGTCAAAAGACCTTCATTATAAAGTTATGTGTAGGTTTATGTGAACCTATTAGTAGATACAAGGGTCCTATAGATTCAGGAAATTAAATGACTATCATAAGATCCACTAATGGTCAAGTTCGTCACAAGGTTTGATTAATGTATCGTTTCCTTATTTTATAAGGTATATATTTCTAATAGTAAGTATATTGGTGGAAGAATCAAATAACTCTAAAAAAATGGAGGAGAAATTTTAGTGATTGTACAAGCTATAAATTGTACCATCTTTACTAGCATAAGTATCACTCATCTAGACTTTTCAAAGTTGATTGAGGGATCTTGAGAGAATTGACTCTCATTTATACCAAACCCTTAAAGTATTATTGACTTTTATAAAGAAGAGGATGCTTAATACATAAATCACCTTTTTAGTGTATTTTGGCCAATTCTTGTTTTATACTCTTGATGTGAGTTTTAGCTATAAAAATGATATTTTTTGAATTTGAGGCCAACTAATGAAATGCATTTTATCAAATTTAATATTTACTCCCATTAGAAAATTTGAAAAAATCTTAAATTCAATATTTTATTGCAAGTTGAACTTTTGGCCTATAACTATGGTTTGTTGATTTAAAAAAAATTTAAATGACATGATAAATTTGATTATATCATCACGTTCTATGCTACAAAATACACCTATGCCAAAAAATTCAGATTTTTTGAGTATATTTTGTATTTAATATGAATTTTCTTCACTTTATCTTTAAAAAATTCAAGGTAATTTCAAATTTTCACAAAAAAGATCTGAAATATTTTGCACTTAAGGTAAACTAGCCCATGACAGGCAAACTTCCAAACATCTATCAAATAACCCATTATAGTTTTCTATCGATCTATGTCAAGTTTTTTATAATTAATGTAAATAAGACTTCATTAGGTAGGTTGATGACTAAAATCGATGTTTTACATGATGGTAATGGAGATGTTAAAGACCATTTTAGGAACTTGTACTTTTTTAGTGTAATTCATTATATAAACTACCTTATTTTATTCATGTATGTCATGTCTATGTTAGAAAATATTTCAATCATGTTAGGAAATATTATAATTGCATTAGGTGGTTTGATGACCACCAGGGGTATAGTTATTGATGGCTTTGGAGGTAGTCTAAAGACTGTTTTGAGTCATTTGGCCAGTTCACTTCAAAAATTTGTAACAAATTCATACTTAGTCAAAAAAATTAAATTTCAATTGTTCTCCCCATTTCTCATGTTTGCATGTATATGGAATTAAATTAAAAGTTTTTAAATATGTCAACAAGGCAAACCAGTCAATCTACATGTCATAGGTTGATTTACTTTAAAAAATTTATGGGATTTCATCTCTAAAAAAAAATCATTCATTTCATGCAAAATGGCATCAAATATAAATAAATTGTGAAGCTTGAATTTGTGGACATCAACCCCCCTTTAGGTGTTAACCCCTAAAGAGCCAACTTGTTGTTTTTAGCAACATGACAATTTTGGGCAAGTATTTGTGACTAGAAATTTGTATATTTTAGGCTGAAATTTTTATAGAATGTGGATGAGGAAGATCTTTTGTTTGCACTAAATTTTATTACATTTTGAAATATGAGTAAAAAATTATGGCCTAATATGTTAATTTTTTTTGTAAATGGACAGTCATCTGGATAGATAAAAAAATTATTTTCTTAAAAATTAAAATTGAAAATTGATTATTTAGATTTATGTATATGTGGAAAGCTTATAATCGTTCCATTTTGATCAATGAATCAAAATTTATGAGCAATATTAGTTTGTGTGCAATTATGGATTCTCTATTTTAAAATAAACCTTAAAGTCCTTTACTTAACTCAATTTTCATTATTTTTCCAAAAAAATAAAATCATCAGATGTAGATCATTTTTAGAATATCACAACCATTGGAATTGACATTTTTCAATTCTATAATAAAATTCTTAACAAATTGGTATTTTGAATCATTTTCTACTTGTTTTGCTTATTATTTTTTTCTTATTGTTGTACAATTCCAAATGATTTGAAATTTTTTTAAGCATATAGCCAACTTGTCTAGGAAAAAGAATCCAAAGAAGCACCATCATTTTGGACCTTTTTTCATAAAGAAGTGAGCCTTTGAAGTCCAATTGCCTTGTTTTTTGTAGGGTGAAGAAAATGATGTTAGTGAATTTGAATGCTTGTATCTTGTAATCCATTCGGTGGAAATTTTTGAAAGTCTTACCACGTGTTTTCAAGTCATTATATTGCAAGATCCTATACTTACACTTATCAAAAAAAAAAAATTTTCCAAAAATTTGGTACTTGTACCAGAAATGGCAATTTCCAAGCATTTTGAGAGAAAATATAGTAAAGGAACTTAAGGGACTAAAGGATGAAACTTGTGTTATAGTGATTTTAGTTAATGTATGACACTGATATAAAGTCACAATACAATAGTTTGCTCAAAAAGTGCCCGTGCTCTAAAAGCAATCATTAGAGGTACATTTTGCTTTCTTCAATGTACCAACAATGTACACTTGAGGGGGTAGTTGCTTCAATGACTATTGAGTTTCAACTTCAAAAATTTGTAACTAATTTCATGAAGGTCAAATAAATATGAAATGACTTGAGTTAGATGCCAATTCTATTTTTCTTCCTACAAAAATTTACCTACAAAAGGAGTTTGGCTTCCCCTTGAAAGGCAATCAGCTCTTAAATGGTCACTTCAAGAGCAGACTACCTTATTTAAATTTCTGCAAGTTGAAATACTAGTACATTGTACCAATAATAAAAACTTTCTAGTGACACTAACTTTTCAAGGTACAGTATGTTATTGCTAAATCCCATCCCAAGTAATAAAATGTCCCCCCTGCTCTGCCTTGGTTGGGACGCCTCCTTGCATTGGGATATGGGTCCCAGTGTGAACGGGTCTCCTCCCTCCCTCCCAAGAGCTGCAGGCCGAGCTTCATCACGGCGGGGAACATAACCACACGGATTGATTTGCGCCTTCTCCATCGAATCGGGACGTTTGCGCTTTTAGTTTTTGCAAGCCCAGTTTAAAGTTCTGCATCGCTTGCTACAAATCACCATGGTATGTGTTTCCACTCAGTGCAACCATTCCTACCCTTTTTTTCATTTTTCTCATTTGATTTCTATTCAGGAGTTTTGTTCGAGTTCTGCGTCAATCGAGGTCTCCGGGTTCTTGAGGATTGAACTCAAACTCTAGAGTGTTCCTCTGTCCCTCGGATTGCGCTTTCGGGGGAGCATGGTGAGTGAGATGGAGTAGCGCAGGTTGCAACTAAGTTAGGGAGGTTTTCCTGGTCGGGGAGTCGATATAAATTGCACTTTGCCAATTAGTCTTCGTGGTTTAGGTTTTCGATCGCGTTTTTGTATCGTAGTTGTTCCTTGATTGAGATTTCATTCTTGGTTTGCGGTGGGAAAGGTGAGTTAGGGTTTAGCGCGTGTTAGGTTATCCTGGCTGGCAATTGGTGGAGAAGAGATTATTAGGTCTAGAATTTTGAATGAGAAGAATTCCGAATCAGGATACGCTCAGTATAGAACGCATGTCTGGTGCAAATGTCAAAAAACATTGTAGACATTGTTCGGCAGTGGGAGGACGAGGTCGGGTTTTGTATTTCAAAGCGCGAAGTGTTGGGGTATGCGCAACTTTTTGCCTTCTGGTTGTCTTTCAGGTGGAGCGGTGTCAAAACTCGAAACTGTAGTTCACACCATAGTTCACAGCATATTTATAATCCGAAATATTATCATCGGAAGGACATATGTTAATAATGGTTATGAGGTGTTGGATGTGGTGTGCTGTACATATTGATGTTGTTATTATTACAAGTGGACCTTTTCGTCACTGTTCTGAGTCATTGTCTGTTGCGTTCAGCTTCCACTTTCACTTTTGAAGACAGCTCAAGGGCATCCTATGGTACGCAGTGCGCTTGCCTTTGTCGTTCTTGAATTTTTGTGTTGAATTGGATGATTTCATCAAAAAATTTAGGTCTAATGATGCGAAACCTAGAAGTTTAGTATTGTAGTAGTTATATGCGAAACAGAAGAAGCTCTAAGGACGGACATTGCTCCGGTGCTCTTCTGCAGCTGGTTGAGCTGAAGAATGGAGAGACTTACAATGGCCATCTAGTGAACTGTGACACATGGATGAATATTCATCTACGTGAAGTCATCTGCACTTCGAAGGTGAGTTTTTTTTGCTCTTTTTCTGTTTCAAGTCGCTCATTTGGCTCTATATTTTAGATCATTCAAATTGGGCCGATATTGGTGTTTTAAAAATAAAGATTTTTACCGTGCCTCTAAAACAGAGATGTGGGTATGGTAGGATGGTGATCGGTTCTGGAGAATGCCTGAGTGCTATATTCGAGGGAATACCATAAAATATTTGCGGGTGCCCGACGAGGTTGGTGTCTCGTTACCCAAGTCTAAGATATAGTTTCATTTATCATTCCTACTGATTATGTCTTCGTTCTTATCCCCATAAAGGTTTGACAAATTCGGTGATCCCATTGTGCTTAAATTTTCATGGATATTATCTGCAGGTAATCGACAAAGTTCAGGAAGAAACAGTGAAACGTTCAGGTATGAATATTTTCCCTAATTGGCTCACGAATACTTCATTGAGAAATCGCAAAAGTAATTGTAAATTTCCGGGATTTAATACATTGTTTCTGACGGGTTTACTTGTGCATCTAGGTTCAATTAGTTACAAGAATAACAAAGAACTAGTATGTTTTTCTAGGACATATTTTCACTCCAATCACTCTGTGTTCACAAAGAGTGTTATTACGAATTATGCTTAAGGAAATTTAGTTCATGTGAACTATTCATTTTGTCAGATCGTAAACCAACTATTGGTGGCCGTGGCCGAGGGAGAGGGAGAGGTGAGGAGGGAGGTGGGCGGGGTGGAGGCAGAGGTGCTGATGGAGGCAGAGGCAGAGGTTACCAGGACGATAGTGCTGCTGGGGGCCGAGGTAATGCTCGAGGTGGTGGGGCTCGTGGTGGAGGCAGATCTGGCGGTGGACGAGGTATGCTTAAAACTGTGTGTCCTCCATAAAGTTATGTGTATGGGACAGTGATCAAACTTTGGACCGAGTTCATTGGTCCAGGAATATTTAATATCTGGAAATCATGCTTTAGAAATATTAGGATGAGCCAGATAATTGTTTGATTTATTTAAACAAATAGTTCAAGTTCTCTTCCTAATTTTATTGTGAATTACAGGTGGTGCAGGCAGGGGAAGAAGCCAGTGAAGTATTGTGCCAGTGCAGATATTGTTCTCTGGAACCTGGCAATTGTCATCTTCTCATTGTAAATTTGGCAGCATTGTGGAAAAGCAACGTGCATGAACAGTATATTTACTCTAGTTCACTGTTCGTCTAGTTTTGAGCTTTTGGGGTGCACCATTTTCTGGAAGCAGATCCTCTAGCAGGCTTAACGCAGGGCAGTTGTTAGGTCTATGGTGGGATGTGAATAATTGCTCCAATGGTCCTCCTTTCCCACTAGTGAGAAAATGTAGGATTCAATCTATTCAGGTGTGGTGACTAGCAAATTGCAACAGAGCCTAGGCGTAGACATGCAGTTAGGCTCAGGAAGTGTGCCAGTTTTTAAATGCCACGGGCTTTTTGGGTTAACGCATGTGTAGGACATCTAAAGTGTTGGGCACATTTTGTTTATGCCGAGAGTCAGAAACGGCAATCGCTTAATCTTGACCTAATCATATTTGCACTCTGTTCCTAATACCAAAAAACTATGGCCTGGTCGCTGGAGCTGGCTGCGGAATTGTGACGGTCAAAGGAATCCTCTTCGCAACCAAATCATGGGACCCTACTTACCCAAAAGAGGCGGAGGACATCCTTGGATATCCTTAGCCGCATCCTAGGTAAAGATTAACCCTTAACCCCAAACCTTAGATCTAAATCGGACTAGTATTCACCGCGACGAGAAATTAGGGTTTGAGCCTTTTACTGTTTGCACCACCAGCGAGCTTCTCTGTTATCTTCGTGGTATTCTCTGTTTTCTTTGCGGTCTTCTTTTTGATTTCTTCGTGGCAGGAGCGGCGTGGTCAATTTGCCAGTTCTTCCGTTGGGATCGGAAGCCCTGCAATGTGCAAACAAACTGATACAGCCTTCCTGTTTTGTAGCAAACAATCTGGTGCTCTAAATACTCTCCGGGAAGTCTAGCTTAGGATGAAAACTGGTGGATTTGCACAAATCATGTAATGCAATAAAGATCTTAGGGTGAATGTCTTCGCCAATCTGCTCTGGAAGTAGAATCAAAACGAGTGAGATGAAAACGTCTTCTTACACTAAACAGATCCAATCACGAGGACCACCATCCTGCGCTCTTACTAAACAGTATCGACACGGCCACGATTCAATCAACTCATCATAGCCTCGCTAATTGATTGCGCAAAATATCTCTCCAAATCCAAGACGGAAACTATTGTACAATCACCAGACGCATGAATCCGCTAATCTTCACAACGATCGCCATCCACGAAGAAATAGATACCGTCCAGTCAACCAAAGAAAAATTAAAAGTAAGAGAAACCCTAAACTGTGATCAACAACTCACAAATCAAAAAGGATGTCTTCATTCTCCTCTCCGGTGCTAACGATGACTTCCTCCAGCTTCGCGATGGACGTCCTAACTAAGAGCAAAGAACTACGAGATTATTGACAACACAAAGAAACACCCACTGTACCTGCTCCCAAATTAAATTTAAACCCTCGAAGCTGAAAATTCAAGCCGAAGAACGTTCAGTTAAACCATTTTCCGTCGAGGGTTCTATGACTCTATGGGGGCTGGGAATCACTCGCTCTTCTTCTGCTTCTTCTCCTTCAGTTTTCCTCACATACGGAGCCTCTTTGTGACGCTCTTGAGCAGGGAGGACGGTTTCGCTCAATCTTCAACTCCGCTTCATTTCGTACACACGCGGCGTTGTCTAAATGGAGTGAAAGATTCGCAGCTACAGCCAGTTTGAGAGTCATTCTGTGAAGTCTGTCATTTGCACGTGATCGAAGTACCTTGCCAAAAATCATGCAGATGGTAAGTTCCGAGGCTGTGGAGGCAGCCGCCATGGCTTCCAAGTACCGCAAGTATGAGCGCGAATATTTGCGACGCATCAATCACCTCTATTTCTCTGGTGCCATGCCCGACGACTCTGGTAACAATCCTCCGCTGTCACTTCATTCCATGCTTCGAATTTTCGGTCACTCTCCTCCTTTCTTTTAATTCTTATGATTCTATTTCATATCAGCTCAGCGACATGGACTTTTGTTCTCTTTCTTTTTAATTCGTCGTGCTTGGTTACCGTTCTAGAATGTTCTCGCTTTTTTTAAATCATCAGGAGCTTGTTAACGTTTCTCAATGTTGATCTGAGAGATTATAGCTGGAATGCATATTTTTCCGAAGAACAATTAACGAGAACGCAGAAGTCGTTAGCTAAAACGCAGTCCAGAAAAATCAAGTCTCAAAATATTGCAGCGTGTTCGTAATCGTATTCCTCATGTTTTTCAATGAAGTCGATAGCAGAAACGCACTCCAAAAATTGAATCTGAAATACTCCAGCATTCTTAAATAATCTTTTGTTCCTCAGCTGTTGATTTGAAAGATTACAGCTCGACTGCATAGTTTTCCAAAGAAGAATTGGCAAGAGCGCAACGGTCTTTTGCCAAATAACTATTCCAAAATAATCGAATCTCAAATATTGCAGCGTTCTTGGTAATCTTGTCCTCATGGTGTCTATGCATGGACGCGTCTTACGGTACGGGTTTAGGGGTTTCGACATAAGGTTTGTGCGAAGCGTTGAAATTCAGCGTGGTGATGGATGTCTGTTTCTGGTGTTCTGGATTCTATTCTCTCCTTCGTTGTGTCAATGGGGCTTTGTGCTTGCTGAAGGAAGAGTAGCGTCATGTTTCATACAGCATAGAGTATAATTATTAAGTTTTTAATCTCTTAGCCTGCTTTGTTCAATGCCTTGGAGGAGGAATTCTCAGGAGAATAAATCCTGTGTTTTACTAGACGCAAATTCTGTGCTACTACAATAAAATAAGCAGAGGTCATTGTTGGGTGCTCTTCCAAACCCTTACTGTATAACGTTCACTCTGAATTAGTTTCTTTTATAACACAGCATTCTCAATGGACTGTAATAACGGTCCGGTTCGTGTCCAGATAGTGCTGACAAAATGGATCTTACAGGTGAACTATTTGAGAGCATTGCCACTGTCGACGAGTTTGTAATTAAAGAGGGCAAGTAAGTAACTCAAAGAGCACCTGCAATTTGTACTAGTTCTCCTCTCATGGGCTAATGTTGACAGTCACTGCCATGTTTTAGCAACGCTACACTCACGAATGAGGGTCGGTTGGGATAATGTAGAGCATCACTTTTTCAGTTGATTAGAATTAGAGGTATTCTCTCAGACCAATTCAAATGACCGGTACTGTTGTCATGACGTCTGCGACTCTCAGAGGTCTGTTGCATCTCGTCCTGATTCCTGGGGTTTGCTTGTGTAGGGAAGCCCCAATGAAGAAATTCCTTGCAAATTCAGCACTCATGAACAAGGATTCCTCAACCCCAAAGTTCGAATCCACGGATGTTGATGCCAACCTGCCATCTACTTCTAGTAAAAAAGCTCAGCGTGCTACTCCAGATGGTAATCGGAAACGAGACAGGAGTAATAAATGACCGCAAAAGATCATCTGCTCCACATGACTATTCAAATTGTGTATACAAGTCTTTGAGAAGTGGAGACCGACTGAGGCAAATTGTGAGGGTCATGCAGGCGCATGCAATTTCTCAGTTTTCTTTTGATTTATGCAAACATAGCTACACGTTTCTTATCACAAGTGTGGTTACATATATATTGCAATGGCAGGGCATTTTCAATTTGAAACGTTCGATTGAAGCACCTTTCTCTTGCGACACGGTTCTTCCTTCTTAAGGTGGTTGTGGTCTTGTTGTCAGTAATTAGCATCTCTTGAAGCTAGTTACAACGTAACTAGCTATCAGGCAACGGCTATGGATGGTTGGCATAAGAACTGTCAATGTGTAACGAGTCGCTCTTTATCTTGTGAGGTAATGCTCTTCATTCTTTTCATTGTTTTATCATACAGTTCTGTTTCTCTGCATCGAGGTTGCTTATGTCATGCTTTGCAATGTTATCACACTTGTTTGTGCACAAAATGTAATTGCACATGACAACTTTGCTACCTCAATTACCATTACCTTCAACTTAAACTGGTCTAGATTTGCTTCATCCTTAAATCCCTTCTTAAATATCTCCTTCAATTGGCAATATTCACTAGGTGCATTCTTCCAATACATTTTTATTGAGTGATCATGTCAATTATAAATTTTGGAACATCCATTTTTATTGCTTCAATGTCAAAGCCTTTTTGCACATTCCAATGGCAAGGCTTATATGTGGCTTGAACACTTCATACATAGGGGCTTCTCAACCCAACATTTGACAATTTGATATTTGTTTTCACTTGGTACATAATTGCTACATGAAAAAACATCCTATGAATATGCTTATGAAAATACACTTGAAACATTTATAAAGGTATATAATTCTTAAAAATTGACATGCCCTAAACACTTATGACCATCCAATCAATCAACAACAAACATATGGACTAGGGCTACACCACTTGGTAGTCCACATTGTTGCACCTATATAATTATTTACAATGTTTGAGTGATATGTTGTCTAAAAGGTTTAGGACACACCAAGTGAGAACTCATTTAGTTGACCAAGAGATGAAACAAAGATGAAGTTGAGTTGCCTAGTACATTAGGTGTTGGGCCTTGTGCCAATACCAAAGGGCCATCTAGGATTGTGAGAGAGTCAATACTCTAGAAGCAAAGGGGGCAATAGTATAGAAGGGTTGTAAATTTTTTATTTCACATCAAGAATGTAGATGTTGAATATTTTCCTCTATAAAGTAGTGATCTATTTCTTTGTATTCATGATACAAATGGTGAATTGGTGAATTGGTAGAAATTTGAATGTACGTAATTTTTAGAAGTATTGAGTGTATAGGAAATTTTTAGACATTATAACCTTGCACAAAAAATTAGCATAAGCTCTAATTATTAAAACCATGCTAAACATATAGGCTAAGCACCTCTAAATTATATATGTAGCTTTTAGGAGCCTCCTAATAACCCTTAGGATTTTTTTAGAGTGTTTCCTAGAAGATCATAGATTTCTTTGCAATTGCAACACATTCAATATGTATTGACAATTACACTAAATACAAATGAAGGAAATCTCAATTTTGCCAAGATAAATTTTGAAGCATTATTTTTTATATAATAGTACTTTGCTGTTGGATCAAATTTTTTTATTTTTGTTTATTTTTGCCTAGGCTTAACAAATAGATTAAATTCATTAGTTGTTGTGTGTTTTGTTTATTTTAGTCAATTCTTAATTGTGTTATTGAATCTACAATTATTTTTCCTTAGCTTGGGTGTTTTTTGTATTTAAAATTTTATATTGTGTTTTATTTGTTTATTATACACTTGTTTGTTTTACATGTTTGTCTTGAGTCTTTGTATTTTGTAGTTGTTATTGCATTAAAAAAGCATTAGACTTTCAAAATTGGATTTTTTATTTTAGTAGGGAGTACTTAGAAATACTCTTTTATTGCACATTTTTGTTTGTTTATCTTGTAAAGGAGAGTAGATTGTGTACATTCAATCTTTTATTGTATATTTTATATTTTGGTAGAAGAATGCTCCTCTGTAGGTTGTGTTTCTATACTTAACATTCTTGCTTGATTATTTGGTCTTCCTTCTAAGAAATTGTCCTTGTTTACCATGAGTTCCAATGCTTTGTTGAGGTTCTTTTGTGCTTCCACTATTTGAGTGATAAATGTTGTCCAAAGTCCTTCATTCACTTCTTTAGTGGATGATTTTCCTTCATTGATGATTATTGTCTTTAACAAACTCATTTTCAACTAGATTTTCATTTTGAGTTTCTTGTTTTTTTTAGCAATAATAGTTGCAATATCTTCCTTAATGAAATTGGCATTTGAAAATGCAATGTTACTAATGAAGTTCATTGCATTAACTTACACATTGTAGACATCATAATGTCCCCATCTCTTGACATTCTCCTTGCTAGATTTGAATTTGTACAATTCAATACATTGTGTGCATGTAGAATGAAACCCAAATATTTCTTGAAGATTGGATAAGATTTGTTTATGTATTTCAATTAATGTAAAATTTAACAAAATTTAAAATATTAGAATTATCAAGTTCACTATAGTAGATTATTAAAATTGTACAGTGTAAAACCTTCAAGCAAGTTTCCAAAATTTTTAATTGCCAATTAAAAAATTTTAACACATAAATTTATAAATTTGGAGGTTTGAAATATCAAAAATTCACAAATTTTTATGGATATTGATATTACCAAATTTAAAGGAAAGTTTGATCTTCTAAATTTTAAATTTCTTAATTATAAGTTGATTATAATTGTTAGTAAAGAGAGCCCATCTATTCAAAATATAATTGTTTATTTTTTGTGGCCTTTCAAGTTGAAGATAACCTTTTTATGCTACTTTGCACAATCCAATCCAAACCACTTGTTTCTCATAGCATATAGGATGTTCCCATTTATCTTGTCTTGTAATTGGGTGGATAAAAATATTTTTTGAATTTGAATTAAACATTATTGTTTCTTATTCTAACCTTTATTTTGGATAATAAAATTTTTAGATGATTCCAATATTTATTATTGATAAAATTTTCTTCTTACATTGTGCTTTAATAATCACAATAATTTGTTTTTTCAACCCAAAAATATAATAGAAATCAACATATCAATAGCTAATTAAAAAATTAAAAAAAAAAAATTTAAATGTGAATAAGTGTATCAAAATTGACCCTTCATTTTTGTTAAGGCTAAAATTGAGCTTGACGATTTTATAGGAAGGCCTTTGCTAATGGTGATGCAAAGAGTAAATTTTAAATAAACCTATGTTTGAAAATTTACACCCAAATATTTAACAACATTACTAAGTCTTATACTATAATTGGATAGCAAGTTCATTACTATGGTGTTGATTATTTAATATAAGTCCAAAATGAACTTCATCACTTAAAAATATCATTATTGAAAAATTTGGCATTAGAATCAATAAAAATAATAATTTCCAACAATCACCTCACATTAATTTAAAATATGTGGCAATATGAGAAGATAAGATTTTTATACAAGTGGGGTGATTGAAGGTACAATCCATGTGGGGATATGTAAATTAAGATTAGTAAGAGTTCAACTACTCATACCTAGTCAAGTTAAAAGTAGGAATTGTATTCAATATAGAATTTCAAACCTCATTTAGGCATAGTAGAATAACTTTTTTCAAAAAACTTTGAGTAATATAAAGTTGTTAAATTAAGCTAAATTTCATCTCCAAAAAATCTTTTTAAGGTTTGAAGCCTCCAATCAAAAGTTATGAACAAAATTCATAGACGTTTGAAATTGTCAAAGAAAACACTACTTCCAATCCCTCTCTCAATTTTGTCCAAAAATTTTGATTGAAGGCTTTAAATCTTAAGAAAATTTTTGAAGATGAAATTTAGATTAATTTAAAAGATTTTGCTAGTTCAATTTTTTTTGAAAAAAGTTACTCTACTATATCTAAATGAGGTCTAAAGTTCTACATTCAATATTACTACATTTTGGCAATGAGCAATCAAACTCTCATCTTCAAATTGTCCCATATCCCTTAACCCCTCAAGGACTAAGGGGACATAATGTGTCCTCTTCAAATTTTCAGTGACAAATTCCTAGTAGAATAAAACAAATCTTAATATTTTGTAAACTTGGGACTTATAGAATAACAAGTTGACATACTTGTTGCATTCTCTGAATTTCAAAATTTCAATGTAGGAAGTATTTAAAAATTTATTTAGGAAATGTCGTCTAATAGAAAAAGGAAACAAACATAATATGTTTACAATGAAAGAAATAGTAGGGATGGAAAAAATTATTTCCTTGGACATTTCTAGTCTTTACTTTACACAAACAAATTAGGTCTGGAGAAAAGATTCAAATTTGTATTTTTAGCAATTTTAAAAATACAAAATTCAATCTAGAATGATTAAAAATTAAAAAATGATTAAAATGATTCCAAAAAATTTGGAGGTGTTTCAAAAAATATACTAATAATATAAATTATTAAATTTCAAAAAATAATGCATACATAAATTTTTAAAATTTTGTAGGATCCAATCTAGTTAGTTTGGCTTTCTACTCTTTTAGTTTGAAAATTTCTATAAATTTGGAAAAGCTTTTTATTTTTCAATTTTTTCAATAAAAGAAATACTACATTTGCCTTAGATTCTAATACAATTGTTTGGGAGGGCAAAAAAGCATTATTCATCTTCTTATAATTTTTCTTCTCAAAAACTTGCATTTTTTGCCTAAAGAGTTGATCACCCAAAATTGTTATAATCTAAAAATCCAATGGTCAATATTTTCCACAATTAATTCCGTGCGTACTAGACAAAGTATTCTTCACTTTCGTATGGTTAAAATTAAAAATTTCAAACATATTCATGTGTAAAAAAATATTAAAGTGGGCCAATTCATTGAAAACCTCCATTGTAAAAACATTGTTAGGCCTTGAGGGGTTAAGAATTCATGATGGACAATGGCTTTTATTATAAATGCAACCTCTCCACCCAACTTGCTCATACAATTTCAACAAATTACTTCCTCCATTACACCATTTACATGATTTTGTTGGTAGATTGGAAAATGCCAAATGGTATTTGATTCTATTGATTGTCATTGTAATTTTTGGATTTTCAGCAAACCAAATTTACATTTATTTGTAGATTGGATGTCTAGTATTAGAATTAGGGGGAAAATTTGGCGTTTTATTTTTGATAGTTCAACCCAATCAACTATTTGAGTATGGTAGTAATATCATTGACTTGTGTTAACTTAACCCCTAAATGCCCAAGGCCTGTTTTGAGCCTTTAGAAATTTGCTCTAAATTGAACAAAAAGCCAACATTTTGATAAGTCATATCAACTTTTTTTGAATTGTAACCGTACAAATTCAAACTAGATATATTAGAGATCACATGGGAAAAAAAAACACAATAATATCACTTATAAGTTGGAAGATTATAACATTTGACCATGAGGGTGTTAAAACTATGAAAAATTTTCAATTCACTTTTCACAAGTCAAGCCTAAAAAGTTGGTGACCTAAAAACTATGAGGTTTAAGGGCCTAATATGAATAATCCAATCAATTTATGTCTTCTCAAAATCTACTCTACAATTTTTTTAAATGAATTTTGAATGTGATTTTTTCTTCAAGCCCTAGTGTATTTGAGGCTCATTTGCAAGAGCTTTCAACACTACATGAAGTCAAGATTGGGTACCCTTGCACAAAATCTTAAATAGAAAAATCACTATCATTTCTTTTCAAGATCGAATTTTTGATGCTAAAACTAGACTTCAAGAAGAATCTTTCAAAAATATAAATTACTAAAAATAGAAACTTGATTAGGTTTTATTTAACTTCAAAATTTTGCAAACACCAAATTTTGGTGCCTCGGGCATCTAGGGGTTAGGGATTATGCAATCTGTTAGGCACCCTTATATGTATAGTACCTTGCAGTATTTTAGATAAAATCAATATAATATATTCTATACTATTTTCAGACTATTTCCAATGTGCAAATTTCATTGAATATTCATCCAACTTCCATCCATCTTCATCCAACACTCATTTGTTCTATATGCTTTTATCCAAATGTTCAAATGACTCATTCTATCAATGTGACAAGGTCATGTACACTTACATGTTCTTGGCCTCATTGAATTAATCCCTACCTAGATTTCATTGCTTCTTGTAGTTTAAGAAGGGAATTTCAAATCCATTGGATTGTGTCTTATAATTTTAATTTTAATTTTTTGTATAACAGCAACAATCTTATCATGAAATAATAAAAAGAATTACTTTGTAGATAAACAACATATAATCTTATGCCAAAAGAATATACTAGTAGAAAAGAGGACCAAATGTAACTAGTGAAAAAATGACTGATTAGTAAAAACAACTAAACAATGATTAATTGCCAATCATTAAAATGGAGCCAAAGCAGACATGTAGTGTATTGTATTGGATGATGCATGGATGAAACCAACAACAAAAATTGGTTTCATCTATAGTGTTGTCTAAATTTTGTACTTCCATCACTAAAGTGGACTGCTCCAAGTCTTGTTAAATTGTCCAATTACAAACTTAGCACACTTGATGATTACAAAAGAAGTGAAGAATGACTACCATTTAGACAAGGTTGAAATTGAAGTAAAGAATTTCCATTTGGGCATGTTTAACTTGGATTAGTCGTAATTTAGTTGTGGTTTAGTCATTTTGTGAATGACTCAAAACTTGGTTACTATTTCAATCATGTGACTAGTAGAGAAGAGAGTATTTTGTAACCAATGAAAAAGTGATTGGAGCTCAAAAGAAACTAAATAGTGATTGTTGGATGATACGAGGATGAGATTAAAAATATGAAGTTCTTCATCAATAGTTTATCATATATCATTTGTCACTATTGGTGATGTAGAATACATGTAGTTATATTGTAGTTGTTAAATAATGACTTTGCGAAATTAATGACTAAGTCTACAATGAAATAATGTGAAATTGGCAAATATTACCACTTTATAGTGTATAGTGACACTTTTATGTCACTATACACTGAACTTTTGAATTTAGGATTTTAAAATTTTCATTCCTCCCTTCTCCTCTTGTAATTTTTAGAAACCAACTTATTTAACAATCAATATGGGACAATTCATCCTGTATCCATATCTGATATTGTATTCGTATTTAGTACCCATATTTAGTGTTCAATACATATAAGTATATAGTACTGTATCCATATCCAATATTCATTTTATATTTTATATTTCGACACTTCAAATTAAATCTCACAAGATCAACAGCTTGTGATTTTTTTAGAAATCAACAACAATTTTGAGGGTAAGCACTTTAAAAAAAACAACCTATAATTTTTTTTAAAAGAGGGGGGGCAACTAATGCCAACCAAGGGAGCAACCTCTTTTTCACTAACTAGTGAGTTTTCATTTGATCACTTGGGACTTACTTTTTCATTTATTTCACGTTTGCTATTTTAAATATAGTTTCATATACAAAAAGCCCCCCAAAGAGTATAAAATCAAAATAGGTTTGTTACGTGCCAATATATTATTTGGTCTTAAATAAAGTATTTTTCCTATACTAAATCCTAAATTCCTAATCCCATATGTAAATAGGATAGAAACCCGGAAATTATACAAATCGTAGTTATTTAGTAGACATTGTCCAAATTATCTAAACCTACCTTGCATGTGACAAAACATGGCTAAATTGGTCTGAGAGAACCTATGAAAGAATCCTAAGTTGATTTGCAGAGAGAACTTTTAGTTTTCAATTTTATTTTGAAAAATAGTCAAAACCCAAATTATTAGCGCACATGTGAAGAAAATTCAGCATGGATCAGTGGAGGGGATCTATGACCTAATTATGATATTTTTAGATAGAAATTACAATAAGAGTCTAATGGAAAAATTAGTTTGCCAAGATTTTACTCCTTGTAAAAGTTTCTCTATTTACTAGAAGTTAAAGAAGATAGCAAGATTTGATTCTCCTTTTGTGAATGTGCAAAATAAAAAATATGAGCTTGCACATCTTTTGTAAAATTCCATGAGAAATTTTTTTAAAAGTCCCAAAATTTTTTGGTAGTCAATTGACTCTCTTTCAGATGGTCAACTACTAAAATTTATAATGAAAAATTCATAGAAATTACCTTGAATGTGATCAAATTACATTAAAAATTACACTAGCTTCCTCTATGTTAATAGCATGCTCTAACAAGTTTCAAGACATTCTGATAGCTAAAAGTACTATGACTAGCAAGATTCCCCAATTATCAACAAATTTAAAGATTATAGTGGAGTTAACCAGTGTTTTGGGAGCATATGAAATAGGAATGGGGCTAACTTAGGTCTTTTTATACTCCCTCGTCTCTACTAAAAAGCCTAGGCTAGTTACTTTTTAGTGAGGAGTCAAATTCCAAAAGTTGGATTTTTCATTTTTTTTCATTTTAAGTTTTGATGAGTTTGGGCAATAGAAAAAGGGGTGGAAGTGTCACTAGACTAATTATGACCTTTTGAAGCCAATAGCACAATTCGTTTGTAATTTGGAGGCTTTTTCTAAAAATTAGAGTTTTGGTCCAATATAGAAAGTTTTAAATGAGAATTTAGAATGAAAATTTTAAATGGTAACATTACCATGTAGAAAATGAGAAGAGGTGAGTGCCTTTGGAAGAATATATAAGTGCACTCATTCTCCTCTCAAAACACTCTTAGTAGCCATTTTTTGGCATGTTAACATGTTCGTCCATTTAGTTGGATTATTTGGCCATTTTTGATCCAAAGTTGGAAAGTGTGTGTTTTTGGAGCATTTCAAGCTCCAATTGTTGTTGTTTCCATAAGCTTTGAAGGACTTGAAGGTCCCTTTTAAGCATACTAATTCCTTTTAGGTTGTATTTTAGACTTGTACTAATTTGTGTAATTGTTTATGCAAGTTTTGTTGAATTTTTGTTGAAGATTATACTTGTTACATTTTTGTTTATCAATCTTAAAGTGACCCCCTTCAATATTTTAGCAATGCATTTTAGAGCGCCTTTTGTGATAAATCTTGTTGAATTTTATACTAATCAAGTGTCTATGAACTTATGTTTTTTAGTTTTCTTGTACTAATCCTTTGTACTAAGGTATTGTACCGTTACGTGATGTTGTACTAACCTTGTCCAAAGTATTATATAGTTTTCCCATGGTTGTCCACTATAGCAAAGCTTTGACAATAGATGTTTTGAAATTTGTGTAAGAGTTTAGCCAAAATATGGCAAAGCTTTGACTATAGGTGCATTAGCAAAAATTGCCAACCAAATAGATAAGCCTATTGCAAAAATATTCAAATTGTAAAGACAATTTGTAAAAGTTGATTTGACAAAAATCCTTCTTTTGCAGTTTTGCCTAAAAAAATTCCTTTTTTGAAAAAAAAATGGACTTTTAATTCCAAAGGGCTTTAAAAAAACCCGGTGCATTCAACTTTCCAAGGTCGGATCTCCTCCTAACTAGGCTTTCCATTCTAGCAAGGCTAGACCGGCCAGGGGTCTTTGCAATCAGATCTTCCTCAAGGACAAGAACTCCCATAGTTGCTAAGGCCTTTGTCGCTTTGGTGAAGGGTTCCAAAATCAAAAGGGAGTTTTTTTCAAATGGAAAATTTCCACAATAAGTTTAAAAGAAATTTAGAATATAGGAATTAAACAAAACCTCAACTTAGAAGGCAATTAATGAAGGGAGAAGGGAGAAGGGAGATTCAAGATACATACAAGCTCCATAGAAGTTGGAAAACCAACAAAGTAGAAACAATTTTGCTTAAAACTCTCAAATACATGAAGCTTTCAAAATCTTAGACAAAAAATAGAATTAAGAGTTATTGAAGAATGGTGGAGTTTTGGATGAATTTGAATTGAAAGATTCATCAAAAAGTCTTTTGATACATTTGAAAAAGCATTGATAAACGATAGAAAGCCCAATTTGTTAAAATATTAGCAAAAAATTCCATTACCACCAAAGGCTATTTAAAAAATCAAAATAGAATAGAATAGTCTTAAAAGTCAAAGGAAAAGTCAGAAGCTAGAAAGGTTTTAGAAAGAAATAGAGTAGGTGAACAAAATAAAATTTGTCACATGTAAAAGATTAAAAAACTTATAAAAACAAATAGCAAACAATGGCAAGCATATAGCAAAGAAATCTAAAATTTGAAGAGAAGGACCATGGTCAAAATGGAAGACTTCAAGGAGGCTTTATAGTAAAGTAGAAGCACCCAAATGTAACATGAATCATTATCTAACATTGAAAAAATGACCTAAATCCAAATACAAGTGGACCCAAAGTAGATTCTAAAGTAGACAAGTGGGGTTTCAAGAAGTTGTGATTTTCACTTGCATTGGCCAATCACCTATGCATGATCCAAACTTAGAGTGTATTGCTTTTGGGAGTTTCCTTGACCTCTTTGGTGTTGGTCTAGTGTCTACAATTAGTGCATCTACATAGTTCTTTTCAAAAATTCTTATATTCAAACAAGCTTAGAAAAATACAAAACTCCTTTTTTTGGTTTCCTAAACCATTTCCTAACAAACGCACATCATTTTATTCTATAGCTATTCTCAAGATTTGCAGATTTAGGATAAGTATCACATTTAGGTGCTTCCACCTTATTAGTCTGAGGAAGCACATTCCAAGGTTTGTTCCTAAACTTTCCTTTCTTTTTAAATATTTAGTGAAGTTTAATGAAGGTTGAGGCCTAGAAGCAAGTCAAACAATTTAGACATAGGTTTAGATCCATTTTGAATTTGTAAAAATATACTAGAAGTCTAGATAGAGTTTTCCAAAAATATAAATTAGGTCAAATCCAGAATTAAAACAAGAAAGTAAGAAGTGGATGAAGTTTAGAAGCTAAAATGGATAAAACTCAAAAACTTTCATCTATAAGGAACAAGAATGGAAACTTAAAGATTAGAAATTTATTAGAGGTCAAAAATGAAAGTAAAAATAGATTTTCAATTGCAATCTATGATTAACGAATTAGTAGTCAAAACTTCATCTGTCCATATTCTTTACTAGGAAGGTTCAATCATTTCAAGTTTTATGTTTTTAGAAATGGCATGAGATTTTTTTCCCACTTTATGTGGTTAAGTTTAGATTTAAACTATTTTCTTTAGGCAACGACAATCTCCAAAGTAGTTCGGCTATTAAGATTGATTCTTGCCATTAGGGTAGGATTTTGTGGGTTATTTAACAAATTTAGGACATTTAGGCATTAGTAAAGATTCATTGCTTGGAAGGCACAATGAACTAATGTTAGGCACCCAATAGAATAGGAATTACAACTAAATGTAGAACTTGGTTGTTTTCTTCTTTTTTGTCAAAGGTGGACATAAAAGTGCTCACACTCGGACAAACTGGAAGATTTTGCTAGCTAGGTTATTTGTAATTTCAACTTGACATGTTTGATTAGAATTCATTGTAGTGAAGTTGTTGTGCAATCATTGTTTGTCAATCATTGTAGTCATAATGTAGTCATTTTTTTAATTACATTGGCCAATCATAAAACCAATCATATACAATTGAGCTAGTGGCGCTCAACACTTGGCAAGTTTTGATTGCTTATCGGTAAGTCTGGCATTAAATGGACAACCTAGATTACGTCTTTTTTGGACATAAACCCTGTATCAAAATTTAAAGCAATTACCATCATACTTCTATAGTCGGACACGTAGCATGATGTGAGTGTATCGCACTAGTCATTGATTAGTTATAGAATAGGAATTCATAGTACAATCATAGAATATAATGTGACGACTGTAATGTAGTAACCATAGGATGCAATTGCAGTTGCTAAAGATGAATTGTAGAGATTTTGACTCTCTCATTCACAATTAGGATTTAGGTCAATTTTTGCTTCCTAAATGCAATAATTTACATTCTTGTTCTTGCTTCTTATTGATCAACTTCTTTTCATTTTTTCCTCAACATTTTTCTTCAACTTTCCCAACTGAAAGTTTAGGTAAATTGCTACTTCTTAAGTGCAATAATTTTCATTCTTCTTGTTTTTTTTATTATTAATTGCTTCTAGCTTCTTGATTTTTTTTGTTTATTGTTGTACTACTTATTTTTTTTATTGCTTATTTTTTTACTATTGGTTGTTTTGTTGTTAGTTGTTTGCTATTGACTTTTTTATTTGTTTGTGTTTTTTGTTGTCCACTATTTTGATTATTTTACATGACTTTATCATTTGTTTGTGCTTTTTTTAACTTTAATTTTGAAAATGTACAAAAATCTTTAATCCTTACAATTATTAACTATGTTTTTACCAAAAATGCTCCAAAATTGCCATTTCTAGTAGATGTGCCAAATTTAGGAATTTTTTTTGGTACATTTGTTACCATTATATCTTGTATTAAGTTGGTTTGAAAAGATGTGGAAAGCATTTCAAAAATTTCCACAATGTGGATTGTAAGATATTAGTGTTTGGATTGACAAAACTCTTTTTTTTTGCCTTATGAAAAATTAAGTAGCTACACTTCACAAGGTCACATTTATATGAAAGAATGTCTAAAATGATGGTGCTTCTTTGGATTCATCCTCAAGGCAAGTTGGCTACATGCTTGAAAAAATTAGATTATTTCAAATTGTACAATATATAGGAAAAAAATAGTAAATAGAAAAAAAGACATAATGATTCAAAATACTAAATTATTAAGAATTCAATCATAGAATTGAAAAATGCCAATTCCAATGGTTGTAATGTTGTAATAACAATCTCCACTTAATTGGAAATTTTGTAGTTACTAATACAAAAACTAAAAGTAAAAGAATATCAATAGAATTTGTTGAGTCATTTTTTATGTTTATTACTAAAAATAATGGTAAAGATGTTTTTATAAGTACAATATTACTACTCTATTACTACACCTTGACTTCACACCATATTTAATTCTTTTTATCATGTCATAAATCCCTTTTGCTTCTAGTCCATTGAAAATTGCAATTAACTACCAACTAAAAATGAATTAGGCATATTTGATGAAAAATACATGATTAGACAAAAAGAATCAATAATCACTGAGGAACTACAAAACTCACCTAATGCAAAACTAACTACTTGCACTAATTGTCTTCTATTTGTCTAGTATTATCTTCAATTCTTTTATTAACCCTAAAGAACCAAGTTGTGTTTTTTGGCAACATAGCAATTTTAGGCAACTCATTTTTAATGAAATTTTTATTTATTCTTTCCATGAAATTTTCACACAATATATGGATGAGGTTTTTCTTCAAGAGATGGTTGAAATAAGCTTCAATGGGTTTGCTTCAATTTTCTTATCTTTTGGCTATATGGTTAAAAAATTATTGCGTGATATGTAGTTTTTTTCTCAACTTGAGTAGCCCGGGAAGATTAAAAAAAATCACTTTTTTTAAAAACTAGAAATTGAAATTGGTTTCTAGATTTATGTATATGTTGAAAGTTTTAAATCATTCTATTTTGATTAATGACATGAAAGTTATGAGTTTTTGTTATGAATTTTCTACTCTAAAATAAACTTTAAGACCCTTTATTTAACTCAATTTTCAATTTTTTTGGAAAAAATGAAAGCTTTGGTTAAAATCAATGGTGCTAATTTTGTAGTAGTCATAAACATACACAAGTAACACAATTAAGTTTGCATAACTAACATATGACTTTTGAAACAAATATATTTAATTCAAAAACACATTGAAGTTATAAAATGGAGACCTATCATTTTTTGCCATATTAGCCAAAGTGGGTCTCAAAAACAACATTAAGTTTGTAAATGACTAAACAATGATTGGTTTTTTCCTTGCCACTTACAATGGTATACTCCATGTCAATCATTCCTTGTCAATGGCTATGTCTACATTGGACATCAAAAGCCACATTACCAATGCCTAGTCATCTATAGGGTTGTCCATGTGATGTCAGGTTGCAACATTAGTATGTCTGTCATCTATAGAATTGTCCACATCATGTTATATTGCGACATTCGTGTGTTCGCATCTATAGAATTGTCCACATCATGTCATGTTGCGACATTAGTATGTCCGTCATTATGTTAACCTTCAAATCCAATGTCTGTCAAAATCGAATATTCACTATTAGAGGGATAATTCAATTACAACAATGGGCAAACTAGTTGAAAACAATTACAACATTGGTGGATAGGATCATTTGACCAACTAGCTTAATTATTTTATGAGGATAGATCAGCTTGATAGATATGTTGTCCATCTCAACAGATTGAATGAACTTCAATTCATTGATGATGTTTACCCCTACATGAAGAGCGAATTGACTTTATGAAGACTTTAATTATCAAATTGAGAAGTTATATAATTTATCTTGTCTACTACTCCTAAATTCACTAAACGCAATTACCTACTCACTAAAATCAACTAATCAACCAAAATCCATTAAAATCCTATTGAACATGACTCACCTATCTTACAAATCTCATGTCAGCCATGCCTCCATTCTAAGCTTACAAAACTCTATAAAAACAACTAGCAAATAAAATCATTTGCAAAGTAATTTATATTTCTTAATATGATGATTATTCATTAGTTGTTGCCAAATAGTGTTGGTAATGTTGAAAACTAGCTTAGTGGACAATCTCCATGGCCCAAGCCTAATCACAATAGAATTATTGTGGAAGTAACAACCTTCAAGATATTCAAGCATGCTATAAGAGTGGACACCCATTTGAACCATGCTGCAACAATGAGCAAGACTTCTACAACCACTAGTAAAAAACAAGTGTCTACAATGACTTCCATTCCTTGACATGTATGTTTGGTGATGTAATTGTCAATATTAGTATGTACTATACAGTGTCCCTTCTTCATGGCTAAAATCATGGCAAGGAGAGCTGATATCTATTTAGATCAAGGTTTTCAATGTCATGTCACGTTTAGACATTAGGATGTCCGTCAGAATGTCAAGATTCAACCACAACATCTATGAGGATTAGAGGATCATGTTTGCTAAAAAATAAATTCTTAGATGGCTTGTCCATCCAAATTAATGGACAAGCCGTCAAAAAAATAAAATTTGGCATATGTGATCTTGATATGTTAGGGCTTGTTTGAACTTATGTTAACAAACATCCTAACACAAAATACCTAAGTCACATTTAGGATAGAAAATTCTAACTTAGACATGCCTATTGAGGGAGGCAAGCTACTTTTATGTGATTATTCTATGACATGCAATAATGCATTACATCACCTATCAAAACAACTTGGAACTCTCAGTCAAAGTCTATGTTTGTTTTTCACTATTATTTGATGTTTGTTATTTTTTTCATTTTTTATCTAAGTTGTAAGATCCCAAACCAAAAACAAGTGCATGAGCAAGTAGAGACTTATTCTAGCATAAATTTGACGTAATAGGTGACAAAAATAATAAGTATATGAATTGTTTTGTCCAAAACTAGGGACTTGGATGTGTCTTTGTCTCTAATATCTTCAAAGCCAAAAATGTGTCTTTGGGCTTCAAGTTCAATTGCCTCATAAGTGTAGTTCCATACTTGTGTGTGCATCATTTGAAAACACATGTTTAATTTGATTGAAAATGCAACATAAAATAGCGCAAAGGAATTGATACTTATACTTCATTCATGTAAACAAAGTGTCACATTCTCTAGAATACAACCATGAATGATCTTTATCCCTAAGTGCACTAAAATTAATGTAACACATTTCTTATTGATTTAAGTTTCAAGTAAAGCATTTAGAAAGTAACAAAGAAAGTAAATCATTGTTCCACTAAAAGAGGAATCAAAGATTAATTTAAAAAAATAGAAAACTTTATATATTCGTTAACTTAAATTTTTAGAAATACATGCAACAATGAGACAATTCTAGATGACATTGAATCAACAAGCTTGAAACTAAATTTATCAATCTTTTTTAGCATTGCCAGTTGATGATTATCAAATAGGATATGTCATGGATGCAAACATTATGATTATGAATGATAGCTAAAACAAAAATGTAAACTTAGTCACCTAAGCTCACACCTAAGGCTGAAAGTCACACATAATCTCATACATGTCGAAAAGCTCAAAACACTTCTCTAATGATTTTTTGCCCTTGGCAATGGCTTGTCCAAAACTCAACACCATGTGAAAGTTGAAATTAGTCACATCTACAAAACATTTCTCTCCATGCAAGTCAAGTCAATTTAAATTTGATCATGTAGTTGTTGTTGTACATGAAAAATAAGCTTTATTTGAGGGCAATCATAAAAGTGGATTAAATTAAAAAATTCTTTCGTTCATTGCCTCAAGATTTTTGAGATCAACTCTAATCCATTTAGAAGATATTCATAAAAAGAAGTTTAGGTATAGGATTTTTATTGCAATGTGCATGTTTTTAATCTTGCCTTCCAACTATTCCCTCAACATTTTGAAATATCATCTTCACTTCATCTTCCAATGCCCAAATTTAAAATACTTGCCTCCAAAGTAATAGCTCTCAGATCACTACACCCACGACACTAGTGTCTTCATGTTGGAATCCCTTTTTTTCCAAGATTATACATAAAATAATATATTGTATTTGAATTTGTAGTGAATTTACAAAGCAATGTATCAAACACTAAAATGAGTAGCCTTTATTACTATCAAAAAAACTTTTGGAATGTAGTTTACTAATTCTCCTAGATTTCATGGATCAAGGATGCATGCATGATCTTCATTGGTAGATCTTATGGAATTGTTGTTGTAGGCCACTACCATCAAAACGTTGTACCATCTTAGCTAGTTGAAGAACAATTCTTGGTGAAATTATAACTAGAAGAATTCAATTTGATGGATTTAGGGTTTTATCATTGGAAGAAGTGGTAGTTAGAAAATATTCACATTTCCAAATCCGCCATACTAGATTGTGAGGTTTCTAGCACAAGTTTCTCAAGATTGAACAACATTTCTTTGAGTCTTGTAAGTTTTTTTGTTTTTTTTATTAACGAAGGCACAAAAACATCAAGATACTACCCCTTTGAAAGCAAGATTGTAAATAAGCCACAATGACAATGAAGTGAAAAGAAGCAAACAAACGTGCCATTGCCTGCCCTCACGTTTTGAAAGTTTCTAAAAATCTACGACCATTGATGTAAGTTGGAATAAATCAAACCTCTATACCACACTGTTGATTATAATTTCAAATGAAAATTGAATGGTGAAAATAAATTCTGCTGATCTCAAGAGTGACCCCTTCCAAAGTCATCGATGGAAAGTAGAATAGAAAATGATTCACTATCAATCTCTACTACAAGATCAATGCCATTTGTTTATTAATCTTTGAATGTTGAGGTGGATGTTTTGTGTATAGGATAGAAGTGCAAATATTCATCCTCAAAGTTTGTTTTAGAAAGGGAAGATTTCCTATAGTAGTTTGATTTGCAATGACTACTTTTGCAATTTTGGAGGCTAGTGATTCACACAATAATAGAAAAGGATGATTTCAAGGGTCACCTCTATGGTATTTAAAAGTTAATTAAGGTTAGACTTTTTGAGTTGGGGCCCTGAGGTTGCATTCATTTGGAGTTGTTCACAACTCGTCTTGTTTTGGAATGGGGATTGTCTTCGTGTTGTTGGGTGTGTCATTCTTAGTGATTTTAGGTAATTAGGTTTAGATGTAGGCTAAATACTAGAAGGGCAATGCAAGCAATAAGATTGAGAATTTAGAGCTTCACAACTTGGTGGATTGAGGTTGCAAGTCAAAAGCTTTCCAGTTTTTTGAGGTATAAATTCCAATTGAATGTATTTGATTGAGAGAATTTGGACAGTTGAGAGCTTTAGGGATTGAAAGATTTAGAGTTTGTTTCGGTGCTTGTTGGATTTTTCTAAATGCAGGCAATTTGGTATTATTGTTTGAATGTGATTGAAATATAACTGGAAAGAACTCTTAATACTACAACATTGAATTTAACCCCTCACCACCCAAGGTCATTTGGGGTTTCAAAACATCAATGCTTTTGAAGTGATATAGATCTAAATGTTAGTAAGCTATAGAGATCTCAATCGTACAATCTTGTAGTGTACATGTTGCAAATTATGTGTATCAAATTTGGAGTCATTTGACGACGTAGATTGCAAGATTATAATGTTTTAGTGTTGAAAAAGGATGCTAAAATTTTCCTAAAAACTTAATTAGAGGTGAAATTTGATATCTAAACTTACTCAAAGGAAAAAACTTGAAACTATAAAGTGATTCAAAACCAACATATAAACACATTGAAGAAAAAAATATCAATAAATTGACTCAATGTATTTGCAAAATGGCTTGCATATGTCAAAAAATAGGCAAGAAAAGTTGCAGAAAACACATATGAGGCTGAATCTCCTACTAAAATGCTTCTTAGTCACTCATAACTTATTGGATTGATATGAAATTTTAGCCATACAAACTAGACTAGTATGCATAACTTTTCTAAAAACATTTATTGGAAACGGACACTCTATAGAGAGGAACAAGTTGCCAAAGTTCACTATAATCCAAAAAATTGGGGGTTTTGAATTTTGAATTGCTCCCAAACATTCAAAGAAAATTGGATTGACATGAAAATTTTACTACAATAACTAGACTAAAAGGAAAACATAATCCAATAAATTTTATTGAAAACAAACATTGGATGAAGGTAATACAACCCCCCAAAGTTTTAACCATCAAATTCAATTTGGTGGACTCAAATTGAAACTGTGAACTTTGATTGGCTTCAAATTAATTAGTTCCTCTTCGATCAATATATAAACCTTACCACACAAACTAGAAGAGAAAGCACAAATTTCTCAACAAGTTGTATTTAATTTGGACATTGGGTACAAAAGTTAAAACACTTTGAATTTGACTTGAAACTGTGTGAAGACACTTTTGGTCCCTTTGGGTGGTGAGGGGTTAAATTTATTGAAATTAAACAAAATGACAACATTTTGGTAAATTGTATCAATTTTCTTGGAATTATAACCATACAAATTCAAACTAGACATGTTAGAGATTTCATAGGAAAAGAAAACATAACAATATCAACTAGTCATAACTGGATAGTGACACTTTGTGTCACAATACATTGAGAATTTAAAATATATGATTTTAAAATATTTTTAATTTAAATTTGCATCCCTCCTCCTTTCCCCTCTTGTAATTTTCACAAACCAACATGGTGACAATCAATATGGGACAATTTCCGGTATCCGGCATTGTATCCATATCTAGTACATGTATTCAATATTCATCCTGTACCTGTATCTAGTATAGTATCCATATCCCATAACCCGTATCCAATACATATATACGTATTTAGTATTTGGACGGCTCAAATTAAATCTCACAAGATCAACGGCTTGTGATTTTTTGAAAAATCAACAACAATTTCTAGTGTATTTGAGGCTCTTTTCTAAGAGCTCTCAATACTACATGAAGTTAAGTCAAATTGCAATGGTACCCTTGCACAAAATCTTGAGTAGAAAAATCCTTATCATTTATTTTCAAGATCGGATTTTTTTATGCTAAAATTGGACTTCAAGAAGAACTTTTCAAAAATAGAAACTATTAAAAATAGCAACCTGGTTAGATTTCATTTAACTTCAAAGTTTTGCAAACACCAAATTTTTGTGCCTCAAGCATTTAGGGGTTACCCTGAGGATGTTTTGAATTAGGATTGTAGTTTGAACAAGGTCTTGTCTTCAAAAGTTACTTCATATGTTTGGGATTAGAAATTGGAGTGGCAAAGTTGGCAATATTGAGAGATTGGTTCAATGAAGAGTGTTTTTTTCTTATATTTTTCATGCATTGGTATTAGGGTCAATATTACTTTAATGCTTCCTTCTTAAAGATAATAAGCTAAAAAAAGTTATTTAGTGTTTATGGCATATTGAGAGGTCACTCTCATGTAAGTGGTACTTTTGAAAAATATCGTCTCATTCTATTGTGTACTTTGGGAACAGTATAATTGACATCAATTGAGGGGTTCAGATGATTATGCTTGAGAACTCAAATTGTAAACACTTACATGTAGACATTATGACAATCAATGCTAGAGAAGGAAGATTTGGGGCACTATGATCATCCTAGCATCATGGTGGCTAAGGTGATAAAGCTAGGAGCTATAGTGTGAACGAGAATTCATGAATTTAAGCTTTGATATTGTATCCAAAAGAGATTAGGGTTTAGAGTTGAAGTTGTTGAGATCTTATCATCGAAATGCTCATGGATTTTTGTAATGGAAATTTTGAACTTAAAAACAACAACTACTCATGTACCTCTTTGAAATTTTGAATGTAAGAGTTTCACAACCAATAGAAAAGTGAATTGTATATCCTTCAAGATGTTCTACAAAAGTTGTGATATGAACTAGAAAACCACATGCGTAACCTTTTCAATTTTAAAAAAAAAGTTTTACAATTAATGAGAAAATGACATGTGTACCCCTATTGTTTCTCAATTGTGATTTTCAAAAAACAACAATATGTTTATCACAATGACAATGAGCTCAAAAGAAGCAATAAGTGCCTTACACACTACTAAGCCAATATTTATTCATTTCATTCTCCATATATTCATCTAAAAACCAATAGAAAAGATAATTCCATACAAGCATAAGAAATCTAACTACTTCAAATAACAACCAAATTTTTTAAGGGATTTATTTGTCTAATGGTTAACATTTCTAAGACACACTTGATATTTGTCCTAAACTTGTTTTCAAACTTATCAAACAAATTCCATTGCATGACTCAAAGCTATTTCACTTGCTTTCAAACTTTAGCGAAGAGTTCAATATCCAACCTTTTCATGAAATTGATCACTAGCAGACAAAAATCTGCTTAGGTTGCTCTAGAGTCATCAAAATTCACAAATATATTACAGCTATAGATGTAGGAAACCAAACTAGTTTGCAAATTTCTTTCAATACTTTATAGTGGATCTTAACCCTTGAACATTGAGGTTGACGTTTTGTGTCTAATGGATGATGCGAAATCAAATTGTATAGGATAGAAGTGCAAATATTCATCTTCAAAATTTGTTTTGGAAAGGGAAGATCTTCTACAATAGTTTAAATTGCAATGACTAATTTTGCAATTCTAGAGGCTAATGATTCACACAGTAATATAAAAGGATGATTTTGAGGGTTACCCCTTCAACATTTAAGGGTTAACTTATAAAGAGACCCCTTTGTTTGATTTTATATAGTTTTGGAATCAACACATGCCATGTTTTCTTGTTGTGTGAAATTTAGTCCAAATGTTCTCTACTCTATTCATAGATGTAATTCTCTTTCATCAAATTATAAGGGTCCAAATATGTAGTCCAAATCTAATGAGTTACATTAATCAAATCAAACACATGTCCAACAACTTTTAATGTGCTCTCAACATTTTCTTGTGCATTTTCCTATTGTTGTCAAAAGCTAGCATATATGGGTCTTCAATTCTCTTTCATTCACAAACATATGATACAAACAACGTTGTCAAAATTTATATGTATTCAGCCTTTAATTCACATCCAAAAAATAAACTTATAGGAATAAACATATTATTTAGGACTCTCCTTTACACTCTTAGCACATGTACATGATTATGTATAAGTGGTATATCTCTTAGATTAGAAGGAAAATGTCTCACCGCTACAACTTCAATGAAAAGTATGATGATGGTAAGTCATAAGGAATAGGCTACTATTTGTATCACCTTTAAGCATTTGACATACTTAAGAATGTCATTAGAAGAAACCTGCGTCTAAGTTGACAGATTTTTCTAGACATCTAATATAACAAGCCATGTTTTTATGTCAACCATGACATTTTCATGTGACAGTGGACGTAATTATTGACATAAAAACATGGCTTTTTACATTAGATGTCTAGAAAAATCCGTCAACTTAGACGCGGGTTTCTTCTAATATGTGTGTGTTTCTATTTGGAGATCTATACATATTGAAAGCTTTAATAAACAAGAATTAGCTCTCATGTAATCAATTTCATTACTAGATTTGAAATTCTCATGCAATTTCAAAATAGGATGTTGTGAACTACTCATGAACCTAACTAAAGGATAGTAGCCACTCCAAGCCTATTCCACTTCAATGATATGTGACCTTAGAAAGTTAGACAACTAAGCTAAGTTCTTAGCCAAGTTATGCTTACAACTACTTGCATCGTTAATTATAGGCCAACCTATTGTATTAGAAGGGTGACTACATGGTTGAGTGGCTAAAATTTCCATCACACTATTGAAATCTAGAACAAATAATTTTCAAATGCATATGGAATACATTAGAAAATTAAAATCATAGACAAATTCTTGGTTTTGTATACTTAACTTGATTTCAGATATATTTATGTTCTAGATTGATTTAAAAAAAGTCTCATCATAGAATAAAAGATTTTTAAAATATTTGCTTGGCTGTGACAAATTTCTTATTAGCTAATTTTTTAAGGACTTTAAAAAAAATATTTTGTTACTTAAATCAATAAAAAATGATCATGATTCAAGAATGTATTTTATTTAACTTTTTAGAAAGGATAGTCTTGCATTATATACATACATACTAACATACAACATTTGGGAGGGAATTTTTAATGCTTGTGTAAAGCTTAAAATTTACAAAGTCTTTTCACCTTTAATTTATAAAATTTTATTTCTTTCCATCTATTTTGATCCATATTGTTTTGTTTTACAAGTTTTATAAGAGCCAATGAAGGTAGTAACTTTTGTAGCCTATGTATAATATGTATAGTACATGCGCACATAATCCATTGCAAAATTGCCCCCAAAAGGATTTTTTGGACATGGACTCTTGCCAAAAGTAAACCACTCAACTATGCATCTATTCAAAAAAGAGAAGTTGTTGTTAGAAGTTATTGATACAAGTAGAAAAGAAGGCATTTTGTAACCAATCAAACAATGATTAGAGGTCCAAAATGACTAAATTGTAAGTGCATGCTAGAAAAGTGCCATAGAAATTAATGTGAAAACTGCAATCATAGATCAATGATTCACATGTTTATCGGATGAAAAGAAGATGAGATTGAAAATGAATATATTTTCATCAACAATTTTTTATAAACTATGTACTGCCATCATTGATGTAGATTTTGCCTGATGTAGTCATATTGTAGCTATATAAGAATGATTGTGCAATAAACGACTAGTATTAAATAACTATCTTACAACTATTACTTAGTCAATGTGGAATGTTTCCAAATTTCAATATTTGTAATATACAATTGGCATGTTTGATTAGGACCAGTCATTGTATAGTAGTAGTGTAGTCATTATGTGAATGACTTTGCTTTCTGTCTAAGTTATATACTAGTTGGGAGTATGGATATGGATGACTACAACATGACTTCTTTATAGTTATTGTACAATCATTTTATGTATAGCAAATAGATTCCAAACACTAAATTTTTGCTAAACTTTATTTGATGCTTCTTTCTCAATACAAGTATATAGTGGATCATTTGGCATACATGTGTTGTGCAATCCTAGTCTATTGTATTTTAGTATCGTCATTTATTGTAAATTATAGTCTTACAGTGGTCCTTATCAATACCGATCATATCCATCATTCTTCTTGTATTCCTTGTCAATATATTTGTTTATATAATTTGTTTTGAATACTTGTCCATATTTGTCCATAACTTTCCTATCCTTGATACTTACAGTGATCAAATTTAGATGAACCAACCAAGTAGCCCCCCAAAAACAAATTCCAAATTTTCAAATACTACATATTGTTAAGATGCCAATTTGTTCTATTAAAGTTGCTAAATTTATTTCTTTACATAAATTAGGAGCCCCAAATTTGCACTACTATGTATCAATAGTAAATATTTGCAAGTTTCAAATGTATACTATTGATACTTAATGCCACAAATAGTCACATGCAAATAGGCTAGGGTCTCCTATCTTAGTTAAAGTAGTATACTTCAAATTTGACATGTGGTTGAATATGTGAAAAATTTATTCTTTCTAAAATTTAGTTTTAAACATGTAGAAATGACAATTTTAGAAGGGAAGGGGGTGTTGCAAAACACAATAAAAAAAACTTTAAATGTACATGAAATATTTGGATATTGTACCACCAACTTGCCTGACTATGCTTGACACTAGTGCAAAAGTAGTTGAAAGTACTCCCATATATAAGACCAAATAGAGATATGAGAACAAAACAAACAAATTAGAATGATGAGTTGTTTTATTTTTTTAATTAAAATAAAACATAAATGAAGAACTCAAATTCCAAATAGAATTACCTTCATAATTACATAAAATCCTATATAAAAAACATTTTCTTATATGAAATATATAGTCTCTACATAATCTTTGAATATAAACCTTTATTAGACATCCATATCTAAGCTAGGTCAAACCTCACTAGATTTCTACATTAAAACATACATTTCAAAAACTTGATATTTTTCACATTTAATAATATATTTCTTCAATTTAATCTCATTTCTTCATAATAAAAACATCAAATTTAGTTTTATATGATTTAAGAAAAATTATAAACATCATAGTAATTACAAAATAATATAAATTTAAAAAAAAATTGAAAATAATAGTGACAAACATGATGGTGTAATTGACGTACTCCTTAAGCTCACATCAAGAGAAATTTGATAGAAAAAAGTTCAAAAGTGGTGTATTTGGGGCTTTCAAGATACAATCTTTAAAGTGTTTTAAAAATTACAATTATATCAATTTTGAAAAAAATTCAAAAGAAGTAAAAAAAGTACATTATTGGAGCTATATTTTCTTAATTAAGCTTAAAAACAATTATAATAAAAAAATCTATATGAAAATAAATTTTGACTTTTAAAATACCTGTGGGGCTTGGTAATATCCTTCAATTAAAGGTTAAATTGTCTCTAATTGTACATTTCTAATATATTTTCTTCAGAATTTGCACATTGTATACACATATAATTAAATGGCAACTTGTATACACACATAATTAGATGGCAACTTCTACTTTCAAAATGAACCATGAGGTCTATGTGTTCTAAATAGTCAAGGAAATTGAGTGTATGGTTAATCCCTAAATGCTTAAGGCACAAAAATTTGGTGTTTGCAAAACTTTGAAGTTAGATAAAATCCAACTAAGTTTCTATTTTTTAATATTTAGTATTTTTGGAAAGTTCTTCTTGAAGTCTAGTTTGAGCATCAAGAAATTCAATCTTAAAAATAAATGATAGTGATTTTTCTATTCAAGATTTTGTGCAATTATATCCATTGCAATCTTGACTTCTTGTAGTATTGAGAACTCTTGGAAATGAGCCTCAAATACACTTGCCCTTGGAGAAAAAATCACATTCAAAATCCATTTAAAAAATTATAAAATAGATGTTAAGAAGCCATAAATTGATTTAGGTTATACATGTTAGGCCTTTAACCTTATATTTTTTTTGGCACCAACTTTGTAGATTTGACTTGTGAAAAGAGGATTGAAAGACTTCACATTACTTTTATAGTTTTAACACCCTCATGGTCAAATATTATAATCTTTCACTCCATAAGTCATATTGTTATATTTTCTTTTCCTATGAGATCTCTAACATGTCTAGATTGAATTTGCATTTGTACAATTACAATTCCCCAAAATTGATACAACGTGGTCCCGCACAACGTGACCCTGTGGAGCGGAGACCGCTGTGTGAACGCAGCTTTTCTCTGAAACCCTAATTCTGTCCCTCTTGTTGTGCTCTTCACCATAGCCAGCGACAATGCCGAGGAGGGACCGGGCCACTTCACGTCGCTGAAGGATGTGATCGTGGAAGGCGTTGTAGGGAGGATTCCAGCACCACTTGCATCGGAAAGTTTGACCAGATGGCTCGTCTTTTCAAGGTGACAATCAAACCTGTGTGTGGTTGAACCCTGCTGTCGAATTTTCGTCGGGCCTTTTTTTAGGTTCGGCGCCAATTGATTGGAACTCATTTGATCATTTTGAATCTTTAGTGGAAGGTTTGTTATTAATCATGTTCGGTATGCTGGATCGGGAATGTGTAACTTGTGCGCTTTGGCCGTTAGAAAATGGATTGGCAATTTATAGTTTATTATTGCGTTATTTGCTCTCCTTCGTTTTTTGAAATCTGGCAGTTCGTGGAGAATTAGTTGCGGACGGTAGTTTTGAAGCACCGACGAGCATGGAATAATGCGGTAGAGCTGGCTCCACTTTCCGATGTTTCTTTTTCTGATAGCATTGGTTAGGGCATCAGTAGGTTAATACTAGTATGTAAACAATGGGAGACGTGGCTCATTGTACAGCGATGTCTACTCACGGGGATAACGCCTTGAAGTAAACTGAGTGCGCAATATTTGTCACTTAGATTGTGCATGATGCTTGTGCCCAGGTTATTAGAAATCGGAATAAAACTGTTTTTATTTCGTTCCCCGATTTCTAGTTCAGTAATTATTTGAACGTTTTATTAATAAAAGTTTTACAATCTTTGTAAGTTTACTTATAGCCTATGGACAGAATCTCTAAAACCAGAATGGGTAAAGACGCAGTCTTAAGGCAATTGAAAACGTAATTTATATTGGAATAACACGGATGATTCTGTTTCTGGTAATCCTGGCTTTGTCTCTGTCGCATCCTGGAGCTGTTTCTGTGATAGTTGCCTTCATTTCTTATTTATTGGAAATGTGCAAGGGATTACTTTACTCTTTGCTACCTGGGCGTTCTTTTAGGTTATTGAAGACTCGCTATCTTTGTACCCCTGGGACATGCGGAACGCTGTGATAAAAACTTCTGTGAATCAACGTATTGCATTTCGAATCTCTCAATGGTTTACTGGTTGATTGCAGAATCCGGATCAGCTGTCGGCGTACAGGGATCGTAGGTTTCTGGGATCGCAAGATGAATTTGAACATGCTCTTCGCACCTCGACCACTGTGTATGTCGGAAATCTTTCTTTCTATACCACAGAGGAACAGATTTATGAGGTCTTTTCTCGTACTGGGGAGCTGAAGAAGATCACTATGGGTCTCGACAAGAACACTAAAACGCCTTGTGGATTCTGCTTTGTCCTGTATGTCTCTGTATCCTTGACCCAACCATCTCATGCTTGAGAATTCCATACTTTTGTAATTGAATGTGCTTTGGAGTTTTCAATCAAGTAGGTTTATGTGCATTAAGAGAGCATCGGAGCTTAGAGTTTTAGACAGCGAAGTCTTTGTGCATCTTTCTACCAAGGGTCATGTGAGTGTGGTTTGGAGTAGATGACGCAGGAGTGTGCTCCCAAGGGCTCTATCAACGTGGGGTTAGCAAAATTCTGAAGGGTTACTACCAATTTAACTATCTTCGGATGTAGATGTCCTATAAGCTCATATTCGTGTAGCAGATTGTGATTTCATAAGGAAGTATGGAAAAATATTCGTGCTTTTTCTAATTTAGGTTTCCTGATTAGATTCTACACAAGGGAGGATACTGAGGATGCTGTCAAATATATTAGTGGGACCATTTTGGACGACCGCCCTATTCGTGTGGACTTCGATTGGGGTTTCCAAGAGGGTCGGCAATGGGGTCGCGGAAGGAGCGGGGGCCAGGTTATATTCCTTACGTTGAAAGTGCTTTTCCACCATATTCACGATTCGTTTTCTGACTCGTGTCTGACATTTCTACACATGGATGGTGGTGATTTGTTTATAATGGCAGGTGCGTGATGAGTACCGCACAGATTATGATCCAGATATCCTCTCCTGCTATACTATTTTACATTCTGCTGTTTCTTGCAAAGCTGTTTTTCGTGGATTTGTCGGTCAGTGCATGCGTGCAAGACTGAAAATCTTTGCTCTATGCTTACAATTGAGTTTTTCCCTTAATTGGAAATGATTGCACGGAGAGGAGGCTATGGAAAGTTGGTACAAAAGGAATTAGAAGTACGTCGGCAGCTGGTGGAATATGAACAGCCTGTTGGCATGGGGGGAGTTCAATATCCTGGCTTGGGAGATGGAGGTGGTGGTGGTGGTGGTGGTGGTGGTGGAGGAGGAAGTGAATTTAGGCGTAAGGACCCTTACAAATTGCACAATAGGATAACACTCCATAGTAATTTTCTGAAAGGGGAGTTATGTACACTTGCATTTGTTAACATACAATGACCAATTTGATTTTTGGGCAGAACGTGAGCCAGGACTTTCGGTTTTTTATCTTGAATTGAAATCGATTAGACTGAGAATTAACATTTAAAGGCGAAAGATTTAATGTTATGGACTTAAAATTTCGGGAAAATTGACAGGTGGAAGAGATCGCCATGGTCATGGAGGTAACCGAAACAGAGGTGAGTTGTCATTCACCTCCTATGAACGCCGAGCTTACTATTTTCTGAATCCATTGTATAATTTAGTTGCTCCTTTATGGTCTGTTGTCTCATTCTGCATTTGGTGTTCTTCCTCTTTTTTCTTGCCTCTGAACAGTATCCCAGATATTCTGTCAGTCGGAGAGGTATTTCCCTGGAATGGACTGATGGTTGATTTTGTTGGTGCAGAGGGAAGAAAGAGGTACAGAGATGAAGATGCTCCACCTGCAGATGGTGTGAAGAGACAGGATAGAGAGCAGAAAATTGTAAGTTGGTGGAAATGCACGAAGAGTCTCAATATGAAAATCTATCGTTGTTTTGTCGTGATTATTAAATCGCTTTTATGCTGAAATGATGGGTTAATTTTATTGCGAATTTACGAATGCGTAGCATTCTGCTCGACATTTTTCAGGGACTTGGTTAATTCTAACAGAAATTTATTGCAGGAAAAGAATCCCAGGTTTCGAGAAAAGGGTGACTCAGATGAAGAGGATGGAGGGGATGGAGGAAAGAGTTAGAGGTGACTTGCTCTGCTCTTTGGGGGGGATTTTGCAGGTCTGTTCTTCATTCTATGCCATGTGATGTGGAAGTATTCAAGTCAGTGATCTGGTGTAAACAGTGTTTGTTCAACTGTTAATGCAATTTTCGTTACGTGACAGGAATTAAGTACATCAGCTATTTTGCCTTGCAGACAGTAATTGCCGTCTTTGTGGCAGGAACGCAACGCCTTCGTTTTGTGGTTCAGCACTCCATAATTCAGGTTTCACGATTCAAATCAAATACTGTGCTATGCTTTGCAACTCTCGCAGGTGACACCGGACTAGTATGTTGGTTTGGAACTTTTTTCTGCCGAGATTCACAGAATAGTAGTCCGGCTTGTATCGACTACAAAATTGAACATACCCCTGCAAACAACTTTCTATATTCGAGGGTGTTAGGGCATCTGAACCGCCTCATTCCGACAAGTGGTCCTCTATTCAGGATGGACAATATATTTTCTGTCGAAGGAGATAGCATCATATTTAGTAAGTTGGTTTGCATGTGCAGGTACTACCTGTCAGGAGATAGTTGTTCGCAGTGAGCTAGGTAACGATTATTGGATCGTTAAGGGTGCGCTATTGGACTCGGTGTCAATGAAATTGAGCTGTTTTTGATCTTGGTATTTATATTCGTTCTCTAGATGTTATCTAGCAGTTTTTCACATTTATCTTTCAGGCTAGAGTCTCTCGAGAATGTTTGTGGCAGCGATCTCCTTCCAGTCTCCTCCTCTGAATGTGACGATTATGGACTTATGGTCCAGCGTGCGTAAAAGAAAGTTTATACAGGCTTTGTTAAATTTTAGGTAACAAAACCATGACCTATGGAACAACCGCCCTGAGCAGAGGTTAAGCTGTAAGAACTCCGAAGTCATATCCTCACTGTAATCTGGCCTTTGCAAATGTTGAGTAATTCAAATCGAAGTTATTTTCCAAGTTATTTTAATGAGACTACTGTGCATCCCAGAACATAATGCTCTCTACGTTGCTCACTCCTTCACTCATCTAACCTACAAGCCAATAAGAGCTCCTGCTACACTGATTTGTCCTAAAACTGCGTGTCATAAAATGAAACTGCATATGGTTATAACTTTTTATGAGTGATAAATATGTTTACCAATGATACTTGTGATCATAATTCAGTATCAAATCTTTGGACAAATTGTTGACTAATTGACAAAAAAGAAATGATTGTTTAAAGTGTATAAATGAAAAAATAATGGATTGTTGATATTTACCTAGTGTGCAATTTCAATTTTTTTGCATTCAAGAAGTTTTTAATATTATCCAAAATAAATTTGTTGTACCTATTGTTGTAGTGATTCACGGTATAATGATAATGAAATAAATGAAAAAATAAATGAAAGTAATACCCCAAAAGAAATCATAGAATGGTCCATATTGTATCAAAATCTGTAATATTATATTTTTGAATTACATGTCATTTTTAAAGTATTTGCTTTTGTTTTGTATAATGCTCGAAAATCTGAATGTTATAAAACTTGATATCTCCTTCTATATAGTTTTAGATTTTGTGAAACTTTCAATTTGCACTTTCTAATGGTATCAAAAAAATCTCAGTCAACCTTGTAGCTACAAGATTTAAAAAAAGAAAAGAATGAACATATAATAAAAATATTTTCTTGTATCTATAAGTATTAATATATCAATTGACACAATTTGTATACATAAATAGAATTAAGAATACCCTTTTTTTTATTGATAATAGTTAGCTTACAATATAGGTAGATTTCAATATTATTTCATGTTTTGTATAATCATCTTTGAAAGTACTTTTTGGAAATAAAAAATACAATTTAAATTATCTCATAAAAAAATGGTTTGATCAATATTTTTCTTTAAAATAAAATAAAAAATATTTTTTGTATGTCAAAATTGTATGAATTTAAATTTGATAATGATTTGTATTTAATGAAATTACCAATTGAAACTTTGGATTGTAATTGTATTAAAAGAAAAAAAATATGTTTTTGAAAAGCTATTCAAATTCAAAAAATTCAAAAAATTCGCACATTTTATTTGAATGAATATATATCTTTAATTTAAGAACAAATGATATTTTGAATATTCTTAATTATATAACATAAGAATACCAAATTTAGATTGGGGTAGAGACTCCCTTATCAATTTCAAATTATATACATCAATAAGTTTTAGATTTCATTTTTTCTTTCCGCTCAATTTCAAAGCCTTGAGAGAGCACTCACTGACTACCAAAAGTACCAGTACGGTTTCAATCAACGGGGCGAGCGACCAATGGACGGTTGAAACCCGGCGCCAAGATTCGGATCGTACCACGTCCGACCGTTGGATTCCCACCACAATCTTCAGTACAGGAGTTGTCGGCGACCGAAGGACGGGGCGAGTCCGACCACTGGACGAAGACTTAGGCCACCGTCCTTAGAGTGTCTCCCAAGGTTTTTTTTAATGGTCTTTGAAGCTAGGGAAAGCGTTAAGGGTTTGAAGCTTTGAAGCAAGGCAGCGATTGATCAGTTGCGTGTGTCTGCCGCTGCAATCCTCTCTGCTGCTCATTGTGTCGATTGTTGCTTCTATGAATGTCAGGGGGAGGTCAGGGAGCTTGGAAACACGGCAAAAACAAGAGGTGGTTGTGAGAGCAACGAGGGACACAGCAGCAGCAGCAGGGGAACAACGGACCGAGGTTGCAAGGCGAGGTTCAATGCGGAGACGGCAGCCGGTGGCGGACACACCGTCGTCGTTGTTTACCCGGGCGGTCGGATCGGTCTTCAAGCTGGTGCGCGTGGCGGAGTTTGAAATTCTCTTCATCTGCTTCTTTCTTCTCGCGTATTTGCTCTTCAAGGACTTGGTAAACAACGACGCTCTTTCTACCTCTCTTGCCTCGTTTGCTTTCATTTTTGTCTGTCCTCTGGTGTGGTGTGCCTAAGATTGTGCTCTCATGCTTCGACAAGGTTTTAGGGTATCAAGTTTCGTTGTCTGGCTATGTCACATGCACTTGATACAAAGGTCTTATTGTCTTTCATAACTTTCCATGCGCTTAACGTCAGCCTTCGGCAGGACCGTTTTATCATAAAGTGGATGTGAGATTTTATGTCGTCATCACTTGTTCCCGGTATTGTAAGAGACTGTTAGTCCCGACAGTTCTGACATTAATTACACTATTCTTAGTACTGCAGTTTAATTGTTTAGTGCTTAGCACTACTACCGCATCGTTGATTCGATGATGCATTCTTTTGGTGTGCTTAGCGTGCACTCGTGGTTCGAGGCTGTTACCTAGCTACGTCGCATGAAAGGCTGTTGGATTGACGTTTTATTACTTTCGATTCTTAGTGTCAGGGTGGTTTTATCATAAAGTTGATGTGAAAGTTTGTGTCTTAGTTACTTATCACTGACACTGTATCGAGTGCTTAGGTCTTACAGGTTTAATGTATTGCGCTCTTTCGTACGTACTGCAGCTTAGTGATTTGGTGCTTAGCAGTTTCTGCCTCATTGCTAATTCGCTAATACGTACACCCATCGTTTTCTGCAGTCTTGGATCGCATATGGTTATGCAGTTCTTATGGCCTGAGCTTGTTTTCTCGCGCTTGACCGTTATTGTAGAATCCTGTGTTGCTAGTAAATTTATTATATGCCAATTCACAACTTTTACAGTATATATTTGAAGTTGAGCCTCGTGTTTAACTGGCACAGAGTTGTGTAGTTTTGATGCGGTGTACTATATCGAGAACTTGAAGACATAATTTCATAGGATCCTCCTATAATTATAAATTAATCGGAGATGATCATTGTGAGTGCTAATAAATTGTTTCCCTATTTTTGTGTTGAGTAGACTGCCAGACCCGAATACAATCAAATGTTGTTTCAAAAGCGGTTTGAAGAGCAAGATCGACTTTACTGAGGACACTATGTTTAAGAATACATTTCAGTCGGGGTTTCTTTCAATTTTTTACAGCCTTGGGTGAGTTTAAATGTTCCTGTTTGTTTTGTTATTGTTGAAAATCTAAAATCTTAATTCTCGCTGGCTTTATTGAACTGCTGCATTTGACTCTATTGTAATGTCTATTACTGCATAGGATTTGTGTTCCATTCAACATCCCTGCATGTCTAGTGGTGCAGATTTCTGGTTGCATGCCTGTACAGTCCCTTAACTAATTCTGGGTGTTTGATCAGGAGTAAACCACTGCAGATCTGGGGCACAGAAGGTAACTGTCTTATATTTCACTCAGTGTAGTACCCTACCAGATTTTGTCATTAGGTTGATTTTTTCTTTTTTTTCTTTTTCTAAATGTAGCTGATTCTTCACGGTGGCCAAGTAAGATTGTTGTGGCCTGCTTATAGCCTGAAGTACATGCGAGCACTAGTGAAAGGATGGTTTGCGATCTACTTCAGGATATGCTCAATTATGTGATACTTTTGCAGCTCAAAATGGACTTGTTACAAGGTGTGCCGACGAGGACATCCAGTCAAGTGTGTTGGAGATAATGGGCACAAATGTGAGTAGCAACTATATAACCTGCCCAGCTGATCCACGGCTGACGCTTGGGATCAAGCTGCCTATATTTGTGATGATTATCAAGAACATGAAGAAGTACTTCACTTTTGAAGTGCAGGTTCTCGATGACAAGAATGTCCGCCGCCGATTTCGCGTATCAAACTACCAGGTAAATCAAGGATTGTGAATTGTGGATCTTTTCTCTTATTAGGGTGATGATATGTGGCTTCTTTAGACAGATCATCTATTGTGCTAATTAACCTTTAAAAGGACATTTTTAGCCCCTCGGATATTCCTGCATTGGAAGAAATTGTCGATGCAGTAGTCAATGTAGTCAATGGTTCCTTGATTGGGCAGGCTTGTTGTATTCGTACCTGCACCAAGGATCACATATGTTGCATTGGTGCAGCACAAATCAAATTTCTTGATTTGCTCAAGGGAGATTGTTTGATCTAGAGGTTGGATATGTGAAGCCTGGACACTACCCGCGTAGAGTAGCAATGAACAGTATCTGAGCATAAACTCCCTCTGTTTCCTTGCCATATTGGGCCGACTGCTCTCGTTTCTTTAGTTGCTGACCTACTCAATTACTCACCAGAGACACTACCTGTTTAGAGAGAGTAGCAATGAACAGTACCTGAGAAAAAACTCCCCCTGTTTCCTTGCTTTACTGGGCTGCCTGCTCTCATTTCTTTAGTTGCTGACCTACTCAATTACTCATGCCCATTTCCTTAATTTTCATGCCAGATTCTCTGGGCTGCCCTGCGAAGAACGAAATTGTCCTTTTAAGGGTTAATTGTCTAAATTAACAAGGTGTTTTTTGGTTTATGTCTTGCTTGAGAATGTTCCTGGTAGCTCAGCGATTGAAAACATTGAACTAGATTTATATTGAGACCATGAATAGACTTGTTCATTTCCAGTGGTTATGTTCTTGCAGTCTATTACACGAGTGAAGCCCTACATCTGCACCATGCCTATGAGGCTGGACGAGGGTTGGAATCAGATTCAACTTAACCTTGCAGACTTCACAAGAAGGGCCTATGGTACCAATTATGTGGAAACTTTGCGGGTGCAAGTGCATGCCAATTGTCGTGTCCGACGTATCTACTTCGCTGATCGGCTGTACTCGGAAGAAGAGCTTCCCCCAGAATTTAAAATCTTCTTACCTATCCAAGTAAGCGCAGGAATTCTTGAGGATTCATGAGTCTTTGATTTAGTTATTGAGAGATCTGGGTGAAATTTTGATAACGAAAAGTGACTTCGAAATATTTCCCGCATTTTGTATCCTCTAAGCTTTGTCATGTGCACTGGGTTTTGCTTGTGCAGAAGAGCTGAAGATACCATTAAGGAATGCTTTGGCGCAACTCATTTTTGGCCTGTACTATTGGGAATCTTGTCCAATATCCAGTGCATATCAAGCTAGAACAGAGTGGACAAGTTCTAGAAGAGTTTGGAGAGACATGCCCTTTTTTTGACACTTGAGGCTACTCCTAAGTGTTGCCAACTGCAGATAAGTCTTGTAAATCATTTGATGAGTCGCTGCCAGTGGTCAGACGTTTTTTTACTTTTTAGAACTAGGAAAGTCGTCACTAACAGATGTCATGTTGCATGATGCATTGCTTATCCGTATCTTACATGTTCTTGCAGAATGGCTTTTGTTGTACTTTCGTTGCGCCTTGACAGAAATGTCCTGATCTTTTATACTGCTCGTGACTTCGAATTTTAGTGACTTATTGCTTTATTTGTCAAATTTAAGTGGAAATCGTGAATTCATGTCCGTTGCATATTCCAGTGTTGTGCGCGTATTTAGGATATGGCATGGGTATAAACGAGGTTAGCGATACCAGCCAAGGGTACTTGAGTTGCCTGGTGTGGTGCAAGAATTATCTTAAATATACCCTGTTATGAGGAGCTGTTACCGCACTTGCTACCTTCCTTGGCTTATATTGCCAACTGCAGAGACCAATAATTGGTCTGTGAGACACCTAAGGTAGGATGCCTCAAAACTGACTCAAACCAATTGGTTAGCATCGTCAATGCATCAAGGCAAATCGTTAGGCTAATGAATAAGGCATTTGAGCATGGTCCTTCTATTATGTCGTAGCTTTGTTGAGTCTCGTTAGCAATCCAAAGATGATTTTAATTTCTCTTAGTATTTTTTGGGCACCGAATGAGTTTTCGAGTGTTGACTACGCGTGTACCTTTGTTTAAATGGTTTACATTACAGGCTAGAATCTCTAGGTGTCGGTTTTGAAATAGTGTCACAGATAGTGAGTTGCCTGTCCCACCTTTAGCCATCCCACATTTCAGGGCTCAGGATAATACTCAATAGGTGCACTAAACTGTGGGCCTCGGCTGCACCACTCCTAAATTCTTACCTTTGGGGACACCACCATTCAGTTAGTCTAATTTGAAATTAGTGCCTGGTGACCAGAATATGAAATTTGGAGAATTTGAATTCATTCCGGCAGTAATTGGGTCCTAGAGACCCAGAGTATCCACGGCACGAACTCCCTGAGCCAGAATAACAATGCGAGGGACGCCAGGAGTAAGAATTCGAATCCCGACTGACAGGACACGCGAAGCGGAAGCTTTTTTCTGAATCCGCAAAATCAATTGCTTCCAGACTTGTGAAGCACAGACAAATTATTAATAGTTGATGTATTTCTGTGCCTGTCTCTCGCAGAAGAAAGAATGTAGACAACTTAAATTCCAGAGCCTTTTGAATTGCTCTCCCTCTGTCCCGAAATGATTGTTCACTTTGAATGTCATGTTTTTTTTATAGGTTGTTTTGAATAGGTAAAAAAATATATTGTTTTATAGTTAATTTTATTTAGGTTGCAATGAACATGTACAATATTCTTTATTGATTTTAGTGATAAAATTTGGAACCTTTCTTAACTATGTTTTTCACAATATGGTCAATGAAATTGGCTGAAAAAAATATCAACAAAATTGTGGACAATCAGTTTGGGGAGGAGGGAGTAGCATTGACGCTCTGAAATTTTCGTTGTCTCCATTCACGAGCATTTTGAATTGTTGCATTCACGTGGATGCTTCAATTCAAAAGGCTTGCATTGCATGAATTATACAGGGTTTCATTGAGGGTGGTTTCACAGGAGCAGATGGCAGGTGGATTTGAGCAACTCTGCAGTTTCCATCCATTCCCTGGTCAGGGAATTGTTAAGGCAGCCCAATTTCACTATTTAGTATAGGTGTAAGGATGATTCATGGGGTTCATCCTCCAGGAGGTGAGTCGTCTGTTGCTGGTCTGTGTTGTAATGTACAACTTCGCTGCTGAGACGGCTGGTCCCTTCGTTAAAAAAAATGACTTTCTCTGGAGATTGACTGGACTAACTCGATATTGCATCATGGGTTCCATCTTGGTTACGGAGTATTCGCACGGAACATTCTGGAAGGATTTCCCTTCGCCATGCTTCCCCACCCGAATGCATCTCTGGGCGGCGATGGAGGCTTCCTCGGCCTGCTTATATAACGCCACTTCCAAAACGCCACTTCCAATGGGCAGGCGACCCTCCATCGCACACTTTTGCAGTCGAATTCGACTGCGTGAAGAGCGCCCAGTTCTCTGACCCGTATGGAGGGCGGGTTTCGCATCGGGATCGACGTCAACAGCATGAATTCCACCAGTTGGGTTCGCTCTCAGGGACCCCGTGACAGTCGAATCGAATGTGGCAGTTGCAAGTGTGGATTGATTATGATGCCTCACTGCACATTCTGAATGTTAGTACGACGGACGGATATCAGTGAACTCTACTGTCCTCTATGCGACAAAGCTAGTGCGTCCGGTACCAACAATGCTCTGGTATAATTAAGGAGACTTTCTACTGGGGTTCCTTATAACTCCTTGAGTCGATCAAAGGTCGATCTCTACCATGTGCTCAATGAACATATGTACGTGCTTTGGCTTCACTTCGATTACATATTGCCGCTTCGCAGGTCGTCTTTCGAAAAGCATGCTGCAATCAAAAGTTTATCGTTGGAGTCTGAGGACGACGAATCTTCCACCTCGCCCGCGCTTCCCCAGCGAGTTCCTCGCTCACTTGCCATCCATCTTATAACCATCCCACTGAATTTCTTCCAGTTGCGCCCATTCGAAGTCAGTCTGACCATGCCGTCAATTCTCTCTGGTGTCGCTAGCTCACAGCCATGGCGGCCATTTACGGAGCGCTAACTCTACAAGTCTTCCTGTCGTTGGGTGGAGAGGCGTGGATGGAGGTTCCAAATTGACCCGGACGACCTCGATCCGCACAAGTTCACTTGCAAGGAACGGGCCCTGGCGACGAAGCAAGCAATTCAAGCGCTGGGACGAGGAGACTTTCAAAGTGTGTCCAACATTGTAGGGTCTGAAACGTTCGAGCCCAGATGTAGATTTGTATAAAATTGGGACGGGCTCCCTACCTTAGAGCATCCCCACCAACTAGTTCTGGATCCCTAAAAATTTAGGGAGAGGACCTCAAATGCAGATAGAGATGCAGAGGCTCCCTGGCACCAACCTTCTTCCAAGTTCTATATCCCTAAAATATACAGAATTCTGTAAAATATTGGGCAAGTTCTGTATCATACAGAAACCTCTGGTGGGGATGCTCTTAACTCCTAAATGCCCAGAACATGTTTTTAGCTTCTTTGAATTTGCTCTAAATTGAGCAAAATGCCAACATTTTGATAAGTTGCATCAATTTTTCTGGAATTGTAACTATACACATTCAAACTACACATGATAGAGATCTCATTGGAAAAGAAAACACAACATTACTTATGGATTGAAAGATTATAATGTTTGACCATGAGGGTGTTAAAACTGCAAAAGTGATGTGAAGTCTTTCAATCCTCTTTTCACAAGTCAAATCTTAAATGATGGTGACCAAAAAATGAAGAGGTTAAACGGCCTAACATGTATATTTCTATTCAATTTATGGCTTCTCAAAATTTATTCTATTTTTTTTAAATGAATTTTGAATGTGTGTTTTTCTCCAAGATCTAGGCTTTCAACACTATGGAAAGTCAAGATTGCAATGGGTACCTTTGTACAAAATCTTGAATAAAAAAATCACTATCGTTTATTTTCAAGATCAAATTTTTTTAATAGTAAAATATGGATATAAAATATTACTTTAATCATTGCAAATAAAGTGCATTTGTTGTTTTTGATGGAGGGTGATATGTTACATTTGTAATGAAATAATGAAGAATGAAACCTTAAGAGAAGATTTTTTTTTAAAACAATAGAAATGTATAAGGGCTTGCTAAATTTATTAAAAAAAATGTAGTAAATTGAATTGGATTAAAAGTCTAATAATCGTAGAAGTTGAAGAATTAGCAAAAGTCACTTTGTAACAACATTTTCACTACAATATAACTTGAAACACCCCTAAAATCTAAGGTTAGTATACATTTTTTATTTTTTATTTTGCAAAGTATATAAAATTGACTTTATATGTATATATTCTTCTCATGGCAAGGAAGCAAATAGAGCAATGCCCAATGTATTCAAATTTTATGTTGGAAGTGGATATGATACCAAGGAAAAAACCATCTACTACAAAGATGGAATAGTAATGTTGTTGGTAGAGTAGATGAGGCACATTATGAGGGAACTTGCTCATTCTTGACCCAATAGATGTACTCCTTGCAAAAATGTACAATGTCCATGAAATGATCAAAGTGTTGTATCTGGGGGTCATTGCAAGAAACAATTGTCCTTTTTTTTGTCCCCTTGGCCTTGGACAAGAGGTTTTGGGCTCATAACTTTTGCATCATATGCCTATCTTCTATAAAATTTTAAACATAAGTACATGAAGTAGTTTCAAACATTCTATAAATTTTAATAATTTTAAAAAATTAATTTATTGTTTGTAAATTGACCCCAATTGGATGTCTATTATGGTCATTTTAGGATTTTTTTAGTATTGCTTCTAATCCAAAAATGAGAATTTTAAAGTCAAAATTAGAATACAAGGAGTTATACTAAAGGTACACAAATCTACAAAGAGATTTTCTAAAAATAGCAAATTGTCCACCTTTCATATAAGGTCAAAGTGTACTACCTTGGTATACATATATAGAACATAATTTTTATTTTCTGAAGATGAAAAATAGTTGAAAAGAAGCATCTTCAAGTTAGAATTTTTTCCATTTTTGTCATTTTTATTTGAATTACTTTACTATTTTCTAAAAACAAAATTCCAACGTATCTATTTCTTTGTATTTTCCATCATTCTTTTGTTGTGCATAAGTTTTAATAATAAAAAAATTTAGGCTTGAATTTTCTCACACATGCACTATTTTTAATGCTTTCCAAATTATCCATATTTTATTTTATTTTATAAAAAATATTCCAAAAGTCACAATATTCTAATAATGAGGCCATTTTGAGCTAGAAATGGCACGTGTTTCTTGCTACTACCGTTGGGACTTTTGTGTTCTTTCTCTCTATTCCTACTATGTATCCTTCTATATACTAAATATAGTTCATTTTCAATGGTGACGTTCACCTTCTTGAGGTACCTTTGCCTAAACTTGAATTTGACTACTTGTCCAAAAGTGCACCACACGACTTCTCTTGGACTTCAAATCCAATCTCCATGCATTACATTGCATCATCAACTAGAGAGCCTTGAGTATAGTATTGCACATGCCATGTATTTTTAGGCTTTTGACTTATTTTTCATCACAAACTATCCACGTGATCAAGGTTTGGGGTTAGAGAAACTTGGCTCCATACAAAAACTTAACAACTCAAAATAGGCGACACAAAATTTTCTTTCCAACCAACTTTAGGCAGCAAAACATTATATTCCAAGTGAAAGTGGCTACATAGCACAAAAAACACATTGAATTCTGGCGACACACTAACTTAATCACACCCTAAGTCAAGGAAGACACATCCTTTCTATTGAATGTAGAAGATTTGAAATTTGAAAGCTAAATTTGAATGCATAGTAGACTTCAATTCTAAGCACACTACACAGACATATAAAGTGAAAACTTTGAAGCACTCTACTTTGAAGACTAACAAGCTCAAGGCTTCCAAAAAAATAGTGAAGTTTTCAAATAAGCAATTGTCTTTAACGTCAAAGTATTTATGAGTTTGTCAAGTTCAAATAAAATACAAGGAACAAAGGATCAAAATAATGCTAACTTGCCAAACATCAGATTCGCACTCCGTAACCTTCATTTCTATCTTCCAAGAGTTATATATAGCATTAGAAGGGAAATTAAACAAGTCACGGAATCCTTGAACTTTCATGCCAACATCTAAGGGGAGATGGGTAGTAAGATGATTGCGTAAAGTTCTTCGTCTTCATAAAAGACATAGTACTAAGAGTTTGCTCGTCCTTAACTGAGCCTAGCACCATAACAATTGTTATCTCTACAATTTTCAAGTATTCTGAGAATTGGTGACACAAGTGTAAATTCCCTTCAATTGTACACCACATTTGAGTCATAGGATTCACATTAAAGGTCTTCAACAATATAAGTTTTGCATTAATTTGCATAGTAAGTTTAAATAAACTTGCTTGCATGTCTAATTTTGTAAGCAATAAAAGCAGATCAATCTCTAAGTTGAAGGTGGTGTTCTTGCCAGTGAAAGGCTTTGAATATCCATATGTAGCTTTGATGACTACTTGATGTCGGCCAAAATTCTATTTATACTCCTCATCAAGCCAATATTGAGGATAAACTATATCCACTACATCCATGAGATGCGATGCTAGGAATCATGTTGTGAGCTCTACAATCAATGTAGATGGTACACCTATAAAAAGAAAAAAGAAGTTAATACACTGACAAATTAAAATAGCAATACATTCAAAATTTTGAACAATGAAGAAGATGATTAAACCAAAATTTGACAACACTAATTCACACATGTAGCCGCACTCTTGATAGAGTTGATGATTGCTACATACAAGTCTTAAGTGATTGGGGTGCCAATCCGCGTGAATGTATCTCGGTAGAGCAATCAAATGTTGTGTCTAATGGATTCAAAACTTAGATATTCAACACCATCAACGTTCAAGTCCAAAGCATTTGCAACCCATTTCATGGGTATTGCATCATGTCGTGTGTTGAGTAGAGCATTGAAGTCCCATAATGAATCTTGAATGTATGCAGTAACTGGATTGCAATATATCACATTAATGTCAACTTGGCAGACTTTCATGGTAACAAAAAAGTCATAGATAAATGCATCTCTAAGCATATTGCATTAGCACATGTACAAATTGCAACATGGGCATAAGGCATGCAAGTTCAACAACTATTTGTACATCTATGAGGTGATCAATGCAGGTTTTGGTGATGTCGGTCAGGGCCAAATCTTACTCCATCTTCACAAGAAGCGTTCTCTATTCATTCATAACTCAAACAACAAGAGATAACATTGAGATCCATCGTGTTTTTATATTCTTGAAGATCTTCAAATCCTTGGTTTGAATCACTTCAACAAGTTTTATGAACTTCAAGTGTCACTTGGGTGAGTGGCTAAAATAGAAATAAAATCTTGTAGCATGCTTTTGATCCAACCCACAATTGGTAGCTCACTTAAAGTTTGAACAGCCAAGTTGGTTCTATGGGCCTATAAAATAACATAATGCACATTAAATTACATCATGTAACTATAGTAAAAGCCCCTTCATTGAACTCTAGACACATATATTAACATGAACAAAAAGACAAGGGATTATTTACTACTTTTCCCATAGTTGAAACTTAGTAAGAACCTTCACCTTGCAAGTTCTATTAATATTCAAGACCCAAATTCTAATTAATTAAGCAAATCAATCAAGTAACCTCCATGTATTCCTCTATTATCATAGGTTTTGTGAATAATCTGCAATGCCATTTTTCCTTGCATTATTATTCTCCTATAATTCAACTAATATAAGTGATGTGCTTATATATTGTGGGACTTCTTGGCTTGCACACTACAGAATCCTAAACACAAACAACTTGAACATAATTACTATAAAAAAAGTTGTGTGGAATGTAACTTACCATGCAATGTATGCTTTTGACCTTGGGGCTCCAAGATTATTGTAGTTGTTGCACAAAACCATTCCTCAATCCTTGGAAAACATTGACTCCATCTATACATTTACATAGCAATGAATTGATTACATTACCACCTTTAGTACAACAATTACATTTGAAATACATGAACATATAGCGTGATTAAATTTAAACAAGTTAGGAATGTACTTGCTCCAAAGGCTAAAAGCTTTGTGTTGATGTCTTCATTGGTGAGGCCACCAACTTCAATAACTGCTCCCATGATTAATTTTGTAAGATTGTCTGCAATCACTCTCTCTTGGATATGCTTAAGCAATAGTAAAATTGGTAAGCAGCTCCAATTGTCGACAAACATATGCATAAATAGAAATCCAACTACGTTATCAATGGTTGTTACTTCATCACAAGTAACCGATATGAAACGTGCCAATAGTAAAACTGCTTTGGTCTGAGCTAAAACTTGTTTGTGCATATGCTCTGCTAACCTACATTGTTGCTCCAATGGCACTTGGATGTCTTTGGCACTTGCAAAAAATCAAACAAGGGTTCCATACTTTCGTACTCCAATATAGATCAGCCTTGCTGCAAGAGGTGAAATATCAAGCCCATTTGTTGTTTTTTACAAACACACTCTTCTTTGACCTTAATAACTTGTACATTGATTGGTACCAATTGCCAACCTTGACACATACCTGCATTCATTTTGCAAGTGCTTGCAATTTTTTGCAACATACCATTGCCCTTTCTTTATATCGTTTAGCATGCTCTTCTCAACCTTTTGTGAGCTTCCATGTTTCTTAAGCGTATTCCATTTGGATGCAGTAATCTTGTCACAAACTTCCATAAGGGAACAAATGCAATACTTCACAAACTCAGAAAGGCCATCCAAACCTTTAACACACTCTATCCATGGAAGTTTAGTAGCCCAACTCTCTTGGAACTTTCGGGTAGCCTCATAAGATTTCTTTTTCTTCTAGACGACTCTTTGCACTTCTAGAACATCGGGTTGATCATCACTCAAGACCACTTCATGATTGGAACTCAATTGTATTGGATCCTTACATAGACCTATGGCTATACTTGAATCTATTATGACCTGATCATTTTGACAAATGCCACTCAATGGTGTAACCAACTTCACTGTTGGATTTGAGCATGACTTTCGGTTATGTGATTGATTGCAAACATTGTGCGAGGTGTCCTTACAACAAATAGGATTTTTCTTGGACTTGTGAATGTAAAGATGATCACTCTCAAGAATGCTACAGTGGTTATTGCTCTCAAGAACTAAAGTGGGTAAATTCAATTGCACTGCTAAGTATAGAACTAGCAGTTGGGGAGGCATGAGCATTGCTAGAGGTGGCTCCATGTTTTGAGGTATGAGTCCTAGAGCTTGTCCCTCTATCCTTCCTTCTAGTGGTAGCTCTTGAAAAGTACCTCTCAAGTGCAAAACCACAAAACATAGTGAATTGACATACAATCCTAATGCTAGATTGAAAATCCTAATGCTTGCAAGTTTTGTAAAGAAGAAAACAATAAGGATGCTCATTACACTACAAGAAATTGTTGTCCGATGTGACTACAAAAATATGTGCATACATTTTGCAACTGTAGAATCACTGGACCTCCCTATTTCCACCAACACATAGAAGTTTACAACGTCACAGTCATTATGTAGTTGTTACCACGACTAGAAGATGAGTAGAAGTGGACCTCCCAGTTTCATCCACAACACTTTGTCCACTACATCACGGATGACATGACATGGTGGTTTAGGACTTCCAACATCTTTTGTGTAGTCGCACAAGAGTACTATTGCTTCATATTTCACAACTTTATGTGACTTAGGAATGGCTCAATTATGACTTCCGCAAGATGGTGACAATCATTTCCACTATGTTTTTTTTAGTGGTTTTAAAAGATAAAGAAGATGGCACCTTATAGGATGAGGTGGAAAGATGACTATAATTTAACTGCAACCCCATGGCAGTGTGACTTTCGCACAACTACGGAATGTCTAGAGTGCTATTGTAGGAAATAGAAAGAAGGGGTAGAGAATCCTTTAATTCCCTGGGGTTTTGGAGTGTGCCATGTTGTTAGGGAGTGACATTTTCAAATTTTTATGGTAAATTTTTTTTTTCCACTACGGGTTAAATAAATTCAAAGAGACAACATAGTTAGGAAGTCTAATTTTGTAGATTTAATATATGCGTGAGTAGAATTTGTTTGACTACAATCATCATGGAAGATCATATAGGCAAGTACTTCATCAGTCCATATCAATGTCTGCAAATGTGAAAACAAGTACTAGCAAATTACTTTAGTATACTTGTCGAAAGAAAATGTCAATTTCCTTTGTTCTAGATGCAAATACAGAGCCCAGGTAAAGATGATGACATTCACCGGCATTGAAGACACATGTAACTCATGTTTGGACGTGACTTAAAGACGACTATGTCCAATCTCTTTCAAGATAGAATAACAACTTTGACATGGCTGTTGACAATGAAGACACTCCCCTTCTATATTGACTTTGCTTAAGATTGCAACTAGTATCTACAACTTTTGTCTCGTGAGATCACCTTAGGTGTCCCTAGTAATCTTCTTGTGCTAGGAAGTTGTCTTTCACTAAAAACTCCATGGCTCCGACTAGATTGGTTGTTGAAGGAGGATTTGGCAAATTTTGGGGAGCCATCAGGCTTGTAGTCTCTACGGTAATGGTGATGAAGGCGACTGTGTGGTCCAGTACTTCCTACTTGGCTCTAGCTTCTTTGCACAATACCACTTTCCATCCAGCTCTGTCTATAGCATTGGAAAAGAACACTTGCGTGGCTTAACTAGGAAAAATGAACAGCTTTGCCAAGCAAGGTAGTTTATGGTAGAAGTTCACTACAAAGAAACAACATCATCTTGATTATATATAGAGTTCTCTTGTGTATTTTGCGGCTTCACCCTAGATACTAATTTTTGCACTAACAAGTTTTTTTCTACAAATAATTCTATTACACCCACTAAATTTATCAACTACACTCAAATTAGCAATGCTTGGGGAACAATCAACCCTATGGGCTCTAGAGTGGATGAATTTGCACATTCCTTGAACCTTGACTTCCAATGCACGCATACAATACCATTGTGAAGCCTACTCTTTAAACCACATTGCAAAAAAAACTAGAACATTCCTAACAGTGGCCTTCTATGATACCTATTTAGTAAAGACCAATTGTGACTTCCATATGATTGGACTTAGTCAAGTGGAAGTTGTGTTATAGTATTGTAGTTGGGTAATGACATGGAAATGACTACATTATGTCTTCTACACTACTAGAATCAAAAAAGATGTTAAAAAAATATCCTTTCTAATCCTCTTTTCAAATTTGTCCACAACTTTTGATTTGAGGCTCAAAATCTAAAACAAATTTTTAGAAATGAAAGTGAAATTGATTTCTCAACTTTTATTAGTTCAAAGTTTTTTGAAAACAATCAATCTACTATTCCTAAATGAGATCCGAAATATTACTTATAACACAATTTCTATGTTTTACATGTTCCACACGGTTTGTCTTGCCTCCTATCACTCCACTTGTATAAAAGGTTTGTCATTTCAATTCCTCATATTCTCACACTATGTGACTTCTGAAGTCATGCAATACATTTGTTGAATATTGTGTATGGTATAATCTATATTGTATATGATGTATGGTATATGATGTATTGTTGCAATACTTCAAATTTATTCATATATGATTGTAGAATGACTATTCCCCATTCAATTGTCAGTACACTTCTTTTTATACACATTGTCACAACTTAAAAATCCTAAATCCTAAATCTATATTACTTTTGAATCACTACAAAATGACTTGCCATGTATCAATCCATTACGACAGTGCAAAAACTCCACCACAACTTCTAAATGACTACAAAATGACTTCTGATGTGGATGTCCACATCAGATTTGTAATAGGTCTATCGTAACTTTGAAATGACTGGTAAATGACTACCTATGTGGAAGTCCACATTAGATTCAGGAGGGGTCACCCGCAATTGGAAAATGACTGAACACGTGGATGTCCATGTCATTGGGGAAAAAATTGCACTTTTTACATGACATTTTCAACACATCTTCTTTACGTTCTTTTCTTTATCCATCTTTCCCCCTCACTGTTATCATCTACTTTTCCATCCAAAGCAACATTGGATGTTGATAATAAACTAGGAGTCATTTATATACATGACTTGTTTGAAATGACAGTTAGGCCCTAAAGTCATTTATGCATTTTGTGACTGTAATATGACAGATTTGCAATCATTTGCCGCAATCACATCGGACAACGATTTCTTGTAGTGTACATGCAAATGCAAAGTTGTGAATATTGAAGGTAATGCATTGTTCTTTCAATATTTTTGTGTCCTACTTCCAAGCTTCCATTGCCTACAATATGCTATACAAATTGAATTCATGATTCTAAATTTGCCTTCATGTACCCAAGATAGTAACAAAACTATAAAACCAAATGAATGACTCTCATTGAAGACCTCTACAAAATTATGACACCTAAACCGTAATAACTTGCATGGGAAGGTTTGTACAAAATTATCAAAGAGTTAATAATACTATCTTGAAGGCACAAAAACCAACAAGCAATTAAACAAAGTATTCTTTGGGCTTCAATTTGAAATTGGCCATTTGAGTTGATTTTCACTAGATTTCCCTCTGGCTCCTCAACTTCCAAGTGAAAGAGAAGAAGGCGACATTTGGGTCCCAGATCATTAGGAAAAATTTCAGCCTTCAAAAGGGCTGCAAGTTTTGACCTCCCTTGGTGCAATTAGAGAGGAATTCCACTATTTTTATTTTTTAATGAACGCTATTGATGTGGCACTACTTGTGCCATGTCAGCACCACATCATATTTTCATTATTTTTTATTATTTTTTAATTTCCTTTAATTGCACTACAAGGCACCGAAAAGGAATCTTTAATGGCCCTCCTCAAGGTTCACAATTTTTTTAATGGACAAATTAGATGGTGTTGAATACAACTCAAAGCTCATTGGTTGTATCCAAATAGCGACTTGATCATGCATAGGTATCAAATCACTCAAATTACACATGGCAACATAGCCCACATTATTACATGATTTTAGGCTTTCCTTATCCTTCATCCCTGGTGAATAAAATTTTAAAAACTCTATTCATTCCTTATAGCAAAGAGAACCTCAATTTCTTTTCCTAAAATCTAGCATTTTTTTGCCAAGAAAAAAAATGTTGCTTGAGAGCTCACTTCCTTATAATTTAGCAAAGCACAAGAGTGAATGGGGTACTTCAAAGAGGGCTACATAAAATTAGTATAATCAAGTGTATCTTGAAAATATTCTAAAAATATTCTAAAAATTAATTTTCAAAATACTATTTTTTCTTTAAATTTATATAAGTTTTATCTGTAATGGATTTTCAACACCCTATCTTTTTAACTCATATAGTTTTTGAAGTGAAGGTGAGTCAACTCATTGGATTAGAGAAAAAAGCAGATGAACTCCATAGATAGGTTCTTATTCAATCTCAAAATTTGAGAACTACCATTTGAAGATTTCATGACTTCATGTAAATTATCAAAATAATACCTATTTAACTTCTATAGTGGAACAAATTGTTTCTTACCATAATTTACTAAGATCTTTGAACACTTTGTAGAAACTTTGATGGTTGATTCTTTGTATTTATTCCTAAAGCCATCTTTGGGTACTTCACCTAACTATTGGATGTTTCCAATCTCTCAAAGTGATTAGTTAAGCCAAAAAAATCATGCAGATAAGATAAGAATTCAAGTTTGACAAGTATTTTGGACACAAGTTTTTAGGCTCAAAATTGTCTGGAAAGAAGTAATGAATTCTTGCAGCCTAGATGAAATATTGTAAGAATTAAATAAAGTAGGTATGCATTTTTAAGATTGTCATAGTCTTGAGGAATTTTCAAGTGATTGAAATGTGATAAATCAACCTTTAAATGACCAAGGATCAATGTATAGTTTTAAATGACCAATTGGATCTTTCAAGTTGTGACAAAATATAAATAAAACAAGAAAAAATTCTATATTGCAAGAACCATCAAGGAAAGACCATTGCATGTGTTGATGAGAATAAACAAAATTGGACAAAAAGAAAGGTCCTCATATAAACTACCATACTTTAGGGCATATTTGGCAAAGAGATGCCAAAAAAAATATAGATTATTTTCTCAAAAAAATAATTGCTTGTATTGTGAAGTAAAAAAAGGTATCTCCAAAAATAGTTTTGTTTTCAAAATCCACACGACCTTATTGTCTAGAACTGATCATATACTCATGATTGTAAAACAAGAATCATGATGCCTAATTTAAGCTAGTGGTTTGGATTTGTCATTTGTTGTTTACTTGGGTTTTGCCAATGTCAAAATGTCCTTCAAACTAGTGGTTTGGATTAGGTTTTTGGGTGTGCACATCCTCCTTTCTACTCCTTATAAATTTGATCAGCATATGCTCAAAGAGCAACATAAGGAACGATGAGCAATTTCTTCCAGCTTGAATCTTCTTTTGCTTGACAATTATTTTTCCATGTAAGCCAAACCTTGTATTGGTTTTAATGTTTTTTTGGCTGTGCAAGTAGGAGCAATAAGAGGAAGGGCTGTGTATTCTAGCACACTGCAGTGGGTGCTTTACAAGGCATGTCATCAAATGCCACGTTGTGGTCTGTTCACAGGCTTGGCCTCCAGCTGCTTGAAATTGGTGCTCCAGGCCTGGGCTGTTGTTCATGTGCTATGAAGCATTGAAGAGAATTTTCGTAGAGAAAGTGGAAGCGTAAGGAGATTTTGTGTAGTAACTGTCTCTGGAAATGTGATCCAATTTTTTTTGTTGTAACTTGTTAGCTTGTGAATTGCTAGTCAAGATTAGAAAGTGTAGCAATAGATGCTTAAATACTCATGTTGAAAATTCCAACACAAAATATAAGGACACCTTTAGAGAGGACATTGTGATATGATTGTCAATTCTTGATCCATTGCGGAGACTGAGTGTATTTGTGCACATAGTCCTGTGCTCAATACTCCACCCAGAGCTGATGATTTCAAAATTATATTCAAAGTTTTTTCATGCGTAAGTGCTTATATACTCGCAGGCTTGTATGAAAGTTTCTCCTTCACTTTCGATCAGACATTCAGTGTTGACTATCTCAATAGTTAAGTGTTGTAGAATTCACTAGATAACCTACTTCAAAAATACTCAAATGTCTTTAAACTTTCCAAGAGTATTACAGAATACTCTGCATAGTTTCTGCATACTCTTAGGATGCGCTTGTGTGACACAAGGCGGGTTTCATTGACATCTACGATATCGAGTTCAACACTTTGTCAAGTGGTTCAGCAGCACAACTTTGAATTGGATTGGTTGAATCAGTATGCATGGCCACAAAAACATACCATACATGTATTCAAAATCTGGCCTTCAGTATAAGGTATGCATGCCCATTAATGACCCTCAATCCAAATGCATCCCTTATCTACAGTGGTTCAACATTTCACTCCAACATTTACAATACGTTGCTGTTAGAAAACAGGGACAGACGTGCGCCGCCTCCGTGCAGGGTTGCCAGAAATGTGTGCAGTCCAGGCATGAAAAAGAGTTTGAGAGCCAGCGACGGTCACCTTTTATTTCTGCAGGTTGCTCCTTCCAAATGTCTCCTCCATAGCCTACAACGTGAAAAGTTTAGCTCACATTTGCAAATATCATTTCTCTACTTCAGAGGCTTTTGCAGAAGGGGTACCAGGAAAAGCATTCTGCAGAATGGAGGTGTCTGAGGTCAACAAAAATCATGGGTTGTGTTGGAATGGCAAAAAGTCTCAACAAATCAATTGGTATTTTTCCAGACAATGATCGAAAGTTGTCAGATCTATGCCAGTCTTACTTTGTAGAGCTTTAGTCTGAACAAAGGTCAATTTTCACCAATTTGAAAATGCTTCTTGCATTTGTTGATTAGGGTACATGAAATCAAGCTTATTGTGGCATCAATGCTGTTATAAGGTGGGTACTCCCCAAACCGCCACTTTTTGCTACTGAGCCTATTTTCTATTATTAGACTGGTCAGATTTTCATATGATCTTGTTGGCAAGTGAAAGGAGGTTTCAACACACCAAAGAACGTGGCATTTGGATACTGTATGCAAAAGTTACTAAAGAGTAAAGTTTGGTTCTAAAAGCGTTTCTTCCACATAGGTACAGAACTGACTTTGGAGATTTACACATAGTGTAGATGGTGGTTTAAGGTCAATGGCACATTTGGGTGTACCTACCTTATGTGATGGAACATCAATGGCTTTACATAAGCAGAAATTCATGACTTTGGCATTTTCTAGGCGAACTTCAAATCTATTGTAGTAATAGGTATAGAGCTTGAGAAGTTAAATGTCACAATTGTGATGCTCTGAATTACACCAATAAAACAAATTGTGACGTTGAATTTTGCCTAATAAGTCTAAATTACTGCCATTGCATTTTGGAAGTGCACACTGTGCAACAATGGATTTTTTGTTTTAGCTACAAACAAAGAAGCTCAAGGAAATTGAGGAAGGAGCTTTGAGAGGGAATATTGGGTTATAGACCTCATATTAGTTGTATTGGCAACTTTTGGTGTTCCTAAATTTGACGTTCTAAGTTCTGAAAACTATAATTTTCAAGAGCTCATGAAGATGGGTTTTGAGTTCCCCTGTCAGTGGAAACCTCATAACTTTGAAATCTAGGACCACTACAGTAGAGTTCTAATATTACAAATGAATGTCTTCAACCACCCTCAAAACTGCTATGGTTCCTACTTTAGTCAGAGCGTGCTTCTAAAATCTAGGACAGGTATTGATCTGAGATTGCAAATGTCTCAAGTCAAACAAGCATCTCAATATTCATTCTTGTACCTAGTTGAGACTTGAGAGCCTTTTCCTGAATGCTCCAATTTTGTTAAATTACACCAATGTAATGAATATAATTAGTAGGGATTCATATCATTATGTAAGCCATTCAACTCACCATTGTAATGGAATTTCTGTTTTACTATAGCTGTAGAAAATGAAATGAGAACTCTGAAAAGAAATTAAAGGAAAATTTGAAGTTAGATTGAAGACTGGATTCGGATATTTATTTTCCATCAAACCATCCCAATTGACAAGCCTTTGATCATAATACCAAATCCAGAGTGCAAGGCAGTGAAGGCCTAGTCCCATTGGCATAGCGAATTGAAAGAGGATTAAAAGAGGACTAAAAGTTTATGGCCCATTTCAACCACTTAAGGAATTACTCATATTTGGAGCACAAATTTCGTGATTGTAGAAATTTTTCCCTATAGAGAAATAGAGTTTGAAAGGATTCCAATTTTTTCCAATTTTTTTTCTCTCAAAACATAATTATTTTTGAATTTTTTAGCTAAAGATATGTATCTAACCTATACTTGTCATATAGAACTTCCTAATTCCAACCATAGGCTACAAACAAAATCAATAAGGACTAGTTGCAATAATGATGAACTTGTTGTCAATTATAATTGCATCAAATGATGTATCATAATTGATCACTATTCCTCTTCATGTATGCGATGTCATGTGAAAAGCAATTTGCTTTGGAAAATCACAAGGATTTTGACTACAATTAAAAATGGTTTAAAAATGAAGAAATGATGAAGGCAAGTAAACTTGTCACTAGGAAATATACCCTATTAATTACCTTCAATAGTATAAAGATAATGAAGACAAGTGAACTTATCACCTGCAAATCCACTGACTAAATAGAAATGGTTGAAAATCTAAAAAAGTTGTCACGACGTCACGTAGATTCTTCAACTCAATCATCGAATCTTCTACACCACTGTGGAATTGCTCCATGTTAACCTATCTTATATGATTCTAAATTGATTTATGGATCAAGGTAAGGTTAAAAAACCTTGGACTTTGGACATGTAAAATGGGATGGCTAAATCACAAGTTGAACAATTCAAGGAATTGGCTCTTAAACTTCAAAACCACAGTAACTAGTAATCATGTCTCATGAATGAAAACAACATAAAAGTATGATCATACAAGCAAAAATCCCACTTTGTTGTATTCACGACACAAAAAGAAGCTAAACAATGGTTTCACCCATGCCGCCCGCAACAAAAAAGTTTACAAAGAAAGACAAGCCATTAGCCACAACACGCACGTGTCAAAAACTCAAAAATCCAACTCCTACTGCTTTGTTGAACTTTGATTTGGTGTTATCATTTCATCCAAAGTTCAAATGAGATGAATGAAAACTTTTCAAAAAGTCAATATAATTTTCTCCTTTAGCTTCAAATTTCAATTCATTTTAACACTATATTCAACTTTTATGGCCATTCAAAGTTTTAGCCTTGAGAAGAAAAAAAAGCAACAAACCTTTCTTCATTTTATCATTCACAACTTAAAAAAATTTCAAATAAAATGAATGATAGCTTCATAAAAATTCAACACAATTTTTCACATTCTCATTAAACTTCATTGCAAACAAAAAATTTATTCATCTTTTACGTTCAATCGAAGTCTTTGCCCTTTAACATAGAAGGCAACATACCTCCCTCTACTCAAACTAGTACAACTTTTGATTAACAACTCCAAATCAAGCAAATGAGATCGATTTTAAAATTTTACACCATGATACACAAACATTTATAATTTTCATTTCAAAATTCTCTAAATATAGTACATTATGGCGTATTAAACATTCAGGCCTTACAAGCAACAATAAGAGGGATGATATATAGAGCCCCCTTTTTTCTTCACCTTATCTTTTACCTAAATCACACAAGTCAAATGGATTTCAGCCCACACTTTGACGATATGACTCTTATATCAATTATAAGTCATCTATTTTGACCATAAAATTAATTTCAAACCCTAGACTAGAAGATAAATCATTTCAAAAAAATTTGAAAATAAATTATTTAAATTTTTTCCTCGTATCACTTCACAAATATAAACTTATTTTAGAAAAACACTCCAAGTATGAAATGAAAAACTAATAAATTAATATATATCTAATAAAAGTAAAAAATTGAATTTCAAAAAAATATCACTCCATTTGTAAGAACTTGACAATGTATTTGACAGTTGTTATAACGTATTCTGCACAATCTGCCTTAGTTAAAGGATTTATCAATCCTTTTAATCAACATCAGTAGACACAACTCTCTTTTATCAGCTTGACCATACAATAGTATTAATTGTCGTTTAAACCTTCAAATCACCTTTTAAATGTCACTTTTCGACTACCAAGTTCAATACATCCGACTTGCAACAAGATCACCAATGCTCGAGCATTGCATTGAAGGTTTCTATGCCATTGCTGCTTTATACAAAGTTGCTTCGGCAAATAAGAAGGTCCAGCTTCATCTTGAGGACATTCATGTGACAATGCAAGACCCAACAATAGAAGAAATTGATTCGGTAGTTGTGATAATGAAAACTCAAATTTCAATCTTGGTTGAAGCTCATCATTTTGAGACTCAAAAAAAGCCTTTCGAATTTGACATACTAAAATTCCAAGTAAAAACAAAAAAAAAATACACCAAAATGATGAAGCTCCCAAACAATTGCTTTTTTTTAAATAGATGGATTGCACCATAATAAAAAGGCGTCACCTGAAAGCTATTTTAAAATAATGTCATCATTTTTCTATGTTATTATAATCAAATCTATCAAAATAATATATTAACATATATTTTTACACCATGTATGCATTTATAATGCAACAATGGAATTACAATAGCCTATATCTCTGTAATGGAAGAGTGATTGGAAAAGGGTTAATTACCTTAGGGTGCACTTACATACTAGCATAGAAGGTAGCTTTGTGCCTAATCCAAGTATTAAGACAAAATTGGTTCAATCAATTGTCTTGCGAAGGAGGGCAACAAAAAAGGAGTTCAATTTTCAACGAGTATCAATGGACAACTTCATTGGTGAAGGCTAGTCAATCTTGAGAAAATCTAATATGCATTGTATTCTTATTGTATCCCTCCCCCATCCACGAGATTCACATGAAAATGCAATTGCTATTTCTACATGTAGCCCCCACTATTGCACTTTGTTCATGAGGCCAACATATGAGGAAGCCCTCATTATCCATTGAGAGTCTCTCTTCATTCTTATTCCTTTGGTTGACAAAAAATATATTATAGATTTAGTTGCATGAAGTGTTTTATTGGCTCTTGGCTCTTAAACATTGTTTAAGGTAACATCTAAATGTGTCCAAAAAAGCAAGGCAAGATAGCATTACATGTAATCTAAGCCCTTTAAAGGATTGTTTTGCTACTTTTACCAAAAATAAAATTTCTAATCAAATTTTTTTTTAAATTAGTTTATAAAAATTCCAAAGAAAAACATTAAAAAAAACATTTTTTATTGTAAAATATTTAATTTTAAAATTAATTTAAAATTAATGTCCAATCTGGCATGGCTAGAAGATGGCCAGAACAAACCCATATCAAATTTAATATCAATGATTATTGAATAAATAAATAAATCGTTTTATTATTTATTATTTATATTAAAAATTTAGAATAGTAACTCGAGGCCTTATTCAAGCCAAAAATTTCCTCTAATTATAAGAGCATTGTTCCTATAATTAATGTGATTAAATTTTTTTGTTGAATCTTGTTGGAAATCAAAAGAGTACACTAAATTCCCTCTTTATGCATTTTTTGGACACCAAATGAATAAACTATGAATTTTCAAACTATTGAAAATAGATTTAGCCTAGAATAAATGACCCCATTCTCTCATGAACAGAAGCAATACATTTCAGTCAAGAATTTGTAGGACAAGTTTTAGAAAAGAGTGAAAATTAGGAGATCTTATCATCTTAGTCCATAACAATTTCATTTAGTGATGATATATGAGGACTTTTCGATTAATCAATAAAGATATGTATATGACCATGTATATAATCTCCTATTTTATTGTTAGAATAAAAATTATGACAAGATATATATGACAAATACTAAAATAATGACAAAACACACACTATTGGATTGGTAGTCCAATAATTAAAAACTCTCATTTGAAAGTCATTTAACATCTACCTTATTATGTTCAAATATAGCAACATATAGATGGAATATTTGACCATTTTGCAACTTTTGAGACATATAGGAGGTGCAATAATGATCCAAATTGAATGTATCATTGGATCCAACTCCACATAAATACAAACTTTTGTTACTACTTTATACCTCAATTTATGCACTCTTTATATCAAATACACCCAAAAAAACCATGTTGTAATCCAAATTGAGCTTCTTAGACCATCAATCCTTAAAAATCAAATCAACTTTGTGCTTAATCAAACTTCTTAAGTTTTCTATATTAACCCCTAAAGGACAATTGTCCGTTCAACAGACAATTAAAAATTCATGTAGGTTCCTAGATGAAGTCAATTTTGGATGGATGTTTAAGAAATTTTGACTCAAGGTGTGAATATGTATCCCCTTCATGAGAATATATGTTATTTCACAATTGGGTTCTTGGATCAAAAACTACGTTGCCCTAAAATTTTCTAGCAACTCTGGTAGCTTTTGCAAAATTCTTCTTTTAGTTTTAAAATTTGGTAGGTATATAACTTATACTATACAAGATGCAAATGTAAAAATCTCACTCTAGGAGAAGTTAAAGGTTGTTGGCCTTGTTGGGCAAGGTTGAAAAAAGACTTTTTCTTCTAACTCCAAATATTCTAATCTTTCAATTTGTGTGATCAAATTTATTTTTTAAATTTCACACATTCCCATAGTAGTCTCATACAAATTTGTACAATAAAATTTTGGAAAAAATTCTTTTATTTTCAATTTTTTTCTCACTACCCTAAAAATTCACAATTTTTTATCATTTATGCATGAAATATGCCTCTAAGATTTAGAAGTTAATCACTACAAGATCAAGGCACATTTCAAACAAAAATTGTTAAAAACTGGCAATTTTTAGAGCAACAAGAAAAAAAATGAAAAATAAAGTTATTTTTCAAAATTCAACCATATACATATGTAATAGACTTATCTAAGAACGTGTGGAAAAATCTCATATATATATATATAATTTTAAACCAAGAGTTTATTCCAAGACTTTTAGACCAAAAAATTTGAAATTTTTTTACTACATGGATTGAAAGATTATAGCATTTGAAGTTAGGAGAAAAAATTGTTTTTTCTTACCTTGCCTGACAATGCTAGCAGGCTTTATTTCCTCCTAAAGTAAAATTTTTATACTATATATGGTTGTTTTTTACATTTGCATCTTGTATCGTATAAATTACATATCTGCCAAATTTCAAAATTATTGGAGGAGTTTTGCGCATGCTACCTGAGTTGCTTCTAAAGTTCAGGGCAACATTATTTTTTATTCAAGCACCTAATTGGCAAAAAATATATATTCCCACTAAGGTATATATATTCATATGTTGTGTCAAAAATTTAAGAATATGCATTAAAAAAATGACTTCATATGCACCTATCCAAAATTGTCCGCTTAAGTTCAATAGCATTCAATTCTTCAAAGATTAAAATACTCATCTCAAAATTTTGATATTTCTTCATGTACTAATATATATTTCAATTTAATTTTTAATTTTTTATAATTAGGATGAATTTTATATGATATTTCAAAGTGATTTCTTTATAAAAACCATAGTAATTATGAAAATTTTCCAAAAAAATTAAGATAATAGTGATAAACATTATGGTGTAATTGGTTTATTTTCTTAAGTTCAAATCAAGAAAATTCAATGGAAAAGGCAAAAAGTGGTGTATTTTAAGCTTTCAAGATGCTACCTTCAAAGTATCACAAAAATTACAATTCTAACAATTTAAAAAAATAGATATATAAAATGAAAATGAAATTATTAGAATTACATTTTCATGGTTATACTTTGAAGCATTTAAAACTAAGAACTATATGAAAATTGAAGCTTGACTTTCAAAATTCTCCATGGCTTGCAACATCCTGAAAGGCTTAAGCAATATACATTGAAAAGAATAAAACACTGTCTACATTTTATTTCAAAAGGCAAAATTGGGAGTCATTTTTAAATATATTCTGACTTGATACCATCCATTCACTAAATCAACAAGAAAAAAAAAGTACTCAAATTTATAAACTACTATGAAGAAAGAAACTATTGAGGGTGGTTCTACTAATTCTACTAAGGTTATTAGAAGAAATGTTTATTTTACTTTATGTCCTTGCCCTATATGATAGTTGTTTCTACCTACAAATTTTGTATTGGTTTGTAGCTATGATAGATCCAAAATTCATAAACAAAACATGGAAGACTATTCTAGACCTTATGTAGATTTTTATCTTTTTTTAAAATATTTTATTAATTATAAATAGTCCAAGATCATACATGTACGTTTGTAAGTTTTAGAGTTTGTAGTACAATTTGAATGGGTATTTAACCACTTAGCAAACAAGCATACAAATTTTGAACAATAGATGAACTCAAATGTACTTCACAATTACAAAATCTCATTTCCCCCCTTCATCTAATGTTTATGAATTCTTGGTCTTTTTTTTAATATTTGTACAATATTCAATTTTCAAAGAATTCTTTGCAAATATTTAGAAAGAACAAATATGTTTGACCTTAAAAATTACCTATTCTTATTTAGAAAATGGCCTTCAAAAAACTATTTAAAAAAATATATAATAGAAATATTCAAAAGTTACAATGATTTGATTTTAATATTCTAAGCTCAGAAATAATTTTTTTTTAAATCATTTATATTTTATCCACAATCAATTTTTGAAGAAATTTTTCATTTGGGGTTTCAAATTTTATTGATAATATTGATAAGTGCAATAGTAGATCCAACCACATATATCTGGTTGGTAGATTATAGTTTATAACTTTTGTTTGAAAATTCATTTAAAAATTATTCCTCTATATTACATTTTGTAATACACTTTAACATCTTTGAAATTTTTGTCCTACCCCTTCATCCTTGAAGGAATTGAAAAAAAATTGAAGTTGAATTATTGATGTTCAATTTAAAACATTCCATTAATATCTTATTTAAATATAGAACATTTTTCATATTGTAGATATCTACAAAGTAGGATTTTTTTGTATGCAATTTTAAACTTAGAAATTTATTTTTGGTTATTTCTTAACTATCTTACTAGATTTACAAACAATGGAAACATTTTGTTTTTAAAAATATTTTACAATTTTCAAAATTGCAATCATCAAAGTATTTGTCTTCTTGAAATTTTAAATAACCAATGTTTGTATATAATTTTTGAAGAATTTTTCTTCAAACTAGATATTTTTGGCAGAATACATTATTTATACACTAGCAAAAAAATGAACCTCATGTGTAGACTAGAGAAGCATGCCTCCAAAGACCAACAACTAGTCAAGTTTGTCATACAGGGTCTTCTTATGGGTCTTTCCTCTAATCTATTGCAGCCCACTTCTCTATTAGTGATAATGGTATTATCATTTTTCATTATTTTTATTTCAATTTTTGTTTCTTCCAAAACCTCATAGGACTCCCTAAACTATCCCCATTCAACACAAAATTACAAGTATTTCTTGCAATTACTCACCGTGTTGTGAACCTCTAAACTTAATAAATATGTGTCAATGCACCGTAATTGACAACTATAATATAAAGGTCTATTTTAAGTTCAAACTCTCCATCATTTAATCCTTGAAAATCAACCCCCCTTTCCCCCCCCCCCCTCCCCAAATGACCAAGGTAGTCATCAAAATGCTTTGATTATTGAATCAATTAATGCATTCTTTGTTCCTACAATGCAAAGTCAAGTCATCCATTGGGCATTTTTCAACCTCAACATTGTTTAAGTTATGGGTTAAGAAAGTCCCAAGGAAAACTTTTTGCTTCAATTTACCACCAAGATTCCAGTCTTCCAAAACAGATGAAGATAAGCTTACACTGGGCAAAGTCTTCCCAATTAAGCAAATGATACTACCTTAAGTACTCCATACTAATTAATCAATTAAGTTAACTCTCTTCAAGGGCAACTTGTCTGTAGAATCTCCATACACGCAATAGTACATCTTGCCCACTGCTTCAGTTCCCATGTACGTCTCATGTCAAAAAGTCCTTAACTAGCTTAAATCGTTCATGTGTTTGATAAATAAATAAGTTTTAAAATAAAAAATCCTTTGCTTTCCAGTTGCATGCATGAACCTTGGTTCACCTCTAAAGGGATACCATACATGAAGGTTTGGTTTGGCACTCAGGTGTTGAAATTGAATTTCCACATCTGATTCTCAGGGGTCCACATCACCTACCACGATTCACAAGATGACATGTGGCATTTAAAATATAAAAATGACTTAATTTACATCAAATTTGACCTTCATATAAGATATCAAAGTATTTTTTTTCTAGGTTTGATTTCAACATAGAAAAATGAAGCCTAAAATTACCCAAAATTTCACCTTTGGACATCTCTTAGTCCACCAAAGGTAATTCCAATCCACTGCATGTCATCCATTTGCTAATGACTCTAGAATGTGAATGGGGAGCGAAGAGCAATGAGTAGTGAGCTAGGAGCAAGAATTGTTGAGTGATTATTTTTAACAAAAATGTCCCTCCGCCCCCAAAAAAAATATCTTAAAAAAATCTATTTGATATTCCAATAAATGAATTATAAAATCAGAATTAACCTCTAAAGTTTTGTGACTATGTTTTCATCAAATCCAAAATTGTTGTTTCTAGTACAAGTACTAAATTTTAGAAAAAAAATAACATTTGGGGACATATGTAACTAAAGGATCTTGTGGTATACTTGTTTGAGAAGATGTCAAACAAAATTCAAAAATTTCCAATGCGTGGATTGCAAGATACAATGACTAACAAAACTAAGTATACATTCGAAATATTTCCATTCAAACAACCATATGATAAGCATCAAGGACAAAGTTCAAAAGTGGATTTATGAAAGTAATAGTGTACAATAGACTCTACATTACCATGGAAGTTTTAAGAAAAAATTAATTGCGATTTGAAAGAAAATTAATTTCAAAGTTAGCCATGTCTAAAACTCAGTTTTGTTTACTATGATTTGGAATTACTCTATCTTTTGTCATTTTCTACTTATAGCTTCAATTTTTTTTGTACTTTGTTATGTTGGTATACATCATTTTAAATTGTTGCACACAAAAATTGAAGGAAATTGACATTTATAGAAATCAAAATATCAAGAATTTGATAAACATGCAAATGATGTTGGTTCTTGCAATATTTGATAAATGCATATAGTAGAAGGTCTTATTGCAACTTTCTTCTTTAAACAATCCCTACAAGAAGTTGTGAAGTGGACAAAAAGTAGTTCTGAAATGGACTATCAATAATGTGAGAGCATAATAAGATTTTTTAGGTATTGGTTCATACTTCACCAATGGATGGAATAAAAAGCAACTAGTGTGTCCATTTCAAAGCCAAAGTGTGTCCACTTAATTTTCTTAAATGAAAATTGATTGTCCAATTGCCTTCTTACAAATGTTAAAGAATTTAGGGTATGATGTTAAATTTAATAATGATTGCATTTAGAAACCTTATATATTTTTTTGGCATGCTGCAGTGTTTGTTTTTGGTCAATCTATATCATTTTTCAAATTGCGCATGTGCAAGTTTTGCAAGGCCTATGATCAGAAATAAGTGCTTATGGCAGAATTCTTTGAAAATTCATAAATAACTAATAAATGCTTTGAAAAATATGAAACCCCCGACTTATATTAAATTTTGTAATAGTTTTTCTTTATGGAAAAATACTTTTAGGCATCTAAAAAACATTGGAAAGGCTGACCAGCCCTTAAAGGGATGTTTTATGAACACACTACCTTAAATGATTGCTTGAAAATGAACTCTTTATAACTTTAACCCCTAAAGGTCCAAGACTATGTTTTCACCAAAAATGCTCCAAAACTATCATTTCTAGTGCAAGTACCAAATTTTAGTAAAAAAAGGTTTTTGGACATTTGTAACCATAAGATCTTGTAGTAAACTAGTTTGAGAAGATGTGGAAAAAATTTAAGAACTTTCCACCGTGTAGATTGCAAGATATTAGCATTTAAATTGACAAAAATTATTTTTTTGGCCTTGTGAAAATACAGGCAGCTACACTTGACAAGGTCACATTTAAATGAAAAAATCTCCAAAATGGTGGTGCTTCTTCAAATCCATTCTTCAAAGCAAGTTAGCTACATGCTTAAAAAATTTAAGATCATTTGGAATTGTAAAACATATAGAAAAAATATATTAAGTTGAAAAAAGTAGAGTATGATTCAAAACACTAGATTGTTAAGAATTTTATAATGGAATTGAAAAATGCCAATCACAAGGGTTGCAATGTTGTAATAAACAATCTACACCCAATGTTTTTATTTTTTTTCCAAAATATTGAAAATTGAATTAAATAAAGGACTTCAAAGTTTATTTTAGAGTGGAGAATCTGGCATTGCCCACAAACTAAAACTCCTCATAACTTTCACCTCATTAATCCAAATGGAATGATTAAAAGTTTTCCATGTGTATAAAAATCTAGGAAACCAATTTCGAATTTTTATTTCTTAAAAAAATGATTTTCAAGAATTTTTTGAGCTGCCTGCCACGGCATCAAAACTACATATTATGCAATAACTTTTGAATCATGTAGTTAAAAGTGATGAAAATTGCAGGGCCTTAAAGCTAATCCTTGACTACATGTTCTGTAAACATTTCAAAGAAAAAAAAATGAAAATTCCATTTGTAGTGAGCTGCCCAAAATATCTATAATGCCAAAAATGGTGCTTGGTCCTCTAGGGGTTTACATCACTCATCCAAACAAAGCTTTTTATGACATAAATACACTAAATAAGGGGGAATTTTTTTTAAATTAATTTTAATTTGATTGCATTTTTTTCCCTATTGCCTAAACTCAAATAATTCTTTTGTGCTTAGGAGGCCATAACTTTTTTTCTTCAACACAAATGAAATAAAAATTATATTTTCAAAAAGCTAGTACATTCCCTTGTCTTCAAAGAAAAATGGAAAAAATAGAGAAAAATTTGACATTATAGAAACCTTCTAAAAATCCTTAGAGCATTCAAGAATTAAACTTATTTAATTGTCATGGTTATCAAAAGAAAACTTACTTATGCATCTCAAATTTGGCTATTGAAAAAATACAGATTTAATTGAAATTTCATTATACATTAACCCTTAAGTGCTCCAACATTCAATTTTTGAACAATGAAAAAATTCATATTCAAGTTTCATCCTCATTATTGCTCAGATGAAAGTCATCTTACTTTGTGGAGATACTTCATAAAGTTCTTATTCTATACAATGGTTGTATTTAGATGTGACTAGAGTCCATATTTTTCTAAAATTACAATGTAGAAGTATGTCAAGTGGTTGATCAAGTCAAAATTGCATTGACTCTAGTTCAAAACTAGATTTGCAAAAATGAGGTCATGGATTTAAAGAACACAAAATTTTCAAAAAATCACCATGTCAAGAGAACTTTGTTTCAAATCCATTCCAACAAATTTTAGTCAAAAAAATGATAATATTTTTGCTTGTGATTGAATTTAGAAGGAATTTTAAAACTTCCCTTTCAAAATTCATTGAAAAATATTGGTGATAGCCATTGGTTAATTGAAATGTATGGATGGAAGCTAAAACTTTATAACTACAACTTTTATTTGTATATCAATTCCAAAATCTTCTTCCAAATAATACTTTTATAAGGATTTTTTCCACATTGTGAATTCTAGAGAAGGATATGGACGTTTAGGCGTTAAGGTAAGCAATAACAAGTTGCACATTAAAAGTCAGAAACTTTAGGACAAATTCGCAATTTGTGAAAAATACTAACAATACATTGACAATTTGCAGCCATTGGGGGCTATCTTTTGAGTGGATGGTGAGACAATTACTTAATTCAATAGATTTCTTTTATTACCCGAAGACCCCCTATTTGTACATAATTAAAAAAAATTCCCAACCTAGACCCACCCTCCCATTAACTCTAATGACTCTATTTGTAATTCCAAAGTGGAAATAGGATTTGGAATCGATATGGGATTTCAATTCCCTGTATCCGTATTCATATCATGTATCAATGTACATCCTCTGTATTTGTATTCACATCCCGTATCCATATCTATATTCATATTTGTATCCATATCTATATTCATATTTGTATCCATATCTATATTCATACCCTGCATCTGTGTCTCAGATCAACGATTTGGGGATTGGTTTCAATTTTTTTTCTGTGAGCAGATTGATAGTCTGTGATTTTTTTAAATTGAAAGTGGGGGGATTAATCAAAAATTTGCTGTTAGCATCTTTTCACTGGATAGTAGGCACATCAACTGATGCCCATTTCTTTAGTTGGTTGTAAAAATAAAAGCAAACTGGTATAATGTGCATGATAGAAATAATCAAACATTGATTGAAAACGGGTGACAAACAAAAGAGACAATAGCTCATTGATGCAACAAACAAAAGAAACAAAAAGAGCCAAATTCTCTTATTTTCAAAGTTATCAATTCTGCCATGCAATTCTGTTCTGAAGCAGCCTGAACTTACCACCAGCCATAAATTGTCTATTTGTAGGATATCATGATATTCATGCAATATCCATTGTGACAATGTGAGTTATTTAACTCAGTTTTGAACACTTCTAATGTAAAACAAAATTACTCTACAGTATCATAGTCCTGGAAATTTTATTTCACTATTTTGAATGAGTCACAGTTCTAAGAACTTCAATAATCCTATGTGGATAGCCAGGGAATTAACCCCTTGACGCCTCGTTCCTTTTTTGAATTTTTGCACATTTTGGCTTATATCTTTTTACAGAAATATCATTTTCTGCAATTTCAAGAAATGGATCATTAAAGAAGGTTTTCTCTTCGAGATTCAAGTATTAGATTGGATGAATGAAGTTTTTGCTAGACTAAAGGATGCCTGGAAGCATTGTGTTCATCGTCCAGAATATGGACGTCGGAGCGCTTCAGGGTTAGCTTATGCATGCTTTTTGGCATGAGGTACATACTTCCAATCAGGTATTGAAAAATTAACTTATACAAAGTCATTTTGAAAATCTTATCATTTAAAATGTTAGTCATTTATCACAAGAATAATTTGCATGGATGAAGAATCCGCCTTGAGTGTTGAAGAAGAAAAGATAAATTTGAATTTGTGAAGCATCTGGAAGTGTAACAGAAGTTCACTACAGCACCTTTGCATTCAATACAAAACAATGCCAAAATTGTGAAATAAGGGAATCAATGGAACTTCAGAGAGAAGCATTGGGCAAAATATGTATAGAGGAAATTTTATTATTTGTATGAGCTTAACAACAAAAGTCTCAAATTTGTAAAATGTGACAAATTCATGGAACTTTGTTCAAAAGAATTAGACACTGTAGGTATAGAATTATTTTTATTTTTTTTATGGGCTTCACAATAGAACTTTCAAAATTGAGTTCAAAGTAAGACAATCAATAGAACTTTGTTGAAAGTATAGTGCATAGGACCAAATTTTAACTTTTCCTACCCTTCACAAGAAAAAATGTAGAGAAATGGAGTGGGTTTTGAGGTTATCATTACATAAGTTTGAACACTCAATGCTTGAAGCTTTGAACCCATATCATCATGGAATTGGTAAGTTTGCAAATGGGAGTATGTTACCTATGGCTTTTCATTCAACACAATCCATAATACTTTCATATTTGACATTTAATTATATTTTATTTATATTCCACTAATCATGGAGATTATTATACATCTCCTAGTACATTGCAATCATATTCACATCCTCTTATCCAAGACTACATAGCATTATGTAAAAGTAAGAGCCCCTATTTGCATTGTGCCATATGATTATTTGTGCTACTTTGTCACAACTGCATACACTACTATATCACCAAATGATATTCTTGATGATACTACATAATTACTTAAACTTATCTAGCAATGAAGTTTGATTGGCATTTTAATCCTTTGTATCAAGTTTTCAGTAGCAATTTCTCTAGTAGGTTTAACTTATTAGTTGAATTTTCAACATTTGACAATGACAAGATATCTTACTTCTTGCTATTGAGTATAGGGTACATCCAATTTTGATATAATGTAACCCCAAATGTTATTGTTACTTTTTTTATTGTACCTATTTATTATTATTAGACTAGTTAGATTTTAAAATTCTTTGTTGGCAAGTGAAAAGAGGTTCCAATGCATTGAAGAATGTACCATTGGGATACTATATGCAAAAGTTATAAAGGGTGTAAGTTTTTCTTGATGGATTTTCTAAAATTAATTTTTCCACATAGATAAGGTAGATTAGCCCAATTTTGTTCATTGCACAATTTGGTCCCCTATTTTTGACCCATTTCCACCTAGAGGGTGAATGCAAGAAACACCTTCAGTTTTTGTTGCATTCACCTAGTACTAGCTAGTATTGGTGACCTTTTGGAAAAAAATATTTAAAAATTTAAAAATATATGGATAATTAGAATAATATTATAAATATTATGTCTCCAAAATTTTAGGTCTCAAAATTTTTTGATCAAAAGTTATTCACAAAATAGAAAAACAAAGTTTTTGAAGAAAATAGATACTTTGACATTTTAATTTGGAAAAAATAGGAAAAATAATTTTCTAAGAAACTAAAAATTATAAATTTGAGAAGACTTCATAATGAATAGATTTCACTAAATAAATGATCTTGAAACCATTTTCAATGTTCAAAATTGCTTGCGCAAGGGAGCCTTGTTTGCATGAATGTAGAAGACATAAAATAATGTTTTTTTAATTTCTTTTTGGTGGGCACATGCCTCTCTAATATAGAAATAGAAAACACAAATTTCAGCTCTAGATCATTAATTTTGGATAGTCCCTAGTACTAAAACCCCCTAAACCACAAAGTTTGACAAATTAGCTAAATTGAAATTTAAATATAAAATGATTTTTGAATTTTTTGAAAAATAAGTTCTCTAATTATTGTCTAAATACTGATCTTCACCAAAAAAAAATTCAAGTACATAGGCTTAAATCTACAAAAGATATGGCCAATCACAATTTAAAAACTGCAAGTGACAAAATAGTACTAGTGTTTCTTGCATTCACCCTAGAAAAACATTCAAATCTATACAAAAAAAAGTATCCAAATCCATTAATTTTCTTGACAAAATGGGTTAGCATATCAGTCCTTTATTGGTGAATAATTAAGTGCCATTTGATATAGAGAAAAGCACTATTATGGGTTTATAATGGGATTTTTTGAAAAAATTTCAATCCCCATATTTCCTATCTTCCGACATGGGAAAAATTTCCAGCACCTCATATTGCTCATGAACTGCTATAATATTGCTGAGACTACTGGTACGTAACTTACTTTATGTAGAATTCCTGGAATGACTTGCAAATTCAATTGAAAACCTTAACTTCGAGTTCACCCAACTTTCGCTGTACAGTAGACCGTGCTGCACATCCTTAGCTTCAGTCATCTGTCAAACAATGTGATGAGCTCAAAATCTAGAGCCTTCACTTGGCCTTGCACACATTAACTCCTAAAATCCCAAGGCCATTTTTCTATCAAAAACTACTCAAAACTGTTGTTTTTGCTACATTCATCCAAGAATACCAAAAAAATCATTTTCTTAGAATGTAACCATAAATTCTTGTACTTTACTTGTCTTAACTCACATGGTAAAAATTTCATAAAGTTTGACCATATAGATTGGAAGATATTAGCATTCAAAATAGAAAAAGAAAGTTTTTTTGAACACTAGATTGCAATTTCAAATGACTTTGATTGTCAATTGTGAAATTCTTTTGCACTAAAGACTTTGAACTTAAAATTTTTTATGTTGAAGAATTGAGTTGAAAGTCTAGGGAAAAAAATTAGAAAAAAAAACACTTGATTTTCATTCTTTAAAAAAATGCTAAGTAGATGTAGGTCCAAGATTGGAAAAAAAAACTAAATCATTAATAACTCCAAGATGGGATTGAAAGAAAATAATCTCAATGTTGAGATTGTTTTAGCAATCGAACACAACATTCTCAAAATAAAAATTGTGAAAAATTGTGAAATTTGCATTCAGAAATGACCCCTACAAGTTATTTTTTTAGGAAGATGCTGAAATTGCCCGAAAAACAAAATTGTCTTTAACTTTCTCATAATTAGTCCAAATAGAACAAATCAAAACTTCACATGTAGACAACAAGTAAACATTTTAGGGGGGAAAAAAATTAAAATTTATTTTGATTTTTTGCAATTTTTTTTGTGCTGCCTACCGAGTTTAGTTTCAAGCTTTTTGTGGTATAACTTTTTCTCCTGGGCACCAATTGAAATAAAAATTATATTCCCATGTAGATAATCAGTTTTTTTATCTTACAGGAAAGTTTCAAAACAATTCACCAAAAATTGAGATCGTAGAAACTCTGCCCGAAATCTGATTTGTCCCTTGAGGGGACAATGGGAATTTAGGGGTTAAGGAGCCAGGCATGTCAGGCAGGAGCCGAGAATATCTAAGGAGGCCTTAGCTTACCACATATTGCATTGGAGACTGGAGGACTGGATCGATCGAGGACTGGTGGACTGGACTGCAGATGCTTGCTGCAGCAAGTGCAGAGCTTTGGTCCCGTGCAGGGAAGTCTGCCCAGACCATTACAACTTCGATCAACTTGCAGACAGAACCTGCGGGACGCAGTGGGTGCTGTACGTTGCGGTGTTGCCACAGGTGGTGTTGACTAGCTAGATTGGAGGGTATTTGCTTGCAGTGGTGCGCGCGCGCAGAGTTTGCTTGAACCCAGCTAGCTAGCTTGCTTGCTTTGCAGCGCAGGCAGGCAGGTGTGCACGCTGATGAATCATCATATCTCTGGCGTGGATTCATTGGCACTTCGGGAGCACTCGAACCTCGACATTTCTGCTTTGGGAAGTTCCACCAAAGTTAATTCAGAAGTTTCGCTCGGTGACTTGAAAGAGTCTTCGACCTCTCTGACAACATCGATCTACAGTAAGTTATCCGTGCTCAAGTCGAAGCAGTTGCGGAGAACTTATATTAGCTAGTTGCGTGCTCAAGCCGAACTGCAGCCAAACTGCCGTTTTTGGCGAGTTTTTGGTAGAACCGTGCCTCAATTTGACCCTGGGTGTTGCAACACTAAGAGAAATTGGGTGAAAACATGGATGAAATAGTCAAATTCTTCTCAAACATTGCTCCAAACTCAAGCTTTACACTATCAATGGTGGAAGGGGTGTTTTCTAGTAAAAGATTTAAGCACTTTCGTGCTTGAAGTACATTTTTTGCATTTTTGTGTCATATAAGTAATATTTTATAGCACATTCTTGCTTGAATATAGTTATTCATGGCCACTAACTTATTTTTTTAATCCATTATAAGAGAATGTGATACCAATTTCACTATCCAAAAGTAAAAAAAAAGACTTCTTACATTCCTACATCAGTTAAAATTTCATTAGTACTGTTATCAATTTCTCTCACTTCACAATTCATTGGAACAATGAAACCCTGCATGATTCTTACACAACGAAGAACACTTCCCTGCAAAGGTTCATTTTATTACAAAAGGGACAATTCATGAATGATTTCATGATTTCACTTTGTCATACTATATTGTAAATTGCATCTTTTGAGCTCAATGTCATTGTGACAAACTGTCACAATGAGCTAAAAAAAAATTGAATTATATTTATTTCATACCCCATCCCCAACTCAATTTAAATTGATTTAAATTAAATTAATTTCAATTTCCTCCTCTCCCCCTCCCCATTCGTAATTTTCAAGTAACCTATCTATGCCAATCAATATGGGATATTTTAAGTATGTTTCAAGTGTATAGCCGTAGCCATAGCCATATTTCAATATGTATCCATATTCCAGTACCAAATTTGTATGTGAATACCATATTCATATTTGTATTCAAATACAAAACTATAGTCATATTTCAGTATGTATCTGTATGCCAGTGCCATATTCATATCTCAAGCTTTTTGGAGATCTATGGTATTAAAGGCGGTGTAGTTTTTTTTAATTACAAATCAATGGCTCTTGTTTTTTTCCCAAGGAAGTGTGTGTATTAATTAAATGTGTGTTTCTCTCTTTTCATCTCATTGGCATTGTATTATTGGCATTTTCTTCCAATCACTTGTATAAGGCAAATATGATAGTACCTTGTCACTTGGACCATGATTGTTTAATGTTTTAAGAAAATAGACCATTCTTTTCCTATTCATCGAATAAAATAGAAATTGATTTTTTTTTTAATATATATTTGGAAATTCTCCAATAGCAACATGTGACCTTCACTGACCTATATTTCATATAGAGACCATTTTTTACGAGCACATCACCTTTTGGGAGTGGTTGCAAAAAACAGTATATGTTTATGAATCAAAAACGTAGTTTTGGGCCATAGGACTAGCAATATTATGCAATACTACCAATACTATATGTGAACAATGCCCCTGCAGATCTAAATTATTAGTTCAATACAATGTAATACTATAGATTGCTACAGGATACTATAGAAGCCATTGGAAGTAAAAAAATAGTAAAAAAATAAATTTGTGGGCCTTTTTATTTTTAATAATTCAAAAAAATTCAAAAAAAAATTTAAAAAAAATTCATTTCTTAGAGAATATTTAGCTTGTTTTGCACTAAAGAATTCTTTTAGAATTCTTTTTCCCTCTTCATAGCCTTCACGCAAAGGAAAGTCACCTTGACCCCATGTAAGCAACCAACATGTTGCTATTTTCATAAAAACTCATCGTGAGTCCTTGTAATATTAGTAGACTTCCAACATGTCTAATTTGTGGTTTTGGATTTTCTTTTTTGGATTAAAAAATAGGGCTAAAATCCCCCAAATGACCAAGGTAGATATCCAATTGGAGATAAGCTAACCCCTAAAACTTCATGACTATGTATTCACCAAAAATCCTCCAAAATTGTCATTTTTAATACAATTATTAAATTTTTGGAAAAAAAAACAATTTTTGATACATATAACCATAGGATCCTATAGTATAATGACTTGAAAACATGTGGTAAAAATTTCAGAAAATTCCACTATGTGGATCATAAGATATAAGGATTCAAATTCACCAAAACCATTTTTTCAACCCTCCAAAAAACTAGTCACCTACACTTCACAAGCTTACTTTTCTATGAAAAAATAACCAAAATGGTGGTACTTCTTTGGGTTCTTTTTTTTAGACAAATTGGTCAAATGCTTAAAAATTTTCAAATCATTTGGAATAGTACAACATAAAGGAAAAAAATAGCAAGTAGGTAGTAGTAGAAAATGATTCAAAATATTAAACTATTAAGAATTCAAATATAGAATTGAAAAATGTCAATTCCAATGGTTGAAATGTTGAAGTAAACAATTTACATCCTAGAATTTTATTTTTTTTCAAAAATATTGAAAATTGGATAAAATAAAGGATTTCAAAGTTTATTTTAGAGTAGGCAGTCTATAACTGCCCACAAACAAAAAATCCTCATAACTTTTGACTCATAGATCAAAATGGAATGATTCAAAGTTTTCCTTATATATATAATTCTAGAAAATCAATTTCAAATTTTTTTTTTTGAAAAAAGTGATTTTTTCTAATCTGCCCAAACTGCTCAATTACGAAAATACAAAACATATTACTATATTAGGCTATAACTTTTGACTCCTATTTCCAAATGTCATGAAATTTGTTGCATATGGAAGATATCTTTTGTCTACACCTTCTATTAAAGTTTCTACCTGAAATATGAAAAAATTTGGTCACAATGGCTTGCCCAAAATTTCTATACAACCAAAAAATACAATCTTGGTCCTTTGGGGGTTAAAAATAGTAAATTAATTCTTTTTGCAAATTTAAAAAAAAAAAATCAATGTTTGCAACTATTGCATGTATATTCTCTCTGAATTTCATGCCAAATGGACAAACAATGCAAAAGTTATGATTAAAAAACCACCCACTTGAAGGCAAAGGAACAAGAAATAGAACAAGTGTTTCTTGCAATCACCCTTAGGCACAAACAACATTGCAATGAAAAAACTCTTCCTACATGACTGCATAATTATTACTTTTTGAATGATAAACAACTTACAACACTCGCATGTTATAACTAGATTGGTAAAATACTCAAACATGCAAAGCAAGAAGTACCAATGCACACACTTTAGCAACAAGACAACCATATATTAAACTAATAAATCTTACGCACTGCTCTACACCAATGTTGGTTACATCGTATACCCTAGTTGCTTTACCAAGAGTATTAGCTATCCATCTATTCAATGAAAAGATGTAAACAACATGTTTTTGATTAACCTCCCATTTTCAATTTTCAAAAAACACAAACCATCTATTTGCTTACAAAAAAAAAAATTGAAACCAATCCCCAAGATGTCGATTTGGGATACATGTACATGGTATGAATACAAATATGAATACAAATACAAAGGGCATACACTAATACATGATATGGATACGGGGGATAGAAATCCCATATCAATTGTAGACCTCATTTTTACTCTAGAATTACAAATAGAGTAGGTGGGTGGGATAAGGTTTAGGTTGGGGTTTGGTTAGATTTAAGGTTGGAAATTTTTTTAAACTATGTTCTAATATGGGGTTGGAGGTAATAAAATAAAAAATCCACAAAATTAAACTAATTGTCTAAAAACATGTTCCCTTACTATTCACTCAAAAGATAGACAACCTAAGGCTACATTAGAAGAGTTTTGGAGGGTCCAGAAGTTTGTTTTGGGCATGTTTCCCCTCAGCGAGGGGAATAGCCCGTTGTCAAATTTTTCTTTTTCATAAAAAAGATGGGTTTTATCTGGAACATCCTTCTATGAGGGCATCATTCTATTCACCACTTATCCACTAGTTTTGTATTTTTTTGGTCTCAATATGAATTTGTCACGATCCCTTTTCAAGCATTTCTCATACCGGACATGTTTATCTTTCACAAGACAGTTTATCAAGTTTCTAATCAAAAGAGTAATAGCTCTAAAATAGCTTTGCATTCACCAGTATGGATATTTTGTATACAGCTTTGCAAGGTGAAGTATATGGTTCTAAAATTTCATACCATATCTTTCAGTTGTTGAATTTTTGAGATAATAAGTATTATGTGGGAAATGTTCTTTTTAGTCATGTAAGAATGACATAGAATCAAATTTTGAGTATCAAGTAGTAGAAATCAGCATTTATAAGTAGCGTCATTATTACCCTATTTAGAGAAGATAGAGGGTAATAAATGGGCATTTGTTTATTCATGTCTTCATGTACTAGAATCATGTGTATGTCCATCTTCTAGTGTTGAACATTATTTATAAAAAAAGCATCACAATTACACTTTTGAGACATCAAGTAGTAATACTTGGACATATTCTTATTCAAGACTCTAACACTTGGATATGGAATTTTAAAAAAGAAAGAAAGAAAAAAGAAACGGTCAATGACTTGACAGGGTCTCAGCCACGTCAGACCACTGTATCGAACCTATTCCCTACATTCGCAAGCTGTGATAACTCACAAGCATCCAAAGGCCCCAAAAATCTTCTAATGTCACTATCTTATCATAACTCACACATATACAAAGAGAGATATCAAAGCTATAGTAGTCCAATTAACCCCTAAAGGTCAAAATTGCGTTTTTTTTGGCAACATAGCAATTTTGGGCAAGTCGCTACGAATGGATCTTTTATTTTTATTCCCTAAAATTTTCACACAACATGTGCTTGAAGAGTAGCTTTAAGGCCCAACAATTTACATAACTTTTTGACTACATGTTTCAAAGTTATTGCATGATATGTAATTTTCAATGCTTGAAGGGCAATCCAAAAATTCCTTAAAAAAATCACTTTTTTCAAAAATAAAAATTTGAAATTGGTTTTCTAGATTTACATATATGTATAAAGCTTTGAGTCATTCCATTTTGATTTATAAAGTGAAAGTTATGAGGTGTTCTAGTTTGTGAGTAGTTATGGATTCCCTACTCAAAAATAAATTTTGGAGTCACTTTATTTAACTCATTTTTAAGTATTTTTTGAAAAATAAAAGCTATAAGATGGAGATTATTTATTACTACATTACCATTTTTGGGATTGGAATTTTTCAATTTCACAATTAAATTCTTAACAATTTAGTGTTTTGAATCACTTTGTACTTCTTTCTACTTACTATTTTTTTCCTATATGTTGTGCAATTCCAAACGATCTAAAACTTTTCAAGCATGTAGCCAACTTGCCTTGAAGAATGAATTTAAAGAAGCACCACCATTTTGGACATTTTTTCATACAAATGTGACTTTGTAAAGTGTAGCTACCCATATTTTTACAGGGCCCCAAAAAATGTTTTTGTCACTTCAAACGTTGATATCTTGCAATCTACATGGTGGAAAGTTCTGGAATTTTTTCAACATCTTTCAAACTAGTTCATTACAAGATCGTACAATTGAATGTGTCCAAAAATGTTTTTCATCTAAAATTTGGTTCTTGTATCAAAAATGGCAATTTTGAAGCTTTTTTGGTGAAAACATAGTCTCCAACCTTTAGGGGTTAATACCTTGTAGTGAGTCAAGAATATATGCTATATAGGACCATGAAAGCTTTGTTATTTCATCTTTCCATTTTCAAATTGTTGCTTCAGTGGTTCATTATGATCCAGAGTGTATTTCAAATTCAGATGTAGGTCATCTAATGTTGAATTCATTTGTCTTCTAATATTCCCACTTAGTATTATGATGACCTACAATACCTCCTACTTCAACATATTGTTTCACTTTGTATCTAACTTTGTAAAGAATCTTGCGAGGACACACAATTACTTGAACCAATCTTGAGGAAGAGCTTTTGTCATGATGTTTGTAGTTTGATCTTTTGTAGATAGATAAAAACTCCGGTCTTCAAAGAGGGCCAATGTGAATAAAGTATATGTTCGTAATGACAATGAACCAATGTCCAAATCTTTTATACATAAATAGGTGATAGGAAAATTGTCATTTGCCTTTGCATCCCTTATCTTGTGATATTTAGTGTTAATGTGTTTTGACCTCTAGTGGAACACATGGGTTTTGACAAGTCAAATTGTTTGTTACAAAATAGTAATGTGGAATTTGGTTGAGGTGATCTAATGTTGTTGAGCAAGCATCTCATCTATAATCCCACACTACCATTTTGTAACAACCAGTTGACAATTGGATGGCTCTTAAAAAACACTAGAAATTAATCTAAACTTAGATTTAATTCCTAAAGGACTAAATGATTGTTGAACGTACACAAGTAATCTTGGGTAGGTGCATATAAAGTCATTTTTAAGCACATATTCTTAAATTTATGTCGTAAGGTATGAACATGTACCTCCTTAGTGGGAATATCAATTTTTTTTCCAATCAAGTGCCTAGATAAAAAATTATGCTGCCCTAAACTTTTGAGGCAACTCAAACAACTTTAGGCACCATGTACAAAATTCCTCCAATAATTCTAAAATTTGGCAAGTATGTAACTTATATGATACAAGATGCAAATGTAAAAAACATAACCATGTATAGTGTAAAAATCTCACTTTAGGAGGAATTAAAGTCTATTGGCCTTGCTAGGCAAGGTAGGAAAACAAAAAATTTCTCCTAACTACAAGTGTTATAATCTTTCAATTTGTGTGGTCAAAGTTTTTGAAATTTTTTCCACGTATTTCTACATAAATCTAGTACAAATTTATATGGTTGAATTTAAATTTTTTTTTTTTTTTTTCTTACTACCAATTTTACCCAAAATGTGCCTTAGTCCTTTAGGGGTTAAGGTTGTTCAAATTTGTTGCATAGTCAACATCATAATAAGTAGTGAAATAGTTGGAATTTGACCTTGTCCATACGTGATGGTGTATATAATCCCTAAAAGACCAACATACTTTTTTTGGCTACATAGAAATTTTAGGCAAGTACATGCAACTAGAGATTTTCCATATTTTTGATCCAAATTTTAAGAGAAAGTGGAAACAAGGAATATCTTTCACATCCATTAAATTTCATAACCTTTGGAAATACAAATCAAAAGTTATGGCCTAATATGTAACTTTTTATAAATGGATAGTCTGGGTAGATCAAAAAATCAATATTTGAAAAAAAATAAATTTCAAATTAGTTTTCAAGAGTTATATATATGTCAAAAGCTTTGAATCATCCTATTTTGATCAACGAGTCAAAAATGATGAGGATTTTTTTGTTTGTAGGTTGTTATGGATTCTCAACTCTAAATTAAACTATAAAATCCTTTATCTTATTCCATTTTCAATATTTTAAAAATAAAATAAAATCATAGGGTGTAGATTGTTTATTACAATATTGCAACCATTGGGACTAGCATTTTTCAATTCCATAATTAAATTCTTAACAATTTAGTATTTTGAATCATTCTCTAATATTTTCTACTTACTATTTTTTCTTTTATGTTGCACAATTCCAAATGATCTGAAAATTTTCAAGCATGTGGACAACTTGTATAGTAAAAAGAATCTAAAGAAGCACCACCATTCTTGACATTTTTTCATAGAAAAGTGAGCTTGTGAAGTGCAGTTGCCTTGTTTTTTGCAAGGCCAAAAAAATGATTTTAGTGAATTTGAATGCTTATATCTTGCAATCCACGTGGTGAAAATTTCTGAAATTTTTACCACATGTTTTCAAATTGACATACTACAAGATCCTACATTTCCAAAGGTCAAAAAAGCGTTTTTTTTCAAAAATTTGATACTTGTACTAAAAAAAACATATGGCAGTTTTTGAACATTTTTGGTAAAAACGTAGTCATGAAACTTTAAAGGTTAAGCATACCTTTCATGTACTTCAAGATACTCTTGACTTTACAAATGTGGTTTGTAGTTAGATGGTTGATAGATGTGCACATATTTCCTTACTTTGTAGCTCACGTCAAAACATGTTATAAACATTGGACGACACATTATTTTTATGAGAATGTTACCTCATATTCATCAAGTTTGGCTAACCTCATTTGCACTATACTAGATGGATCTAACGGCACTACTATGGTGTGGCAATCTTCATGATCTTAAACTTTATAGGACTTTCTTGAGATACCAACACTAATCAATATGAGTACATGATCTCAATTTCTGATAATGTGGAGGCCTATGTGGACTTTTGCTAGACAAGTTGTCATTTGCATAGTTCTTTCAATGTTGATGAGGATATTTTCCATATTGTCATTAAAGGTCATGCATACCACATGCACCATCATCTACCCAAATTTCAAGATCAACTTTGAATCTTTCTTGTTAACATATATAGATGCAATAATTGGCATTTAACCCCTGAATGCTTGAACTACGTTTTTGGCACCATTGCAATTTTAGGCAACCCACTACGAATGGATTTTTTTTCACTGAAACTTTCACACAACATGTGCCCGAGGAGTATCTTGAAGGCCCAACAATTTTCATAGCTTTTGACTACATGGTTAAAAAGTTATTGCATGATATGTGATTTTCATTGCTCAACATGCAACTCGAGTAGCTCAAAAAACTTCCTTAAATTAAAAAATATATATATTAATTGGTTCTTTAGGTTTAGATATTTGTAGAGAGCTCTGAATCATTCCATTTTGATTAATGAGATAAAAGTTACGAGGAGTTTTAGTTTGCAAGTAGGTATGGTTTTTAAAGTAATTTTTAAAGAAGTTTTTTGAGCTGCCTGGGTTGCCCACCAAGCAATGAAAATCATATATCATGCAATAACTTTTTGGCAATCATGTAGTCAAAAGTTATGAAAATTGATGGGCCTTAAAGCTACTCCTCAAACACATGTTCTATGAAAATTTCAATGAAAAAAATAAAAACTCCATTCCCAGTGAACTACCCTGAATTGCTATGTTGCTAAAAAAACACAATTTAGGCATTTAAAGTTTAATACAATGAAATCAGATACTTGTAAGAAATGGTTGTACTTCTAATTCCGTATTCTTGCATTCCACTTCAAACCACATGCTTTGTTGAATCACCAAAGAAGTCTTTTATTCACTATATGACCAATCTGAAATTGATGAGTTGTTGCATATAGATTAACTCTTGTAACAATATGCTAACCCCTAAATGCCCAAGCCTTTTCAAATGTATTTTGACTATGAAAGAAGAACATGGGCTTATAGTTAACCCCTAAATGTTTTGGACTATATTTTTACCAAAAACACTCCAAAACTACCATTATTAGTGTAAGTACCAAATTTTAGAAAAATTCATTATTGGATACAAGTAACTATAGGATCTTGTAGTAATTTGTTTTGAGAAGATGTGGAAAAATTTTCAAAAATTTCCACTTTGTAGATTGCAAGATAATAGTGTTTGAAGTGACAAGAATCCTTTTTTGGGCCCTTCAAAAAACTAGGTAGCTGCTACTTCACAAGGTCACATTTGCATTAAAAAAAAATGTCCAAAATTGTGGTGCTTCTTTGGATTCATTCTTCAAGGCAAGTTGTCTACATGATTGAAATTTTTTAGGTCATTTAGAATTGTACAACATATAGGAAAAAAATAGTAAGTAGAAAAAAATAGAGAATGATTCAAAACACTAATTTGTTAAGAATTTAATTATGGAATTGAAAAATGCCAATTCCAACGGTTGTAATGTAGTACAATCATCATCATCACCATTATCATCATCATCATCTTTTTTTTCTTTTTTTCCAAAAAGTATTGAAAATTGAGTTTAATAAAGAACTCCAAAATTTATTTTAGAATAGGGAATTTGTAACTGCCCCAAAAGTAGCACTCCTCATAATATCATCTCATAAATCAAAATGGAATGATTCAAAGCTTTCCTCATGTATATAAATCTACAAACCAATTTCAAGTTTAATTTTTTTTAAAAGTGATTTTTGAAGAAATTTTTGGATTGCCCACTAAGCATTGAAAACTACATATCATGCAATAACTTTTGAATTATGTGGTCAATAGTTATGAAAATTATTGGGCCTTGAAGCTACTCCTTGGGTACATGTTGTGTGACTTTTTCAAAGAAAAAGAATAAAATTCCATTTGTAGTGACTTGCCCAAAATCGCTATGTTGTCAAAAAATGAAGTTTGGTCCTTTAGAAATAACCCAAAAAATTGTTTTTCTTCAAAATCTAACCACATAGATGTTTAAAGAGCTTTTTTTTTATTAGTATACACACCAATTTTGAGTGCAAAATTGCATAGGAATTGTGAGATTATAACAAGAAAAATTTAAAAAAATTATTTTTTAGTATATTGTCCCTTTCCACAATGTTTGAAAAATTTGCACATAAATTTAAAAAAAAAAATTGGAGGTGATATGAACAACTACAAATTATGTTAGCACACTAAAATGCATTTAAAATCAAATTAATTTCACATGAAAAAAATCAAATTCATCATACAATCCATGTTGAAATTGTTGAAATGCAATTTTCTGTAATAAGTGTATATTGCAAATAACTCCAAATCAACACTTGCATGTTTAAATTTTCAATGATGAAAATCATGAAAACACTTCACACTTTCTATTGGGACCATATCCAAAGCAAATAGAAAAGTTCAAGTTTATAGATCTCAAATCAAGTGAAATTAATCCCTTAAGTTCCTTGACTGTTTTTCTTCAAAACAATCAAAAACTGCCATTTCTAGTACAAGTACCAAGTTTTTGAGAAAAAAACTTTTATTGACATATAAAATTGTAGGATCTTGTAGTATGCTAACTTGAGAACATGTGATAAGAATTTCAGAAATTTCTATCGTGTGGATTACAAGATATAAGCATTCAAAATCACTAAAATCATTTTTTTGAGCCCTACAAAAAACAGGGCAGCTACACTTCACAAGATCACTTTTTATTAAAAAAATGTTGAAAATCGTGTTTCTTCTTTGGATTCTTTTTTCTAAAAAAATTTGGCTTCATGCTTAAAAATTTTCAAATCATTTCAAATTGTATAACATATAGGATAAATATAGTAAGTAATAAAAAGTAGAGAATAATTCAAAATACTAAATTGTTAAGAATTTTATTATAAAATTGAAAAATGTCAATCCCAATGGTCGTAATGTTGTAATAAACAATCTACATCCTATGATTTTATTTTTGTGAAAATATTGAAAATTGAGTTAAATAAACAACTTCAAAGTTTATTTTAGAATAGAAGATCCTTAACTGCCTACAAACTAAAACTCTTCATAATTTTCGTATCATTGATCAAAATGGAATGATTCAAAGTTTTCCACGTACATATTAATCTAGAAAACCAATTTTAAATTTTTGTTTTCGAAAAAAGTGATTTTTTTATCTACCCAGATTGCCCACATTGAGAAACAAACTACATATTAGGCCATAACTTTTGACTCACATTTCCAAATGTCATGAAATTTAGTGCACTTGTAAGATATTCCACGTCCCCACCTTCCATTGAAAATTTAGCCTAAAATATGCAAATTTCTAGTCACAAGCACCTATCCAAAATTGCTATGTTGCTAAAAATAGCAAATTGGTCCTATAGAGGTTAACCAACTTTGTTCAAAGTTGAAAAATGAAATAAAATTAGCAAGCTTTACTCTTCCACAAATGGATATATATGGCTTTGAAGACCTCTCAAAAATCAAATGTTTATTTTTTTCAATAAAAAATGAAAATTTTCAATAGCTAATCCTAAAAAATTGCCCCCCAAATTTTTAAAATAATCAAATAAATTTAACTACCCATATCAAAATAACCCACAAATTTCATATTGATGATGTATGGTTAGTTGGGCATTTAGTAATTAAAATGAAATTATGTTCCCACTTGGCCTTACGGTGGCATTAAATCAATTGCAAATTGATGTATGCTCCTACCTAAGTGCTCAATTATTAGCCAAATCTACATGGCAACTAATGTGGCATCAAGTTGAGAGCACTCCTACAACCATTTATCATTTCAATATTGTTGGTCCACTACAACAACAATAGTCCATAATAAAAACTTTGAAATCTTATGAAAATAAAGATTCTATGACAGCCACTCTTATCAACATGCTTGGTCAACAATCCATAATACAAGAAGATTGGCTAACCAAGGTCAAAATTTGTAGGATCCAACTAAAAAATTTCAAAAGTATTGAAATTTTTTGGCAATCATCTCACAAAGATTTGTAAGTTTCCATTGGTGTGTAAATAAGTGGGGTGTATAGGCAATTTGTTTATAAAAGTAGGGTGATAAGAAGTAAAACAATCCATATTGGATATGAAATTAGAATTAGTAGATGCTTAACCGCTTATATTTAGTTAAGTCAAACCATTATTTGTGTTTAATGTAGAACTTCAAACCTCATGTAGGCATAGTAAAATAAAAAATTTCAGGAAAATTTAACTAAAAAACAGTTGGTGAATCAATCTAATTTTCATGTCCAAAAATCCGTTTGAGATTTTGAGCCTCTTATCAAAAGTTAGGGACAAAATTCAAAGAGGGGTTGGAAGAAACATTTTGTTTGACTTTGTGCAATAAGAAGTGCCATTCTATTCATTATTTCATCCCCAAAGTGCATGTATTCAAAGTCTTTAATCCTAGAAAGAGGAGACTTATTACCAAGATAATTTGTCAAAAATGATCTAATTTATGAACCAATAGGTTTATTCTTATTTCTACAATAATGTAGAAAGTCATCTATTGGTCACTCTTGGATTGTCTAGTATTTTAGGGTTAATGAAAATTGTAATTTGCAATAAGATATTTATTTATTTAGTGTTTTCAATGGAAGTGATGAAAATACAATTCTATTAAAAAAAATAATATAAAGAAGACTAAAGCAAGAGTATTTTATAGTTTTAACTTATAGCAAAGGGAGGGACTAAAAAAATAAATTACAATACTTGAAAGTCAAATCCAACATTCCATGCTAAATCATTTTTTAACCCTAAAAGGACCTTGTCTCTTTGGGAGATAAATGAGAGTTTGGCTAGGATTATTTTGACTCAATTTTTATTTGTTTATTTGAAGATAAAAAAACTACATTAGCTTTAAGTGCATAAAATTTTTATTTCAATTGGTGCATGGGAGCAAAAGTTATGCAACATTGAGCTCAAAATAGAGTTCATTTAGGTGGAACAAAAAAATTTACAAAATTTAAAAATAATTTTTAAAAAGAAATCCTTCTCAAAAGAAATATTTTAGTACAAACGGAAAGATGTAATTCCTTCTACTTGGACTAGTGATGAGAAAGTGATGAAGAAATTTATGTTTTGGAGGAAATTAGAGGATCTTCTTCTAAAAATTACAGACAAGATTCATTTGTTAACTCAATTTTCAAATAAATTCAAAAAATGTTCCACAAGGTTTAGTTTTTTTACTAGAACAATCTCATCATTTTTTTTACATTGGAATTAGTATCTTTTAATTCCATTTAAGAATCATGAACCAATTGGTTTTTATTTCTATACATAACCTACTTCTATTTTTTTTTTAACTTTTAAAAGATGAAAAATCAAAGTTGTTATTTTAAAAATATTTTGTCTAAAACTCTCAATTCAATTTTTGAATATAAAAAATATTTAGGGGTTAAGTGAGAGACACATGAGAATCCTTACATACAAGAATAGTTCCTCCTACAGACTACAATGGGAACCTATATGTTTTACTTTGACCACCTTATAATGTATCATTTTTTTTTTCCCAAAAATGAGTTAATTGAAATGCATGTGAAATAAATCATAATTTTTTGTCCTTATGCATACATGTAACTATGAATACAATAACTATCTACTTCAAAGATACCACCTCTCACCTTGGCCTTTCCCCTCCACAAAAAACAAGAACCGTTGATTAAATCCCCACCCCCTTGTTGTGAAATCTGACTAAAGTCACTTGTTGGATCTAAATCAATTGTGAATTTTAGTCATCCAAAATGCGTATAGAATACATAAATAAAATATGGTACAGAAATATGGATGTATAATATGGTGCAAAAATACAATATATTATATAATGTAGAATATGGTATAAAATAGAATATATAATATGGTACATACATATGGATATGGATGTGGATACAAAATTGTACTAAAATATCCCATATCAAATGCAGTAGGAACTATGTTCTAAAATTATAAGCATGGAGGGGTGGAGAAGGTGTTCCAAAAATTATGATGAAATTTAATTAAAAATTGTAATGGTATTGGCTAATTGCCATAGTGGATTAATTGTGAATCTCTCAATATTCACTTAGAAGACACAACTAAGTTTATAACAATATCTTTGTGCAATGACCAAACAATCCACCATGGACTTCTTGCTTCAATTTGAATAAAAACTTTTCAAAAACTTTGTTTTCTCTTTCACTACACTAATTGATTTTAAAATGATATCAATTTCTCCTTTTGACAAATACTTTTGCCAACTATATTCATATGAATCTTCTTCTTTGAACAATATTGATATCTAATTTCTTGGTACAAATATTCATCTTCTATAGAAAATTATAGCTTTGGTAAGTAGTTAGATATGGATGACACTAAATACTTTTTTAATGTAGTGTGGTCCCAACAAGACAATGAAAATAAAAGTTCAAATATATTGCAAAATCAATTCATGGTAAACTTATAGTAAGTTAGTGGAACCCAAATCATTTGAAATGTTTTAGATGTGTACGTTTTTCTTTTCTTTTCTCATCATGAAATGCAATTATAAGCTAGATCCCCTATGTGTGTTGATAATCTAAAACCATCATCCCTTAGTGTACATCTTCAAAATCAATATGTGCCTATGTGGAAAAAACAATTTTATAACCTCTATCAAAAAAAGCTTTGACCCATCATGACTTTTGCATATAATATTCAAATGTTGCATTCTTTGGTGTGTTGAAAGCTCCTTTCACTTGCCAAGAAGAAAAATTGAAAATTTGACTTGTCTAATAACTAGACAGAGTAGCAAGAAGTGGTAGTTTGGGGGCTATCTACACAAAATAGTGAAATTAGGTTGCTTTCCCAATTAGGTTGCCTTACTTAACATAAATTACTTCATGGATCAATGCTTGTACACATGGAGGCACATGCAACTATGTCAACCGAGCCTTGAATTGGTGCACTAATCTATGCCATACACATGGCTTTGGATTGAATGCATAGTTGTATAGTAGTAATGAATATTTATACAGTGTGGATTGTTGAGAAATTAGTGTGGGGCAACCTAATTTCACTATTTTCTATACCTTAATCCTTTAAATGCTTGAAGTACCAAATTCTCTTGTCGACAAAACTCTAAAGTTGAATAAAATCTAACTTAGCTACTATTTTTCATAGTTTCTATTTCTGAAATTTTTTTAGAAGTCTAGTCTTAGTATAAAAATATATAATTATGAAAGTGAATGATTGTGAATTTTCTATTCAAGATTTTGTACAAGGGTGTACATTTCAAATCTTGATTTTCTAGTGTTCAAGGTTGTCAAATACACCAGATCTTAGAAAAAAAATCACATGAAAAATTCACTTAAAAAAATGAAAGACTCTATATCTACCTACAAACTAAAATTCATCATAACTTTTATCTCATTAATCAAGATGGAATGATTCAAATATTTCCATGTATATATAAATCTAAAAAAATAATTTCAAATTATTATTTTTTATAAAATGTTTTTTAAAGATTTTTTTTGAGTTGCTTGGACTGCCTGTAGTTCACTAAAAATCACATATCATGCAATAATTTTTTAACCATTTAGTTAAAAGTTATGAAAATTGTTGAGTCTTAAAGCTACTCCTTGGGCACATGTTGTGTGAAAATTTCAGCAGAAAAAAAAAATCTATTTGTAGTGAGCTGCCCAAAATTGCTATGTTGCTAAAAAATGTAGTTTGGGCATTAAGGGTTAAATCAATATATTTTATTTAACCATCAATGAATAAAATTGCAAAATCTTCAAAAAGAATTTGCTGAAGTTCATTTCCCTAATCTTTAAGGTAATAACTGATATTTTTTCTAGAGTATAAATAGAATAAAAAGTAATTTTTATCCGGTCCTCCCAAAGGTTAAGCTATCTTTCAAACCTTTTAGACAAAATCTGCATGTTTCACAACTTGTGCATTTTAGATAATATTTTTAATTCAAATCTTTTCTTTAGTTATTAATGTATCAAACCTATTAATATCAATGAAATCCTTAAAACTGAAAATTTTGAGATTTTATTAGTCAAAACGATATTTCATCCAAATAATTTTTCATTTATCCCAAGTAATGCTCAAACATTTTTGAATTCTTTTTGTAAATTCAATTTGATGAAATGTAAGGTAGACGTGCCAATCACCACACTAGTGAAATTCAAATCCTTCTCCATAAGACAATAGGAACTTTCAAGTTATGAAACTTGGCATGATTATTCAATGCCATGTTAAGATTCACTTCTAAGAAAAAGTATGCAAAATGATTTCTTCTTGTAAATTTCATTCTAAATTGAAAGTAATAGGGCTAAAATCTTTTAAAAAAAACCTTACAGCCCTTCACTGTATAGTGTGTGGTCACTGTGCGGTGGTGCAAATTTGCATAGCATTGCGTAGTTGTTTGAAGCTTGGTTGTGTGTAATGATTGTGCAATGCATGTTCAGTTTTAGGAAGTGTATGGTCAATGGAACATTTGCCTTAGATCCATATTTGTACAAAGACACGAAGAAATACACGAAATCAATTTCCAGAAAATGGAATTCGTTGCAAAATTTCAAAAGCACAAGACATGGATTTCAAAGGGATATGTCATTCCACTTCGACGGCAACAAAATAAAATAAAAAAGAAGGTGAGAACAAAAAGGAGTTTTTTTTAATATTATATTCTATTATTAAAAATTAAGCTTTTTAGTTCTACCAAAGCTTTCCTGTACACTACAATATGCGACAATCGGACACCCAACAATGGCAGAAAAGGGCCCCCCCCCCCGCCTGGCCCCGGGCTGGCGATGTGAATGTGTGAACCACAAGTCCATAGTGCCCATGGGCAACAACTGAATGCATCCATCGCTAGACCAATCATAAGAATCCACAATCAATGTGACGAGAGCAAGAGATAGAGCCGAGAGTCACTTTAGATTGAAGTCTAGGGCAAGGACAATGGCAGCTTTTTTTTAAAAGCTTCATTTTATGGCTCACAAGCGAAACCATTTTTTTATTCCACGGAAGGACCATGTCAGCTTTTTTTTAAAGTTTTGTTTTATGGGCCCCCAGCGAAACGATTTTTTTTTATTCCAATGACTCCATGGCAGCTTTGGGGAGGGCACTAGTTGCATCTTGTGTCCTTTTTAGAAGTTGTTGGGCGAGTGACACTAGCGCTGTCACAGCGTGTCGTCGTTGTTGTTGGTTGTCCCTTTTCGAGCACCTTTACGGGAAGGGGCAGCCTAATAATTCGTCCCCCGTCCATGCAAGCTGATGGGTGTCGAGGGGCATTGCGTGTTCCGGGACTTCCAGCACACACAAGGTAAAGCAAGGCCATGGCTGGTGGATGAGTACCCAGTACTAACTTACTGGAGCCCCCACTTTTTCCTTACTTTTTCTACTTTTTTGTTTATTCTTCTTTTCACGAGCAGATGGCACCTGCAAACTCCATGTGATCATAGTATGGTGTGTTGGAGATAAGTTCAGCTACGAAATTATATTCCTTTAGTTCCTATTGATATTCTCAGCCACATGCCATCACCACATTGGTTGCAAAACCCAGGTTGGAGTCCGTTTGGTACATGAAAGTGCCACCAACCAGGCCAACACCCACAATTGGTTGCAAACCCACATTGGGTTAGGCTGAGCTTTAGTGAAAATGCCAACCGGGCCATCGCAACATTCGTTGCAATCTAGTCGAAAGGCACATGAAAAATATGCGAATAGTAAGGTACATAGTGGTTCTGAGAAAAATGGTTCTGTTGATATTTTTTATATTGGTTTGGTCGAAAGGCAAATGAAAAATATGCCAACAATAAAGTACTGTACATAGAGATTCTGAGAAAATGGTTCCTTTGATTTTTTTTATATTGACTTGGGTCACGTACTCACGTGCCATCTCCATACTGCTTGGACACCCAAAGGATGTTACATTTTTGGCTGCGGAAATCAGCCACACGTGGCCATCACCATGTTTGTCGCAATGTGCAAATGGTTGAATGGCATGTGATGAGAATTTTTTGCTGAAAATGCCAAATATTGAAGCACTCTACAATAATTCCTTGTGTTGTTTAAGTTTTTTGGGTCTGTTTTTTTACACGATTTAAAGAAAATTCATTCCAAATCAAAATACAAAGCAAGCCTCATCAGATTGGCATTGAGAGTGCAGGAATGCTGTTGAAGTTCAATTCTCATGTTGCACTTTGTATTTGAAGTTTTGATTTTCATATCACATTTGTAGAGGTTACACACAACCAACCACAAGAAGACATGTGTCATTTTTATGAAAAATGAAATATCAAACTTGAACAGAAAGTAGCATACGTACAAATTCCAACTAACAAACAAATATCTCCTTTTATTTTTATTTTTATTTTTTCCATTTCACTTCTGGCTTCTACTTTTTGCTTTGCTTTCTTGGTAGCTGTATCAGTTGGCGTCTTGCACTGAGGCTCTGACAGGTCCAAGGCGGCAGTGAAAGGCTTCCGTACTGTGGACAGAAACTTTTGCTTTTACTTTTTTTTCACTCAAATGGAAACATGTTACAGTATTTATAATGGCACACGTAAAAAAACTAGTAGCTTATGATAGTAATTTAAAAAAATTTTCAACACAATTGTGAAAGAAAAAAATACTCCCTCTGTCTTGAAATGATTGTCCACTTTGAATGTCATGTTTTTTTAAGGTTGTTTTGAACAGGTCAAAAACATATTTCCTTATGGCTAATTTTATTTAGGTTGTAATGGACACATGCAATGTTCTTCATTGATTCTAGTGATATAAAATTTGTAACCTTCATCATGTTTTTTACAATATGGTCAATGAAATTGACCTCAAAAAATATCAATAACCCCTAAAGTTCCTTGACTATGTTTTTGCCAAAAACACTCCCAGACTATCATTTCTTGGACAAGTTTCAAAATTTAGAAAAAAAATACATTTGGGGACACATGTAACAATAGGATCTTGTAGTAAACTCGTTTGAGAAGATGTGAAAAAAAAATTCAGAAATTTCCACTACATAGATTGCAAGATATTAGCATTTGAAGTGACAAAAATCATCTTTTTGTCCCTGCAAAAAATTGGGCAATTGAACTTCACAAGGTCAAATTTGTATGAAAAAATGTTCAAAATGATTGCAACTCTCTGGATTCATTCTTCAAAGCATGTTGGATACATGCTTGAAAAATTTCAAATCATTTGGAATTGTACAACATATAGGAAAAAAATAGTAAGTAGGTAGTAGTAGAAAATGATTCAAAATACTAAATTATTAAGAATTTATATGTGGAATAGAAAAATGTCAATCCCAACAGTTGAAATGTTGCGATAAACAATTTACATCCTAGGATTTTTATTTTTTTTCAAAAATATTCAAAAATGGGTAAGATGAAGATTTCAAAGTTTATTTTAGAGTAGGGAATCCATAATTGCCCGCAAACAAAAAATCCTCATAACTTTTGACTCGTTAATCAAAATGAAATGATTCAAATCTTTCCTTATATATATAAGTCCAGAAAACAAATTTCAAATTTTGATTGTTGAAAAAAACGATTTTTTCAGATTTGCTTGGACTGCCTGAGTTGATAAACAAACTACATATTAGGCTATAACTTTTGACTCCTATTTCCAAATGTCATGAGATTTGTTGCATATGAAAGATATTCCTCGTCTACACCTTCTACAACAACTTCAGCCTTAAATATGCAAATTTTTGGTCATAATGGCCTGCCCAGAATTTCTATACAACCAAAAAATGCAGTCTAGTCCTGTAGGAGATAAAATTGTGAACAATCATTTCATGATAGAGGGAATACAAGATACTATGAAAAATGTAGCATTCATGAAAACACCAAAATGATTATTTAATATAAATTCCATTATTCAATCTTGTTGGAGATTGAAAAAAAGATTCCAACACACATTATGATATGTAGTTTTTGGACATTTGAATAATGTTTCATTTATTTTGTAAAAAAAAGTAAATATTGATAGATTCACAACAATAAGTATAATTCTAAAATGTTAGTAAGGGACATTATTCCTTTTATCATCAATTGCCATGTATCTCTCTATTTCTTTTCTAACTTTAAGTGTCTTTGCATGATATATGAAATAAATTTGTGAAGTGGTCCCCTTTGTATTTTGCTTCCAATTTTAGTTTATCATTCTTTAAAAAGTTGAAAATGAAAAAAAAAGATTCATTTGGTTACCCTTCTACACAAAACAAATTCACTTATTAGTAGAAAAGATGTTTTAACTAGGTGCCAGAGGCTCATATAATTAGATCACTTGATTAGCATCCATATTGACCTTTAGCATTAAGGTGTGATTGTAGTTTAATGCTCTAAATGTCTTTTTATTTTGTTAACTCTTGGAAAATTTTCATGTAATTAGTCAAAGAAAATTACAACACGCAATTAACTAACCTATAAGGTAACTCTCTCTATTTGCATCCTATTTCTAAAACTAACTTCTAAAAACACTTTCCTAAAAACACTTCTCAAGGGATTTTTCAAGTTTCTCCAATTATTTTCCTCGTTCTACAAGAATCAAACATTTTGTTTCAATGGCCACTCATTGCATCCTCTCAAATTCAAAATCTTTCATTTCTTTTCATCAAATATCATTTTTACAATGAATAATTTCTTTCAAATGCAATTTTACACATACTAGGATTTTCTAATGTCAAAACTTGTCATGTCATTTTTGAATTTATCTTTGATAGATATTTTGTGTTTATGATTGGTCAAACTTCATTAGTTTTCTATATTAAAATATACATTTCAAAATTTTGATTTTTTTGCATATAAGAGTATATGAATATAAAAACTCTTTAAATAATATGAAACTTTCATCAAAATTGGAGGTCATAGTGATGAACATCAATCATGGTATAATTTGTATATTCTTTGAATTCACACCAAGAGCTTTTTTAAAGAAAAAGTTTTAAACTCATATATTCCAATGTTTTAAAATGCTACTAGCTTCAAAGGTCACAAAACTTCAATAATAATACTTTTGAAAAAATTACAATGGAATACAAAGTCTACTACTAGAGCAACTTTTTTTAGCTAAGCTTAAATTAAAGCATTTAAATCAAAAACTATGCGGAAATTTATGTTTGACTTTCAAAATGCCCTTGGACTTGCAATGTCCTTAAAAGAAGAAAGTACCAATTTTCATTGTGTCCTTAGTAGGAATTGAACTTGACAGAGGTGCTCACCATATGAAGGGCAAGGATCCTCTCAGCTTCTCCATGATATAATTGCAAATGGTAACAAAAAAATTGCATAAAATAAAAAAATTAGGAATCAAAATCTCCATCCTCTTCAAATCATTCTTTTGCTACCTCTCTACTTTACCACTCAAGTCACAAAAGATAGTAGCATTCTTCAATACAACAATGACATTCATTTGTATAGAATTGAAGTTTATCTTTGGTCCTTCTATGGCAACTCACATAGTAATTAACTTCTAAAGTTCCATGACTATGTTTTCAATGAAAATGCTCAAAAATTACCATTTTGAGTACAAGTACCAAATTTTTGAAAAAAAACTTTTTTTGACACATAGAACCATAGGATCTCGTGGTATGTTGACTTAAGAATATAAGGTAAAAATTTCAAAACTTTTCACCGTGTGGATTATGAGAGATTAGCATTTGAATTTACTAAAATAGGGTAGTTGCACTTCACAAGCTCACTTATCTATGAAAAATGAACAAAATAATAGTGCTTCCTTGGATTTGTTTTCCTATACAAGTTGTCCACATGCTTGAAAATTTTTAGATTATTTGGAATTGTATAACATATAGGAAAAAAATGGTTAGTAGGTAGTAGTAAAGAATGTTTCAAAATACTAAATTATTACAAATTGAAATATGAAATTGAAAAATGCCAATCTTAATGGATGCAATTTGTAACAATTTACATCTTATGATTTTATTTTTTTCCCAAAATATGGAAAATTGAGTAAGGTAAAGGATTTCAAAGTTTATTTTAGAGTAGGGAATCCATAATTGCCTGCAAACAAAAAATCCTCATAACTTTTGATTCATTGATCAAAATGGAATGATTAAAAGCTTTCCACGTATATATAATTCTAGAAAATCAATTTCAAAATTTTGATTCTAAAAAAAGTGATTTATTCTAATTTGCCCAAACTTCCTAGTTGCAAAAACTCCCCTATATTAGGCTATTACTTTTGACTCATATTTTCAAATGTCATGAAATTTAGTGCATATAAAAGATATTCCTTATCCCCACCTACTAGTAAAAATTGAGCTAAAAATATGGAAATTTCTAGTCACACACACTTGTCCAAAATTTCTATGTAGCCAAAAAATGCAGCTTGGTCTTTTGGAGGTTAAGTGACATAGAATGGAAGTGAGTGGGAATTGAATGGCAATTGAAAGTAAAAATGGACTAGCACAGGGAGCAGCCATGAGGTCTTGCTTGAAGAGTCAAATGATTTGTTTTTACATACAAATCTCTCTTCTAATATTAAATCCTAATTCTACATCCTACTTAATTCCAATACCTATCCTACCCCCTCTTCTCGAATGTTTGTTGCATTTGTATACTCTATACTAACTAAATGCTTACATTCTAGTAGGAAGGCCAAGTAAAATTTGACCTATTTGGAATAGAAGGTTGTTATTATATGAGCATAGGAATTTAACCCCATGAATTTAGAAGACTATACACCTATATTATAAGTATCTATATTACACATATTATAATGTAACTATGTTATAAATACCTATATTATATATGTATATATTATAAGCACCTTTCAATGGTTGTAAGATATCTATTTATAAATATGCTCAAGGCTTACATGCTCGCATTTTCATGCTCACATGTACACCAACACCATTGATTTAAAATATAGGCAACTAGATATCTATCATTTTACCTTTATCCATTTGATTTGTGCACATATCAAAATTTCCTTCAAAATTAGATCCTTCTTTCACAAATATTGGTTATTTTTCTATATGCTTCGGTTGACTTTGTATCAAGAAAATATGTTCTCTAAGTATACTCTCCATGCATCCCATTGCCTAATTGTGTAAATATAGCCCCCATTTTGTGGTTGAGTAGGCCCTCCTTTTTCCAAAGACCTAACACACAATAGTTGCAAGCTTAGGCACATGTAGACAATATTACCACCTTTGTATCAACTATCAAATTTCTCCCTCACTATTGATAAGATAGGGGTATCCCAAGCACTAGGTGCCTAAAAGAGCCATTTGATACAATTTTTTCATTATTTAAATTTCCTAAATCAAAATGGAAATGATGCATTCTTTGAATCATTGCAATCTATTTTCCTTTCCTAAAAGTTGAAATTTGATCAATCTATAGAAACTACACACAGTAAAAGCCAAGTGGAATTTTTTGGTGTCCCTTCCCTACATAGTACTATTTTTTAAGGGAGTTGATTTATTGCTCAAAAGCTATACAATTTTTTTAAAGAATATTGAGCAATAGATTCTTCTATTTTCAATGGATGAAACCACTCAATTGCTACATAATCTAGGGACAATATCATTCAATCATGAATGACTTAACACACTTTGGGATGAATGGATATGTGTCTTTTCATTCACATTTCCAGATTTCATTCAATGATGACAAATCATGAAGTTTTTTGCTAGAAAACTTCAAATTAAAAAACAAAACTTGGATGAATTCACTAGATTGTGGATGAAAACATAATTATGGATTTGTGACATATTGTATGCTAATGTGCTACTCTCTATTCAATATGATGAAATTTGGAGCACTACTATAATATTTTATATCGTCACTTTGGTACTTCATAAAAAATTGCTTCACATCCTACTTCCAAAAACTAGAAATAAATAAATAAATAAAAATCACTATAGCTTTGGAGCAAGGCTTTCATTTAGGCTTTCATTTTGGCTTTCTAGTGCAAGAGTGCATCAAAAAAAATAACTTGGCTAAAAAATGGCAATAAAAAGTGAAGTTTTTTGCCATAAAAATTCAAATTGAAAAAAAATCTTGGATGAAATCATCAAATTGTGAATAGAAAGTTATTGAATTTCATATTATTCTATCCAATATGTGGATGAATGTTGAAGTTTGGAGCACCACTATAATTGTAACATTTTATATTGCCACTTTGGAACGGCCAAGGAGGATTGACCCTTCTATTGCCCCACCAGAGGGTGAATGTCAAAATTGCCCCCTATTTTGTGCCACTTCAATTTTGTATTTCACCACATCCCGTTGTTAATCTAGGGTCTCTAATTGCAAATCTGATTTCAGAATTTGCAAATTTTATCTTATGTGGCAAGTAAAAAATTTCTTGGTTTTCTGCAAGGGTAAAACATGAGGCAAATAGAGGGGTCAATCCTCCCTGGCCCTTTGGAACCTCATCAAAAATTTTAAAAATTAAAAAAGCCCTGCTCCGGAGTAAGTTACCACTTACTAGATACCAGTCTTATTATAACTTACCACGGCAGTTCCCACCCTATCCTCGCCAACGAAGCCCCATCCGTCCGGTCGACGCACATTGAAGTCGATCACATGAACGCTGGAACTGCCTTCTGTCCTCCCTCCCCAATCGATCGGGCTTACAATGATGACAATGGAGAGGAATCAACTGGGTCGGTGTGAACACGACAAAAGCCCTGCCAGCCTTGGACTTCGCGACGGAAGTCCACGGTCCGTCGACTCATCACCGGCTTTGCGGAAATGCGGAACGCTCCCTGAACTGAACTGGCATCAGCGGCGGGGGTAAGATAATACACCACTACTACTGTAGTAGTAGTCCCCGTTCCCTTCCGTTCTGCGCAGTGCCCTTTTACTTTTCCTTCTCATTGCAGTACAGTAGACGGATTTGTAGTTTCCTTGTTGGTTGGATTCGGTTGTTTGGGTATTTTTCACTGACTCGTGTGGAAATCATTCGTCTCCTCCTCCTGATTTGCCCACGAGTTCGGAATGTCAGGGTCACGAGCGCTGTGGATGGGGGAGCTTTACAGCGTTGGTGCCGCACTCAGTCAAGGCAGGCAGGGAACTGGGAAAGGGAATGGAGGGTAATGGGCCGCGCAGAAAATACAGGAGGATCCGTCCGTCCCCAATTGAATGAAATCAGATTGGGAGGTGACTGAAATTTCGTACGTAAGGTTCCGTCCGGGATCCAATGTTGGGTGCACAGTAATAGCAACGTACTGGCTGAGATCGAACTTGGGGTGAATTGAATGAATCCACGTTCCGTCGCTCACTGTTTGGGGTTCGTCTAAGTTAAGTTATGCTTCCGATCCGTCCGCAAACAAGGCCAACCACAATCAATAATAAGTCAAGTGTGATGTCAAGCTGGGAGACTGTGCTGCATTGGTTCCAGAGAGAGAGACAGCCCTTCAGAAACAACAGCAGGCAGGGAGAGACTGGCCAGGGTCGACGGATTCAACAGCCAGGGGAGGAAGACGACCGTCAACACGGCTCGGGCTGGAGCTAAGCTCGAGTCTGACTGACTGACTGACAGACAGAAAGACAGAGGATGGCCTTACTGCTGGAAGAGAGAGCCAGGTTAAGTTAGAGGTGATCTCCACTCCAGCACGGCCAAGACACGGTCAAAATTGGATGAGACTGAGGGTTCCATGCCTTCCACTCGGAGCATCTCCACCGGGGAGACAGAAACGAGGCACGCTATAAGAAGATTGAAGCTGGCTTGGGATGCTGAACTTGACTCGGTAGAATGAGGATCCCTCGCCAAGGCCACATGCCAAAGACCTTTTATGTCAATTGCATTCATTAAAACAGATTTTTAGGGTGAAATGTTGAGGTGGCCTTGATGCCTAGTAGAAATGGGAGATGACATCCGAACTTTGTCCAAAATAAGAATACACACACACCAAAAAAAAACTACAATTGAGCATTGGAAAGAGACTGGATCTTGATGTTTCAAAGGTGGTAATTGACGGGGCTGACGAGAATTTGAACATTGACATGTGCAAATAAGGAGTTTCTTTGTTTAGGACTATAAACTAATGTACACATGACATTGAAAGATGACATGCCAAATAAGAGTTTTGTTGCATTTTTCCTCCACTTCACTTTTGATTGGTCAATTTACTATTTATGAAACACATCTAGTGAGTAGGGATCAAAGACAAGTAGTTGAAAGGTGACTTGAAATACTCACCAAATTGTAAGGAATTCATTTGGTTCTTTGGTTGTTGCACAAAATTAAATTGATTGGATTGACAATTGAATTTATTTTGCAATAAAATGATTAATTAGAAAAAATTTCTTATGCATTTTAGTCAACTAGTTTTTGAAGAAAAAAGATTTATTTTAGGCAGTCAAGGAAAAAACATATAGCTTCCCATTTTAGTCCCTAGGAACAAGAACGGTCTTTCTTTTGAAGCTAATGTATATCTCTTAATTTCCTACATGTCTACAATGGCAATTAAAAAAACATCCCTTAACCCTAGAAAGATGTAAACCCCATGACTAAGGTAGTTACTAAAATACTCTGATTATTAGACCAATAGGTGCATACTTTGTTTTTGCAATTAACTCCTAAAGAACTAAATGATTGTTGAACATGCATAGGTGATGTCAAGTAGGTGTGTATGAAGTTATACTACCATGAATTTTTGGAGCAACTCAAGCAGCTTCAAGCACCATATACAAAACTCTTCTAATAATTTTGAAATTTGTCTGGTATTTAACTTACATGACACAAGTCAAATGCAAATGTAAAAAAAAATAACCATGTATTGAGTAAAAATCTCACTATAGAAGAGTTAAAGTATGCTAGCCTTGTTGCAAGGTTGGAAAAAAACTTATTCTCCTAACTTCAAACGTTATAATCTTTCAATATGTGCAGTCAAAGTTTCTAAAAAAAATTCTATACATTCTTAAAGAAGTCCAGTAAAAAGAAGCAATAATGACAATTTATGTCCAAAATGTGCCTCAATACTACGGGGTTGATAGTGAAGTCATCCATTAGACCTTTGAGATCCATAATGTCCAAGGTTGTCTTCCCGGATAGACAGACATTGTGACAAACAGACATTAAACAAACTCTAGTAGACCCATTGCAACATCTAATAAAGTAAATTTTAATTTTAAAAAAATGAAATCATCCTTTGTTTATAATTTTGACATATTAAAGTCCTACTTTGGTGAAATGACTCAAATTCATTAATGCATATTACATTCTAAATTTAGATTGAAAATTATAGTAGGAAATCACATTGTTTTATCTACTAAAAATGGCCTTATTGGATGGGATTGTCATGCATACTCGACATTTATCTAGTACGATATGCAACATTGGACATTCAACGCGTCACCTAAACCTAAAAGCATGTCCAACAAGACAACCTTGGCAATGTCTTTACAAAGTTAATTTTGAAAACTCCTTGCAAACTATAATGAGTTTTGAGACATATAGAGTTTAGAATGCCCAACACTTGTATACAAAAATTCAAATTACTTTAGTACTTTAGTGCACTCATGCCTTTGATACGCTAGTAGAACAATGATCTTGGGGCATTATAGAACAATGTCAAAGCGTGGTACCCAAGGCCCACATTAACACCAAACTATTGCCAACATAGAGCTTTGGTACCATATTCTAACACTATTCTTTGGTGCCCAGAGACCAATTGGCTTTCTACTAGTGATAGGAATTGTTTTAATATTTTTTCTTACATTTACAAAGTGTATGGTGTGAATAGGGGTTTCAAAAAGTAATGAAAAGTGAAAGTTTGTATAATGCATATTGATTCCAATATAATTGACTCCTTTATTCCTCTCTATACTTCTCCAAATCTTTGTGGTGCCTTAGATCATCCTAATAGTGTTAGTCACCCAATTACAACATTTATTGGACCCTTCCATTTGTGCAATAGATGTCATCAATTTCTACAAAGTATATAATTCATTTTTTGGAGGCAAGCAATTGAGTGTTATGTGAAAGAATGATATTAGGTTCACATTTCTTTATGGATGGTTTAAATCTAAAAAGGACATTACAGAAAATTTCAGTCCTCAACTAGGCCATTTGATTACATGTAATTGTGTAAACAGAGAAAATATTAGCCAAAATTGTCTTGCAAAAAATTTGTGAGCAAAAATTAGATTTTATGCCCCATCAATTGAAAATTACTGTTTTTTTATTTTTTACTTAAATAATTTAATTTTTTAATATTAGAAAAATTCATTATTTTTGTATGTTCATCAAAAGTCAAATGGCCTTCCATAGGCCCTAGACTTTATGTAATGTGTAGTTCATTAAATGGTGGTTCAAGTGGGCTTAGTTGTGAACAAATGCTTCTTGGAATAAGTTGTAGCTTCATGCAATAAAAGAGGTGATTTTAGAATGTTAAACTTGTGCTTTCAAAACATTCATCAAAACAATTAAATTTTGTTTCATTTTTTTAACCCCCCCCCCCCCCTTCCATTGAGGGTTTTATATTTTTGCACCAAAAGTGTTTGAAAATTCATATGAATTTTAGTTCTTATTGAATTAATACAATTTCCCTTCTATTTGAGTCCATTCAACTAATTCTCTTTGAAAACACATGCAACAATAAGTATTTTGCATAGGGTATGCAATTTGCAAATCTAGGTATTAAGGTAGTTTGCATTCTTCAAACACTCAGGCTCTAAAATCACCCACCTCCTCAAATGTACACTATTTGCACATGCCGCTTGTTCATTGTACCAACAATGTACAAACGTTGTACATTTGAAGAGGCGGGCGATTTTAGAGCCCTATACCATTTCAACTTCAAAAATTCATAACTAATTCCAAAACACTCCAAAAAATATGAAACGACTTGGATTCGATGCCAATTTCATTTGCCTTTCAACTAAATTTGACTGAAAAATCAATTTCAAGAAGTTTCACCTCCCCAAATTCAGTTTGAGCTCTTCAATGGGCGCTTTCAAAGGACCTCCTACCTTAGTAGTAGGCTGATCTACCCCAAACGATGCAGCCCCCCTTTCAGTGGGAATGTACTAATCTTGAGCAAGTGTACCGATTAGTGGTCAACAGTTTGGGCACGCAACCCTTGGAGAGGACAGTGTACAAATATGCTCGTGCACATCAGTCCATCACGTCCACGATCTTGCTAATGTCAGGCTCCCTCTTACACGTAACCTTTTTTTCAATGTTTCAATTAATTAATTAATTAATTTTTTAGCAAACCGGTATTGCAATTCCAAGCGACAGTGCAAGCGTAGACTGAAATCATCAGCATATCCTCACATCCTCCTAAACTTTTGTGAACAAGAGACAAACCTGAAGCTCCAGACCTACGTCGTATGAGTCAATACAGTTACAAGCTACAGTAGTGAGGGTCACTTTGCACTCACTCACTCACTGAAGCGGACCACGCCATGAAAAAATAAAATTAAAAAACAATTCTCAACGCTCTGATTCGCAATGAACTCCCATTCGCAGAAAAGAGCTTCGAAACAGTCGAGCTTTACGAATGAAATTGCTCAGAATATTGTTGTAGTTTTTGGTATTTTTTTATTTTTTTATTTTTTCATGAAACACATGGACGATTTTCATTGATAAAAGGAAAAGGTACAATGAACCTAAGGCAACATGCCCCGGTGGAATTTTTTACATTTTCTACAACAATAAGCTTCCTTTTTTTTTTTTTTTTTTTCAAATTAACTTGGCAAGAGAAACCAAAGCAGCTCGAACTGGACCGGCAAGAAGGAGAGGAGGAGGCGTCACAGCATGACCGCCACGACCCCAACAACCACCTCCGAACGAACCACCAGAATCATAGCAGCTAGGGAAAAAAAAAACCATCTGCGGAAGACAGAACTTCCACCTCATCTGAAGATTCACTCTCTCACCGAAAAATCCTGTTTGTAACCACGGTTTTGGGTATTTTTCATGTCTTCAACAATGGGTCCCAATGTAAAAGCTGTAAAGTGGAAGTAGAGACGACGAGAGGGAGTGAGCCTTTGGAACATCAAGCACTGCACTCACTGTAAGTAAGCCTCGAGAATGATACTCCGTATATAAGGATAATATAAGAAGGGAAAAAAAAGCAACTGAACCAACATTTCAAACTGCCTGCCTGGTGAAGACCCAATTTCCATGAGTGAGTTCAGTCAGTCCCTTTTTACAATTCACGTGTGCAACATTGAAGGAAGAAAAACGGATTTCAATCAGGCGAAGTTAGTGTCCCCCGTGCTGTTGGCACAGTCAAAAGAAAAAAGAAAAAAAGTTATTTTCTAATTCTTGAAAATTCAGAGTAACTCCAAAATTCAATACTTTCACACCATACGTCACAGTGGAATGCCACGTAACAAAGCCCGTGCAACTTTCCTAGTCGAGGGTCGGCTTTTTGACGGTAGGGTAACTACACCTAGAATGGCCTACTCCTCAAAATCGACACCTATTTTCAAAGGGAAAATAAACAAGGAGGATTCCCCAAACGGTGCACATGACAAAGACAAATGTTGAATGAATCTTGAGTAGTCTGTAACTTTATTAATAGAACTGTGGAGGTAGTAACTCTACAAGTGGTTCATTTTGGATGCACTTTGTGTTGTTTTAACTTCTCTCTACTGTCATTTAATTTCTTCATGTGCATCAAATTCATCCTGAATCCGCTGGGGCTCCATCCCATGAGTGCCTACTGAGTAAGCGGAATTAACCGGAAAGCCGTAACAGTGGGTTCCATCGTTGACGGATTGAACCTCGTTTCTAACCAAGAAGGATCAGTGGAGGAGCTTTGAGGCGTTCAGCGGCTTTCACCCAAACTACTAGTGTGCCTCGTGCCAATGCCATGGTCAAAATACAAAATAAAAGTAAGAGTAATTTTCTAATTTTCTAATTCTTAAAAAATTTGAAATTCAATAACTTTCATGCCATAGGTTGGAATGCCATGAAACAAAGCCCCTACAGCCCTCCTTGCCAAGGACTTTCTCACAGTACCAAGAATGTGACCAGAGGTCACATGATTTTAGAGATTTCAATGTAACGTAACAAAACAAAAAATCTAATTTAAGGAATGGATGGATGCATGAAGGTAAACAAAGTGGATGAAATTAGGAGGACAATCTGTGAGTGGCACACTATAGTTTGGAAGTACAAATACAATAAACATGTACATAGTGTAGATCACATTATATTTATTTATTGAAATACTGCAAATTTCTATCGTTAGTGGACCTTCAAAAATGCATTGATCAATCCTCCTCTCTACCTTACTCTATTTCATAGCCATCTTGAGCGGCTCATTAAAAGTTATTTGTTCCATCAGGGGCAGCCTCAAGAATTACTTATGGAGTAGTACTGAACATTTATTCCACACACAAAGGTGAGTTGGAACTGTTGTTATCTTCCCAAATTTGTCGGAGGATTAAAGCTACTCAACCTAGAAGTACCCTTTGTTGTGTTACCGTGTTACTAAATATGAAAGCTTTTGATTCCCCTTAGTCCTTCAAGGGAATGAAAGTTGGACAAATGATGGTATGTGTACTTAGTCTATGGAAATGACTTATAAAAAAGACACATCCAACCAATTATAACATTTATGGATCTTCTTGTGATCATTTCATAGGTCTATACGTACCATTAGTTTTCACTAATGACTACATACCACTTGAATAATGGAAAACAAGTAGGTGAGATTGCCATATATCCATTGTTATTTCCACCATTTGATTTCATTTTTGTCCTTATTCTCTCACCATTTGGTGCAAACAGTAGGTACCCAACTTAAAGTAAAAAAGGGTGGGGAGGTGGTCCCTAATGCACTCCAAGGAATAATATCCTCTTTTTCCAAAGAGTTGGGGGAGATCCCTCGGAGATCCCTCAGCTGCTGCCCTTTGTATGGTCCACAGCAAGCCAAAGTCGCCCCCATTCACAGCTTCAGTTGGTCACTCGGTTGCCTGGGCCCTCTTGGATTTCAATTCAACTTGATCAGCGGCTCGAATTCTTATTTCCATCTGGACCGTCTGATTGCTTATTTTTTTGACAAAATTTCCTGAAATGGAATAAATCAAAATTAGTAAGGTAGGAAGGGTGGGAGGTTTGAACTCCAATTGAGCATTAAAAACAAACATGGCTCAGAGGTATATTTTGCTTTCTTCAATGTACCAACAATGCACATTTTAGGAGGTGGTTGCTTTTGATGACCACAAATGATCACTTTTTTCCCAACTACAAAAATTTATAACTAATTTCACAAAGCTCCAAAAAATATGAAACGACTTAGGTTAGATTCCAATTCCGCTTGTCTTTCAAGGAAATTTACTAAAAAATGTTTTAAGAAGTTTCACCTCCCCCAAAATTAGTTCTAGCCCTTAGATGGTCAGCCTAATACCTTAACACTTCTCCAGTGAATGGCTTCACTTCAACACACTTCTTTTTTTACATTATTTATTTATTTGTTTTTTAAATAACTTTTTTTTTTACTTTTAGAATGACTTTCAGGTATAATGTTTCTGAGTTTGAGCTGTATGCAAAATGGGATTTGTATCCCTTTTAACTTATTTTTAGCCCTCAAACCACATTTTCAGAAACAGAAAACAATCAGCTGAAACTCTGCCTGCAAGTGAGTGAGTGATGTGAGACCAATGATGGGTTCAGTTGACATTTGAGAACTGAATGGGAAAAAAAAAAAAAAAAAAAAAATATATATATATATATATATATATTGGATTGAGATGAGAGAGACGGACTTTTAAAGGGGTCGGGTTTGGAGTGTAATGTGAAAAGGGATTTCATTTGTTTCAAAAAAAATTTAAAAATGTGAAAGGGGGTGTGGGAACTTGGAACTTGGAACGTTCACATAAGTACAGATGGGAATGATACACTCGAATATGTACCAACTCCTCATGCACAAATTAAAGCAGTACTGTAGTATTTTTCGGACGAGGTGGGTGTACACTTTGACAGCCAGCACCAAACCGTGTTCGGGATTTTTTTTTCCTGAGTTCTACAAGCTATATACCGTAGTACCTCTTCAATTTCGGCAAAAATTAATTGTTTTTAAAGATATCGTAATTTCAGAAAATTATAATGATAATTGCCGAAAATCTTGAAAATTTACAATGCTGATTGCCGAAATAAATGAAAACATGTGACTATATAAGATTTTAGTAATCTTGCCAAATCATAAAGAATTAAATGATTAGGTTGTTTTAAAAAAAGAAAATAACCAATGTTAGTAAGAAGGTACAATATAGAGTCCAATGATCATCAACCATGTACAACAAATCATCAATTATCAAGAGATTTGTTGATGGAGACATCATGGAATTTCATCCTTAATACACAGTGGGAGTAGGAGACGGAGAGGTTGTTTTTATAATGAAGTTCATTCTCTCTTATGAACCCTCAAAGGATATGGGGTAACTTGAAGATGATAGCTTGACATAGGGGATGTTTGAAAATGCCAAAGAAAAAAATCCTTCCAACTCCTCCTTGAAATTTGTCCATAACTTTTGATTAGAGGATCAAAATCTCAAAAGGATTTATGGAGATGAAAGTTAGCTTCATTTTCCACAATAACTTAGTTCAAATTCTTTAAAACAAAATTGTTCTACTATGCCTAAATGAGGTTTGAAATTCCACATTGAACACATTTCTTTTGTTTGACTTCACTATGAGCGTTTGAGCTCCTACTAATCCTAACTATTTACATATCCTACATGGATTGTTTTACCTCTTATCAAATAATTTGTATAAAGATCTTGTCTATAAACTCATTGCTCTTGGCAAAGAATTGCTTATTGAAGCAACATGCCGAATTTTTTATTAATTCAATATCTAGCATGATAAAAATTGCAGAAATTAATTTTTTTCTACTGAAATTAGAAAGCCAAATTTTATTAAATATTCGGCAGAGGTTGCCGAAATTGAAGAGGTACTACGGTATTCCTTTCTAAAATTCCCTTGTTCAACCAGTCTGAGTTTTTTAAAGGGCGGGTGTGTGGGAACTTGGAATGTTCACATAAGTACATAAGGTAGATGGGAATGATATACTTGAATATGTACCAACTCCTCATGCACAAATTAAAAGTGGTAGTATTCGTTGGACAAGCAGAGTGTACACTTTGGTGGACACTTTGACAACCCGCATTCTGGATTTTTTGGAGTTCTACCAGCTATAAATATTCCTTTAAACAGGTTGGTTTTCCAAGTCGTGTGTGTGTCTCTATTTCTTTACTCTAAATTGAAATTTTGTAGATTTTTTTTACAGGTTTTTCTTAGATGTTTTCAAATTGCAACTAGGTATTTCCCTAGTTTTCAATGAATTAACTAGTGATTCTCCTTGAATAGTGGTAAGGTTGAGGCACCAATTGTCAACCACACCAATTACTTGACTTGTAGGGAGTAGTATTTTCAAAGAAGCCTGGAATAGAATTCCAACTGAACTTTGGAATTTGTTGGCCTTTTTTCAAGGTTGGGACTAATAAGATTATCACACATATCTTGAAGTAATGAGCAAGAAAATAGGAAGTTAGTAGTGAATGGAAAAGTAATCCTTGAATGATTAGAATTGGAAGACTTTAGACATTGGCTATTGGTAAAGAGTACTTTTTGGCTCCTTAAATTCATAGTAATTCCAGTTTCAGGAATAGAATTTTGAAAAAATTGCAATCACCATATTTCCTATCTTCCTACATGGAAAAAATCTCCACACCTTCTATTGCTCACAATCTGCTTCAAAATTGCTTAATTGATCAGCTACTAATGTCTCAACCTTAGAAAACCAGAGGAATTTTAGCTCAAACTTTAGAGATATTTTGGGGGATTTTTTTTCAGTTTTGTGAGTGGCTGCTGGGTTTAGTAAAGTTGACCTACAAATCTCTAACAAGAATGTAAACTTAGGATGAAAAAAATTGATTTGCTTTTGAAGAAGAACTCCCTCAATGAGGGCAATTGGCAGGGCCAACAAAAAAGAGTTCTAAAAATAGATGCTGAAATGTTTTATGGGGGAGATTGCTTTTTCAAAAGAAATTGGATGGGAGGAAAACAAGTCTTGTAGAATATGAGCATCTCTCAAAATCTCTTTTTCCAACTTTTAGCCCTAAAGGACCAAGTATACAAAAAATCTTTGACAAGTTCCCATGGAGTCAAAATTTCATTGGATGTTTACAAAATTTTGAAATAAGGTATGACCATGTACCCCTTAAGAGGGAGTATACATTTTTTTTTCTTGATCAAGTGTTTAGATCAAAAGTTATGCCGCCCTAAACTTTTCAAGCAACTCGAGCAACATGTGCAAAACTCCTCCTATAATTTTAAAATTTGGCAAGTATGTAACATATATACATGATAAAAGATGCAAGTTTCATAAAAATAACCATGTGTAGCATGAAAAATTCACTTTAGGAGTTCAAGTCTATTGATCTTATTGGGCAAGGTTGGAAAATATTTTTTCTTCATCCACTAAGAAATTATTGACATACTATATGTAGTAGCAAGGGATAATTAGGTTTCAAAATCTCATATTTGAAATAACTTGGAACTCTTTGCTTCAAGCTTTTCAATGGTGCATTTTAATCCCAAACCATCAAGAAGTCATGCTCAATAAACTCTAACTAATATTTAGTGGAAATAACGTTCTACAACACCAAGCTTGGGTATTGAAGCTTGATGTTCTAAGATTTATTTTCTTCTAGTGCAATTCAATTGAAGAATTAAATCAATTTCATAATAAAATTTTACTAATGATGTTATGTTGTCTTTATGGTTTCTATAAATGAAATTTACCTTGCTCTAGCTATCACTCGTGCTTGAGGGAGTGTGGCCATGGAACAAGGGTGGATTTAATTGAAACTTTATTGATTTAAAATGGGCATTATTGGATTAGTGGAGAGATTTTCATTTGGTTTATTTTTTATAATGAAAAATTCCATGCATAAGAGGGAACAAATTCATCATACATAGTCTACATTAAAAGACACAAATCTTAATCGTTACTGAATGATCTTTTCATATTTGATATTATAGTGATAAATACTTCATCAATCCTTTCATGCCTTAATATTTTTTTTGAAAATTTTACACAATTTTACTTGTATCTTTACATACATTGGCATAATTTATTTCAATTTCATCAAACTAATAGTAAAAGAAGGTTGTCTTTAAAGATTCAAGCATTCAAGGGGATGATTATAAAATTATCTAAATGAAAAATTGTCACGAAGTCTTCTATTCATCATCTAAAATACAAACTTTGGAACATTTAACGACTAAGACAAGCAATAGACTATATACTAGATAACCAATTGAGAGTCAAAGCTTGAGACTTGTTTGATATAAATGGTTGTCTTTTGTATGCAATTGTAGACATTCAAATCTCACTATTTAGTTGATCAAAGGAACTAAAAGAATTAGTCTTGCTATACCATCTCCAAAAGAATGGAGGTCTATAGGCATCAAGTTTTTAAGTATAAGAATATGGTATCATGAGTGGTTGAAACCAAGCCAACTTGCAATAGGGATCATAAAAAAGTTCTTTGGATAGATCTTGTTCTTATATCTAACTATGGGGTTGCTATGTCTCTTCCTAGGTTTGTTCCATATGGATCGTGTTTGTATATTCTTTCATTGTTGAAGTAAAGTTTCAATGCATCATAATATTCTAAATCAATGAAGTAAAGATATCTCAAACCTTATTAAAATACACAAGAATATAGGCTCAAGGAAAAAATCATCTTTCTTGTGAGTCAAAGCTAGTGTGGCCATCTCATCTTTTGGAATGTACAATCTTTCTAAATATCTAACTTTTCTTAAAACCAAAGAGGAGGCTCTTTGCTTGGTTAAGAATATTATGGTACCCAAGACCAAAAAAATAATTAATTTGTTGCCTATTTGGTGAAATTTTGCCAACTTTGAGAAAAAGAGCTAATTCATTAATATCCTTCTAAAGTCTATTCTATGATGCTAGAGACACCAAAGCTAGTGAAATTTTGCTAGAAAAACAAACATTCCTTTAGACTGATAGAAAAGACAAATGCTTTGCATTGAAATAAGCTACCATGAGGACATTTGAATAGCTACCTTACTCAAAAAGTGAACCAATGCAATTAGTACAAAATTTCATGTAGTTTTGTTTTTTTAATTTTTTAATATTTTTGTATGTGTAAAGAATTGAACATTGTATCAATCTCCCACAATTTCTTTTTAAAAACACTTTCAATAACATCAATAGCATTGCAATCAAATATTATATATATATATATATTCTTTTCCACAAAAAAGACTTGAAAATAATCAAACTTTATCCACCGACATCCTTCTTTATTAAAACTTTCCATACCCTTCTTACTAATATTTTTTTCACTTCATCACTTCTTTTCAAGTACTATTTGTAAGTAGTCTAAAGCCCTTCATCTCACGTGAGAATATAAGGCTAGTCTTAATGTCACTCATCTTTTCTTTTGAGAATTGATGTGAGATTTGAGATAAATAGACACTGAATTCATAACACCATATCACCATGCAATGGTCTTCTCCATGCCGGGAAAGTATTATGCCTCATCAAAATGCCTTGGAGGGACTTCTCCATATTTCAATTAACTAAAGGATTAAAGTTGGCTAAGGAGCCACTAGTAAGACAATTCTGTTCACAATGGGGGGCATCTTTTTTGAAAGATGCAAAAGTAACCCCTTCCTTGTTCGAAATGACCTTAAACAACCCTGGATGATGGGAAAAGTGGTAGGGACTTCTAGTTGAATCCTCCTGGTTCCCAGTTCGACTTTGCTCACTCGTGGGGTTTGTTCTTCCTCTTGTATTCTAAAAAAAATACCCATGGTGTGTAATTCTCAGAATTTTCCAAGCCGTGTTGCCTTGGATGTTGTGTCATGTTAGTCCTATTGTGGTCCATGAACGCTGTATTGTACAAATTAAAAAATTAAAAAGAAGTGACCCTTCATCACTGGTAAACATAAACCATGTAAATTATGGATTTACCTTATGCGGCAGCCTACTGAATATGGTAGGAGTTAGTTTTTTTGTAAGTATATGTCTTGACCCTTCAGTTGTACGAACTAGTTAGGGACCTTGTTTGTTTGTTTGCAGGGCGCGTTGATGAGTCCAAATGGCACCCTAGCACGGCCCCTGCAAAAAGGTGGGCTGGCTCAGTAACTAAGCTTAGGGGGCGTGACGGGGGAAGTACCGTCCCCCCTGGAGTGGCGTTGTCCGCTTGCTTGTCGTGGCCTCTCCCCTCCCTGCCAACTGAAGCCCCATTTGTCCATGAAGCTTCGCCCCCCCAGCTGGACAGCTGGGACAGGGGGCTCCATGCCGGTGATGCAGGAAGAAAAAACACCCCCTTAGGTGAAAAAAGTCCAAAGCCACCACCAAAAAGGAACAGGAAAAAACAACGCACAACGCAACCACACTGAGAACCAGTCCTCTCCCCCTGCAAAATACCCTCTTGGGAATTGAACCCCCGTACCACGCGGTTTTAACCCCAAATCAAATCCGAAAAACGAGTGCACCACCACCTCACTCAGCATCACCTCAATATCACCTCGGTATCACCACCACAGTATTACCACGGTACGCCACAGTATCCACCAGGTATCAGTTCCTCGAAGCTCCGTCATTCTCTCCCCATACTGGCTTACGTTACCCCAAGTGGACTCCCGGCATGATCACGCCCATTGACTTCCAAGTAAAACAAGCCTCCGTGGACACTCCCTAGCAATCACTTTCCCTGACTTTCCCAACATTAAAAAATTTAAAAAAAATCGCACTGTTGTTACAGGCAAGCTTCAGTGAGGCAGTTCTAGTTTCCACTTACCTTTACTTTTGTATTACTGAAAACACTGGTGTGAGTGGCTTTACGACGGTGGCCCGAGCTTGGTGTTGAAGAAACGAAGACGATATACAGTATGAATACTGAAAGCTCCCCATTATAAATCCCCATTCCATCTGGACTCTGTGTTTTGTTGGCCGGTGGGACGGAGGGACGAGACTCGCATTCTGGGAAGCTCGGGAAGAACAACTGAAAGCAGGGACGACACGGACGGACAGACAGACAGACAGACAGTGGAAAGCTCGACGAGAAACCGAAGCTGGGAATTGCCGGGGACACAGAAAGAGAGAGAGAGAGAGACAGATCGAAGAGTAATTTTAGCTGTGTGTGTGAGAGAGAGAGAGATTCTAGTAATTCGCAGAGTGGCTATGGTGTGTATGCACCTGTAGATTGTCAGCGTTGGCGATGGCGATGGCGGCTTCGAGCTTGAGTAGCTTCGGAGGAGGACAGAATGTAATGCTCATGCGGAACGACATGGGCAGCTCCAACTCGCTCGTGGCCATGCTCACCTCGTGCAATCCCCACGTCAACTTCCAAGGTCCGGAAGATCTAACTCACTCATGAGATCGAATGCTCGGAAAGCTTGGGTCGCGAATTTGGGGCTGATGGTGGTGGAGTAATGGTAGAGTTTTGTCGGTGTTCAGTGCTGCGAGAGCTTGAACGCAAAGAGTCTTAATGTGCGTCGATTTCTGCGAAGAACTGAAGTTAGGGAGGCGTAATGTTGATGTTCTTGTTGTGGTTTCGTGTTCGTATCGTGGTGGGATTGTGAGTTCGTGTGGGATTTGGTGTGGGATTTGGTGTGGGACTTCGTGAGAGACAGTCTTGGATGAGTCTTCATGTTCTTGAAGTGATGGAGTGGTAATGTTGATGTTCTTGTTGTGGATTCGTGTTTCTATCGTGGTAGGATTGTGAGTTCGTGTGGAACTTTCTGCGAGACCCTCTTGATGTTCTTTAAGTGATGCATTCGTACTGATGATGTTGCTGTTGTACTTTGGTGTTTGTACCGTGGTGGGATTGTGGTTTCATGTGGGATTTACTTTGGGACTTTGTGCGAGACCCTCTTGATGAGCCGTCTTGATGTTCTTGAGGTGATGTAATTGAAATCAGTAGTCGAATCTGAGTTGTTGGATTGGTTTGATGTCTTTGCAGTTCCCAGAGGCGGCGGCGGAGGTTTAGAAGACGCCATCACCGGCGTGAAGCGTGCCTACCCCTGTTACCCCTCCTTCGACCCTTCTTCGCTCCCTATGGACGCAGACGCGGAGGACGACCCCGACGATGCCGGCCTTGGAGGGGGTCCCGTGGAGAAGAAGCGTCGCCTGTCGTTCGACCAGGTGCGCTCCCTGGAGCGCAACTTCGAGATGGAGAACAAGCTGGAGCCCGAGCGCAAAATGCAGCTGGCCAAGGAGCTCGGGCTGCAACCCCGACAAGTGGCGGTCTGGTTCCAGAACCGACGCGCGCGATGGAAAATTAAACAACTGGAGCGAGACTATGAAATGCTCAACTCGGGCTACTTGCAACTCAAAGCCGACTTCGAAATCGCACTACGGGAGAAAGACGTCCTCAAAGCCGAGGTAACCAAGCAACACCCCATACATTCATTCATGCATAGCTCTTCTTCTAATCTAATCTCTCCTTTCACAACCAATTTCACTGTCAACAACCGTCTCTCTTGCAATAGGGGTCTGAATCCCTTGCTTGCAACTGGGTCCCAATCTCTTGCAACTGAGTCTGAGTTTCTGGCAATTAGGTCTCAATATCTTGCCACTGTTTCCCAATCTCTTGCAACTGGGGACTGAATTTCTTCCTTCTGGTGGAACAGGTGCAACGGCTATCCGGGAAAACGAGAAGCCATGAGTCGCAGTCGGTGGACTCTTCGCAATGTGATAGCGAAGCTCCTTCGACTCGCAAGCTTCCAGATCTCGAAGTTTGCAAGGAGAGTCCCGTCTTCGAGGACATGGCGAAGAATCCTGAGACAACCACTACCCCTACAACCACAACAAGCTCTGGAAGTCACAACTCACGAAGCTCGGAGCTTCTGGATCCCGAGAGTCCGAGAACGAGGGAAAATGATCATTTGTTAATAAGTGAGGATCATCCCCAACTGGCAGCCTATTGCAACGAGTTTCCTACTTCTTCGAATTCTCCAACTGCCGACAGGTTTGCTGTGGGACCCGGAGATGATGAAGACGACTCCATTGTTGCGGTGAAGCTTGAGGAGCATGGGTTTCAAGTTGACCCGAGTTGTGGCTACTTTTTACCGCCCATGGTGGAGCAGGGCGGGCTTTCGTGGTGGGATTGGGCTTGAATGAGTGGTTTCTCTTGAGTAGCTTACTAGCTTCTGTATATGTTTGTTATAACCTTTTTTTGGGGTTCGGGAAATTCTTTTTTTTTAATTTTCGTGGTTTGACGCTTGAAAATCATCCGGCTGGCTGTACGTATATAGAACCACACCTCAAGGACCATGCATCATTGCAGGAACGCCAGTCGCAGGCCTTGTGTAGATTGTGTGATATATGGTTCACTTCTAGGGAGAGACGTAGGCTGAATTAGTGGTAGTTAATCCGTATTTATGTAGACTGGAGGGAGATTAGGGAGATTGTAGAGATTTACTACAGGAGAGAGATAAAGTGGTGGTCTTGCTGATGCACCTCATTTTGTCAAATTTCCAAAAGCGAGGGCAAAATGACTTCGGCATCAGTGCTTAATTAGAGACCCCTTCTAGTTGGAATGGCTACTTACATACATACTTACAAGGAGCAAGAAAACCACGGAGTAAGTTCGGATGGACGATCTGTCTGTCTGCTCGCTTGATAAAAGAGTGTTTTGACAACACTGGCTCTCAACTCCGGACTCTAGAGGAGTGTAGGAAGTGGTTGTATTGATATATGGAGAGAGAAAAAGGGGATAGAGGATTGGAATGTGTTGATTGCAAGCACAATCTTGGTTCTGCGAATGGATCCCACAAAACAGTTTGAGGGAATTGTCCTTATACTACTACTTTCTATCGCAAAATAAAGGACACAACTTGATTGGAATTTGTCATAGGCTTTTGCTTGAATTGCTTCGATTTGCGTGTTTCTGATGGCTTTGTTTTGGTCGGTGGAGCAATTTCGAAGCTTTCTTTCATTTCAGAATGTGGTGAAGTTGTTGCACGATTGAGACACAATCGGTTATGAAGAAGAATATATCTACCACAAGATGTTAGAATGAGGTGATGGTCATTCGTATGCCGTTAGTTGTCGTTTCGTTTGATGATGGTACATCTACACGATGGGTTGATGTTTCGTTGCAATTTTTTGGTTTATTTAGAAGTTCGTTCACCTAAAACTATTACGCCTTTTTCTTGAACTGGTGAAGATGCTTTTGAAATCTGACACTCTCTTGAGCCCATCTTTGCTTTGTACTGGTTTCTCCCTGCAATTTATCAATTTTTTTGTTTTTTAACAACTGAAACGGGATATCATTGCAAGAGCAAAGTACAGTACAAGGCCGCCAGTCACAAGTGGCCTGGCGGAGAATTAATCAATTTTGATTAGTGCATATAAGGATTCAAATTTTGATTTGTGCCAAATAGAAATCTCGATGATGGTTTTGCAGGGACTCGAATACGTCTGGAGCCAGTTGATAATCTGACCGTCAGCTGGGTGGGTCGTCGCAGAACTCACATATTTTCAGACGCCCTCTGCTCCACCCAACAATCTAATAAGTCCGTCATTCTCATTCTATCAAATGTTCAGCTAAAGTTTGTGCGCCTGCCACTAACAACGTAGCAAAGAGGAATGCGTTACAAAAATCATGTTAAAATTGTGGGCATGTTAGAATTCGAGGGCATCTTCAAAAACCTTCTAATCCATCCAAGAATCGGATCCACCATTCTGATTTCATTGTACCTTGGCTTGCTATCTTGCTATTAAAAACTAGTTAAGAGTCAATCGCAAGCAGTTGTATGGAAGTAGAAGCAGTGGGAGATTTTCCGTGTTTCCTTAAGGGGATATCAGAAGTTTCCCACATGATTTTGCACTAGGAACAGGGTGAATCAGGAAAATCGGTGCCACAAATTTTCCCTACTTGCAAGCTTTAAATCAGGAGTGGTAATCCGGTAACCAGAGATACTAAGGGGCGCTTCACAAATGGGCCAACCAAGTCGAGAGGCCATGGGAGTTCATGGCCAAACTTTGGGTGAGAGTCCAAAGAAATGGGCAATAAATAGGCAATAAGTGAACAATTCGACGGACTCTCAACCAAAGTTTGGGTCGCCACAAAGTGGTGACCCAAACTTTGGTCGAGAGTTTGTCATAAGGCCATTGCCACGTAGGAGTTTGGACTTCCATGTAGGCACTTGGGAGGGTGACAGACTTTGGATTGTGTTGCCTAGTGTGAAGGGTCGAGAGGCCAAAGTCGAGGTTTTCTGAAATTTGATTGGTGGAGGCCAACGGACTCTCAACCTTGGGCCCATGTGTGAAGCAGCCCTAAAATCTCCCAGTGAAATTCAAACGAGCCAAATTTCTGCTAATTCATGTTAGAATGCAATGCTGTAAGCCTGCATCCTTATGTTACAAAATTGGAATCAAGGACTGTACAGAGCGTTATGTACACTAAGTCTTCAATCTCGAGAGTAAAACCTGCCTTCAGAAGTTTCCCTCACCGCGACTTTGAAGTTTCCGGGGTGCACCAGAAAAGTGAATCCAGCTAGCTTTTTAATTAGTTCATAAAAAAAAAATTCAGAGCAAAGTGATCGCAACCAATAAGATAAGAGATTTCCAGCTCACTTTAACCCATCATTTTCAACTGAGAGCCCACGAGCAGCCACTCTAACTCGCTCCTTTTCCACATCCAATTCACATGCACTCAATTCTACAAAAGATTAGATGAAAATGAATGGAAATCCAATTGCTGACTAACGGAAGAATGGAAGCCCCTAATCAGGACCATGTCACTCACGAGCACATTAGCGACTTAATCAAAAGAAAACAGCGAATCTAAAACGAACCACGAGTTGCCACTTGAGACACGGGTGGGCGAGAGTCAGTGCGAGACTCCTTCTTCTCCTCCTTATTATTATAATCGGCCTTTGCTTGGTCGACTGTGCCGTGACAACAAGCTCAAGGCTTTTGCACAATTGCACATTTCCTTCCTGCTTTCTTCAATGCTCTTTTTGGATTTTTTTTTGGTGTGTTATTGGTTTGTCTTTTGGGGAGAAAGAAAACTGGCTTTTAGCTGCTGATAATCCCGAGGAGGGGCGAGGGGAGAGGGATGCCAGGCTTGCTTCGAACTAAAAATAAGTTGGAGTCTGTCAGAGGAAAAGCAGGGCTCGTGGATTTTCTTTACTGCTATTTCAAGGCCATCAGCCGACATGGATGCTTGGTAGGGCATGGTCTGGCCTTGTCTTTCGAAACTTGATTTAATATAGTTTAATCATTTTATTCTTCCTTTCTTCCTTTGCCATGCACCTCAGTGCATGCGCCTCCGTGCAAGTAGCAACGCCGACAAGCAAGGCATGTTGTTTGTTTGCATCTCTCCGCCTCATTCGACTTAAAAGGAACTTGAACTCCTAAGTCATAATCGACACTGGCTTCACAGCAACGGAGCGTTGATACTTATTATTATCAGACACAAATTACTACGACTGGATGTCGTAGGCAAGTGAGAAGGGCAAGTGAGAGAGGATCTGAACGCACTTTAGAATGCATTATTTGGACACTATATGAATAAGTTATGAATTTTTTGAAGTATCAGTGTTTGTAGGTGTACCAAAAATCGACATTTCAACATCCATATTTGGACTTGATAATTTAAGGTGGATCAAATGCTTTGGAAAGTTAAGTGTTTAATTGGTGTACACAATTTTCTTGTGTTGAGGCTTTTGCTTCCTTCAAGTTCAATGTATGATTTATTCCTTGCAATGGTTTGATTTTTCCATTTGTCACACACAAAGAAATTAGCACTAGGCTCTCATGTTTTGATTGAGTACATCTTTTGTCATGAATATTTCTAAGTTTCAGCATTTTTGTTTTTTTACTTGTGGATGACACATTTTAGTCTTTAGTCTCTACATTATTAACTCCATATGCCTAAACTGCATTTTTTGGCAGTATAGTGAGTTTGGACAATTCACTACAAATGAAAAAAAAAATTCTTTGAAATTTTCACACAACATATGACTAAGAAGTAACTTTAAGGTGGAGCAATTTTCATCATTTTTTAATACATGGTTAAAAAGTTATTGCATGATACGTAATTTTGAATGCTTAGTAGGCAGCTTATGTAACTCAAAAAAATCACTTTTTTCATAAATAAAAATTTGAACTTGGTTTCCTAGATTTTTATATATATATATATATATATATATATATATATATATATATATATATATATATATATATATATGGGAAACTTTTAATCATTATATTTTGATTAATGAGATGAAAGTTATGAAGAGTTTTAGTTTGTGGGTAGTTATGGAATCTCTATTCTAAAATGAACTTTGAAGTCTATTATTTTATTCACTTTTCAATGTTCTTGAAAAAAAAATTGGATGTAGATTGTTTATTATAAAATTCCAAGTATTATGATTAGAATTTTTCAATTCCATGACTAAACTCTTAACAATTTAGTATTTAAAATTATACTCTATTTTTTTCTATTTACTATTTTTTTCAAGCATGAATATGAAATATTTTTTGTTTGAAACTTTTTATATGTATTTTCAACTTATTTCTTCAATATATTACAAAGAGTAACAAGTTGTAGGATCTACACATTTTTGCATAAAAAGTTTGAAAGATGAAATCTAACCATTTAGAAAGAATTGAAAATACTTCTTTTTTAAATTCAAGCAACTTGATCTTGCAATTGGTAAGGTTTTATATTATGAAAATTTAGGAGGGTGTACTCTACCAAGTTAACTAAAGGATCCTATAGTTGGATTTGTGATTAATGAGTAAATATAGATGAAGATTTTTGCCTTGCTTTGAATTTAAATACTTTGAAGCAATTTTAGAATCAAAAACACCTTTTGCCCTTTAGGGGTTAAGGTACTTGCACCTCCAATTGACCAATTGGATGAAACAAGTAATAAGCATTTGAGCGTAGTTTCCATTATTTAATTGTCTAAAATTTTGTTAGATCTTGTTGAAATTCATTTTGCTTGCATGTTTTTGGAGCCCATATGAATTTACAATGAATCTTCAAATTATTGAAAATAGGTGAATTCAAAATCAACTATAAAGATTTTCATTGCTTTTGGAGACATTCTCCAAAAATGAACAATATCTTAAAATCAATTGTGACTTTTGAATAAAAAAATGTAGAATCTCATTTTTAGGTTAATTTATAACTAAATGTGAAAGAATCAATCTAATCAAACTAGTAGATCCAAAAATATCCATACCTTAAGTTAGAATATTTGTTTGTTTATTAGGTTTGTTTGTTTTGTTTGTTACAACTAAGAATTTTACTTTGAAGAGTTTTTATATATACTCACAACCTCTTATATTACTTAAAATGGATAGCCAAATCCTCTAACCTTTGAAAATTTTGCCCAAATCAACTTGTGTTTCTTCTAACTTCATGTAAACACTATAATTCCATTGTTATAAGTCTCATATTTTAGATCACATAACATTACAAAGAAACATGACTTTGGAATAATTTCATATTCATTTCAAGATAAGGTCATAAAGGGATTTGTGTATAACAATGTACTATCATTTCATTAAACCAAACTATATAACACCTTCACTAAAACATGTTTAAAACACACATACTTCTACTAGGTTATTGGAAAAAAATTGAGGTATTCAAAATTTTGAGTTTAATAAATGTAAAAATAATTGAAAGTTATGTTCTACTTTCTTCTATGTCAAAAACTTGTAAGGAAATATATGCCTCAACACTTGAAAGAAAGGTGACATCCAAATGCTTGCATCATATACACTTCATTGATTTGCCTTGTTAGTCAAGGTGTAAAATTAGCATCACCACAAAACCTTGTTCCACTAATTTGCCTTGTTTAGTGAGGGTGCAAAATCAATGTCACAAACTACAAAACCTTTTTTTTTTTTCCAACTAGGGCAACATACTAATATTTCAACTTGCACTAATTTCAACTAGTATGACTTTGATAAAAAAAAGTGCTCTCCCCCACACCAATAGAACAAATCAATGTAGTAAGAAGGTCCATTTGGCACTAAAGCTTTGATATTAAAATTTGATAGTGCCTCAAGACCACCTTTCTACTATTAGCTTGTCTACTCTATTTCCCATTTGGCACCCAAACTGTGATTCTGAAATTTGATACCCTAAGGTGACCACCTTCCTACTATCGATTTGTCTACACTATTTTTCATGTGGCACCAATGCTTTGATACTGAAATTTGATGCCCCAAGACCACCTTTCTACTATTAGCTTGCCTACACTATTAATATTGATTTTCCAGAGCCTCATTTTTTGTGCACGTGCACCCAAAGTAATGTAAAATGATCCGCTGTGCCAATCATTTTGCAGACTGGAAAAACGGTACCAATGTGGCATATTTGGAAAAATGGAAAAGAAGGGGTTTGGTCGTAAAAAGGGGGTTTGGGGGGTTTCCACTCTGTGGTGGTGAGCCGAAAACAAGCCTCTTGTGTAAACTCAATCATTTTGCAAAGTGAGATTAAATCAATGGTAAACCCTCGAATCCTTTTTAGCCTTTTAGAGGGTTTGATTCTGATTGTCAAAGAGTTTTTGGATTCATTTATATTATTATTCTATGGTGAGGAATAAGAAGAAGAACCCAAAAGGTCAGTCTTCTGGGAGTTAGGTCTACACTAAAGCCAATTTTTTCATTTTTTTGCCCATTTTTTATTATATTTTTTGAAACTGAGGAATTGGATTCCAAAGTGAAAAAGATGAACTCCCAGTTTTCTCATGGGCATTTGCTTTGGTACACAATCTCCCAGAATTCTGTAAGCATATATAAAAGCTCCGTACAACAAATTGAGACAATTTTTCTTTTCAAAATAATTTTTGGGAGCACAAATTTAAAATTCAATTGCAAGGATTTAGTAAACCTGAAAGTTTCAAGGCCATTTCCCCCCTCAAAAAGCACTTGAAATTGCCATTTTTATAGTATTCAGCCAAGCAAACAAAAAGATGTCTTGATGGGAATCTAACCATAGGATCTTGTAATACACTTTTAGAAAAAACATATTGCAAACATTTCATGAAGTTCAAATGCACAAATTGAAAGAAACTATTGCATTAGAAGTTGGCAAAAAAAATTTCAAATGATTTTGACCACCTTTTGTGGAATTTTTTGGCACTAAGGATTTTGAATTTCTAAATCTATTATGTTGCAAACCATATTAGGCATATCTCCACAAATTTGGAAAGATTAAAAAAGTTGTGGAAGGCTTCCAATAAAACCATGCAATGACAAGATGTGCTTGCAATTCACAATTAAAAAAAAAAAAAATTTAGAATCACTTATTTCCATCATATATTTCTTCAAAACAAGAATCCCAACAATGGAATGAAAGATTCACTTATATTTTCCAACTCCAATTTTCTTTTGGAATAAGTCCACTTCTAATGCCTACAAAAATTCTAAGGCTAATATTAGCCCCCAAGTGGACTTAATACATTTGGAGGTAATCTTGGAAGAACACATCATATCACCAAGGTAGTGAACCCAAAATGAGCCTATTCATGAACAAATAGGTGCATTCTTCATTTTAACAATTTCCAAGAAAGTCATTCATCAAATACTTTTCAATAGTCCATGACAACATTTCAAGATTAACCCCTAAATGCCCAAACTACATTTTTTTGGCAACATAGCAATTTTAGGTAGCTCACTATGAATGGAATTTTTATTTATTTTTCATTGAAACTTTAATAAGACATGTGTGCAAGAAGTAACTTTAAGGCCCAACAAATTTCATAACTTTTGATTACATGGTTAAAAAATTATTGTATGATGTGTATTATCAATATTCGACAGGGTGCCCAACAACTGAAAGGACTTGTTTTAAAATCACTTTTATAAGAAATTAAAATTTGAAATTGGTTCTTTCGATTTATATATACTTTGAAAACTTTGATCAATCCATTTTGATTAATCAGTCAAAAATTATGAAGAATTTTAGTTTGCAGGAGTTTGTGGGGCATTGTTGAATCTCTACTTTTAAGGCAAACTTTGAAGTCCTTTTGATTTAACTTAATTTTCAATATTTTTAGAAAAAAATGAAACCATTAGGAGTAAATTTTTCATTACAACATTACAACAATTGGGATTGGCATTTTTCAATTTCATAAATAAATTGTTAACAATTTAGTATTTGGAATCATTTTTTCCTTCTTTCTACTTATTATTTTTTTCCTACATGTTGTACAATTCCAAATGATCTAAATTTTTTCAAATATGTAACCAATTTGACATGAAGAATGAATTCAAATAGTAACCACCATTTTAGACAATTTTTCATACAAATGTGACCTTACAAAGTGTAGCTACCTAAATATTTGCAAGGCCAAAAAAAAGATTTTTGTCACTTCAAGTGCTAATTTCATGCAATCTACATAGTGGAAATTTCTAAAAAAATTTGTACATCTTTTCAAACTAGAATACTACAAGATCCTATAGTTACATGTACACAAAAATGTTTTTAAAAAAAATTTGGTACTCTTACTAGAAATGGCACTTTTGGAACAGTTTTGGTGAAAACATAGTCAAAATAATGTAGGGGTTAAGAGAAAACAAGTGAAAATCAATATGGACGGTTGTGTTTTCCTTTTCTTGCCGAATTAATTTTCTTTCATTTGCTCCAACGATTTAAAGAAGAAAAGAGAGACTAATTCTTTGCAAGATTGGAACAATTTTTTAATATTTTTTATTTTATTTTTTATTTTTTATTTTTTGAAACAATTGGCAATGTTTTAGCCAATTTCGTGTTGAAGAGTTGCTAGGAAGTGCAGTGAGTCTTCAAGGGGACAACTGAAGGGTCATGAGAACAGCATGTTTATCAAATTCAGGCTTTATTTTCAGTCCTTGTGCAAAGTTGGGGTGACCCGGTCAGTTCGGTCTCCCTGTCCATTTGCACGGGATTTCCAATTATTTCTTTTGGGAAAAACAAACGGTATTTTTGGATCTAGTGGAGATTTGTTTTTCAGTTCTTTTAATGTTGATTTGGCTTTGGCTTTCATTTTTTTGTTTTATGTGAAGAAGCTTTTTATTTTATGGGTTTAGGTTTATTTGAAAACGGATGAGGATTGGTCGGTGAGGAAATTTTTCGTGAGAGTGGTTTTCCAGATACGGGCAAGAAGGACAAACAACGAATTCAAATTGAATTTAGGTACAAGAACCCACTCATGAAGTCATTATTTATTGCAATTAACTACGAAAGGACAAGGCCTATCACTAAGATACTTTGCAAAAAAAAATGATATTTTATCCATCCCAAAATGATCTTCTTGTTGGCCTTAATTTTTGGTCCCCAAATGATCTTTTCATTGTACTTGGTGACTTTGCAAATTGGTCAAATTTGGCTTTTGATTGTTGTCCGATCCGGACCAAGAATACAATTCTAGGCAAGTAGTAGTTTCCTTTCCATCTATGCAATCATCAATTGAAAGACAAATGAAATGATTGAAGAGTTCAATCAACATTGTTTGTTCTTATTTTTTGCATCTCCTTGTGAGTTTGTCCGGATTGAAGGAGATGAAGCTCTAGGAGATGGAACAAAGGTTTGCACGTGGTCTAAAGTCCATACCAAATGTCGAAAAAATGACAACCTCACACTCAAAAAATTAAGCATCTACTAGTGCTCTTCAAAAATTCCACTTTTCAATATTCTAAAATTGTACTTTGAAAAAGGCTCTAAAACTCAAAGTTTCTAGGGTGCTTGGAATGCATTGAATTCTACGTACAATGCAAAGTGGATTAAAAAAAAATATTATTTCAACCTTTAATCCAAACATTTTGTCCACCAGGAAGATCATTTTGGAATGGAGTGTGATTTTTTTTAAATTATTGTAGGTGCAATCTTCGTTTAACCAATGATGAAGAAAGTCATCCATCCACTTTTGGGTTGCATTATTTTTACATGATTAATCCTCAAAGGACAAGTCCCTATACTAAGGTAGTCACCAAAACTACTTCAATTATTGCATCAATAGGTGTATTCTTTGTTTCTACAGTGAACAATGAAGTCCTCCATTGACTACTTTTTGGCCTCAACCTCCTTTTAAGGGTTAAGCAAGTATTGACTATAATTTGAATAATAAAATAATATATTTTTCTTTGTAAATAGAAGAAAAGGCATGTTGAAATACAACTTTCTTATGTGTGGGTCAATTTTGGCAAGTTATTTTGGAAAAAAAGAACCCAAATTGATTTTATATGCTAAAATTTTGAGAAGTCCATGTCATCCTAAATCAACTACTAAATTACATGTTGTACCTTGTGACAAAAACTATTCAATTTGTACCAAATTTGGTCCTCGTATAAGATAAAAACAATTTAGATAAAGATGGATACTTATTCACAATGACCATATCATTGAAACGCAAATATCCTTTAATATGTATTGATAAATTACAGTATTACATTTTATAATAAAGATTTTAAAAATCTATCATAGTATAGAAGAAACTTGTAGTACACATATACTATACATATTTATATTGTTTTAACAACATATCATACCAAATATGAGCATGATGTAAACTACAAAATTGTGCATCTTGTCTTAATGCAAATTTTTTTGATATATTAAAGGGATTCCAAGATATATTTGATAGTCCATTATATGAGTCTATATTTGTATATTAGATCAAATATAATATAATTTAGTGACACATGTAAAGTTTTGCAATAGAAAATTCAAGTACTAAGATATCACTACATACTTAGGTTGAGGTTGAATATCTAAAGAATGATTGACATTTATACCTAGAAGGACAATAAGGTGTAAATATCTTTTTTTAAGGAGCAAAGCACAAGTCAAAAAAGAAGGATGCTACTAGGTTTTTTTTTTCATTTTTTCTATACAAAGCAAAAAGTCTTTTCTAGTGGAGAGGTGAAGCTATTTACATCCATTGATATAGATGAAATATGCAAAATGTGGATGAAACTATGTATATTCAATCAAAAATGTGGATGTTCATCTATAATAGAGTAATATTGTCCCTATCATATATAGGAATTGAGCACTTTCATCTATTGAAAATAAGATAATCTATTATTCAATATTTTTTAAAAAAAATTATAACTTTTGAGTAATAAATTGCCCCCCAAAAAACATTAGGTACCTCATTTGGAGAATGAAGACAACCTCTTAGAGTCTCAAGGTAGCTATTCCTACATGCAATCTATGCACACTTATATACACATATCATATCTTTGATTTGGGGTTCTACACCTTTTTTTATATCAACAATCTATTAAACAAACAAATAGTCAACATCATGACTCATATGTATGTACAACACAAAAAACAAGTACTTTAAACCTTCCTTCTACATGTAACACCACGACAAAGTAATAAAATACTTGAAATTGCACCAATTTTCCTATTTGTAAGTACATCTCTTGAAAAATGTATAGCATTGTTAGAAAATACCACAACCTTTATGATACTATTCCAATAATACTTAATCCTTTAAGGCATAGAAGGTAATTCAAATTTCCAAACTTCTCACCCAAATTGTAAAGACATATTATAAAATACAACTTAGAATAATAAATTGATAATGATTTTAAGACCAAAATTGTAGAAAACAACCCATAGACCATCTAATATAATTAAATCTACTATATTAAGTAATAATTTCCAATAAATTTTTAATAATTAAAAAAATACTTTAGAAATTGATAATAGGTTGAAAATATATAGTTTTCAAGAGATTTATTAAAATTAATTAATTTTTAGATTCTAATTATGGTAAATTTTAGATTTTTGTTTTACTTCTTTATTCAAGTTTTTTTTTATATGGATCATTATTTAATTGAAAATGATATTTTTTGAGGTCAAACATATCTTTTCCTATTAAACTACAAAATGCTTGTAAAATTTTTTTTTGAAAATCTATACTATAAAAATGTAACAAAACTAAAGCAAGAATCCAGAAACATTTAGATGGATGAAAAAACAAGATTTTATATGTTTGCGACATGTTTGTGTTCATCTATTGTTTGAATTTGAACAATGTCTAGCCTTTATGGAATTAATGGGCTTACAAAGAACTTCATGAAAATTAGAACTTCTTTACACCTTCAAATACATCTTTGTATCAAAATTCACTCAATTTGTACAAGAAAACAAATGATTGCCCCCCCTTAGTAGTTCATCTTTAATCCCTAAAGTCCCATTGTCCCCTTAAGTGACAAATTGGATTTTAAGCAAGCTCCAATGGTATCAATATTTGTCGTGATTTTTTGAATTTTTTTATAAAGATAGAAAAACATATTAGCTTTCCAAAAATATATATTTTTTCAATCGGATCCCATGAGGAAAATTTATAACACAAAAAGCCGTTTTTTAAAAATTGGCGGGCAAAAAAAATTACAAAAAACTTAAAGGAAAAAAATTAACTTTGTTTTTTATAGATTATGTTTTTATATACATGGAAAGCTTGATTTATTCCATTTGGATTTGTTAAGTGAAAGTTATAGACAATCTTGTTTTGGGAGCAATTAGAGAATCTTCTTGTAAAACTAACTTATAGGATTCATTTTTGACCTCGATTTTCAGAATTTTTCAAAAAAGAAAGTTTTACACATTAGAAAAAATCTGAACCTTGCAAAGGGTCATTAAAAATTCATTTTTCGGCACCCTGAAGTGCAAGCAAAAAAAAGTAAAAATAAAAATAAAATTTTTAACTAATCTTTTAGAAAAAAATTATTAAAAAATTAAAAATTATTTTAAAAGTATGAAAATCTGACGTGTTGCTGATGTGGTACAAGTAGTGCACATCAGCAGCTTTCATTAAAAAATAAAGAATAGTATTAATTCTTCTCTAATTGCACTCAGGGGGTTCGAAACTTGCATACCTCTTCATGGCTGAAATTTTTTGTAATGAGGTTAAGATCTCTTGCTAGAATAATCTCACTATTGAAATTAGTGTATTTCAATTCCATCTTAGAGCTATTTACAAATTAGATTTTTTTTCAATCTTGAACCTACTTCTATTTAATAATTTTTTAATGAGTGAAAACTAAGTGTGTATTTTTTTTTAAATTCCTAAACTCTTAACTCAATTTAAAAAAATATAAAATTAGAAGTTCAAATTATTAAAACAAAAATTAGAAGTTATGAAGGTTCAAAACCAAAAGTTGTAGTTGAGCAAGGTACAAAAGAATTTGTTCACTTCACTTTAAATGCAAATATCTTGCAATCTACACAACTAGAGTTTGTGAAATTTCTTCCACACATTCTTATACTAGTCTAGTACAAGATTGTACGGTTAGATATGCTAAAAAACATTAAACTTTTTTTTTTTCTCTTTGCTATGAAAATGATAGTTTTGAGTGGTTTTTGAAAGTAAAAGACGAGCCTTTGGACTTTAGGGGTTAACCCCTTAAGTTCCTTAACTATATTTTCCCTCAAAATCCTCAAAACTGCCATTTCTAGTACAAATATCAAGTTTTTGAAAACAAATTTTTTTTGACATATGTAATTGTAGGATCTTGTAATATGCTGACTTGAAAACACATGGTAAAATTTCAAAAATTCCCACCACTTGGATTACAAGTTTAAAGCATTTAAATTTACTAAAATCATTTTTTAGGCCTTGCAAAAAACTAGACAACTACACTTCACAAACTCACTTTCCTATGAAAAATATGTCCAAAATAGTGGTGCTTCTTTGGATTCTTTTTCCTAGACAAATTGGCTACATGCTTAAAAAATTTCAAATCGTTTGGAATTGTACAACATATAGGAAAAAAATATTAAGTAGAAAAAAGTAGAGAATGATTTAAAATATTAAATTGTTCATAATTTAATTATGGAATTGAAAAATGTCAATCCCAATGGTTATAATGTTGTAAAAAATAATTAAAACCCTATGATTTTATTTTCTTTGAAAAAAATTGAAAATTGAATTAAATAAATGACTTCAAAGTTTATTTTAGAGTAGAGAATCCATAACTGCTCACAAATAAAAATTCTTCATAACTTTTGATTCATGGATTAAAATAGAATGATTCAAAGCTTTCCACACATATATAAATTTAGAAAAATAATTTCAAATTTTTGTTTTTGAAAAAAGTGATTTTTTTTTATTTGCCTAAATTGCCCGAGTTGAGAAACAAACAACATATTATGCAATAACTTTCAACTCTTATTTCCAAATGTCATGAAATTTAGTACACATAAAAGATATTCCTCGTCCACATCTTTTGTTAAAATTTCAGCCTAAAATATGCAAATTTCTAGTTACAAGTACCTACCCAAAATTGCTATGTTGCTAAAAATAGCAGGCTAGTCCTTTAGGGGTTTAGTGCGTAGGGTTCAATAGCAAGAAGTAACCACACTTTTGACCTCTTATTTGAAATATTTTATTCATTTAAGCATATGAGATTGTACATATCCTAGAGACCCATCTACTACAAAATTTTCATGATGCATTGTATCTTTAAGATAATAATGTTCATAGGATGTATATTTCAAATGTAATGAATAAGATTTTTAGAAGTGCTCTATATTAGCAAACAATAGGTATGAATGGAAAATTCTAGAAGTGAAAGGAAACCAATTTAGAAAAGTTCTCCAAACAACTCAAAAACAATACATTATATGCATGCTTCACTATCTAAAAGAATTTGTAGTGAGTTTTGGTACTAGTGGTCATTTACAATGTATGATACTCCTCAAATAATTGTCCAAAAATCACCTATTGACAAGCAATTTAGGATCAAGATCAAGGTATGAATAACTACAAACATGGAAGCCTACAATAACATCATGAATATATTTTTCTATAGACAACACCATTTGGCTTTGAAATACAACATTTAATACTAAAATTGCATAATTTTGGATGTTGGTGATGCAAGTTTCTTTTATGGTTTCTTTTGTTATGTGAAACCTAATCATATGTCTTTAATCTTCCTAATCACTTGAAAGTCAACCAAAACCAATTTCATTCACAATTCTTTTACATTATTCATCAATTTCTTTCTCATGATAATATACATACAAGGCAAGTGTCTCTATATAATTATGTGTTTTAAGAGATCTATAATCCAAATCATGATGTAATTAATACCTACAAAATGTATGCACAAATGTTGTATACATCAAAACTTCACTTCCCATTTCTAAATTTACATGTTGCTACTTTGTAATTTCCACCTACCGAATAACCACTTAGTGATCTACTAGGACATTAACCTTAGAAAGATGCAAACCTTCATGACCAATGTAGTCACCAAAATACCTTGACTATTGAACCAATAGATGCATTCTTTGTTTCTACAAGTAACAATAAAGTCATCCATTGGATCTTTTAGGTCTATAGGGTCTTTAGAAGGTTAACTTTGTAACAATGCAACAACCTAAAAGTGTCCAATAGATGATAGAGGATCCTTCTATAGAAGACAAGTGGAGATGCTCATCTTTGGAATTTTGTGTGAAAAAGGTAGGTCTTGCACAATGGTTTGACCTTCAAGGTAACAACATTTAAAATTGCATGAATAAGCTTTGTGCCATAACCATATTCTATAGAAAATGAACAACAATTTTTGCACATTGTCAAAAGACTATGAATAAAAATGCAATTGGTTCTATAATTTTTGGATGCATTGTAAATTAGTTACAAAGTTTCAAAGATGCAAAATGTACAGGGCTAGAAGTGTCATATAGGTGATACCCAAATGATGATGTCAAAAAGTATACCCAAAATTGATCACTTGTAAAGTTGCTACCTCCGCACTATTATAAATAGAGTTGCACACTACTCAAAATTCACCTTACATTTGTCCTTATCATGCACACCATTTTGGATATCCTCCCTTTTCAATTTCTATTAAACAATACAGGTCAATTTTGAAGAAAGGTCCATTTTAAATGTAGTTACTATATTGAGAATCTAAAAGGCTAATTTCCAACAATATGAAAATTAACCTGATGGATGACAAAGAATCCTTCAACTATAAGTAAAATAAAAGTGCAAATGTTAATCTTTAAAATTTTGAGTGAAACATAGAAGTCTTGCACAACAATTAGAATTCCAATGAGTGCTCTAAAATTTTCTTAAGCAAATGATTCACATGATACCAAAAAGGATGATTTCAATGGTGACCAGACCGACGTTCCAGGGTTAAAGCAATGCCAACGAGCTGCACAAGCGTGGCTGCCGTGGGGCTTTACCTCTCCTGCGCCGAAGGCAACAGCTCTTCAATCAGGGAAATGGCCGTAATGCTCATCAGAAACCAACACAATTCTCATAAAATAATTGTCAAGAAAAGAGTTCAAGTAATGACACATTACGTTAGAAAAGAAGCCCACAAAGTTAACCATAATATAACCTCATAGGACAGTTGTATAGAGTCTCAGCAAGCCTGTAGAGCACTCGGGGTCCTGACATGTGGCATAACCAGTTATGAAAGCTCGATAAAAAAACAAAAAGAAAGAGCAAATAAGAACCCAATAGATTCAAAACGAGCACTTCGACAAGGATTTTGCTTCTTCAATGTTTCTGCTGGAAAAAATATCCCTCGAGTAGTTTCCAAAAACAACAACCAAATGAGCACTTACAATATTGTAAGTGCTCGAGGATGGATTATCCTTTACAAGATGATGAAAGAAACGAGGTCAAAAATTGATCTCCATTTCTGATGCGTCAGCACTGCCATAGGAGACTAGGAGGCCGGATAGCTATCTACAAGCCTAGTTGTACATATACAGTCTCATATGCTGTACAGTACGAGGAGAGAGAGCCCACTAAGATAATACAGAAGAACACCTTTATATACACCTTTGTATCCAACTCATTTAGCTGAACCGGTTTAGTTGATCATGAACGAAAAATATCTGCAATCACTACGCTACTAACATCACTGTTAATCTCACACTCAGATGGGATGGTTCTCATGGAAGACTGGGTGTCTGTTTCACACTCAGATACCTCGTCTCTGAGTAACGTCCGAGTGCTCCGTTGATCCTGTTGGGACAGCGTTTCATGCAGCCTGCGTGAGGTTCTTCTCCTGGGAGTTTTGATGTCCAGGTCATCAATCTGCAAACACGAAATTCTAAAGCTTTAAATGAACTGCCTAAGGTAACCACAACTAAAAGCGACACCAATCCTTGAGAATAGTCACTGTTATTAGAATACTTTAAATTTATTATATTTCCTCTTTTGCATATCAGAGAGCATTCTAAAGCACCAAAGAATGCGTTGTTTGGATACAGTATGCAAAAGTTACAAGGGTTGAGAGTTATTGATAGATGACTCAAGACTGACACTCCAAACGTTACGGTGGGCTTCATTCTTAAGATCAATGTGAAGTCATCGTGGAAGGATATTATGGTATCGCATTTCAGCACATGCATCGATTACGAATCTCTCGCTGAACTCTGCAGACGAATCTAAAAATAATCTTTTTGGTTTATGAAGTAGTGTCATCTGAACGCAGAATGAGAAAATGGAAGACAATTGAATAGATTAAAAAAAATTTAGTGTCATGGTCATTGAAGGTGAATAACAGTCACTTACATTGGTGCCATTCTCAAGCAACTCTGCCAGAGTGAGGTCATTCAGAGCGCCTTCCTCGTCCCCAAGCAGTTTTTTGACGTTTCCACGCACTCTGGGAAAACACCGAAAGATACAGAAAATTTAGTGTAATTTTCGGTCATTTTTCTCAATGAACCAAATGGATGCTGTTCCAAGAAAATAAGATATACTGAAATCAGAGGAAAAGCTCGTCGGCAATTATTATTTACAATTTATCATAATGATTACAATATAATGATATAATATTTCAAATAACAATAATATTTCGTCATTCATTCATTCATTCAGGAAACATATGAACCTAGTTGCTCCAAATTTTAAGGACCAATTTTAAGCTGCGACTGGCCTCACGTTTTGTTACGCGGTTCTGAGGGATTCATATAGGGCCTTTCATCTGTTTCAAAAAAATTTAGTTTCGACCAACACATGCAACATTCTTCACTCAGTCTAGTGATAAAAAATTTGTGATCATTAAACTTTTAATTTCGTTGATATCATCAATCAAATGGTCACTTTCAAACCATGAATCCTTGGTATTAGCCCACGGTTATCTGCAGTAGGCCAGTAGCTTCAATCTTATTTATCAGCCAATATTAATAACACTATTCAAAATAACGTTCTCAGAGCGTACCTCACAGTGAAATTATTGTTGGGTTCGAGCTCATCAGCAATGTTCAGATCAGCAAGAGAACCTCGAAGGTCACCAAGTTTTCGCTTCACATCACCTCGTACTCTGCACATAAGATTTTCAAGTAAGCTACGAAACAAATTCATACTCGCAGCATAAAATTCAACATTCACATCCATTGTGACCAATAACCTTCGAGGAACCATTAAATACATCCCTTGATTTCTATAACTGTTTCGACCTTGATTTATGTACATCTGCTACTATCTACGCGAAGTCCAGTATGAAAGAAATGTCTAATATGAAGACTTGCTGTCTAAAAAAGTAAGTTGGCTCCTACAGACTCCAGCCAACATAGGAGAATAATGTGAGATCTAGTGAAAGCATACCCAAGGATCCAACTGCTGCCTGGGCTGAGTTCATTCGCCCGGTTCAGATCTCGGAGTGCATCTTTATAGTTGCCCAACTTCCTCTTCACGTTACCTCGAGCTCTATTCCGATTAGCATGCAAATTATAAAAATGATCAACCCAGCAATTTTTGGAATATTCCAGAAACAAGACCACATCAACACCATAATCTAAACATCTGAAGATAAGCATTGGAAATATATAAAACACATAGACAGGAGTTACATACCGAAGTGTAACATGGTTGTCAGGATTCACTTTGTCAGCTCTATTCAGATCCATTAGGGCTCCCTTGTAATCATTCAACAGATATTTGATTTTTGCCAGAATCCTGAAAAGAGAACGAGTAATTTTCCTGAGTCAATATCATCACCCTGTTTGTTCTGTGATTAACCAATACACTCGTTGTGCATGATAACAAAGTAGTCAATAACGATTAGAAAATACTTGTCGCAAATCCAGACATAATTAAAAGTTTCATAAGAAGTAAAACTCGGCTCTTACCGAAGGGTATTTTCATGGTTACGCGTAGCACGATCTGCTGCTTGCAAATCTGCCAACGCATCTTCATAGTCTCCCATCTCGTATAGCAGCTCACCACGAGCTCTGCACGAGCCAAATCCAAATCTTAGTTAAGTTGTCCAATCTTCAGAGCAATATAACAATAATATAGAAAACACAACTCTCTAGTGCCTGTTCAAACCCAATTGTTCAGAGGATGAGGCGTCTACTAGAAAGTCTACTGTAAGTTCCCACTAGCAATTGAATAATTACATGACGAAATAAGAATGTCAGGGAGAATGTATATCTATCTAGAGGTATGCACAACATTGCCACAGTACGTCAAAAACTCCTTGAAGCGGCTTTCGTAAGGAACTACCTCAAAGCACCAATGTCATCAGGTTGCATTTCCAGAGCCTTGTTCAAATCTACAAGTGCAGCAGGAAAATCCTTCAATTGGAATTTTATCTCTCCTCTGACCCTGCAGACACAATTGCTCAGGATTCCAATATGCAAACCAAAGATCACAGCTGCTCCATAGAAAAAGTGTCACCAGTGAATCAAGACAACAAAATGTTGAATGGTAATAGCCATCCATTACAATACATACGAATCTATCTGCTTGTCTCAGGATGAGGGCCTCCCTACGGCGTACCTATACAATGAACTGCTGTTTAAATCGAGTTCCATAGCTTTTTTCACATCAACGAGGGCTTGTTCAAATTGACCAGATCGTAATTTCACATCAGCTCGATACCTGCCAATATTCCAAGGAGAATGAAGAATGCAATTTCAGATTCATGATTTTCATGATAAAAGAAGACCCTTATTAGCTGTCCAAACTAAAAATCGGAAACTCACTTTGGAAGGTAATCATTAATATTAGTAATTTCCAAACCTTCATTTCAATTGATTAAAACTGCGTGGTAAGATTTCCTCTTTCTATAGGTACATCTTGTTGCCTTCTTATATGATTATAACAACTCCTGTAGATGTGGAAGCACCCACTTGTGGCCATCCGGACTCCTGAAGAGACTGGTGACTGGTGATAGACGCATCTGCTTCTTCTACCAAAAGCTGAACTAATCTCTTTAACAGTCCAGTAAGTACCTGAGGATAGAGCTACTTGTGGAATCCATTTGGTGTGCCTTATCAAGGTCAATGAGTGCCCCATCATAATCTTGTAAATAAAATTTCACGACGCCCCGAACACTGCAGCCCAACAACCAGGATAACCGTCAAGCTACCAAAGAAAAGAAAAGAAATACAAGAAGATCATTCAGATGATGATCTGAATGATATTTCCAAAACACGAAAAGCAATCAAATGAGTCATGGTTAATTATAATAAATCTCACTAATCTGATCATACAAAGCAAGGACTCAGCAAAGCCAGAACATAATAAGCTTAGAAACTCCTGGCCAAAAATCGTAAGTACCGAAGCACATCCAAATCGTTAGCCTCAATAAGATCTGCAGCGTCCAGATCTGCCAATGCTCCAGCATAGTCATGTAAATGGCGCTTGACTCGGCCTCGAAGTCTGGAATACATCAAATCTTAAAGTTAGTAGTGAAAAGACTTACGAATTTTAACAGTGAAAAGGACTATAAATCTTGATTGTCACGTCATAGGTTCGTTTCGATCTATAGGTGATGCCTGCTGTGGGGTATATGTATGATTCAACAAGCGAGTCAAAACGGGAATTCATCAACTTGGTATGAAGTACAAGAAAGGACAATACAACTGACAAAAGGCTCCTGTTCACAGTTTCAACAGACCCTATGCCTAGATCCTTCCTGGGCCCACTTAACCATACTTGGAAAGAGCGATTTGAAGTTAGTACACTCCTCGACAACTCCAAAGAATTGCACACTTTCATTAAGACTAGAGAAGAGATTGTGATAGATGCTTCATAATTGAGAAATTGGGTCCACTCTCAGTTGTCTGACGAAACCCATTATATCACGATCTCTATCGCTACAAAGTAGCTGAAATATTCCATAAACGCTGATTTTGCCACCAAATAAAAGAATTCCATTGGAAACGAGGAAATGGCCTTCCAAGGCATGTCAGCAAGAGGAGCACACCCTCGCTGACAAACGGAGCACATTTCCAGAAGAAATGAGTTCCATTTATATCAGGCAACCCACCTTAAAGTCCACATGTCATTCGGTTGCAAGCGGTTTGCAGCATTTAAAACTTGCAAAGCACCTCGACGATCTCCAAGCGAAGATTTGGCAGCACCTAAAGCCCTACATTTTCGGAGACAGCAACCAACAGTCAGCTTCATGCATCACACTACAGATCCACGCACATTGCCACAGAGAAAAAGAAGATTAAAACATTTTATAAAAGGCTAAATAAATACCTCAGAGTGAAAGTATCGTCGGGTCTCAACCGATCGGCACGCGTCAAATCCTCTAATGCACCCTCATAATCATTCATCCAGCACTTCACATCTCCACGCAACCTTCACACACAAACCAAAACAACAACCACATGAAACTAATTTCAACCTAATACAGTGCATATTCCAACTATTTCAGCCCCAAATTTCAAACCACCTTCCAAAATTTCGCAAAACCAGCTTAAAATGCTACCACTCAAAACCAACGATGCAACAGATTAGTTCTTGTACGCAAAATTTCCACTTACTGGAGAATGAAGCTGTTGTTGGGGTCCAAAGAATCCGCCTTATTGAGATCCGCCAGCGCGCCAGCATAGTCCTTCATCATAAATTTCACAACTCCTCTCGATCTTGACACAAAACCAAGAAACCAACTCAGTCAACTCCCAATGCAGTTAACTCTGAACAAACCCTTGCAAAAAACAGTCAAAGACAACACATCTTTTAGAGTTCTTTCCAGGTAATCATTCCTTAGAAAAAAATCAGACTCCCAACGTGAACGAACATGCAAGAATGTAGCCAAAAACCAATAGGAAGCAGCAGCTGAGGACTCACAGAACAGACAAGCAAACCAGCTCTTGCAGCAGTGCTCACGAAACAGATCTATTCTGAAGCTATATAAATCCCCCAAGTTATGAACTGGTTTGCTGCAAGAATTTTTTTTAGACAAAAGCACCACCAACCTAAGTGAAAACGCACGAATATTTTTACAACTGGCGGAAACCCGCAGAAACTTCTTCGCCTTCTGCTTGAAACTCCAGCATTGCAGCGAGACCGCGCCGGAAGAAGTTTTGTTAAGAGAGAACAACGACGCATTGGTCTCTCCGACGCCCTCTTTAGAATTATTGTGATTCCAAACCGGGTCAATCCCCAAGGAGCGCGCCACCAGGTCCACATTCCGTTGCAAACTCGTGAGACTGAATTCAAGTTCCTCACTCGAACACGGCAACTCGCCTTTCTTCTTCTTCACATGCGACTCCAACACCGTAATTTGGCTCTTAAACCCGGACAACTGATTCTTCAGCGCTTCCCGCTCTTTCGTCGAGTCCAATACACTCACTATACTCTCAATCTCGCCAATGATGTGTGTAAACACACCAGAGCTGGTACTACTCGTAGTACTACTACTACTACAGCTCCTCCCGCTCTCCATCCGATCCATCGAACACTTCACAATTCACCACAAACACGCACACACACTCATACTCATAATCACTTCGTCACTCAAGCGGAACCATTGCGCCATTCTGGCTGTACAATGCCCCCACCCAAACCTCCTGAACCTTGCCCCACCCTAAAAGGCAGCAGCCGCCCCCAGCCAGCATCACAGACCATTACCAAGAGACTCTGACACGACCCCCATTCAAAACGCTCTTCCCTCCTCCTCTTCGGTTGTCAGGCGACCATCAGCACAGCTTGCAAAAGGAGTCTGCGTGTGTTCTGCAACGGCTGTATGGCTAATAAGTTTGTAACTTCAACTTCGCCAGAGCAGAGAGAGACCAGCGTTCCTTGATGATGATGAAGGTTTTTGGTTCAAACTTTCCTCCAGCGCTGACTGCAGTGAGCTGCCTGCAACAAAACACAGACTACTCCGCTAATGACCTTCTCTTTCTTCACCGTTACGTACAATTCTCGCACTCGCACTCGCTCTCTAATACAATGTTGTAGGATTACGCTTTCCCTGGCACTCGATCGCCTGCAATGCGGGTATCGAAATGTCGTGATTCGAAAATGCGTGATGAGGCTTGGTGCAAATCATGGTCTACAGGGAGATTCGGAGGTTTAGTTCTATTTGGAATGGAGCTGCAAAGAACAAACACTTGGCCATGCAAGGCTGGCGTGTTAAGCAGGCAACTCAGCAGGTAAAAGCCTGGCTGGCTGGAGGGGGGGGTGGGGCGGGCGTCTTGAGGAGGGGGAAGCGCGCGGGGCCTTGGGGAGGGACGGTCCGGTAGGTACCGCGTCATGAGCTGGCTTGGTAGGTTTGTGGAGATGGAAGGTCGGTTCAGGAGTGGTTGGTAGGTGGGTCGGTAAAGGGTAGGTACTGTTCTGTACCAGTTACTGCTTTCTACTACCTGGTACTGTGCGGAGTATACTTAGTTGGTCGGTTGTGAAGTCACTGGCTAGGTGGCAGGTTTCGTACAGATGTGATTTTTCTTTTGGGGTAACATCAAGAGGTTGAGACGTTGAGTCAAAGGCTTTTTTGGAAATCTTTGGAATTATTTATCTTTTTGTTTTTGGAAACATACAAAAGGGAACTATCATAACATTTATTATCATATGTATTGTCACTTCTTTGGCTTAATAGTAGATAGTGTGGAATATTCCACAACTAATAGTAGCTAAATCAACAAGTAAAGGTTCAATGTGATGAACAAGGTGCATGAAAGAAAGGCATAGGACATGCAAACTATTGAATGGAGTTATGATTTACATATCTTAAGTAGAGATTTATGCATGCCTACGATTGGGAATGTAGAGGCATTCATTTATAAAATTTATCATAAACCAACCTTCAAAATTTATACATTTAGATTTTTCAAAATGTATAGTTATGAAGAAGAATGGCACAATGTAATAAAAAAAATGATTTGTTTGAGAATGAAGCAATACTAGTGGTGTTAAAACCTTGTACTCAAATATCTCCTTTCTACCATTGCAAAGAAATTGGTTTGAAGTACTCATTGGAATCTTGTTTGGTAATTTACATCTTTCCTTTCGTGCCCACGAAATTCACTTTGTCTCTTGCAAGCTTTATAATTATACTTGCATATCAATAAAAATAAAAATAAAGCAATTTGGACATTTGGTACCTAGAAGCACACTATCTTGTTAAAAGTGGCATTAATGGGTGCCTCTTTTGATCATAACCCTTGAAGAACATTCCAAATTTGAGGAACATTTTGAAAGTCAAACCTCAATTTTCACATAATTCTCGCTTTTAAAAACTTTTGAGCTTATCTTAGACAATGCATCTCCAATAATCTACTTCCCATTGCATTTTTTTGGGACCGAAATTGTTAAAATCGTAATTTTTGTGACATTTTGAAGAAGTGTCCTGAAAACAAAACAAAAAAGGTAATGAAAGTGCATATAGATATTCGTGCATATTTCATCTCTTCCATTGACCCAACTTTGTATGGAAACCTTTCTAAAGATTATCTACAAATATCACTACTATTTTAACATACTACATTTTGACAATTTCCAAATTATGAATTGCTAAAAAATCCATCCATTTAACCCCTAAAGGACCAAGCTGCGTTTTTTGGCAACAAAGTGAATTTGGGCAAGTCACTACAAATGGAGTTTTTATTTATTTTTGTCGGAATTTTCACAAAACATATTAGAAGAGTTTTAGAGGGTCCCAAAGCCTATTTTGGGCCTATTCCCCCATAGCGAGGGGAATGGCCCACTGTCAAAAAAAAATTCATAAAAAATATAAATAAATAGATAAATATTTTTAGTCTCCAAATGCAAAAAATTAAAATTCTGGTCAATGACCTTGGCCTTGTTAGACCGCTGCACCGAACCTGCTTCCTACATTCGCAGGCTATGATAACTCGAAGGCATTCAAAGGCCCCAAAAATCTTCTAATGTGTGCTTGAGGAATAGCTTCAAGGCCTGACAATTTTTGTAACTTTTGACTACATGGTCAAAAAATTATTACATGATATGTGATTTTCATTGCTTAATGAGCAAACTGGGCAACTCAAAAAGCTTCTCTAAAAATCACTTTTAAGAAAAATAAAAATTTGAAATTGTTTTTTTAGGTTTATATAAGAATGGAAAGCTTTGAATCATTCCATTTTGATTTGTGAGATGAAAGTTATGAGGAGTTTTAGTTTGTGGATAGGCATGGTTTTCAAAGACTCCATTCTTACCCATAAACTAAAACTCCTCATAACTTTCATCTCACGAATCAAAATGGAATGATTCAAAGCTTTCCATTCTTATATAAACCTAAAGAAACAATTTCAAATTTTTATTTATTTTTTAAAAGTGATTTTTAGAAAAGCTTTTTGAGCTGCCTAGTCTACTCGCTGAGCAATGAAAATCACATATCATGTAATAATTTTTTGACCTTGTAGTCAAAAGTTACGAAAATTGTCAAGCTTTAAAGCTACTCCTCGTGCACATGTTCTTTGAAAATTTCATCAAAAAATAATTTAAAAAATCCATTTGTAGTGAGCTGCCCAAATTTGCTATGTTGCCAAAAGAACGCAGCTTGGTCCTTTGGGGTTAACCCATATTCACCTACTTAAGCATATTTTGAGATTTTTTTCTTCTAAAAATTCAATTATCCCTTGTCCAGTACATCACAAAAACCATAATTTGCCACTCTAAAAATATTCCAATATCAATTGTCACAAAAACCTGCCTCAGACAGAAGTTTTTTTCCATTTAAAATAATAATATTTAAAACCCGGAGTTTATTCCAAGAAAGTTTGTTTTTTCCATTTTTTTTAATTGTCACCAGGAGAAGGATTTTATTCCCAAGCGAAAGGTAAGGTAAGGTAACCCCAAACGCACTCCTCGGAAGCCAGGTTTGACAATTACAAAGGAATCTAATAACTTGGGTATGGTGGCTGCAATTAACTCCAGTCCTGTAGCCCCTTTGAACCAGAGTCTGAACCCTGAGTTGCCAATTCCCATGCAGTGGTGGGGCAGGAGGCCACGGCAAGTATGTTATTGAAGGCTTTGCACACACGCTGCACAGCATGGGGAGGCTGGCTTCTGCATACGAGCAGCCCAATTTTTCTTTTTTAATCCAAGCTCCTAATTTATTATAACATTAAATTAGGTTGTGTGCACAAGCTTCATTTCATGGCATTTGGACGTACAATGTGAAAGTTATTGAATTTCAAAAAAATTATGAATTAAAATTTTATTTTTACTTTTATTTTGGTTGTGGCAATGGCACAAGGCACACTATCTTCTATACATCCTTCTATGAAGTTGGACTAGTTGTTTGTTTATTTTTTTGTTTGTCACGTTGAGATCTCCTAGACCGTGTGTCATGTTTGCATATTGGTATTGTCGGAAAGCCCTCAACGAGGAGAATTGCACAAGCTTGGTTTTGTGGTGATTGGACCTAGGGCATGAAAGTTATTGAATTTTGAAGTTTTTATGAATGAAAAAAAATGAAAAAAATATTTTTTCTTTTGTTTTGACCATGGCAACTGCACGGGGCACACTAGTGTATACATTGAATTAGGTTGCTTTGTTTTGTTTTATTTGTTACAATGATATCTTCGGAACCATGAGTCTCCTGGTTGCGTTTTTAGTACCGTTGGAAAGCTCTTTGTGAGGAGGGGTGCACGGACTTTGTTTCATCATGTTCCTATTGAAGGCAAAAGTGATATTGAAGTTTGAAGTTTTCATGAATTAAAAAATTATTTTTACTTCTATTTTATTATATGGTGGCAATGGCATAAGGTTTTAGGGCCTTATTTTGGGGTCAAGATATCTTTGCAAAGGGAGTTTTCACACGAATTAGAGCCCAACAAGCATATGAGTTCTATTGGAAATCACTTTTTCAATTGATATTCTTTGATTATTTATTTTCTCTTCTATTTAAAATATAAAATTTTACTAAAAAAATGATCAACAATTGAAAAAATAAATTTGCAACTATCGAGTGCTTTTTTCTAATTTTAGAATGATGTGATAAAAAAATGATGCATTGTGATGTTCTACACTATAATATAAAACTATAGGACAATTTTTTAATTTAATTTTAGCATATTCTACCTCAATTTCAAAATAAATGTATGGTTTCTAGTGGGAAACTAGCTAGAATACCACAAATTCATTTTGAGGCAGAGGGAGTATTACATTTGATATGAGTTGTTTCACCTAAATTAATTCATAATTTAATTATAATTTCAAAATTTCCCAAAAAAATTTAAAATTATTACAACTAATATAAGACATTTAATCACACTTCTAAGAAAATATATTTTTAAAATCACATTTGATCATAGATACTTGCAAAATGAAGTTTGAAAAAATAATTATAATCTTTTGAAGGTTGCAAGTCTCTAGACTTCACTTGACATGGAAGTCTTGGCAATTGTGAACTCATTGCACTAGACTTTAGAGGTGTATGTTGACCAATAGTCACAATTGAACTTTGCATTTGTCAACACAAAAACCCCAAAGATCCAAATTTTATGATTGTAAAGTAGATCCTTTTGACTCTCATATTTTTTCTTTTACTTTTCCAAATGAATCTATTGTCATAGAAATTAAATGAACCTCATAGGTTCCCATTGATTCCCTTGCTTATGAAAAATTACAACTCCATTAGAAGAAATTTGGGGCTACTATAGGGCCATGAGTTATCTAGCCCTAGGAATGCCGAAATTGTTGCAAGAACATGAATCTGATGTGGTCGAGAGAGTGTCATGTCATTGAATTTTTTTTTTTGCATTTCAGGAGTAAATTTTTTTTTTTAATATTTTTTTTTGTAATTGCTGGCCTGACAGCAGCCAACAATATCGGGAATAGAATTAAAATGGCCCTATAGAAGCCTCAAATTTCTTCTAATGCCTCAATTGAAAAGATACAATTCTTTGTGGGCTTCAATTTTAGTTTTTATCATCTTGACTTCATTTAACCATTTTTTTAGTTGACTTCTTGTAGACAAAGTTGATCCAATATTTTTTAATACAAAAATCCACAAGGTCAATCCAAAAAATGACTAAACGGACTAGTGAGTATACAGTACAAAGTTGTTGATTTGGCTTTGAAGAATGTTTTGTTATCCATTTCATATGCCACTTTGCACATATTAAGCAATACACTCTTGAGACACCCTTTTAAGAGCTAATTGCATTTGGGGGAAGCAAAACTCCATAAAACATTTTTCAATAAATTTTAGTAAGTAGAAAAGAAGAATTGGCATCTAACCCAAGTTGTTTCGTAATTTTTTGAACCTTTGTGAAATTAGTTGCAAATTTTTGAAGTTGAAACACAAAAGGTCATTGAAAGCGAGGTCAGGGAGGATTGACCCCTCTACTGCCTTACTAGAAGGTAAATGTCAAAATTGCCCCCTATTTTGTGCCACTTAAATTTTTTATTTCATCATGACCTCCAACTAATTTGCAGTCTTTGATTGCAGATATGAATTCAAAATTTGTAAATTTTATCACATGTGACAAATAAAAAATTTCAGTGTTTTTTACAAAGATGAAACATGGGGCAATAGAGGGGGCAATTCTGCACGGCCCTAAAATTGACCACTTCCTGAAATGTACAATATTAATACACTGGAGAAAGCCAAAACGTACCTCTTTGTTAGTGGTCGCTTCTGGAGCACCCTACCTTCATAAAAGATTGCATCTATTGTTTCACTCAACCTTCCCAATTTATGAAGCAATTTTTTAAAAGTTTGTAAAGCCTTGGCACTTCAAATTCTGTACTGATTGTCACTGCAGGGTATTCCCCTTTGCTTGCACAAGTGCAAAAAGTTGCACGAAGGGTCACTGTGCTCCCATCACAACTTCAATGCCGATTCCCACTTCCAAAATTAAGTGCCAAAGAAACACCGTACCCTGAAATGGAAATATAGAAAATGAAATTGTAAGACAATATTATAAGTACGTGACTGATGCCATGATTTATTTTATTTTATTTTATTTTATTTTGATGTGTTTGAAATCTTTGATCCCTTGCTTCTCGGACAAATAAGCTTAATTTATATGTTACATTTAATTTTTGTCACTTGGTGCTTGAAAGGAATCAATCTCAGAAAAAATTAAATTAAAAAATAACCGTTTCATATGAGTCAAAAAGAAACTAAAATGCTTCGAAAAAAAAAGAAAAAAGAAAAAGAAAAAAGGAGGAAAAACATAAGTATTCCACCCATGATATCCGTCCCTCATTGGATTAGCACTTCGTCCATAATTAGCCCGTAAGTGAAAATAATTGTACGTGACGTAAGTTAAGAGGGTCCAGTAAATCTGGGGCAGCTCTGCGCAGTTCCTCGAGAGGAGCAACATTACTGTTACAGACCACGTGTCGGATAACACCGGCCACTGTCAATACGTGTTGCTTTCTAATACGCTTGTCCGACAGGCTTCATGCCCTCCCGCCTGCATTAGGGGATAGCTTGCATTATACAATATTATATAGGGGCAAATTTTTACATTTATGCCTTATGTAGATGAGAAAGGAAAAAAAATTCCTACTTAGGCATGCTCATAGTACTGTATAAATTTATTTATTAATTCCAAAAGCCCCATTGCTCCCCAGGGAGACAAAATGGATTTTGAGTAGGGTCCTATGGTTCCAATTTTCATTAGAATTTTTTGAATTTTTTTGAATATAGGAAAATTCATCAGCTTTTGGAAATATAATACTTAATTCAATTGGTGCCCCAAAGCAAAAGTTTTGCCATCCTAAGCCCCCAAATAGATTCATTGAGCAACACTAAAAAAGTCATTAAAATTTATTTTTTCTTTCTTGTAGAAAACATTCTTGTGTATATAGAAAGATTGTATTCACTCTATTTGGACTAGTGATGAGAAAGTTATGGATGATCTTGCATTTGGAGCAATCTAATCATCTTTTTGAAAAAGTGACTTGCAAGATTCATTTTTGAATGTATTTTTCACAATTTTTCAAAAGTAGCTGTTTGACAAGGTTTAGTTTGATTGCTAGAACAATCTCACCATTGAATTCATTATGTTTCAATTCCATCTTTAGTTAGAGTTATTAATGATTTAGTTTTTAGTTCCATCTAAAGACCTACTTCTATTTAACAATTAAAAAAAAAATGAAAATCAAGTGTATTTTCAAAAAAATTCCCTAGACTTTCAATTCAATTCTTCAATATATACATTGTTTAATTCAACATGTCCAGTGCAAAAAATTCAAGCCAAGAAGATTCAAAACCTTAGAATCTAGCTAAATAAGGTGTTAAAAAAAAGAAGATATTCCTTACTTCAAACACAAATATCTTGCAATACACGCAGCCACAATTTATGAAATTTCTTCCATGCATCGTTACACTAGTTTAACACCAAAGGAAAACAAATTCTAAAGTTTTTTGCACTTCGCAATGGAAATGGTAGTTTTTAAGTGGGATCTTACAAAACTGAAAAAAGCCTCAAGACTTTAGAGGTTAGTACATATGATATAAAATTACCAAAAGTCACACTATTTACAAAATAATTCAATTAGCGTAGGCTGAAATGTTTTGATCAATGTATCGCAATTTCCCCAATGATACAAAATTACCAAAAGTCGCAGTATTTGTAAAACAATTCAATTACTGTAGGCTGACATGCCACGAGCAATGTACAGCAATTCCCCCAAATGAATGATACAATTTCACGGTAACACTAATTTCATGGCGATACTAATTCTGCACCCTTGCGAACTGGACAGACCGACCAGACTGTACAGTAAGGTACTGTGCTGTACTGTAGAGCCCCCTCCGGTGGTATTGGCCAACCGCCAACCCCGGCCGGCCCGTCAGTTCTGACAAACCAAGAGGATCCCGGCCCCTCCTTTTCTCTCCCGGGAAACTGATATTTTACCCCCCTCATGAAATGTGCTGATTCTAAAATCAAGTCCACCAGTGAGCTGCCGCCACCTCCCCTGCGATGTGTCCCGGTCTCCATTTTGTTAGCCTGTCTCCATAGTGATGACTGCAGGAATGCAGGGCCATCACCTTCAGTTGGTGTGGCTGGCTGGGATCCGTAATAATTTGGCCCCCCACGTTTGGATGGATCTCCAAAACACATTACTAACCCTAAAATATCACGGGGTCTAGTCAGGGACCCCATTGGCAGGGTTTGCTTTATTTGTGGTTTCAGTGGCAGCCTTCCAATGAGTTTCATTATGGCCTGAAATTTGTTTCTGTCTCCGTTGTGCACTGACAGTGGATTCAGCAAATTTGTACCCCCAAAGTCCAAACAAAGGGGCTCCATCCTCTTCGTCGGGCATCATCGTCTGCCCTTGGCTTGAAATTGGAGCATGTAAAATGAAACCCAAGTGTCCTTGTGGGGTCAGGCATAGGTGCATCAAGTGACAGCAATGCATATGGCTGTCTTTTTTTTTTTTTCTTTTGAAACAAAAGGACAACAAATCGGCTGTCTTCGCTTTCTATGGAGATTTGTGTTTTCTCGGGGTCATGACCCCCATGGACACCAAGTTTTGGTAGCAATAGAGAGCATGTGTTGCACGAGGAAATAAGTTAACTGTGGTAGGCTGCTGCAGGCTCTAAGCTAGTCAGTGGCTTACATGTGGAGTTTGGTCAGGGCAAACTGGACCCCTCACTCGGCAGCCAGGGAGGATTGACCCCTTTATTGCCCCGTATTTTACCCCAAAACACTGAATTTTTTCAATTTGCTACACATGATAAAATCATTAGAGAATATTTGAGGGCAATAACAACATGTTTCATTTTTGTTCCCATCGTTGTTTCCTCACAGCAAAGGGTACAACCGGCTGTCAGAATTTTTTTTAAATTAATTCTCAAAATGCAAAAAAAGTTTTAAAAAAAATTATTTTTAATTTTTTGGGGGAAATGGCGTGGCACTCTCTTGGCCACATTAGACTACACTAGTGGTTGCATTCACCCTATTATCGGGGCTGGAGAACTTATAGTCTTCTTTTGGCCTCAAATCTTCTCTAATGTTGCAAATTTTGAAGTCATGTTTGTAATTAGAGACCCCAAATTAGCTTGGGATCGTGATGAAATACAAGACTAAAGCAAGACAAAATAGAGGGGCATTTTTTGACATTTATCTTTTGGTGGGACAGTAGAGGGGTCAACCCTCCCTGACACAACAATAAGGAAGAAATTAGCATATAGGAATAAAGTAGGAGGCTTGAATGTTGGAGGGTCATTTAGAACTGCCCATATAGACTTGCTTGTAATGGACTCGAGGTGTTTTCTAAATGAACCTTTTAGAGTCATTGAATGAATCAATAAAAAAAAATATTATTTATTGTAGGAGACAATCATTTTGTTTGATTTCCCCATTTATCTCTAGAAGTTGCAAGTGAACAATTTATAAAAGACCTAGGGTCAAAAATACAAACCTATGACTCATTTTGTTTGAAAATTCATAAGTAATTAAAAAATGCTTCAAAAAATATGAAAATGACTTGGCACTATAAGAAACCCATGTTTGAGGTGACATCGCCTAATTTTTTTTAAGCAGATTTTAGATGACATTTAATACAACAAACCCATGTTTTTATGTCAACATTGATGTTTTGTTCAACATTTTGTTGACAAAAAAACATATAATTGTTGTATTAGATGCCAACTAAAACCTGTTTAAAAAAATTAGGCTTTTCACCTAATAAGTGGATTTCTTAGAGTATGTATTACAATCAAAATCTATTTCTTTGTTTGAAAAATGAGCTAAAAATAATCCCATCCAAGAACCCACATGAACAAGGTGGACAAGCCCTTAGATGCACACTTTAAAAGCCTCCTACCTTAACCCCTAAATGCCCGAGGCACCAAAATCCGGTGCTTGCAAAATTTTGAAGTTAAATAAAACCTAATCAAGTTGCTATTTGCAGTAGTATACATTTTGAAAAGTTTTTCTTGAAGTCTAGTTTTAGCATCAAAAATCCGATCTTGAAAATAAATGATAGTGATTTTTCTATTCAAGGTTTTGTGCAGGGGTACCCATTACAATCCCAACTTCCCGTGGTGTTGAGAGCTCTTGGAAATGAGATTCATATACACTAGATCTTGGAGAAAAAATCACACTCAAATTTCATTTAAAAAAAATTGTGGAATAGATTTTAAGAAGCCATAAATTGATTTGAGTTATACATGTTAGGGCCTTTAACCTCATATTTTTTTGGTCACCAACCTTTTAGATTTGATTTGATTTGTGAAAAGAGGATCAAAAGACTTCACATCACTTTTGCAGTTTTAACACCTCATGGTCAAATATTATAATCTTTCACTCCGTAAATGATATTGTCATGTTTTCTTTTCCTATGAGATCTCTGACATATCCAGTTTGAATTTGTATGGTTACAATTCAAAAAAATTGATACAACTTATCTAAATGTTGGCATTTTGTTCAATTCAGAGCAGATTCCAAGAAGCTCAAAACAGGCCTTGGGCATTTAGGGTTTGAATTAAGGCTTTATGGTTTGGTACCTTCCCCCATCAGTGGTCATCATCATCATGCAGTGAGTGAGATCCGCATCCATTGAAACCATTAATAAGTTAAACTTCAATTTTGACCCCCAGTCAGTTTCAGTTTCAGGTTCAGGGGAACTGAAGTCAGGCCACAGAGCATGGAGTAGGGACGGATTGTTGACATGGGGTTCTGCCACCTGGCATGAATGTGTCCTTGGCAAGATGCCCCCAGGAACTTGCCTCGGCACTCAAGTCCGTCTGTTCACAGCTGTGTCCAGAAACCCACAATCACTGCCTCCAGGCACTCCCTGGCTATTTCCTGGGCTAAGTTACTGACTCGCCATGAAAGTCCGCCCCCACCTTCCCAGCGGCTGGGGTGAACTGATCCCCCCCCCTTGCTCATCCGTAGCAGAAATTTTTTATTTGCCACGCATTGTAAAATTTGCAAATTTTGAATTCATATTTGCAATTGGAGGCCCCAAATTAGTTTAGAGAGATGTAGAGTACAATTTAATTAGGCACAAAATAAGGGGCCTTTGTTTTTTCCTGTGCACCTCTGGAATGACTTCGAGGAAAAGAGGAAGGGGGGGCAATTGGCCTGTCTTTTAATTAGGTGCTCGCTGAATTAGTTTCTACAACATTCTTAACTTTATAAGGACAGGGTGATCTCTGCAGAAACCATCCTTTTTGACACAGTGTGCACCATCTACTTTAAGAAAATCAAAAGCACTCATTGGAGGACAAGCTATTGTAGAAGGTCTACCCTTTTTTGCATGAAATTCCAAGGATGAGCAATGGCATTAATGTCCTACATGTAAAGATTCATTGGACATTTAGTGTCCACGACAACGTTACAGGGTTAATTCAATCCTTCAAGGTAAAGTAGATATACATAGCTACTAATCACCGCACAAATAGAATTCAAATCTTCTTCTATGATATTATAGAAACTTGCAAGTCCTAAAACTTGACACGATTATTAAATGTGGTAGGAACTTCATCATAGAGAATGTAGATCCAAAGCTTTTTAGACCAAATAAATCGTAACCAACAAAGAGTTCTACTGTAAGATCTTCAACTTTGTAAGTTTTTGTTTCCTTCTGATGCCTTTGCAAATTGATTGAGAGCCTTGCACAATTCTCTTGAAAGAATAATCGTTGTTGACCACCCTAGTCACATCATTGAGGAATAGACAAAAATTATTTTTTGCAACATGCTTGAATGTTCATCATCTAATCTTCTTAGCTCTTGTAAAAAGTTGTTGAAGACATTCATAATCAACTTAGTAGATGCCATGACTAGTGGGAGTTAAATGCTACACTCTTCATTTTATTTAGTATTGCTTCTCAAGTTGTGTTACTCCTACAAACATGAGGCCATACTAAATGGAGCTTTTATCATCAATTATTGTAGATTGTACTTCATCCAAAACATTGCAAACACAATAAATGGAAAAGACCACACTATATAGATAATTGTAACACCATTTGAAGGAAAAAAGAAAATTCAATCACTAAATAGCATGGATTTTGTAAACCATGAAAGCAACACTAAGCAAAATGATCTCAGATAGTATAATGGTATCTATTTAGTGTCGACCACACTAAACAGAATGAAGAGTGTGGCCATTACCTTCATACTTCAAAGCACATTTTCATGCAAACTTGAATTTCAAATGGACCAATCAAATTCTCTACAAAGAAGAGACAACTAAAATTATTGTTTTTCTACTGTGCAAATTTTATATTATTAGAATGCTCCAAATTTATTTAGTTAGATGGAAGTGAGTGGAGATTTCATGCACCAAAGAATGTATATTTGGGCAAGATGTTTCAAATCCATCTTTTTAACAATAGATGGATATTGATTGAAGAAGTGTACTTTGAATGACATCTAATCACCATGCGCTTTAGTTCCTAGTACCTAACATCCCAAATATAGGTGAAAAATTGGAGTGTATAGACCATAAAAATTAACCATATGAAGATGCATATTGAATTTAATTGGTCATGTAGGTCTTTGGGTAGGTCATTTCTTTGATCTTCACAAACTATATTTTACAATTGAGATTAATAATCAATACTCCAATCAATAGTCATCTTCTTTAGAATGAAGGATATGATTCTATATCATAGGTAGAAGAGTCCATCTAAAATTAGTTTTCGAGAGTGGTAAGAAAAACTCAATATAATGACAAAAAATAAAGAGTTGACATTAACAACACCACAAAAAGACTATATAAATTGCTTTTCATTCATTTTAGTAAGTGTCAAGCAATTTGTTGACTTCAATTGAAGGTATCATAAAATAGATACATCCACACAAGCATTTGTATATAGGTCCTATTATTAAAAAAAAAAATTCATTAGATTTTTTTGGTTGTTGAAAGAGGATCCTAGATTTTTGTAAAATTTGTTTATTGGACATGGTATGAATATATTATGATTTTTCAAAGTGTTGAATATAGGTGTACTACAAAGGAAGTCTAAAGTCTCATATTTAAAAGGAGTAAGTTTTGACATGAATATATAGGAGATCATTTTGTAACAAAATTGCAAATAGATGTAATTAACTTATTATAGCTTGATTTTTTCCATTTATAGTTGGAAGTTTAGATCAAAGTGTAGTATTATTGACTCCCAAAAAATCAAGGCCTTTTTCTGCCAAAAAACACTCAAAACAGCCATTTCTATAGCAAAATGTAACAAAATTAATTTTTTTTCCACATCTAACCATAGGATCTTAGACATAACTAATATAAAAATGTGTGGAAAAAATTTCGGAATTTTTGACTACACAAATTGCAAGATATCTACATTTAAAGTGGAAAAAACAAGTTTTTCAACACATTATGAGACTAGATTTTTTGACTTTGAATATTTTTAACTTTAGTTTTCTGCACTACAAAGTTTTGAGCTTTAAATATTTATGGTATAGAATTGAGTTGAGAGTCTAGGAAAAAAAAATTCAAAAAAATTCAATTTTTATTCTTTAAAAAATGATTAGTATTTATGAGATAGAAAGAAAATTTGAATTATTAAGTATCTTTAAAATGGAATTAAAATGCACTAATTCCAATAGTATGATTTTTTTAGCAAGCAAGATAAACCACGTGGAATTTTTTTTAATTGTAAAAATTGCATTTAGAAATGAATTCTACAAGTTTTTTTTCCAAGAAAATGCTCTAATTGCCCCCCAAAACAAGATTGTCCATGATTTTCTCATAAAAATTCCAAATGGAATGAATCAAAGATTTCTATATACACAAAAGTATAATTTACAAGGAAGAAATATTTTAAAACAAAAAATGAATTTTTTTGAAATTTTTTTGGTTGCCTCTGTCCCCTATTTTGAGCTGATTTGGACATAACTTTGGTTCCAAAGCACTAATTGAAAAAAAATTATATTTCTACAAAGCTAATCAATTTTTCTATATTTATAAAATATTTCAAAAAATTAGGAAAATTTTTCAGCCTGTAGGCACTTGCTTGAAATCCCGTTTGTCCCATGAAGGGACACTAGTCCTTTAGGAGTTAAACAAATTAGAAGGTTCAATACAACAAATAGCTAGAAATAGAGTATTGCACAATTGCTAAACTCTTAATCTTAAGCAAATAGGGACTTTCTATCTCAAACACCTCTCAAATACATTGTTTACAAACATCATCTCATTTGCATGGATTAGCTTTGAAGGACAATTGGAAACTTACACAGGTTACTACGAAGTTATATATGTGAATTTTTTTCTCACATTTTCAAAGTAGTATAGAAATATCATGTGGGATTGAAAATTAATTTTTTTTCATTCAATGCACTAAAAATAGTAATTTTAGAACAATTTTAAAACCATTATTAGTTTAGCACAAATTGTAGTGTAAACTGATGAGTTTAATTTTTCAATTACTTTTTAACTTGATTAAAAAGAAGAAAACTTTGTGATGAATATTGGGGTTTTGATTCTTTCAAAAATTGAGTTCTCCCTCCAAAATTGAAATCTTGCCTAGGTAGTTGTTTTAGAGACATCCTCTCACTATAAGATGTTTGGAGGTATGGTAAACACCTCCATTATCTTTGAATATTGATATACTAGTAATTAACAAAACTACCTATCCAAAAGGTCTAAGTTTTAGAAGTTGGATATTTCCATTTTCTCCACAAAGTTGAATCAAACTATACTGGTCTTACTAGGCAAGTCCCAAAATTTATATTCTTTTAACTTCAAATACTATAATTTTGCAATATATGCTGTCAAATGGTCTAAAAATTTCTAAAAATTCCTATAGTACTCTATTATATATTTGTACAATTGAAAGTTTCAATTTTTTTTTTATTTCATTTATTCTCAATGCAACAATTTTGGACATTTTTTGAAAAATAATACTTTTGGATGAATGAAGCATTGTTTAAGATTAGTAATGTCTACACCTTAGAAGAAAAATATCTCCATCCATAGTTTATATATTTTTAATCATAACCATTGATGAAGTAAAATAAAGTCACCCATTACCAACTAGAAGCCCATTGGCAATCTATGGGGTCATGCAAAATTTAACAAAGTTTGGGATTGATTTCTGACTACTAGTTCTTGGTTTCCGACCATATTTTAACCATTAATGTTATGATAGATGTCTTTGGTTTTGAGAGCCAAAGTAGTTTTTGAATGAGTAGTTATGAAGTTGATTTTGGACATTGGTTATAGATTTGGGTCAACTTTTGGCTCCTAAAATTCATAGTAATTTCAATTCAAGGCATAAAATTACTGAAGAAATTGTTGTCTCCATAATTCCTATTCTTTCTATTTGGTAAAAATTTGCATTACTTTAATACTACTCCACATCATGAGCAAAATTGCTTAAGTGATTTGATTACAAGTGGATTAAGTGGCATTTTGGGGGCATCATAGTGATTTTGAGTAGCTTACTACAAACAAAAAGTTTAAGAAAAAAAATTCATACAACATGTGTGCCAGGAGTAGCTTTAAAGGTCAAAAACTTTAATAAATTTTGACTACTTGGTTAAAAAGTTATTGTATTATATATAATTCTCAATGAACAACATGCAACCTACCTAGGTAGCTCAAAAAATTCCTTTAAAGATATTTTTTTAAGAAACAAAAATTTGAATTTTTTTTAGATCTCTCTATATATAGAAAGCTTTGAATTATTCTATTTTGATTAATGACATGAAAGTTATGAGGAATTTTAGTTTGTAGGTAGTTATAGAATGTTTGCTTTAAAATAAACTTTGAAGTTCTTTATTTAACTCAATTTTCAATGTCTTTTGGAAAAAAATAAAATCATAGGATGTGGATTATTTATTAAAACATTAAAACCATTGGAATTGGAATTTTTCAATTCCATAACTAAATTTTTAATAATTTAGTATTTTGAATCATTCGCTACTTCTTTCTACTTACTATTTTTTCCTATATGTTGTACAAATTCAAATGATTTGAATTTTTTCAAGCATGTAAACAACTTGCCTTGAAGAATGAATCCAAAGAAGCACTATCATTTTGAACATTTTTCATACAAATGTGAATTTGTGAAGTACAATTGGTTGTTTCTTCGAAGGGCCCCAAAAGGATTTTTGTCATTTCAAATGCTAAGATCTTGCAATCTACACCATGGAAATTTCTAAAAATAATTCTACATCTTCTTTAACCAATTTAGTACAAAATCTTACAATTATGTGTGTTCGAAATACTTTTCTTTTTCTAACATTTGGTACTTGTACAAAAAATGGCATTTTTTGGAGCGTTTTTGGTGAAAACATAATTAATAACCTTTACGGGTTTTAAATTTGAAGGCAAAAATAAAGTGAATTAATGCAAACAAATAAACAATGGTGATCTTATGTTCCTAACTGAGGCATTTTTATGGAATGAATGTTTTAACTCTATAAGGATGGGCTAGTCTCTGAAGAAATCATCATTTTCTAATACGGTGGAAATCAGTTGCTTAAAAAAATGAAAAAGCATTCATTGGAAGTCAAACTAATGTAGAAGATGTTCCCTTTTTACAACAAAACTTTGAGAATGAATAGTTGCACTTTTGTCCTATATAAGAGAATTCTTTGTCATCCATTGGACACTTGGTGTCCATGGCAACGTTACATAGTTAAAACTGATGCAAAGTGTTAGCGTTGTCCTTAAAGCAGGAGGCTCAAACTGTGAGCACGCATTTTGAACCAGACATGACACACATATATATCTCGATTTTTTCAATGTACCCAAATGTACAAATGGTATACATTCTAGGAGGTGGTTGCTTTTACAACCCTATGGGCTTTAACTTCAAATTTTCATAACTAATTCTATAGAGATCCAAAAAATATGAAACAACTTAAGTTAGATGCCATTTCCTCTTGTCTTTCAAGGAAAATTTACTGAGAAATATTTCAAGATGTTTTACCTCCCCAAAATTCAGTTTCAGTGCTTAGATGATCACTTTATGGACCTCCTACCTAGTAGGCATTAAGCTTTGTTTTTGTTTTTCAGTTTTACTTTAAACAAATGAAACGTATTGGCACAAAGCTTTGACTCTCAACACCGACAATGGACTTGCAGTGGGTGTAACTTAACTTACTCGAGCTCATCCTTTGCACAATTTAAATTTTTAAATTTTTTTTGAAGCAGATGGCATCCCTCACACACAGAAAAGAGAACGACAACCAAGCCTCCCAAGGAGTTGGACAAAAGCAAAGGAGTCTATGTACTTAAGGTACTATTTGGCTTGCCTTCATGACTCCAGAGATTCCAAATTGCAAAGCTGTTTTCTGTCAGGGAGTGACGTTTTCATAAAATTTGTGAGATAATTTGAAAAAAAATTGGTATTTGGTAAAGTGCCATATCTGCTAAAAGTAAGTTATAGTGGTAGTAAGGACGTCGTCAATAGTTTCATATATCTGCCCCACCAAAATAACCCTACAAAAGTTGAAAGCACTTTGAATAGGTACAAAAAAAAATTCAAAATTAGAAAATAGAAAAAAGTAAAAAAGCACACTTCAAAAGCTAATTAAAAGACAAAATTATAGTGGTCTTGGTAAATCACGGTTATCAAAGTATATTGTACTCCAAATTGCATTTTAGATATACTTATTCCCGTCTACTTCATGATTCTTTTCTTCATGTGTCAATGGTACACATTTTTTTTCCTTCTAAAATGTACTTCATTGGTACATGAGGATAAAGTTAGGTGCAATGGTGGACATAGGTCTACATTATTGCAATTACACAAAAACTATGATGGATAATATTGTTTAGATCCAATAGTAATGTTATGTGTTTCTTTGTAAGTAGAAGAAAGAGAGATTTTGAATTGTATTTGAATATAGTACCAATAATTGATTGTAAGGTCACTCATAAATAAAGCATAACATTTTGAAATTAGTACAATGAACCTTATGATGGCGACACTTCAATGATTTTTCTTACTAGCTTCCTCTACTACCTATTTAAATTATTTCTTTGACCATTCATGATCTTTTTTTAATGGGTGCTCATATTTTAGAACAAAAATAGTGAGGTTTATAGACCTTCCAAAAAAACATCAAAGCCATTAATTCCATCTCTACTTTAGCATTGTCTATAAAGGAGTGTTGAACACTAATTGGGAAAGGTGCATATGAAGAAGTTGCAAATGGTTGGCAAGCATCAATATTATATCAAGGCAAATATCTAGAATGAAGGAGTGTTTGACACTAGTTGCAAATGGTAGGAAAGCATCAATTGTAAGGATTAGTAGGTATATACAATCTTTATTTAGCAATCCATTCTATTGAAAAATATAAAACCTTGAATTGCTGCTCTAAGCTTAGAAATTCTTTAGATATAAAGCAAATGATGAAGATCATTCAATTAATTTTCAAAATATAATGCATTCGTATTTTGATCATTTTCAAGAGGTACAAGACTAATTTGCCCTATTCTTGCTTGCTATTTTTCCCACTATTTGTACATTCAATTTAGTATATCTACCATTGGTAGCAATTACAACATGCACGATGCAACACTGGGTGGTAATGAATACATCAATAAAAATTGATAATTCTAAGAATTTCTTTTTTTATTTGGTCTTGTATCATGGCTCACAAATGTAGCAAACAGTACCATGCCAATACCATGTTACTATTGACTCAAAAGTAGAATACTTGTTGAAATTAACATGTATAATTAAACATTTATTTCTATAAGTAAAACAATTACAAATTAGAGACACTACTATCAATTCTCATCGCAATCACTTATTATAACATTGAAAATAGAAATCTTATGAGATATTTAGGATTAAAACAATGGATTGTAGGTGCTCCAACCAATTAACCTTGTAAAAACACTGTGGATCTAAGAGATTCAATAGAAGACTTTGCTATTAATCTTGGAAGGATGTGGTCCCTATAATCAAGATGACTCCAATTACTAGGCCAATTGGTGCATTTTTTGTTTCTATATTTAATAGCAAAGTTGTCCATCATACTTTTTAGGTCCACAATGTCTTTACATGGTTAACTTTTAAACAACATTCACTTGCCTAGAAGAAAACCTAAAGAAAATTCAAAATTCTCCTTGAAACAAAGTACAGGTCTTGTTGCTAGCCCAAAGTTTATCACATCATGATATGCAAAAGTAAATAGTAATTGTGTTTTGACTTTGCAGCCTAAATATAGTGCTTACTAAGTCATATTCATTATTGAAATGGGTCTAGTAGGTTGAAACATCCCCCTATATACAAAAAACACTTCATGTCAACAATTCTCTCAAAACCAAGTGTGTTGTTTAAGAATTAATCTTGGAACCAATAGGTGCAATCTTTGTTTTTATAGTTAACCTTTAATTGTGTAATACTATTGGAGACATTGAGTGTCTAATTAATGACTTTATTTAAGACTATAAGATGGAAAAAATGTTTTTTCTTCCAATTTTGTTTCTTTGAAGGTACGTGAGTATGGTTTCAAAGAATAGTATTGAAAATTCTCTTATTATAGCATTACATACTTTTTTTTAAAGAAGATCATTAGAAGATTTTTGGGGCCTTTAGATGCCTACAAGTTATCACAGCCTGCGAACATAGGAAACAAGTTCAACGCATCAATTTGACGTGGCCGAGACCCTGCCACATCATTGACCAATTTTTATTTTTTATGAATTTTTTTTTCTGACAATGGGCCATTCCCCTTGCTACAGGGAACAACTACGGGGGAACAGGCCCAAAACAGGCTTCTGGACCCCCCAAAACTCTTCTAATGGGTTAGTCCATGGATCACCCTTGTAGTGTATTTGGGCCATTTCTTGTTATTTTTTCTTGGAGTGAAATTTAACCATAGAAATGATGTTTTTAGAATTTGAATCTAACTAATAAAATGAAGGTTATCAAGTTAAATATCTAATTCTATTGTAAAATTCAATATTTTATAGCAATATGAACTTTGGGCCTACAACCTTGGATTTGTTGATTTCTTAATTTAGAGTGACACAATAACTTTGGTTTATACTATGATGTTATACACTATAATATACATCTATGGTAAAAATTTCAGATTTTTTCAAGTATATTTTGTATTTGATATGAATTTTTTTCATTTTCCTCTTACAAAGTTCACAATAATTTCAAATTTTCCCTAAAAAATTTGAAAATTATATGACTTGTAGTAGACAAATGATGTTATAACTAAACAATAAATATAAATTTTTCATTCATATCTACTTGCAAACAATGTCATCAAACAAAGTAATGGATAGTGAAGCTTGAAATTAGTAGTCATAGCCTTATCCTTCCAAGGTCCCTTGGGCTTGGTTTTGAGAGAATCATCGACAAAAGGTGTTTTTTATATTTAATTTAAAAAAATTTCAACCTAGTAAACCCTCTTCAATAGGGCCATGGAGGATCTATTGCCCTTGTATTTCACCCTTGTAGAAAATACTAAGATGTTTTGTTTGTCACATATGATCAAGTTTGCAAATTTTGAATTCATATTTGCAATCAAAGCCCCAAATTAGCTAGGGGATGTGATGAAATACAAAATTTAAATGCATCAAAATAGGGGGTAATTTTGACATTTATCCACTGGTGGGGCAATTGAGGGGTTAATCTTATTTGGCCCTTCAATAGAGAATAAGGTAGGAGGCTATAAAATAGTGCGGGCATTAAGAATGGACCCTATAAATGGCTGTAAAATGGACATGAGTTGGTTCTAAAATTGATTAGTATAGTCATTGAATGAACCAAGGAAAAAAATATTATTAATTGCAAGAGCCAATCATTTTTTTTGTTTTCCCCATTTTTATTTAGAATTGCAAGTGAACCGTTTATGAAAGACCTAGGTCCACAAATAGGGACCTATGATGCAACTCGTTTGAGAATTCATAAGTAATTAAAAAAATCCTTGAAAAAATATGAAACCACTTGGATCAGATTCCTCATCAATTTCTCTATGTCTGAAAAATGAGCTACAAATTTTCCCATCCAAAGAAATACATGAAAAAGGTGGACCAGTCCTTAGATGCACCATTTTTGAGCCTCCTACCTTATGGCTTGCTAAGCAGTTAGTTGCAATTTGGCTACAAAGTCAAAGCACTATTCTACACTATTCACTTTTGCATACCCTAACCACACAAACTTTACACAAGTCACAAGACCCATCCCCTGCTTCCAGGAGATTTTTTTTTTATTCCCCTTTGGACTCCCCTCTGTGCAAGAGAATGCCATATTTTAAGGGTTAATAAGTGATGGAGATGTCTGCTAACTTAGTGAGAAAACTCCAACTGAACTTGAATGTTGATCCCTTGAATGGTTCCAGTCCAAATCCGGCTCTTCGGCAGGCATTGGCCAAAGGCAACCAACCCCTTTGATTGGAGGCTTTCACTACAGTACAGTACTGTACTGTATTACCAGTGGGGAACTATGACAACGGTAAGATAATGAAGCATCTGATGACTATGTTTTTGCCAAAAACACTTCGAAATTGCCCTTTTCCGGACAAGTATAAAAAAAAAATTTTAAACATTTTTGGACGCAGCCAACCATAGGATCTTGTAGTATGATAATTTTAGAAGATGTGAAAAAAAATTTAAGAAATTTCCACCGTGTAGATTGCCAAATATTAGCGTTTGAAGTGACAAAAATCTTTTTTTGGGCCCAACAAAAAAATGGCAGCTGCACTTCACAAGGTTGCATTTGTATGAAAAAATGTCCGGAATGGTTGCAATTCTTTGGATTCATTCTTCAAGGCAAGTTGGCTACATGCTTGAAAAATTTCAGATCATTTAGAATTGTACAACATATAGGATAAAAATGATAAGTAGAAAGAAGTAGAGAATGAATCAAAATACTAAATTGTTAATAATTTAGTTATAAATTGAAAATTGCCAATCCCAATGGTGGTAATGTTGTAGTAAGAAAGCTTTACTAAATGTTTTTATTTTTTTTCAAAAATATTGAAAATTGAGTTTAATAAAGAACTTCAAAGTTTATTTTGGAGTAGAGAATCCATGACTGCCAATAAACTAAAACACCTCATAACTTTTGATTCATTGATTAAAATGAAATGATTCAAAACTTTCTATGTATATATAAATCTAGAAAATTAGTTTCAAATTTTTGTTTTTGAAAAAAGTGATTTTTTCGGACTGCCCAAGTTGAGAAATAAACTACATATTAGGCCATAACTTTTGACTCATATTTCCATATGTGTTGAAATTTAGTGCATATGAAAGATATTCCTTGTCTACACCTTCTAGCAAAATTTGGGCCAAAAATATGGAAATCTCTGCTCACATGCACCTGCCCAAAAAAGTTATGTTGCCAAAAAATGCACCTTTGGGAATTTTTAGGGTCTTTTAGGGATTAAAGCAGTTATGTGTATTTGGAGTGCAGGTTTCTTGAGTGCAAGAATTTTTCCATGTATAGAAATAGAGTTTAGACGGATTTGATAACCTTTAAGAATTTTAATTCTCAAAATATAATTACTATGAGTTTCTTTAGTTGAAGATTTTGTTTGATGTATTTTGGTTATATAGGTCTTTCTATTTCCAACCATGGACTTGTTGCAAAATTCATCAAGGTTTGGTTGCAATATTGAGAGTCTTGTAGCCAATAGTAATGCACCAAGATTGCATTGGTAATTGTGCCCTAATTAATTGTTGTTCATCTCTTGTTGATTGGAAAGAGAGTAGCATACATAACAAGAATAGGGTGTGGTTAGAAATGGGTTGCCACCTTAACACATGGCTTGTCAATAGCTAGAAAAACTCTTATGTGAATTCAAAAGACTTGAGAAATCAACCATGGGCACAACCATGTAAAGTAGAAGTACCTATTTCACATAACTTAAGCATTTCAGCTTATATGATGTGGGAAGGTCATGGAGAACTAAATTCAATGTGTGCAAAATTAAGGTTGAGGAAGAATGCAAAAAAGTCCCCCTAAAATAAATATTTTATTGAATATGTATATAAATTTTTTATCCGGGTCCATTCCAGTTTCATAGATTCACTTGTTATGGTTAGCTTTGGCACTTTTACCTAAGCCAAGAAGAAAGAGAGATGAATGGACGAGAAGATACAAACAATAAATCTTTCTCAATAAATAATACATTCAATTCCTGCCCACAATAGGGTATTCTATGATACCATCACGGGGGCTTCGGGGGCCTATCTAAAATAGGTTCTTCTACCATAGTGTCTCTCTAAGAAAAGTGGAAAGCCATAACTATAATGTAATAGAGCCCAAAAGTGCCATAGGATAGTTATAGTCATAACTGCCTTCAAGTTTGTAGTGGGGTTGCTCTAAATATGGTTGTCAAGTTTAACCATGTCCGGACAGGTTGGTCTTCAAATAAATCATCATTTTCTAAAACCGTGGGAATCAATTGCTTACAAAAATAGAAAAGTACTCATTGGAAGTCAAAGTACTGTAGAAGATGTTCCCTTTTCACAACAAAACTCCGAGGATGAATGATTGCACTCCTATTCTACATAGGAGAATTCTTTGTCATCCATCACACACTTAGTGTCCACGGCAATGTTACAAAGTTAACCCCTAAAGGACCATAAGGCCACTAGGTGGCTTCTACAACACTGTTTTTTGCACTGCCGGTACTTTCGGGGTTAGTCTAGAATTCTCACTATATTCATATGGTGTCCATTGTACACTACTATACAGTAGTATGCAGTGGTCGGTTTCCACCCCTGTGGGGGTTGTAATTCCTGTAGCTATCTTCACCTCCCTCTACATGTCCTTTTGAGCGTCACTAAATAATTCCCGGTGAGCTGCATTATCTGGACACATGAAAATGCAAAAAAATTCATTCCATCTGCGTGTTCCTCAGCAAACCTAAAAGTTAAAACTTGAATATCATGCATGCACTCATGTCAGGAATTCCATATCTGAACTGAAGAGAAGGCTGTTCAACTGTTCTTGAAGCTTATCTTAACTTCTAAAGGACTGGCAGTGCAAAAAACAGTGTTAAAGAAGCCACCTGGTGGACATATGGTCCTTTTAGGGGTTAACTTAGTCACCCATTTTCTGACTTTGGGAGTGCCTTGTGGGATAAGTTTGGGCAGACCTGACTTGGGTAGGACAGTTGGAATTGGAAGGGAGTTGCAAGGGAAGCTTGGACCTCAGCACAACTCCGTCCACTTCACCTGACTCACTCCTTTTTCACTCAAGTGTGAAGGTAGAGGGTTTTTTAAGAGTTAGACAAGCCTAAGTTAGTAGCACCCTGATTAAGTTAAGTTAAGTGATCAAGGTGAACGTACTTTTCAGAGGTGTACGCTGGTTTCACAAATCAAACCCAAGTGGAATTGTAATTTTCCAATGAAAATTGTAATGTCTGTGAATTTCTGAAGTGGTATGTCCTCGAATTACAGAACTGCTCATAAGGTAACAGGCTCTGAAATCACACAGGCTCTAAAATCACCCACCCTATTCAAATGTACATTGCCTTGTACATGTAACTATTTCATAGCCTTCAGTGGTGTACAAATAGTGTACATTTTAGGGGGAGCGCAATTTTAGAGCCCTATGCCACTTCAACTTCAAAATTTCATAACTAATTCCAAAATGCTCCAAAAAATATGAAACGACTTGGGTTAGATGCTAGTTCCTCTTGTCTATCAAGGAAAATTCACTGAAAAATAATTCGAGACATTTCACCTCCCCAAAATTCAGTTTCAGCTCTTAGGTGTGCGATTTGTAAACCTGTTACCTTAGAGTGGAGTTATGAACATCCTACAAACAACCAATAACCGCTCTCCCATGTGTTTAATGGTACTTAAGTATTCACCATTCAAGAACTAACAAGTTCTCCCTTGTTGGCATTAATGCAATGAATTTATAAAAAAAAGATGAACGGATTTGGATGAGTTTTGGAATGGAATGGGAGCCAAAAGTAGGATGATGGAATTAGCTGGGCCATTGGCAGAAATGGACAAGCTTACATGAAGGGTAAGAATGGCAATTGCACCTAAAATTGTCCTAATAAGCATAGGAGTACAATAACTATTGTTTAAGCCATCCTAATTCTAGAAAGATGAGTTGGTCAATGTGGAAATCATCTACTTCAAAAAAAAAAATACTTGATGGAGGTCAAACTATTGTGTAAACCCTCCTTGTTTTGCCCAAAATTCCAAGGATGAATATATGTGCTTCTGTCTTACATTAAAGGATTCTTTGTCATCTATCGTACCACTCCAATCCGCAACATCTTTTTAGGCTTAATTTTAGTTTTCTCTTGGCATTTGAATGAAGATTTTATTTTCTATAACATTATATTTTTTGACACCATGTGAATAAATGATGAATTTTTTAAAATGCTAATGAAAAGTAAACTCTATCTCACAAATTTGTGGTTCTCTTTTACAGACCCTAAGTCAAATTGCAAAAAAGATTCAACAAAAATAAATAGAAGGATAAAAACTAAGAAACTTTTATAATAGGAACAATGCTCAAGTATTTCTTTAGAAGATTTTGTCAGGAGTTATCAAAGTAGTTATATTTCCTTCAATAATGGAGATACTTTTACATTGGAAAATTTGTTGATTTTGAATGCCTCTATAGAGAAGCACCACTTGGACAATCCCTTGATCCTTAACTATTTTCAAATCAAACATTCAACAATTGACTACAACAAATGAACACATAGAAGCCTAAGTACAAAAATTTCATTTTTTTTCAAATGCTTGTGGATTTTTGTAATAGTTCCTTTATATTTGTACAATATTGATTTTCAGTTTTTTTTTTGTAAATATTCTTTAGTTAAAAAGACACAAGTGTGTTTCACCTCAAAAGTTAATTTTCCACTTCAAAAATGACCATTCAAAAACAAATTTAATAAATAAGTATAATAATAATAACAAAAATACTAGTAAAATTGATTATTAGAACTTAACATCTGAACTCAAAGGATCTTTGTGAAAAGATCAAATATTCAATGTATAGACAATTTTAGAAAGATTTTTCATTTTTCAATCTCAAATTTGATTGAAAATATTAGTTGGTCTAATAAAATATGTACATGTGTGGATACATTTGTGGATCAAATTTTTACAAATTTTGTTTATAATTCATCATTGAATTATCATTTTAAATTGTAATTCAAACCTATTTTGGAAATTAGACTCCCCTCAGTGTTTATTAAGGATCAAGATATTTAACAAAACATGAATGTACTATAAAATATATGTTTTGCAATTTCTTGAAGTTTCTATCATACAAAAGGATGTTAAACATCATAATTATTACAATCAAAAGGGGGTAGAAATTTATGTTTTGGTGCAATACTAGTGCAAATTGAACACTCCTATGCACTTTGAGTGTATGATAGGACTTTGTTTATTAGTGTACAATTCCATGATAGTGACCAAAAAATAGTAGGTTGATCTTTTGTACATTAGAATTGTAAAAGCCATCATGTCATTTATGTAGAATTAAAATTTATGAGTATTGCAATTGAAATCACATTAGTGAAGCATGTAAAATAAACAAAATGAAAATTTGGACATCAAAGGACCACAAAATCCCCAATATTTGCTATAAAACACAATTCCCTTTGCAAGATAAAAAGAAATTGTGGACCATTCAAATTTTATTGAAAATTTATTGTCATCAACAAATTTTTATTTGATTTTAAAGTTACCATTCAGTTTCATTAATTTTTGACATACTTTCTCTTCTTTGCATTGATTATGATATTTTTCTTCAATTATAAAATATTATCAAGGCATTGCCCATCAAGGTGGCATTCACATGATTCATTAAAATAAAATGTATAAATTTGAATTGTAATTCATTAAGGCTATAATACATTGTTATTAATCACAAATTCAGGATTCCATCTATTGTATTATTCAAGTGATTATTAGTATATAACCTATAGTCCACATAAGCTGGTGTACAAAATTATGTAAAATTTATAGAATGATTTTTATTCTCTGAAAATTGATTTGGATGACAAATCAATCCTTCAACAAATTTGTTTAAAATTTCATATGTTCACAAGCTTACTTGGCATTGAAAATAGTTGAATAACACTCTATTCTTTTACAAGTAATGTAATCATTATTAAATCTTCTAATATCACAAAATCTTTGGAACAATTAAAAAATTCTTTATTTTATGGACATCTAATACATCATATAATTTTAATCAACCATAGTAATATTAAAAAAAAAATTATTTTATAATTTTTAAATCTAAAAATAAATTAGATCAAAATTATATGTTGATATACTGGACATTTCATTTTTTAATGTACAAATATATATAGTTTTGATTTCAATATTTATAATTCTTAATTATACAAAATACAAAATTACAATATCTCTATATGAAAAGTTCACATTTTTTTTCTTGAAACATGTAGACAAATTTTGTTGATAAGGGAAAAAATACATAAAACCAAGGGATCAAACCTTCACGTGAATATTTTCATTTTCTAAAACAATTTAAGATTTTTCAAGCAAACTAAAAGGTGAGAGAAAAAAAACACAACCAAGTCAACATAGCAAGCCTACTCTTAGTACATGTCAATAGTTGGCAAGCCTAGTAAGAACTCCAATAGTCAACATAAAACCTAAGACAACCACACAAACACCTACATTTTAAGTTGAGTAATCCTCTAGCTCATCTTAAGATAGACCCTCTTGTTGAAGAAATTGGTTTGAAGCCATATATTGTCAAATTGCTTGATGAAGATGTTGGTTTTGTTAGGGTATAAAGTACAAAGCTATTTGGTCTTGAACCATGCAATGCGACCATGGTCAATAAAAGCTTTTTATCATACTTGTTCCAATTTTTGAAGAAGCCATGAGTTGACAAAGCAAATTGTGATTCTATCTAATCAAGCAATCCAGATGACACCACTAAAAAGAGACCATATGGTATTCCCTTACTTAACTGTCGTGACAATTTAGACCCAAGAATGCATTGTTGTCCAAAATTCACATGTTTTCATAATTAGCACTTTAAACTCTTTTCTAATTTATAGTAACTTCTAATTTGCCTATGACATGTATAACTTACAAATCATACAACACTTCAAAATTCAACTTTAAAGACATTTATTATTAAATCAAAAGTAAATATCATTTGATAATCATTTAGTTGGAGAAAATTCCAGCAAATTGTTAAAATTTTCCTATTTTTTCTTTATTGACAAATAAAGATTCTAATAAGATATACAAGTGGCCTCAGACAAATTTTCACATCATTGAGGCAAATTGTTTCAACCACTCAAAAATCTTAGATTGCCACTACTGTGACAATATGAAGATTTTATCTACTTACGGGCAGAGTTTCAGAGAATCTTCCAGAGTACAAATTATTTAACTGCTACAAAACCAATCGCCTCAAGCTTGTAAGGCTTTCAACCTTCAAAATTTAGGGTGGAGGGCTCATCCCACCTCATCCACCTCCGGCATCTGTAAGTTAGATTCAGCCAATTAGCCCCGCTAAAATTCAGCAATTGTTGCCAGCATCCCATCCCCTTGTCTTATTTAAGGCATAACTCCAATTATCTTGCTTACATGTATACATATCTTGGGAGTTAAAAACCTTGCTTACATGTAGACCTACAGTTGATAAGTTCTAATCATGTAGGAGCCACACGTGATCAGCGCAATCCACAACACAATCACCAAGGCCTGTGCAACCAAAACATCACAAAATACTGTGAGATGAAACATTCTATCCATGTAATTCTGTGAGGAACTGTACCAATTTGTCCCCCAAGGCAAGGGAGTATCATTGGAAAGAGTTGAGTGTAAATAAGTTCATCACCAGGAGCAGGGGGATTTCAACTACAAAAAAACCAAGTTTACACTCTGGAGCTTCTCCTCTGCAAACATAGAACACAGTCTCGAAGTGTTGTGAATGCCCCCTCTACAGTACAAAGACTCCTGGTCTCAGAGTGAAAAGTTCATTTTCTAGAGAAAAATATATCAAAAACCGTCTAATAAATTCCCGCGAATGTAACCAAACCTCCAATCTCTGACGTCACACCCAGCTGAAAGGGAATTTAAGTAAACATGGCAATGCCTGTATTCCTGTATACCCTAGAATAAGATTGGCAGAGTGTGTTACCAGTGAGCTGCTGTAGTTGTATATAAGTGTCAATTATTGACATGGATGAGGCGATTCCTATACTGTTTCTGTTTCGTGAGTGCAGGATTCTAGAATATTAACCTTTCTGGGAGCTCATTAGCGTTGAGGCAGTTAGCAATGAATCGACCAATACTGTTGTCACAGTTGTGCTGCTTTCTGCATTACCGTCAGGACCAACGTGTGCACCCTTGGTAGAAAATGAAGGCTCCACTATATCATCATCTGATAGAGGATGAAGTGCAGTGAAAGCAGCAGGCTGCTGCTGAGTGATGCAATGAATGTTGCCCCCCCCTAAGAGTATCTCTCTAGCAGATTGAATCATAACAACCTGCGCCGATAGAAATCCCACAGGACCATCACAATTAGTATGTGCTAGTATTGAAAAAGACAACTTGATACAGGCATTGACGTTACTAGGCTTGAAGTGGGGACAGCAGGTCTTACTGGTGATCCAGCAACCTAATAATTAAGTTGATTAGATTATGTATAGAAGACAATAAGGTAGAAATTGCATTTAAATGAGACCCAGCAGGGAAACATGTGAAATTTTTTGTACGAAACTATCACAGCAGAAAGCTCAATGAAGCTCAAACTCGCCTTATGAGTAGGAAATGCAGAGCGAAGAATCTCCTCAGCTGCTTTGTCAGCGACTAAATCTCCAAATGCAGGAGCAATTATTCCACCATTTGCAATGAAAAAGTTAACATACGACGCTGCCAGACGGTGGCCTTCGTACCTGACCACGGCATTCTTTTGCTGAACAACATCAAATGGTTCAAGCATCAGATACTGGGCGTCATAACTGTCGTGCATCCAGTCAACTCAAATTGAGGCACTCTCAAGGTTGGAAAGGCTCTTTGCATAACCGATATGTATCTGCTCTATTTGAAAGAAAGAAAGAAGCCTTACCACTAAACCGGAGACCTCGTCGAGCGTGAAGGAAAGAGGTTCAGGAGCGTGGATTTTCAAGATACTCAATGTGCGTCCTTTGGCGTCTGTGGCTTTAGAAAGAACTTCGAAAGCCTCCGCCGACCTTTCGTGCTGCTTATCGTTCACATCATCAACCCAATGCAATAACACTACTCCAGGTTTGACGAAGCAGCACATGTTATCGATATGACCATTTGTGTCATCATCCCCTGGAAACAACACCAAACTACCCATCAACCAACGCCACCAAGCTCATAACGTCATACTTGTCACTGTTCTACTGTTTGTTCTGTTTCATAGGGCTTCTTTCCAACCTCATTTCAATTTTATTAAAGAAAACAAAAGTATTTATTAGGATGAGTTCACAAATCTGTATCTGGCAATCTGGCCAAGCATTCTGCGATCATGTGCTGCTAACCTAATATTGAGAGGGGAGGATAGAAATATACCATAAAGACCACGTGGCAGCCAAATCACCTTCTCAACTCCCAGGTAAAGTTTGAGCTGCTCCTCTATTTCATCTTTGTTCATATTTGGATTTCGATTTGAATTCAACAGGCACTCCTCAGTTGTTAAACATGTCCCTACAGAATACACTATTAAAGTGAGGGATGTCTGCCACGTTGACCTCAAACTAGTTTCCTCCACAATGCAACAATATTCTCATGTTTTCTCAAAAAAAAATGAAATACTATGTGAGACAAACTAAAATTACAAATAAACACTCCAGGAGCAGATTTCATTTACCTTCCCCATCCACGTGAATGGAGCCACCCTCCAGTACCATGTGATTTAGAAATTGTGGAATACGCTCCGCATCCAAGATCTACAATAAACCCTCTAGATCTTCAAATTTAGTACTTGTATGACTTAGGTCTCAACAAATGATTCAAACCCACAAGCAACATAGATATGACTTTTCAGAGGGCTTGGTCGAGACGAGGTCAAATTTAGACCAACTTTAGGATGAGTTTGAGGAAAAGTTAAGCTGAAATTGCGTCGATTCGATTGTGCTGATTAAAGAGCTGAGATACTCGAATCCATTTAGAGATCTTGTATCCTACTAAAAACGATGGTCATAGAATATCACTTTTTTGACTAATGCCTACACCCAATGTGAAACTCAAAATACCAGTCAACGATGATCAAAATTCTTATAGATTCATAGCAATGCCATGAGAAATGAATGTCCCAAGAACATACTTATTTTTCTAAACAGACATATCAATACATTTCATATTGCCCCAAACCCAGAAATGCAAATGGTAATTTTTCTCATTTTCTGAAAGGAGTGGATTAACCCATGAATCAATGTAAGAGCTCACCTTCCGAGCAACAAGATCGTCGAGGGTCCAATCATCGTAACAACCGCCCAACATTCCTGCAGCAGAAGCATGTTTCTCTCAGATTTCGCAGCAAAACTGCCAAATACCATAACAAGCATACCAACGCTGTCCTTCGATTGAAACCTGAACATAATAAAGAGACCTATTGCTTCACAAAGCTTTGAAAGATGTTAGTATCATGTCGCAAGCAGATGGATATAAAAATTTAAAACCCAATCAGGAGTTAGTCAGACATATGTGGTGAACATACCACCCCAGGCATTGAATGTCCAATTGATGCCTGCGACTTCTCTGATTCTTTCTATTTCAGTCTCCACTTTATTGAGCACCACAAACTGTGCACGTAGAAGTCGGTATCAAAGGTTAAACAGGCAAAAAAATTCGGAAAACAAGAATGTAAACAAGAACATTCTAGATGGAAATGAAATTGATGGAGAAAAGTAGAGAGCTTACAGTAGGTCCGGTGTCTCTGAACCAAGCGTCGTTCATACTCATCTCCAAAACCCTGACGCTCGGCGGCAACTGGCTGCGGGCATTTTCCCACTGACCATCTTTCCTACTTTAGTCTTAAAAACCAAAATCCTCACAAAAAATCACAAACTCACTGTCTCGTTCAACTATAATAGAACAACTAAACAGGGCAGTTGCCAACAGCAACACCAAGCGCATGCAATCAATTTCCATCAAAGGGGTAGACTGCTCAGGGGACACCAGTGTATGTTCCATCAAAGTGGTAGACATGCCAAGGGGTGCTGTTCCCTGAGCAGCAGCATTCATCTCACAGCATGCAATAGCAGGACTGGTATTCGTCCAGAATTTCAAGCTCTCACAAATCAACAGCATTGTCATCCACCAAGCAGACAACTGTTCCACTAAGGCTGCGAACCCTAATTCAGCGAGAAACAGAAGTAACACAAACTAAGTGAGCATGGTAAAACGTCAACCTGGCTGGCGGTAGCGCAAACAGTCACAGGCTCGAATTCAGATATGGCCGTAGCAACTTCAACAAATGCACGCTGAGCATGAACTGCATTCTCCCTCCAATTATCTTCACGCACCTGCGTATCTCACATCGTGCATCCATCCATTACCATTACTACCCAAAATTTACCAAAATTCAGAACCAATGCCTTCCAAGGCTCATCCATAGAAATAACCCTGCCCAACCTCCAACACACTCACCATCGCACTAAACCCTAATCCATCCGATCGCACACAACAACATAATTCCCTGTCTTCTAACATATCATCACCAAAATCCAGAACCATCTCTACTCACATCAATTCCAGATGCTGGAGACAACCCCAGGAAATGAGAAAGATCAAACTACAATTTCACCCTGCATGAAACTCTGTCCATCCGACGGCATTCAACAACATAATCCCCTATCATCTAACATACTCCCACCGAAAATTCAACATCAGTGCCTCCACTCACATCGATAGTGGAGAAGACCCAGAAAAATTAAGAAAGAGCAAACTACAAACTCACCAAGGCAATAAACCCTAATCCATCCGATCGCAGAGGACGGCATAATCCACTATCATCTAACATATCATCTCCCAAATTTCAAAACCACCTCCACTCACACCAATTCCAAACAGTAGAATCGACCCAGAAAAATGACTAAGTAACGGAGATCAACCTCCACCCTCCCCACTGCACCAAACCCTAATTCAGCAATCGCATTCTTAACCGAAAGACATGCTAATTGTTTTTTCCCCACGAATCCAACAGAAAGGAGGGATTAGTGAAAGCCAGTGTCGTAACTTACCGGCCATCCCATCCAGGTTTGCGCATGAAGCTCCCATTCCGCGGGCATGAAGAAGCCATGTTCTTTAGGGCTGTTGCCCGTGGATTCCATGACGGAGATCTATGGGAAAAGTGATCCACAAAGGGAAGCAATCAATGCGAAAAGCTTGTGCAACACGCCGGTGGAATGCGGGATGGCAGAATAGATCAGGAAGTGGCACGGGGGGCGCCAACTTTAGGGTTTGGAATTGGAGGTTGCAATGAAAAGCTCGACGATAATTCTCTTCCAAGTGTAAACTACTTTCCTTCGTATTGTTCTAAGCTTACTGTAGTTCTACTATACAATATGTTGGGTAAGCATGCCTATTACCAAGCAGATTTGCTATCTACAGTAGGTATCTTGGTGAAGTTATTTGTTAACTCGTGTATTTGGCAGACATCGAGAGGTTTGAGAGAAGACATTTGCAAGTAGAATTAAGACTTTCTGAAAAGGAATGAGTTTTTATGATTTTTCAAAGTTTATTGGGACTAAATTGGGAAAGTATGGGTAGATTCCTCCTAAACCACACATTGACATGTCTCCTTCCCAAGTGCATTGTCACGATGCTAAAAGGTTGCTAAGATTGTAATAATGGGAATATTTAGTAGGTAACATCATTGAGGTTGCAAATGGAATTAGGCAGGCCTAAGGTAGAACCACCTATACCCAACCGGGGTCTGGTACCCAACCAAATAGCGTACATTTATTTCCAACCAAGGTTGGATTAGATTCCAATCAAAGCTTGAAATGTATATTTTCCTCTTTTTCAAGGTTAGAACCAATAAGGTCATGACACATGTCCAAAATTAGTGAGTGGGAAAGTAGTAAGTAGTAAGTGGAATGTAGTTTTTGAATGATTGGAATTGCAAGACTCTAGACTTTGGCTATGGGTTCAACCTACTTATTGCCTTCTAAAAAACATAGTAATTTCAATTTTGACAATAAAATTACAAAAAAATAGGAGTCCCCGTATTCCTTATTCTCTACAAAGGAAAAATATGCATCCCCTCATACTCCTCATTATGTATTGTTAATTGCTTAAATGATCACGTATGGATGGTTCTACCTTAATTTAGATCAAATAGGGGATGACACACACTTGAGAAACCATTGGTGTCAACAATCATCTCTTGTATTAAATGCAAATGAGTCATGATTTCATCCATCATGTTCTTATTTGTAAAGATTTTTTTATTCATTTGTTCTTTCTAAACCCCTAATGATATGTAAACATCTTCTTAAAATACCTTGCAGCTTGATGAAACATTTTTTGGTTTTCTTATTTCAAATGCAAATGCAAATGAGTCACAATTTCATCCATCATGTTCTCATTTGTGAAGATTTTTCATTCATTTGTTTTTGTTAAACCCTAATGATATGCAAACATGTTATTAGGGTATCTTGCATATTGATGAATATTTTCTGGTACTCTTATATTGCAACAAGCTCCATGTTGGTATTTTGTATTGAATGCAAATAGAATAAAGGATTTCATCTGTCATGCATGTTGTCAAATAAAGAAGGTTTTGCTAAAAAAAATATGGAGGTTCTAGCCTTAATTCAAATCAACCTATAATATAAAGGAATACATACTTTCAAGAATATATATATATATATATAAAAGAAAGATTTTAGGTTTCTTTTAGTATGCACTTTTTTCACGCCATATGAATAAACTTTGATTTTTCAAAAGGTTGAAAATAGTTGTACCAAGAATTGAAGGTAGACTTTTATAAATAAAGATTTGATATTTACCACATAAAGATCCATGTGTTAGAAATTGGTAAATACTTAAAAAATTGCAATTAATCAAAATTCTTAAAAAAAGGTTCACTAATTCAATTTTATTCATAACATATGACCTTATTTTTTACTAGTTTTAGGATTGTATATAGAACAATTGGAATTTGAACACTATATGTGTGTAAGAACAATCTATAAAGTGCAACAAAATGTTTTTTTCAAGACTACCATTGCATTCAATAATGTAGCCATGTTGGACTTTTAAGCCCTATAACTCAAATTTTGTCTGCAAGAAAGATTTTGGGACTTCAAATTTTGGTAAAACATTAAGTCAGGAATAAATGCACAAATTTTCAAAGCAAAATGATGGTAGGCTTCCCATGCCCTAATTGGAGCCCAAAACCAAAAAAATGCCTAATTTTCTTTTCCAATGTTGGATCTCTATAATATGAGATTCCCTTGAAGTTTGATTATTTTTCTAATCTAAAAAATAATAGGAAGAAGAAAATCCAAAATCTAATATTTTATTTTAGATGCCTAAATTTTTCAAAAAACATTGTGACTTGCAAAGAGCTTTGGGGGTTGAACACTTGTTATGGATTAGGTAGTAGTCCATATTTCCAAAATTCTAAAGATGTATTATAAAATGCAATTTAAAGCAATGATTTTATAATAATTCTCAAAAAATAGGTGTAGGTTTTGATCTATAGATCATAGCCATACTATTAGATCAAGTAGTTTACAAACTAATGTTTTGCAATAAAATTTGAAGCCAAAAATTAGAAATTCCTTCTATAATCAATTACAGATTGAATATTTATGATTCATTTGAGATTTTTTTCAATTCAAAATACTAATTTCTAATTATAGTGATTTTTGAAAAAAAAATATTTAATTTTTATTCTAGTTTTTTTTAAGGGTCATTTTTTGAAATAAAAAAGTTATATTTTAAGGCCAACCTACTAGTACCCTTTAACTTGTAGAATATTTGCAAATCAAAGTCTTTAGAATCTATACCATAAAAATATGAAGGAACTAACACATAAATCTCTGAAAAATCAATAGATGAAAAAAATTCATTTTTGTGTATTTTGAATGTATTTGCATTCATTTATTGTTTAAAATTTGACTGCCTTTAAGGGGTTAAATAGAATCTATAGGCATTGGTTTTAAAACAAGCCATAACTAGGTGCATTCATCTTAATTGTAACCATGTGTTTGTAGTATAATTGCAATTGATTGTAACCTAATTCTACACAAATCCCTGTAGATTCTTGACTAAAATGTAGATCTCTATTAATTAGATCTTCATATTAATTTTAATTATATCAATTTTTATCACTTAAAAAAAAATATACAACCAATTTATAAAGTGTTTTTTAAATGCATACTAACAAAATTTGCAATCCTTTATTGATTTTCAACAAGATCCAACAAAGAATTATAATTTAATAATAGGAACCATGTTCAACTTTTTATTAACCCCTAAGCATCTAAGTAACCATTTTTTTTATCATTGCCTGACTTTGGGCAAAAAATTTGGGCAATTTTTTTAATTTTATCGATTTTTTTCTTTTTAATTTTAAAAGATTGTGTTGTCTTTCAATATTCATATTCTAAACTAAGATCACTACAATCAAACAGAAATTAGAAAAAGGGTAGCACAGAGTCTTTAGAATTTGCCTAGTGTTGAAAAACTTACTATTTAGAAAAAGTGTTGGCATTTTCATAACTAGATCTTATGCATTTTTCACACATCGATAGGAACCACAATTTTGACCAATCAAAATAAATTCAAATGCTAAAGAGAAAAATAGTTTTTTGGTGAATTTTTGAATTTATATCTTCAAAATTCATTTGAAGAGAATTTCAAAAGAATTTTATAATTTCAACCATATAGATACTTTCTACTTTTTACACTTCACATTATCTTTGTCGATGCAAACTTCAAAAAAGTTATAGAACTTATACTTTATGACACATTCTGTTTTGTTTGAACCCCTTGCGCTTTTATCGATTAAGTTTATTTTAGATGTTGTTGCCATAGGTCCAATCAAAGAATTGAAAAGCACTAAAAATGTTTGAATGAGTGCCATGTCTCTTAATTAATGCCTAGAAAACAATCATCAAATTCTTTTTTGCTCTTTACCTTACAATTGGCAATTTTGTACACTTTGTCCTAGCCTTATTGTTCATTATTTTCAATTGTACAGTACGTATTCTTCTATCTCAATTTTTTGTTGTTGGCTTGTTAAATTACAAAATCCAAGCTAAAAAGTGGACCCAAGTGGATCCATTTTTCAATCCAAATGCAACGATGTGTTCTATTACTACGTGTTAAGAAATGAAATTACAATACATTATGAAATGGTTAGAACTTTTATGAGTGAGAAATATGTCCATTGATAACTTAGAATAATTCTTCAATGCAAATAGCATTAATACACATACCATAAATATAACTTCCTTCCTTGTAGAAAGTTATAACCATATTTAAATTCATTTTGTAACATGCACTATTAAGACAAAACAATTTATATACATAAAATAATTCATTACGCGACTTTAATTCCCTCTAAACTTGGATTTTTTTTTCAATTTTTCAAGGACAAGGTAACATAAAATCTTGACTAGAATGAAGCAATAAGCATTCATCGATTTATAAATTTAAATGAATCACTAGTTTTCCATCCAAATGTTTGTACATTCATCCAAATTTGGCAATATTATAATTAAAAAAATCTAGGTGAGTTATGATGATTTAATCCATATAGAATTGAGGATTATTTTCAAAATATTAGAATTGTAGTATTTCTTTTCAATATTGCAACTTAGTGAAAACCCCCCCCAAAATATATTTGCATCTAAAAACCCTATTTCTTCTCAACCTTTGTATTGGACAAAGATGAGAAATTGACCTACACTAACTTTGACAAGCCCATCAATATAAATTACGTTGATGAATGATTGCAAAGTTTCATCTTTCATTATCAAAAGCATTTCAATAGGTCAATAAGAATAATTGAATATGCATCTCTTAGGTTTGGCATTACTACTATGTTTACTTTTAAGAGAATTCAAGACATAGAAGTATGAGAAACTTTGACTTAGTCAACTTTTAGATTTAAAGCAAGTATAGATTTAAGCAACAAAAAATCTTGAAAAATTTACAGTAGTGCTTATTGCCTTTCAAAATCATTCCAAGAAATTCACTAAAAGAATGTTGATGATTTTTTAAAATGAAATAATAAAGAAATTCAAATTTTAAGTTTCCAATATTTTATAAAAGTATTGTCTACAAATATTGTAGATTTAACCATGCAAATACAATCTATAAGTCAAACCACTATAACTTTTATTAATGATTTCTTCTAAAAAATTCTTCTAAATTATGTTATGATAAATCTTTGAAAATTTTCAATTGCAAGAGCTACAATGTCTAATAGAATTTAATTGTGAAACACATCTGAGGACATTTTTTGTCCTTTAGATGATTTCATAAAGGCCAATATCATGGAATAAAATATTTTTTTTTCCAATTTTTTTGGAAGTTGCTTGATCCTATTTGCTTAGAGTGCTTTCTTACATTTGATGATTTTTAATATGTGGATTACTATAGAGTATATTTTAGTAAGTTCCTTATTTGAGTTCTACCTATAGAAATGATATTTTTTGAATTTGTATCCAACTAATAAAATGAAGCTTATTAAATCTAGTTTCTACTCTAATTTAAAATTCCAAAAATTCCAAAAAATTATTGTTTGATCTTAAATTGAACTTTGGATCTATAACCATAGTACGTTCATTCTATAATTTTAGGAAGGTAATTAGTTTACACCATGATGTTCTACACTATAATACACACCTATAAAGAAAACCTTAAAAATTTTAAACATATTTTGTATCTAATATGGATTTCTTTCATTTTTTCATTAAAGAATTCATGGTAATTCCAAAGTTTCACAAAAAGATCTGAAATTTTTAGGAATTATAGAGGACATGTGGTTATATTTGTGAAAAATAATTATAAAAGATATCATTCATATATTGTTGCAAAATAGGAGCATATAGAATCAAGGACTTTGAAAATTTGAAGTTTGAAGTCTAAAAAAGTTATTATAGGTCCATCTTTTTAGGGTTAAAGCAATATCAACTAAATATATCTAAGCAAATTTGTCATACGATAAGCAGATCTCATTTTCAAAGACATTTTTAATTGCAACAATAGTGACATACAATCCAAAAATGATATTTGAATACAAATGCAAAAGTTATAAAAGGTCAAAGTTGAAATGGTTGATTTTGAAAAATAGGCCCTAATTTCTATTTCCACATTTTGAATATTGTGCAACATTGAAGCATCTAATTATTCCTTAGATTATTTAGGATTCACTTTGGAAACATGCTAGAATTTTAAAAATCCTATTTTAATCCTTAAACACTCTAATCATTTTTGAAGTATGCACATATTTGATTCTATCTTTGTATAATTATGATATTTACTTCTATTTCATCAAAGTGTTGATAGAAAAAAGATTGTTTTTCAAAGATTCATTATTTTGGGTACATGAGAAATTATTTGGACAAAACATTGCCTTTCAGTACTCTCTTTATCATTCAAAATATGAACCTTGAAGCACTTTGTAGCACAAATACAATTTGTGCCATACAATGGATTTAGTACCTCAATTCAATATGAAATCAAATATATCCACATAAAAAGTCTAATAAACACACCAGCAAGGAGGGATTTATGAATCCTATATACAAGATGTCAAGTGTCTCTTACTCCACAATAAGATAATCCAAGAGTGCAAACATGGAAAAAAAAACTCAAAGGTTTTTTACAAGGTTGAATCATTGTAGCCAATAAAAACTTCACAAAACTTAGGAGGTCTAGAGTTAGGTCAAAACTCCCTAACACTAACAATACCCCCATAATCCACACAGCAAAATACCAATCAAAGTCATGTGGCCATTGATGCCTTGTCATGTGACAACTTAGAGGTTCATCCTCAAAGGATACTAAAGGCTACAAGTTTCCAATGCATAAACTTCATATAAAATGTAGAATGCACCTATTCATCTTGGAATTTGAATTTTTTTGTTTGACTATTGTGGTTATAGAGTGCCTCTTTCTTAGGTTAATTGGACATGATACCAAGGTCATTTAATGGTTGATGAACAAATTTTAAAGTTTTTGTACCAATAGGGCAAGATATATGGAAGATAATTTTAAACATAAATGTCCAAATTGGGGGGAATTATTTTTTAATTTTTGTGCATGGAAAAAAAGAATTTTGAAGAAGACTCTTATTTTTAGCATCTTTAGAATGTTATTTTTTTAAAATAATTCAATATTTTGGGAAAGAAGTGCCAATCCTCCTTTACTTACAATGCTTTTATGGTACTATGCAAATAAAGAATGCACCTATAGGTCCAAAAATTGGATCAATTTTGGTAATAGGTTTCAATCGTTGATTTTATTATTGGTAAAAAACAACCACTATTCTATATTACAAGGCTGGGTTCTTTCATCAATGGAACAAAACTTGATAAAGTATCTCCACAAATTAGGATGACTTTTGTCTAAGTAGTAATGAAAAAGAAAAATGATTTTCAGTTTATTTGTTGTCCAAAATTTTGTTGTTTAAGAAGCTAGGTAGTAGTCCATATTTTCAATTTGTTTGTTTGTTGTTCAACAAACAAACTAAAAGATATTAACCACAATAAACCAAATTCCAAACTATAAACTATAAGCACAAGAATTGCAAGTTGAAGAACCCCTAAAGTGTAGAATTGCCAATTGAAGCCAATGATACTAAAACTTGTCATAGACTACAAACAATTCAAGTAAGAAAACCACACAACAATGCAAAATTCAAAACTTCAACGTTCTTTTAAGTTAGATATTAGTCTCTCAATTCAATGATTGAAGTTGTAAGGTTCAATGTTCTTTTAAGCTAGATATTAGTCTCTCAATTCAACATTGTTGCTATAGATAAATTTGTCCTTTGGAGGTAGAGATACCAATCATTAGATTTGATTCAAGCTTGAAATTTGTTTTTTTTGTCCTTTTCAAGGTTGGGACTAATAAAGTTATGACACATTACTTGAAGTAGTGAATAAGAAAGTAGGAAGTAGTGACCATGAAAGTACTATCTTGAATGATTGGAATTGGAAGACAATAGACATTGCTTACGGGTCAAGAATTCTTTTGCCTCCCAAAAACCATTGTAATTTTCAAAATTTAACCCTTGAATGGCTTGAAGGCCCTTTTTGGCTGTATGCGCTCGTTTTTCACATATTTGGGGCGTCTAGGGTCACATTTAAGTTTTTGTGTGTACATGAAAAAGAATGATGCTAGAGTTGTGTGTTCAATGGTGTAATTTGTGACTAAAAATACAACATCCAGATGCAGCTAGATGCTAGAATACAAGAAATGGCATACGGTATGAGGGCACCTCGTAAAAAATGATGCCCACGAGTTGTCTGGGTTTATGTTGCAAACATAGCTATAGTGGGTGGCAATAAGACATAGAAGCACTTGGCTTCTAGTGGGAAGCGGTGCCTTTGGATTTTGCTGCAAGGAGGGGATTTAGAGCATTCCACTAGCATGTTTTGTATCCCTATTTAGATACGTGTAGTGTCATCCAAACAGATAGGAATACAAAAGTGCCCTCTTCCAATCCTTCTCCAAATGACTTGTCTTTCTCTAAATTGTTGTAAAATCAACCATCAAGTTACCTAGCATGTTACCTAGCTTTTTGGTGAAGCATGCTAAAAGACTCATTCATTTACTAAACACGATACTTTATACTAAAAAAAAGAATACAGGTTATCGTAGAGCCACTTCCCTATCCGAATGCCAATTTATAGGATTGGGGACCCTACTCCCTAAAATTTTGTAGATACAACATGTTGGTGGGGGGTCTTTCCTATCTAGATGAAACTCATCTAGATGGGGATATAGGAGCCCCCTAGTGGGGATGCTCTTAGTAGGTTAAGATTTTCAAAATCAATGCTTGGGACGGGAGTGCACGGTACGCATTTGATCATAATAAAGGCACATTCTATTTTCTAATGCAAACACAATGGGAATATCATGCTGTGCAAGATGGGGTAGTTTGAGAGCGTATCATTCAATTCATGCTTGTTTGCAGGTTGGGGCTACTTGTTGCATTGGTGGTTGATATGTGACATTTCTCTTGGAGTCTTGTATTGGCAAGGAGAAATTTGTACAAGTGTATTGTATCAATTGGTAAAGGAAGTATGGAGCGTTGGGAGCATGTTTATGTAACTCTCCTCAACTGCTATGGCGCCTTGATGCAGTATGCACTTTGATGAGGTGAAGGTTACTTTTGATGTCATACGTATATTTGAGGTGTGGATGGATTTTGAATGGTGGAACTTATAAGCAATCGGATCATTTAGGTTTATCAACCAGTGAAGGAAATGTAGTTTATATCAACAATGCATTTACATATAATTGAGTGAGAGCTCGATTACATAAATAGGCACTAGCCATTGTTGTACCAGTTGATGACCTTGCAGACTATAAACAATGCAATCACATTAAGAATGAAAGTTCATATATACATTTTGAAATTTTGTATATGACGTGATTTTATATTTCCATTCAAATGCAATAGGCATTGAAAGGAAGTTGTTGTCTTCTAGTTAGATCTTGGCGTAGTTGGGCATGTCCCGATATCTAGAAGTGGTGCCATCAAGCTTTCTTGGCAGTAGTTAGCCTTCCACCATGGTAGATAATTTGTTTGGCACCACTCTAAAACCATGTCGGAGGCATCATACAATGCCATTGAGGCATTTGGAATGCCACCTTGTCACGTATGGCGAAGCCGCCCATCACATTTTTAGGCGACCCATCACCTCATCTATACAACTACTTCAACTACTATTGTGGACGTGATACTACAAATTTCAATTCCATTTTTTTTGTACGTTGCATGCAGCAATGTGAAGGCACCTACTTGAGTGATCTCCCAAAAGTTCATAATGTGATTTTTCATAAACCAAAATGTATCTTTGGAAGACACTACGGCGTCACTGGCTATGCATTTTGGAAAAATTCTCCACACCACGATAGTCAAGCAGCTCGTAGAAATTTCTCCGTGCCTTCAAGGATGCACAAACACCATCCAAATGGTTGCCTTCCCGAATTCACCTCAAGCCTATTTTCCAATTAAT